>CM074726.1:168509923-169109923 GCA_037306005.1 Rhinophrynus dorsalis | reverse complement strand
TTAGGCGAGTGGTTGGGCGGCTCTCTCCTGGGGTTCCCCATGTTCTTCCCTCCTCTCGGGTGGCCCAGGAGTGGTCTCCCCCGTTTTGTTTCCCCACTGGCTGCAGGGCAGTTTAATGGACTTAACTCAGTATGTGCTTGGCTTGACACTGGTTTCTACTCTATTCTATCCCTTCTTTATGTATTTCTTCTATCTCTCTCTACTTTACCTTCACTCTCTATGCTTCCTCTACTGCCTCCTCCTTATCTAATAGTGCGCTTCTTTTTTTTTACTTTATTTAACTGGTAATGTAGCTGGTTCTTCTAACCTCTGCACCTTATGTAATCTACTACACATTAACTACTTTCCTTCTAGTATCTTCTACTTTATGTGGCCTTACTATCCCTTTTCCATAACCAGACCTTGGACTGATTATCTTCTTCCCGATACCATTAGTAAACGTTGATTGCTCATATGTATGCTCATTGCTGGTTAAAAGAGACTGTACACCTGTATGGTCGTTATTTTATCCTGGTCTAATTGCTGTACCTACTATTTTGTTGTCCTACCTTTTTTTATAAAGTTTTTGAAAAAAAAAATCTCCATTTTATTCAATGGGAATTTTCAGCTCCCCCCCCCACCCCGCATGCAGTGCAGTTGGTTTGCTGCCGATCTGTACCTGTTTAGCTGAACGAAAAAGGCCCCCAAAGATCATATGCAGAAAGATAAAAGTGAGAAATTTGGGGGTAAACGTGCTGCACCATAGGGAAGTAATAAGCATTGATTTCAGCTTGGGCTTTTTTAACCCCTTGAATGTGTTTCATACCCCTCTGGCACTCAAAGGGTTAAAGCCCATCATCTCAAACCATTGGCTGATTGGGAGTGATGGGAGATGTATTCCCCACCAGCTGCAGGCCCAGCAGTTGATTTCTCCCGGATGAATGCTTCCTAACATGTCACCTCCTTGGTTGAATTACCCAAGAGGCAGAGTAGACAACAGCCTACAGCTACAAATATGGAGGGGCCGTACCTTAGATATGCTACCCACACTGTGAATTGTGGGTGTGGTCAAAACAATATCAATCTGCCTGCAACAGTTTTATATCTCTTTACGGACTATTATTTAATCACTTGGGTGCTTGAGAGATCCCTAATGCATTGCTCCACAATGCATTGGACAACTCTCTCTTGGAAACAAGGGGTTAAAGTATTTTTTTAGTTTTTTTAGACCAAGAGTAATTTCTACTCCAAGAAACAGTGGATGGGACTGTGGGTGGGGTCATGTGAGAAGTGGGGGTGTGGCCATGGGAGGAGCTAAGGGAACCCAGAATGCCTTGCCTAGGGGCTCCTGGAATGTAAATCCAGCATTGGTAACCTCCCACATACAGTGTCAGAAAGGAACATGCTAATGATAACATGAGGTTGTGTCTGGCTCCTCAAAGCTACACGTGTAAGTAGGCCACAGCAGACAGCTCCATCATGCTGCTCCCATCCAGTGATCTGAGCAGAGGACAGGCCAGCTTCATTTTCCAGCCACAGCACCACCTACAGGCAATGCAGTGTAGTAATTACTGACTAACAGAGTGAAAACAGTTATTGGGTCTGAAGTACTATGAAGACATGGGGAAGATTCACTAAGCAGAGATAAGGAAGTGATAAAGTGGAGATGATATCTCCAGTTTATCAATTCTCCAGTTCCTGTGTTATTCGGTAGAGCCTATACACTAAGATTTCTTCAACTTTTGAGATATTAGTGAATAGGCCTCATAGAATAACAAAGAAAATGGAGAAGTTATCTCCACGTTATCACCTCTTTATCACCGCTTAGTGAATCTCCCCCATAGAGCAATTCTTGGACGTGCCAACTTCAACTTGGTTAATAAATCTTTATAATCTATCACTTTTTAGCTACTGTTTACTGTTATATGGTAGTTTATATATTCGTATGAAAAACATCTTACTGTTATTGCCTCCTCTAGTAGTAGTAGTAGTGGTTGCTCTAGTAGTAGTTCTGGTTGCTCCAGTAGTGGTAGAGGCTACTTTAGTAGTAGTTATAGTAGCAGTTGTTGTTCTAGAAGTAGTAGTGGGTGCTTTAGTAGTAGTTGTTGCTTTAGAAGTAGTTGGTGCTTTAGTAGTAGTGGGTGTTTTAGTAGTAGTTGTTGCTTTAGTAGTAGTGGGTGTTTTAGTAGTAGTCAGTGCTTTAGTAGTAGTGGGAAATTTAGTAGTAGTGGGTGCTTTAGTAGTTGTGGGTGCTTTAGTAGTAGTTGTTGCTTTAGTAGTACTGGGTGCTTTAGTAGTATTTGGTGCTTTAGTAGTAGTAGTGGGTGCTGCAGTAGTAGTGGGTACTGCAGTACTAGTGGGTGCTGCAGTTGTAGTGGGTGCTGCATTAGTAGTGGGGGCAACAGTAGTAGTGGGTACTGCAGTAGTAGTTGGAGCAGCAGAAGTAGTTGGCACAGCAATATTAGTAGGCTCTGCAGTAGTAGTAGGTGCAGCAGTAGTAGTGGGTGCAGCAGTAGTAGTAGTAGGTGATTCAGTAGTAGTGTGATCTGCAGTAGTAGTGGGGGCTGCAGTAGTAGTGGGTGCTGCAGTTGTAGTGAGTGCCACAGTTGTACTCAGTGCAGCATTTGTAATGGGTGCAGCAATAGTAGTAGTAGTCAGTGCTGCAGTTGTAGTTGGTGCTGCAGTTGTAGTGGGTGCAGTAGTAGTGGGTGCAGTAGTAGTAGTGGGTGTTGCAGTAGTAGTGGGTGCTGCAGTTTTAGTGGGTACAGCAGTAGTAGTGGGCACTGCTGTTGTAGTGGGCACTGCAGTAGTAGTTGGTGCTGCAGTTGTAGTGGGTGTAGCAGTAGTAGTGGGTGCTGCAGTTGTAGTGGGTTCAGTAGTGGGTGCTGCAGATGTAGTGGGTGCTGCAGATGTAGTGGGTGCAGCAGTAGTTGTGGGTGCAGCAGTAGTTGTGGGTGCTGCAGTTGTAGTGGGTGCTGCAGTAGTTGTAGTTGGTGCTGCAGTTGAAGTGGGTGTCGCAGTTGTAGTGGGTGCAGCAGTAGTTGTAGGTGAAGCAGTAGTAGTAAGTGCAGCAGTAGTAGTGGGAGCAGCAGTAGTAGTGGGTGCAGCAGTAGTAGTAGGTGCTTCAGTAGTAGTGGGTGCTGCAGTTGTAGTGGGGGAAGCAGTAGTAGTGGGTGCAGCAGTAGTAATGTGTGCAGTAGTAGCCGGTGCTGCAGTAGTAGTGGGTGCAGCAGTAGTAATGTGTGCAGTAGTAGTCGGTGCTGCAGTAGTAGTGGGTGCTGCAGTAGTAGTAGTTGGAGCAGTAGTAGTAGGTGCAGCAGTATTAGTGGGCACAGCAGTTGCAGGCGGTGCAGCAGTAGCAGTGGGTGCAGAAGTAGTAGTGGGTGCAGCAGTTGTAGTGGGTGCTGCATTAGTAGTGGGGGCAACAGTAGTAGTGGGTACTGCAGTAGTAGTTGGAGCAGCAGAAGTAGTTGGCACAGCAAAATTAGTAGGCTCTGCAGTAGTAGTAGGTGCAGCAGTAGTAGTGGGTGCAGCAGTAGTAGTAGTAGGTGATTCAGTAGTAGTGTGATCTGCAGTAGTAGTGGGGGCAGCAGTAGTAGTGGGTGCTGCAGTTGTAGTGAGTGCCACAGTTGTACTCAGTGCAGCATTTGTAATGGGTGCAGCAATAGTAGTAGTCGTCAGTGCTGCAGTTGTAGTTGGTGCTGCAGTTGTAGTGGGTGCAGTAGTAGTAGTGGGTGCTGCAGTAGTAGTGGGTGCTGCAGTTTTAGTGGGTACAGCAGTAGTAGTGGGCACTGATGTTGTAGTGGGCACTGCAGTAGTAGTTGGTGCTGCAGTTGTAGTGGGTGTAGCAGTAGTAGTGGGTGCTGCAGTTGTAGTGGGTTCAGTAGTGGGTGCTGCAGATGTAGTGGGTGCTGCAGTAGTAGTGGGTGCAGCAGTAGTTGTGGGTGCAGCGGTAGTTGTGGGTGCTGCAGTTGTAGTGGGTGCTGCAGTAGTTGTAGTTGGTGCTGCAGTTGAAGTGGGTGTCGCAGTTGTAGTGGGTGCAGCAGTAGTTGTAGGTGAAGCAGTAGTAGTAAGTGCAGCAGTAGAAGTGGGAGCAGCAGTAGTAGTGGGTGCAGCAGTAGTAGTAGGTGCTTCAGTAGTAGTGGGTGCTGCAGTTGTAGTGGGGGAAGCAGTAGTAGTGGGTGCAGCAGTACTAATGTGTGCAGTAGTAGTCGGTGCTGCAGTAGTAGTGGGTGCAGCAGTAGTAATGTGTGCAGTAGTAGTCGGTGCTGCAGTAGTAGTGGGTTCTGCAGTAGTAGTAGTTGGAGCAGTAGTAGTAGGTGCAGCAGTATTAGTGGGCACAGCAGTTGCAGGCGGTGCAGCAGTAGCAGTGGGTGCAGAAGTAGTAGTGGGTGCAGCAGTTGTAGTTGGTACAGCAGTAGTAGTGGGTGCTGCAGTTGTAGTTGGTGCTGCAGTTGTAGTCGGTGCAGCAGTTGTAGTCAGTGCAGCAGTAGTAGTGGGTGCAGCAGTAGTAGTCGGTGCTACAGTAGTAGTGGGTACAGCAGTAGTAAGGGGTGATGCAATAGTAGTGGGTGCTGTAGTAGTAGTGGGTACAGCAGTAGTAGTAGGTGCAGCAGTAGTAGTAGGGGGAACTGCAGTAGTAGTGGGTGCCGCAGTTGTAGTTGGTGCAGCAGTAGTAGTGGGTGCTGCAGTTGTAGTCGGTGCTGCAGTTGTGGTCAGTGCAGCAGTACTAGTGGGTGCAGCAGTACTAGTGGGTTCAGCAGTAGTAGTCGGTGCTACAGTAGTAGTGGGTACAGCAGTAGTAGCGGGTGCTGCAGCAGTAGTGGGTGCGGTAGTAGTAGTGGGTGCTGCAGTAGTAGTAGGGGCAGCAGTAGTAGGGTGTGCTGCAGTAGTAGTGGGTGCCGCAGTAGCAGTGGGTACAGCAGTAGTAGTGGTGCAGCAGTAGTTGTAGTTGGTGCTGCAGTTGAAGTGGGTGTCGCAGTTGTAGTGGGTGCAGCAGTAGTTGTAGGTGAAGCAGTAGTAGTAAGTGCAGCAGTAGTAGTGGGAGCAGCAGTAGTAGTGGGTGCAGCAGTAGTAGTAGGTGCTTCAGTAGTAGTGGGTGCTGCAGTTGTAGTGGGGGAAGCAGTAGTAGTGGGTGCAGCAGTAGTAATGTGTGCAGTAGTAGCCGGTGCTGCAGTAGTAGTGGGTGCAGCAGTAGTAATGTGTGCAGTAGTAGTCGGTGCTGCAGTAGTAGTGGGTGCTGCAGTAGTAGTAGTTGGAGCAGTAGTAGTAGGTGCAGCAGTATTAGTGGGCACAGCAGTTGCAGGCGGTGCAGCAGTAGCGGTGGGTGCAGAAGTAGTAGTGGGTGCAGCAGTTGTAGCTGGTACAGCAGTAGTAGTGGGTGCTGCAGTTGTAGTTGGTGCTGCAGTTGTAGTCGGTGCAGCAGTTGTAGTCAGTGCAGCAGTAGTAGTGGGTGCAGCAGTAGTAGTCGGTGCTACAGTAGTAGTGGGTACAGCAGTAGTAAGGGGTGCTGCAATAGTAGTGGGTGCTGTAGTAGTAGTGGGTACAGCAGTAGTAGTAGGTGCAGCAGTAGTAGTAGGGGGAACTGCAGTAGTAGTGGGTGCCGCAGTTGTAGTTGGTGCAGCAGTAGTAGTGGGTGCTGCAGTTGTAGTCGGTGCTGCAGTTGTGGTCAGTGCAGCAGTACTAGTGGGTGCAGCAGTACTAGTGGGTTCAGCAGTAGTAGTCGGTGCTACAGTAGTAGTGGGTACAGCAGTAGTAGCGGGTGCTGCAGCAGTAGTGGGTGCGGTAGTAGTAGTGGGTGCTGCAGTAGTAGTAGGGGCAGCAGTAGTAGGGTGTGCTGCAGTAGTAGTGGGTGCCGCAGTAGCAGTGGGTACAGCAGTAGTAGTGGTGCAGCAGTAGTTGTAGTTGGTGCTGCAGTTGAAGTGGGTGTCGCAGTTGTAGTGGGTGCAGCAGTAGTTGTAGGTGAAGCAGTAGTAGTAAGTGCAGCAGTAGTAGTGGGAGCAGCAGTAGTAGTGGGTGCAGCAGTAGTAGTAGGTGCTTCAGTAGTAGTGGGTGCTGCAGTTGTAGTGGGGGAAGCAGTAGTAGTGGGTGCAGCAGTAGTAATGTGTGCAGTAGTAGTCGGTGCTGCAGTAGTAGTGGGTGCAGCAGTAGTAATGTGTGCAGTAGTAGTCGGTGCTGCAGTAGTAGTGGGTGCTGCAGTAGTAGTAGTTGGAGCAGTAGTAGTAGGTGCAGCAGTATTAGTGGGCACAGCAGTTGCAGGCGGTGCAGCAGTAGCGGTGGGTGCAGAAGTAGTAGTGGGTGCAGCAGTTGTAGCTGGTACAGCAGTAGTAGTGGGTGCTGCAGTTGTAGTTGGTGCTGCAGTTGTAGTCGGTGCAGCAGTTGTAGTCAGTGCAGCAGTAGTAGTGGGTGCAGCAGTAATAGTCGGTGCTACAGTAGTAGTGGGTACAGCAGTAGTAAGGGGTGCTGCAATAGTAGTGGGTGCTGTAGTAGTAGTGGGTACAGCAGTAGTAGTAGGTGCAGCAGTAGTAGTAGGGGGAACTGCAGTAGTAGTGGGTGCCGCAGTTGTAGTTGGTGCAGCAGTAGTAGTGGGTGCTGCAGTTGTAGTCGGTGCTGCAGTTGTGGTCAGTGCAGCAGTACTAGTGGGTGCAGCAGTACTAGTGGGTTCAGCAGTAGTAGTCGGTGCTACAGTAGTAGTGGGTACAGCAGTAGTAGCGGGTGCTGCAGCAGTAGTGGGTGCCGTAGTAGTAGTGGGTACAGCAGTAGTAGTAGGGGCAGCAGTAGTAGGGTGTGCTGCAGTAGTAGTGGGTGCCACAGTAGCAGTGGGTACAGCAGTAGTAGTGGGTGCAGCAGTAGTTGTGGGTGCTGCAGTTGTAGTGGGTGCAGCAGTAGTAGTGGGTGCTGCAGTTGTAGCTGGTGCTGCAGTAGTTGTAGTTGGTGCTGCAGTTGAAGTGGGTGTCGCAGTTGTAGTGGGTGCAGTAGTAGTTGTAGGTGAAGCAGTAGTAGTAAGTGCAGCAGTAGTAGTGGGAGCACCAGTAGTAGTGGGTGCAGCAGTAGTAGTGGGTGCTTCAGTAGTAATGGGTGCAGCAGTTGTAGTGGGGGAAGCAGTTGTAGTGGGTGCTGTAGTAGTAGTTTGTGCAGTGGTACTAGTTGGAGCAGCAGTATTAGTAGGTGCTGCAGTAGTAGTAGGCACAGTAGTTGTAGTCGGTTCAGCAGTAGCAGTGGGTGCAGCAGTAGTAGTGGGTGCAGCGGTTGTAGTTGGTGCAGCAGTAGTAGTGGGTGCCACAGTTGTAGTCAGTGCTGCAGTTGTAGTCGGTGCAGCAGTTGTAGTGGGTGCTACACTTGTAGTCAGTGCAGCAGAAGTAGTGGGTTCTGCAGTAGTAGTCGGTGCTACAGTAGTAGTGGGTGCTGCAGTAGTAGTGGGTACAGCAGTAGAAGTGGGTGCAGCAGTAGTCGGTGCAGCAGCAGTAGTAGTGGGTGCTGCAGTTGTAGTTGGTGGTGCAGTAGTTTTAGTGGTTGCTGCAGCAGAAGTGGGTGCTGCACTTGTAGTGGCTGCAACAGTAGTTGTAGGTGCAGCAGTTGAAGTGGGTGCTGCAGTAGTAGTGGGTGCTGCAGTTGTAGTGGGGGCAGCAGTAGTAGTGGGTGCTGCAGTAGTAGTTGGTGCAGCAGTAGTAGTTGGCTCAGCAGTAGTAGTGGGTGCTGCAATAGTAGTTGGAGCAGCAGTAGTGGGCGCAGAGGTTTTAGTCGGTGCAGCAGTTGTTGTTGGTGCTGCAGTTGTAGTGGGTGCAGCAGTAGTAGTGGGTGCTGCAGTTGTAGTCGGTTCAGCAGTAGTAGTGGGTGCTGCAGCAGTAGTCGGTTCAGCAGTAGTAGTGGGTGCTGCAGTAGTAGTGGGTGCATCAGTGGTAGTGGTGGGTGCTGCAGTTGTAGTGGGTGCTCCAGTTGTAGTTGGTGCTGCAGTAGTAGTGGGTGCTACAGTAGTAGTCAGAGCTGCAGTAGTAGTGGCTGCAGTAGTAGTAGATGCAACAGTAGTAGTGGGTACTGCAGTAGTGGTAGGTGCTATAGTTGAAGTCACAACAGTATTAGTAAGGATTGCAGTTGTAGTGAGAGCAGCAGTAGTAGTGGGTGCAGCAGCAAAAATGGGTGGTGCAGTAATAGTGGGTGGAGCAGTAGCAATGGGTGCTGCAGTATTAGTAGTAAGTGCAGCAGTAGAAATTGGTGAAACAGTAGTAGTGGGGGTATTAGTAGTAGTGGGTGCAGCAGTAGTAGTAATGGTTGCTGCAGTAGTCGTGACTGCAAGAGTAGTTGTAGAAGCAGTGGTACTAGTAAATGCAAAAGCAGCAGTAGTATGAGCAGTGGTAGTAGTGGCTGCAGCAGCAGTAATAGTGGGTCCTGCAGTAGTAGTAGGTACCGCAGGTGTAGTGGGTGCTGCAGTAGTAGTTGGTGCAGCAGTAGTAGTTGGCTCAGCAGTAGTAGTGGGTGCTGCAATAGTAGTTGGAGCAGCAGTAGTGGGCGCAGAGGTTGTAGTCGGTGCAGAAGTAGTAGTGGGTGCTGCAGTTGTAGTGGGTGCTGCAGTTGTAGTTGGTGCAGCAGTAGTAGTGGGTGCTGCAGTTGTAGTCGGTTCAGCAGTAGTAGTGGGTGCTGCAGCAGTAGTCGGTTCAGCAGTAGTAGTGGGTGCTGCAGTAGTAGTCTGTGCTACAGTAGTAGTGGGTGCATCAGTAGTAGTGGCGGGTGCTGCAGTTGTAGTGGGTGCTCCAGTTGTAGTTGGTGCTGTAGTAGTAGTGGGTGCTACAGTAGTAGTCAGAGCTGCAGTAGTAGTGGCTGTAGTAGTAGTATATGCAACAGTAGTAGTGGGTACTGCAGTAGTGGTAGGTGCTATAGTTGAAGTCACAACAGTATTAGTAAAGATTGCAGTTGTAGTGAGAGCAGCAGTAGTAGTGGGTGCAGCCGCAAAAATGGGTGGTGCAGTAATAGTGGGTGGAGCAGTAGCAATGGGTGCTGCAGTATTAGTAGTAATTGCAGCAGTAGAAATTGGTGAAACAGTAGTAGTGGGGGTATCAGTAGTAGTGGGTGCAGCAGTAGTAGTAATGGGTGCTGCAGTAGTAGTGGCTGCAAGAGTAGTTGTAGAAGCAGTGGTACTAGTAAATGCAGCAGCAGCAGTAGTACGAGCAGTGGTAGTAGTGGCTGCAGCAGCAGTAATAGTGGGTCCTGCAGTAGTAGTAGTAGGTACCGCAGGTGTAGTGGGTGTTTCAGTAGTAGTAGGTGCAACAGTAGTAGTTGGTGCATCAGTCGCGGTAGGGGAAGGAATATTAATGGGGCAGAAGCAGTAGTAGGTACAGTGGTTGTAGCAGGGGCAGTAGCAGTATTAGATGTAATAGTAGTGAGGGCAGCAGTAGTAGCGGTTTGACCAAGAGTAGTAGTGGGGGCACCAGTAGTAGTGGGTGCAGCATAGTAGTTGGTACTACAATTCTAGTAGGTGCAGTAGTAATAGTATATGCAGCAATAGTAGTAGGGGAAGCAGTAGTAGTAATGGGAGAAGCAGTAATGATGGGGGAAGCAGTAGTAGTAGTAGTAGTAGGTACAACAGTAGAGTGGGGGCAGAAGTAGTAGTAGGCACAGCAGTAGTAGTGGATTGACCAAGAGTAGTAGTGGGGACACCAGTAGTAGTGGGTGTAGCAGTAGTAGTAGTGGGTATTACTGTAGTAGTAGTTGCAGTAGTAGTAGTAGTAGGTGCAGCAATTGTAGTGGAGTAAGCAGTAGTAGTAGTAGCAGTGGAGGAAGCAGTAGTGATGCTAGTAGTAGTAGGTAAAAGTAGTACTGGGGGCAGCAGTATTAGGAGGAGCAGCAGTAGTAGGGGTTAAAGCAGTAGTAATGGGGGCAGCAGTAGTAGTGGGGGAGCAGTAGGAGTGGGGGGAGCTGTAGTAGTGGAGTAAGCAGTAGTAGTAATAGTAGTGGGGGAAGCAGTAGCGATGGTAGTAGTAGTAGTAGTAGTAGTAGTAGCAGTGGAGGAAGCAGTAGTGATGCTAGTAGTAGTAGGTAAAAGTAGTACTGGGGGCAGCAGTATTAGGAGGAGCAGCAGTAGTAGGGGTTAAAGCAGTAGTAATGGGGGCAGTAGTAGTAGTGGGGGAGCAGTAGGAGTGGGGGGAGCTGTAGTAGTGGAGTAAGCAGTAGTAGTAATAGTAGTGGGGGAAGCAGTAGCGATGGTAGTAGTAGTAGTAGTAGTAGGTAAAAGTAGTAGTGGGGGGAGCAGTAGTAGTGGGGGCAGCAGTAGTAATGGGGCAGCAGTAGTAGTGGGTACATCAGTAGTAATGGGGGCAGCAGCGGTAGTAGAAGGTACAGTAGCAATAGTAGTATTGTCTGTTTCAGACGAAAGAGAGAAAATGAGATGGATCTAGAGAGATACAAAGATACAGAAAGAGACAGAAGAAAGATGATATGTAGAAAGAGAGGGTAGAAATAGAAATGAGAGAAAGAGAGTGATGCACAGGGATGAATGAGAGACAGGGATGAGGGAGGAAGAGGTATGAGGGGCAGTGACACTAGGAAACATAATCCATACCTTTTGCTGCAGATTTTGCTCCTGCAAAAATAAAGACACATAACAGTAATTTAGTAACAGTCGTTTAGTAAGAGTCTGTAGTTGTCACACATAACTCAGGGCAGTATTCAGGAAGTAAAAATGAAGCAATTCTGCAGCAAACCAGCTGCACCATAACAGAGAAATAGAAGGTCTCCAAACCCCATTGCAATAAATTGGTTGTTTAGCCCACTGAATGGTAAGGATGTGTAAAATGCATTGTGCGGTTGGTTTTCTTCAGAACTTCGCATGAGGAACTATTTACTCAGAGCTGAGCAAAAAACAAGAGGTCATCCGTTCAGAGGCGTAACTAGAAAAGTCCGGGCCCTGGTGCAAGAAGTGCCATGGGCCCCCCCAACCCCTGAACACATTGGCCCCCGGGCCCTCCACAATACCCCCATTTCCTACCTCCCAATCACTGGTGGTCCAGTGGGGTGGCAGGAGAGGCGGGCTGGTGCGACGTGCTCCCATGCAGTCCTCTTCTGTAATGCAGAGCGCTGGGAGATGATGTCATCTCCCAGCGCTCTGCATTACTAGTGCGTGGGAGGGAGCTTGCGGTGCCAGGAGGAGGGGGTCGCAGGGGGCAGCCGGGCCCCTGGAGTGACGAGCCCGGTCGCGGTTGCGACCCCTGCGACCCCTATAGTTACGCCACTGCATCCATTAAAAGGACTGTAATGTCCCATAAAATCGTTTTATATTTTTGTAGCGCTCAAGAAAATAAGCAGAATGGTGCAAACCCTATCTCTCAAACCGCTATGGTTTGAGAGATATTTGCACTAAAAGTTCGCCCTTCTCTCTCCCCTTGACGTCAGCGTCTAGATGATGGCAGAAGATTCCGGGCTGGGAACCAGCTGGTGGCTCTTCGTCAGAGCCAAAATCGCAGTATTGTCAAATAATTACTTCCTTGGAAATGTCTACAAAGTGTGCTTGCAAGCCAGGTACACTTTGTAGACATTTCCAATTAAGTAATTGTTTTGCAATACCACGATTTCGGCTCTGCTGTAGAGCCTCCTTGACTCATACGACTCAGATCTCCCACTGTCAGCTTTACAGCTGACATCATGATAAAGGGAGAGAGGGGAGAACTTTCAGTGTCTATATCTCGCAAACCATAGTGGTTTGAGAGATAGGGTTTGCACCATTCTTCTTATTTTCTCCTGCTCTGTAAGAAAAGGCACTTTTGACTAAAACAAAGGTTGGGAAATTTTTTTACAGAAATGACAGTAAAGTTGTGAAATTATTGGCCTTGGAACACTGTGTTTGTAATTGCTTTAAAAAAATGGATACCTTTGTAGTGTAGAACTAGCAATGTGGGACGGCATTGCCCATCAGGATATATAGGGAATTAATGCACACACATGGATGCAAGACAAGCACACACAGAGACACACACGCAAATGCACACGCATGCACTGAGATGCATAAAGAGCGACACAGTCATACACACATACATGCAATGCACAACATGCAGACACATAGAGTGTGATACAGACATGCAACACACAGTGAGGAACACACAGGCACACACACACAGAAGTGAGTCATAAGGGGGTGACTTATGTGTCATTGTAATGAGTTTGTGTTTGTACTTATGCCTCCACTGTGGCATTCATTCATATAGTTGAAATGCATGTGGTAATTGCACATACTATGGTGGAAATTGGATTGTGCTGGCTCCCAGGGTGTGAGTGAGTGTAAGTGAGTGTGAGTAAGTGGCATTCATTCATGTAGTTGAAATGCATGTGGTAATTGCACATACTATGGTAGAAGGTGGATCGTGCTGGCTCCCAGGGTGTGAGTGAGTATGAGTGAGACTATGGTGGAAGGTGGATCGTGCTGGCTCCCGGGGTGTGAGTGAGGGAGTGTAAGTGAATGCGTGTGAGTGCGAGAGTGAGTGATTGCGTGAGTGTGTTATTGAGTGTGTGTGAGTGTGTGTGAGTGTGTGTGATTGAGTGAGAGTGGGTGAGTGAGTGTGAGAGTGTGTGAGTGAGACGGTGTATAAGAGTGAGTGAGAGTGTTTGAGTGAGAGGGTGTATGAGAGTGAGAATGTGTGAGTGAGAGGGTGTATGAGAGTGAGTGAAAGTGTGTGAGTGAGAGGGTGTAAGAGAGTGAGTGAGAGTGTGTGTGAGTGTGTGAGTGAGAGAGTGTATGAGAGTGAGTGAGAGTGTGTGAGCAGAGGTGTAACTAGAAGCCACTGGGCCCTGGTGCAAGAATTGCCATGCCCCCCCCAACCACATTGGCCCCCCCATCCACATTGCCCCTTCCACAATGCCCCCTTCATCTCCACATTGCCCCTTCCACAATGCCCACTTCATCTCCACATTGCCCCTTCCAGAATGCCCCCCCTTCATTTCCACATTGCTCCTTCCACAATGCCACCCCTTCATCTCCACATTGCCCCTTCCAGAATACCCCCCTTCATCTCCACATTGCCCCTTCCACAATGCCCCCTTCATCTGCACAATGCCCCCCCATCTTCACATTGCCCCTTCATCTGCACATTTCCCCTACCTCCAGTCCCTGGTGGTCTAGCGGAGTGTCTTTACAGATCTGTGCCTCCTTCGGCACAGATCTCTGTAGCCGGAGCTCCCGCGCCGCTCTAGTAGTGCAGAGGCTGGGAGATGATGTCATCTCCCAGCGCTCTGTATTAATAGAGCGGCACGCCGAGTGGGAGATCAGCTGAGGACTGCTGCGGGCGAGGGGTAGCAGGGGGTATCCGGGCCCCTTGAGTGACGGGCCCGGTCGCAGGTGCGACCGCTGCGACCCCTGTTGTTGCGCCACTGTGCGTGAGTGAGTGTGTTTGTGATTGAGAGAGAGTGTGTGTGTGATTTAGAGAGAGTGTGAGTGAGAGAGCGTGAGTGAGAGTGTGTGTGAGAGTATAAGTGAGAGAGTGTGAGTAAGAGTGTGAATTATTGTGAGTGTGTATGATTGAGAGTGTATGAGTGAGAGTGAGAGTGAGATTGAGTGTGTGTGATTGTGTGTGATTGAGTGTGTGATTGAGTGTGAGTGATTGAGTGTGTGATTGAGTATGAGTGATTGAGTGTGAGTGTGTGTGAGTGGGTGTGTGTTTTTTGTCTGATATGTTTGTGTTTGTGGTGTAGGAGAGAGTGGCAGCCATTTTGTTTTTTCAGTTACTCGGATAGTGGTGGGCGGGCTGGATAGTGGAGGCAGGCCAACTCCCTGTATGATTGAAATCACTCCCCCATTGAATCACCCATTGGGAGCTTAAAGGGATAGTAATACTTCGCTTTATCTTTATTTTATTTTGTAGGCATTAAAAAAACATGAAGAACGATATAAGTCTTATCTCTCAAACCTTTATGGTTTCAGAGATATTCACAAGCAAAGTATCCCCCCGGCTGTTCAGCCAGATGAGAAGGGAGGTGCCCAGGTAGACTGCAGAGAGGGACAATCTTCAATTAAGATAAGGGAAAAAGCTGAAAAACTTGTCAAGGGGGGAAGGGCTTTCATTCTTTTCATACAAAGAAGATTGTCCCCTGCTCCTATTTGTCTGGTCTTACAACTAGTGTTGAGCGAGCATGCTCGGCCGATGCTCGGATCGGCTCGAGCATCGCTCTGCTCGGCACATGGCGGTACTCGTACGAGTACCGCATGTGCTCGCCCGCCATGTTCGGGTCTCCTCCCCGCACGTTTTGCGGCTGCTGCGCAGCCAATAAACGTGCAGGGAGGCTCTGACATCGGTGTAATGCCAGCAGCCATGTTGGCTGCTGGCATTACACTGATTGGCTGGCCAGAACCCGTGGTCGGGTGCTGTATAGCACCTGACCATCGAGTTCGGCTCAGTCTGAGCCAGGGAGAGCTGAGGATAGGAAGGGAAAGGCAGTGTAGGGAGGAAAAAAAAAAATTGTGACAAAAAAGAACCAAAAGTCCTTTTTAGGACTACTGTGTGTGGGGGCAGCAGGTTATTTTGTGTGGGGGGAAAAAAACAAAAAAACAAAAAAAAAAAATATTCTGTTTAGTGTGAAAAGTTGCAGATTAGAGCACATTCTGTTTAGTGTGCACAGTTGCAGATTAGAGCACATTCTGTTTAGTGTGCAAAGTTGCAGATTAGAGCACATTCTGTTTAGTGTGCAAAGTTGCAGATTAGAGCACATTCTGTTTAGTGTGCAAAGTTGCAGATTAGAGCACATTCTGTTAAGTCTTCAAACTAAAATATCAAAGTCACGTATTCCATTCAGTGTGCGTCGCCGCAGTTTAGCAGCACATTCTGAGTACTGTGCAGAGTTGCAGAATAGGAAGAAATACTGTTAAGTCTTCAAACTAAAATATCAAAGTCACATATTCCATTCAGTGTGCTTCGCCGCAGTTTAGCAGCACATTCTGTGTACTGTGCAGAGTTGCAGAATAGGAAGAAATACTGTTAAGTCTTCAAACTAAAATATCAAAGTCACATACTCCATTCAGTGTGCTTCGCCGCAGTTTAGCAGCCTATTCTGTGTACTGTGCAGAGTTGCAGAATAGGAAGAAATACTGTTAAGTCTTCAAACTAAAATATCAAAGTCACATATTCCATTCAGTGTGTTTCACCGCCGTTTAGCAGCCTATTCTGTGTACTGTGCAGAGTTGCAGAATAATAAGAAATACTGTTAAGTTTTCAAACTCAAATATTAAAGTCACATATTCCATTCAGTGTGTTTCACCGCAGTTTAGCAGCCTATTCTGTGTACTCTGTACAGTTGCAGAATAATAAGAAATACTGTTAAGTTTTCAAACTCAAATATTAAAGTCACATATTCCATTCAGTGTGTTTCACCGCAGTTTAGCAGCCTATTCTGTGTACTCTGTACAGTTGCAGAATAATAAGAAATACTGTTAAGTTTTCAAACTCAAATATTAAAGTCACATATTCCATTCAGTGTGTTTCACCGCAGTTTAGCAGCCTATTCTGTGTACTCTGTACAGTTGCAGAATAATAAGAAATACTGTTAAGTTTTCAAACTCAAATATTAAAGTCACATATTCCATTCAGTGTTTTTCACCGCCGTTTAGCAGCCTATTCTGTGTACTCTGCAGAGTTGCAGAATAATAAGAAATACTGTTAAGTTTTCAAACTCAAATATTAAAGTCACATATTCTGTGTAAGATGAAGAAGGCGGGTAAAAAGGGACGGGGAAGTGGACGTGATCCTGAAAGTTCAGGGCGCGGGTCAGGACGCGGAGAAACTGTGCCTGGTGCCAGAGCACAAGAAAGAAAGACATCCACCATACCTAGCTTCATGTCTAATTTTACAGGGCGTCGCAGGACATCACTCTCGAGGTCCGACCACTGCGAACAGGTGGTCGGTTGGATGACAGCTGATACTGCTTCCAGTCGGTTAAGCACCACCCTGTCTTCCACCAAGTCCACTCTCAGTAGCCAAGAGTCTGGTCAACATAATCCTCACTCTGATCATCCTTCCTCCCACCATACACGGTCTGGTCAAAGAAGTGATCCCACACTGGGATATAGTGAGGAGCTCGTCTCATCACCAATCCTTCATTTGACCCTCTCTCCAAGCACGCTTGCAGAGGAACATGACATCTTGTGCCCTGATTCACAACCTCTAGAGGCTACCCAATCACAAGAAGATGACAGATGTGAACGGCATTTAAGGTCAAAGGAAGTAGTGGATGATGATGATGATGATGAGACACAGTTGCCATTAAATCAACCACTATTTCCGTCTCAAGACCTTGTTGAGGAGAATGTTATACAGTTGTCAATGACTGAGTATGTGGTGGGATCAAGACTTGAGGAGGATGATCAGAGTGAGGAAGTGGAGGAGGACTTGGTGGACGATGAGGTGACTGACCCCACCTGGGAAGGTGTAGAGCCGAGCGATGACAGCAGTCCTGAGGGTGAGCCATCTGCAGCACCGCAACAGGCTGGAAGAGGCAGTGGTGTGGCAACAGAAAGAAGGCGGACCGCACCAAACCGGCCCGCAAATGTTCCACGGAGCACCCCCTTGCGTAAATCTACCTTGCCAAGGGGTAGGTGTTCCGCGGTATGGCGTTTTTTTAAGGAAAGTGCGGACGACAAAAGAATTGTAGTTTGCAACCTGTGCCACACCAGAATGAGCCGAGGCATGAACACTAGAAACCTCACCACCACCAGCATGATCCGACACATGGCATCCAAGCACCGTAGTAAGTGGGAGGAACGCCTGGATCGCCCATCTGTGTCTGCAGGCCACACCACTGCCTCCTCTTCCCCTGTTTTCGGTGCCGGCCAATCGCCTGTCGAAGGCGCAGGCCCGCATACCTCCCGCCCTGCACCTGTAGCATCTGAAGCACCATCAGCGACCACATCCACTTCCCTGTCCCAGCACAGCGTCCAAATGTCGTTACCCCAGGCATTTGAGCGCAAGAGAAAGTACCCAGCCACCCACCCACAGGCCATAGCACTAACCTCACACCTTTCCAAATTACTGGCCATCGAAATGCTGCCATTTAGGCTTGTGGACACTGAGTCCTTCCGCAGCCTGATGGCAGCAGCTGTCCCTCGGTACGCGGTCCCCAGCCGCCACTACTTTTCCCGGTGTGCCATCCCCGCATTACACCACCATGTGTCCCGTAACATCACCCGTGCCCTGACCAACGCAGTTACTGGGAAGGTCCACTTAACGACTGACACATGGACAAGTGCTTGTGGCCAGGGACGCTACATTTCCCTGACGGCACACTGGGTGAATGTCGTGGAGGCTGGGAGCGACTCGGACCCTGGGATGGCACGGGTGCTACCCACGCCGAGGATTGCGGGCCCTACCTCCATCAGGGTTTCCACCAGCACCTACGTTATTGGCTCCTCCTCCTCCGTTTCCACCTCCGAATTCTCTACACGCAGCGCCACTCCCCCATCAGCCAGTAGCTGGAAGCAGTGTAGCACTGCAGTGGGGAAGCGTCAACAGGCCGTGCTGAAGCTGATCTGCCTTGGGGACAAACAGCACACGGCCTCAGAGCTGTTGCAGGGGATTAGTCACCAGACCGAGCAGTGGCTCTCGCCACTCAACCTGCAACCAGGCATGGTTGTGTGTGATAATGGGCGTAACTTGGTGGCGGCTTTGGAGCTCGGCAAGCTCACACACGTACCATGCCTAGCGCATGTATTTAATTTAGTGGTTCAGCGATTTCTAAAAACCTACCCCAATGTGCATGATCTCTTGACCAAGGTGCGCCGCGTGTGTGCACATTTCCGTAAGTCATCTACAGCTTCGGCCGGCCTGTTGAAGCTGCAGCAGCGCTTACAATTGCCAGCTCACCGGCTGCTGTGTGACGTGAGCACGCGCTGGAACTCCACCTTCCACATGTTGGCCCGGCTTTGTGAGCAGCAGAGGGCAGTAGTGGAGTACCAGCTGTTACACGGTCGTCGCCTCTCCGTTCAACTTCCTGTAATCAGAAGTGAGGAGTGGGAATGGATGTCAGACCTCTGCGAGGTTTTACGCAATTTTGAGGAATCGACACAGATGGTGAGCGGCGATAACGCTATTATCAGTGTAACCATCCCACTTCTGTGTCTACTGAAACGCTCGCTGCTCACAATTAAAACCGACGCTTTGCATGTGGAAGAGGTGGAAATGGGGGAGGAAGAGCTTACACAAGGTGATAGCCAGAGCACCCTCACTTCGTCTTCTCAGCGACAATTGGAGGAGGCGGAGGAGGAGGAGGAGGAGGAGGAGGAAGACACGGTTGCCTCCGCTACAGAGGGTAGCCATGGAACTTTAGTTCCATCTCTTCAGCGTGGGTGGGCAGAAGAGGAGGAAGAGGATGAGGAGATTGAGAGTCATCCTCCTGGTGAGGACAGCGAAATCTTGACTGTTGGTACTCTGGCACACATGGCTGACTTTATGTTAGGCTGCCTTTCCCGTGACCCACGCGTTGTACGCATTTTAGACAACACGGATTACTGGGTGTTCACCCTTCTGGACCCCCGCTACAAAGAGAATTTCTCATCTCTCATTCCTCCGGTGGAGAGGACAAGCAAAATGTTGCAATACCAGAAGGTTCTTGTCGAAAAATTGCTCCAAAATTTTCCATCTGACAACGCTGGCGGCAGAGTACGTGCTACCTTGGCCAACCGAGAAGGGGAGAAAAGGGGAGCACACAGCAGTTCCGAGAAAGGCAGGGCAACACTCTCCAAGGCGTGGGACACCTTCATGACACCCCGCCAGCACCCTCACCCTGATGCGCAGCCTAGTGTCACAAGGAGGGAAAAGTTTTGGAAGATGGTGAAGGAGTACGTAGCAGACCGTGTCAGCGTCCTCAATGATCCATCTGTGCCTTACAACTACTGGGTGTCCAAGCTGGACACGTGGTATGAACTGGCACTCTACGCCTTGGAGGTGCTGGCCTGCCCTGCCGCCAGCGTTCTGTCTGAGCGGGTATTTAGTGCTGCTGGTGGCATCATAACAGATAAGCGTATCCGCCTTTCCACCGACAATGCTGATAGGTTGACACTTATAAAAATGAACAAGGCCTGGATTTCCCCTGACTTCTCCACTCCACTGGAGGAAAGCCCCGGGGGAACATAAACTCACTTTATATATGTTATTTACAATGATGGGAATACTCTGTATTCCCATTCACCCCTTCCACCCAAAAAACGGGTATATGGTTGACTCTTAATCTTCTCATCCTCCTCCTCCTCTTCCATATGCCCTGTGCTATAATTTTTATATAGGGCCAGCTCACCAGCGGGCCCTGTGATATAATTTTTATATAGGGCCAGCTCACCAGCGGGCCCTGTTTGCCAATTTTTATATAGGTCAGCTCACCAGCGGGCCTTCTCATATAATGTTTTATTGGGTCAGCTCTCTAGCGGGCCCTCTCATATAATGTTTTATAGCGTCAGCTCACTAGCGGGCCTTCGCATATAATGTTTAGGATGGTCAGCTCTGCAGCAGACCCTCACCCATAATGTTTTAGATGGTCGGCTCAGCGCACGTTTCCCTCTTAATCATGGCCTCAGTTCAATAAAATCAAGGAAATTTTTGGGAGAATTTGCCTCTGTGCACGTTTCCCTCTTAATCATGGCCTCAGTTCTGAAAATCAAGGAAATTTTTGGGAGAATTTGCCTCTGTGCACGTTTCCCTCTTAATCATGGCCTCAGTTCTGAAAATCAAGGAAATTTTTGGGAGAATTTGCCTCTGCGCACGTTTCCCTCTTAATCATGGCCTCACTTCCGAAAATCAAGGAAATTTTTGGGATAATTTGCAGATGATATACAAGTAAATATACAGCAAATATTGTTTGGTAACAATTTTTCGCCTAAAGTCGTTTTTATTTTCCTTTTTGTGTGTTTTATGGTCAGTCTGTAAAAATGGCGTACTACGGGCGAAAGATCGTTCCCAGCAGCGATGTTGGAGTCCAAGATGCATCCAGACATCCTCCCTATGCTGTCCCTGAACCATTTCTGTGGTGTTTCCATCATTTTCTTCCCTTTTCCTATGGACCAGGCACCCTCCCCTCATCAGAGCAGGGGGTGCCTGGTGTAATGCTCGAGTCCTCCCATTGACTTCAATGGGGCTCGGGTGTTCGGCCGAGCACTCGAGCCTCAGGGGGTGCTCGGTCAGAGCACCCGAACACCCGAGCATTGGGGTGCTCGCTCATCACTACTTACAACCAGATTCACATCTGAGAAGAGATGGCTTACACTAGGAAAAAGGGGCGGAGGGGGAAACTTTGCTTGTGAATATCTCTTAAACCATAAAGGTTTGAGAGATAACACTTATATCATTCTTTATGTTTTTTTAATGCCTACAAAATAAAATAAAGTTAAAACGAAGTATTACTATCCCTTTAAGTTATGGTAACATAGCAATATAACACACGGTGGCTCTTCAGTTGAGGCAGCGTAGCAATATGCTGAGGGAACAAATAGATAGTGGTGTTTGAGGCTTGCCCTCTGTAACATACAGCAAAGCATCTCTCTCCCTTTAAGGAGAAAGGGTGGGAAGCAGGAAGTGGATGAGTGACAGTTGAAAACAGACAGTTAGTGAGGTTGACTGAAGAAATGAAAAGAGTTAAATAAAAGAGTTGCTATTAAGTTTATCCCTGAGTTTGTATTTTATGGGAACATTACACCCTCGTACTGACACAGAGTGTATGGAGGGTTACAATTATCTGTGGGAGGTGAAACAGTGTGTTTGTGGGGTCATGATCCTGAGTGAGAGTGTGTGGACCAGGAGAAGTTATTGATATCCCCTACTTCAGGAGCGAGTGGCAGCTATATATTTTTTTGTCAGTTGGATAGTGGTGGACAGGCTGGAGGGGGCGGGCCAACTCCCTGTATGATAAACATGCCCCCATTGAATCACCCAATGGGAGCAGTAAAGTCCCCACTGAATCACCCAATAGGAGTTGTGTCTCCTAATGAAACATAAATTATGTAATGAGGCATTCTGTTCAATGTGTGTTTGTTTTCTGAGGAGACATAAATTATGTTCTGTGTGTGAGGTACCATAAATTAATAAATGAGGCTTATTCTTTTATATATAGAGGTATTAAGAATTATGACAACTGGTTTCAAAGCAGATAAGATGTTGATCCAGGGAGATATATGACTGCCATTTGGAGTCAGGAAGGAATTTTTTTTTTGCTCACTTGGGGCTTAATTGGAAACTAGTGTAAAAGCCCGTGTACACGGCCAAGGTCCGGGTGATGTTAACCCTTTGAGTGACAGAGGGGTACGCAACGCATTGCAAAGCAATGCGTTGCGTACCCCTCTGGCACTCAAAGGGTTAAGTGGCCGGTTCTGCTCTTTGTCCTGCCACTGATGCAGTTATGCACTGTAGAGACTGCCCAAAAGCACAGAATGCTCCCAGCACAGAACTCCCAGCATTCTGTGCTCACAACATTCCGTGCTCTCAGCATTCTGTGAACCCTACATTCTGTGCTTCCACAATTCTGTACTCCCAACATTCCATGCTTTCAGCATTCTGTGTTCCCAGCATTCTGTGTTCCCAACATTCCGTGCTCCCAACATTCCGTGCTCCCAACTTTCCTACAGCTCCCAGCATTCTGTGTGTTCGGGCAGTCTCTACTGTGCATGACGGCTTCTGACAAACATCCTTAGTGAATTATTATATAGGATGGATTCAACAGGTTTTTTTTTTTCCCCTCCTCTGGATTAACATGGGCAAAGTGGTCTGGGCTAAACTTGATGAACATGTATTTTTTCATCCTCATCAACTATGTTACTACTAGTATGAAATCCTGTGTACACAGGCTAAAGTGCTACCCACTGGCCCCGGCTGCTGCCCCAGAGACAGGAGCAGAGACAGGTGATGAGCCGTTCAGTGCTCCCCACTCCAGATCAGAGCGTTCGGCCAGTCTCTACTGCACATGTGCAGTTACGCACACAGGGAGCTTACCAGGATAGCTCTTTATATTATACAGATGTTTAATTAGTGCTGAATGTCAGGTCTGTAGAGGAAGACATGACAATTGTTTGCAACTGGAAGACTCCATGAACCTACTTAACCCTCTGTAACACCAACACCAAAACAAATTCAAACTGGGTTATATTATTTAAAGAGATAGTGATGTTTCACACAAACAGCAGCTCCAATTAATCTTCATAGTACTTGGGCTATGGAGAGTGTTATTTCAGTACTGTCAGAGTTGTAGTTCAAGAGTAATTGAATGATAAAGTAACCCCCTCCCGTCCCTTTTACCTAGTGTAAGCCGCCTCACCTAAGATGTGTAATCTGGTCTCTTGACCGGGGGGGCAATCTTCTTACTGTGATCATAAGGAAAACCCTGCCCCCCTTGACAGGTTTTTCAGGCTTTTCCTTATGCTCACTGAAGATTGTCCCTCTCTGCTATCCATCCGGACAGTCTTGCTGCTCTGAGGTGAGCAGTGTTACATCAGTAAAAGGGGCGGGAGGAGGATACTTTATCATTCAATTAATCTTGTAGTACAACTCTGACAGTATTGAAATAACACTCTTCATGGCCCAGATACTATGAAGATTAATTGGAGCTGCTTGTTTGTGAAACATTACTATCCCTTTAATATATTCAGATTAGGTCCCACTCCTGTTCTGTTCCAAATGGCTGATGTCTTATCTGAGGCCCATTAACAGACAATAAAACAACAGCACTTCCAAGACACGTAACAATATTTCTATTGTAAAGTGGAAACAACAGAAATGTCAGCCCCCCCCCCCCCATCCTGGAGAGCAAATGGAAGAGTACAATTTAGGACTCAGGAACCAAAAAAGGGAATTTTTACAGAACCTAGCATGGAGCACAAGGTATTTAACCCTTTGAATAACAGAAGGCTATACAACACATTGAAAGGCAATATGTTGTGTACCCTTCTGTCATCCAAAGAGTTAAGCATGTATAACCCCAGATAATTTTTCTAAGTTCTAGTGGTCCTATAAGGCAATGATCCTTAAAGAGTTAAGATTACCATGTGGAATGAGCAGAATTCGAGGTTGTGTGGTCGTTGCTACTAACTGTCATGTCTGCCTCCATGAACACGACACCCATGTTATCTCTTTATGAAAGTTCTCATTTAAATATTTTAAACTAATCCATCAAAGAATTATTAACAATACAGGAGTGTTACTCTGCCCCCCAGCCTGACCCCCCTGAGAGGCTCTTCCAGAAGGACACATAAGGTGTTTTAGTGACAATCATCAGCTTTGTTACACAACATAACCACATCCATACTATGGAAAAGTGATCAGAGATGATATTTGAGAAAGGATGTATCAGATGATGGATGTGAATAGCACAATCTGCCATGCTTTTACTCATTACACATTACACAAGCAATACATATGCACAAAACGAACAGACAACACACGCACAATACATTGATGCACAATACACACATGCACAATACACACACACGCACAACATGCTCAACACCCACACATACAATACACACACAAGCACAACACACATGCCCACAATACACACACAATACACATGTACAAAACGCACACACACACACATACAGTTTGGAATCAGCTTCCTAGATTATAAGTATGAAGCTGTGTAATATTCGGATTTAAGATTACTTGGCACAGTTTGATGTGTGTAAATATAGGACACTGGGTGTGTCAGAACGAGAGAACCCATTTAATCTTCTACGTTTAGAAGAGAGGTCATGAGACCATCCCATATAATTAAATCGGAAAAAAATGTTCAAACAAGAATCGTGAACGACAGAGAAGATTGGGAATCTGTAAGATAACAAAGGTAAGATGTAAAGGGTTCTCTAGAGCTTATTTGACAGGCAATAGGACAAATCCTGAAGAAGGGAAATTAGAGAATGTTTATGTGTCAGTGCAGCTGGTGTGCTCCAAAATTGCTTATACTTCCTGTATATGACCCATACTATTTTATTTACTTTTACTACATTTGGGGCTTCATACTCAAAATATGTGCGTGTGTGCATGTGTGTGTATCTAGATAACATAAAGTGCTAGACTGTGTCGCTCCCTGTGTGCGTAACTGCACATACACAGTAGGGAATGATTCAGTCAGTTGCAGGGCCAGCTTCCAGGTAGAGGCATTGATGATCTGGAGTGGGGTGCTCCAAACGGTCCAGCTCCCCCAGCTCCGGGAAGCAACTGAGGCTGCTGGCTGCCAATTTGCCCATAAAAATGGGCCTTCAATACTATTATATATATATATATATATATATATATATAGTTACATGGAACGAGATATCCTCCTCCAAATACAAGTACACTCAAAGGACTCTAAATAATATTTTATTCTCAAACACAGATCAACGTTTCGACCCCCTCAGGGGCCTTTATCAAGACCTTATCAAGATCTTGATAACGGCCCCTGAGGGGGTCGAAACGTTGATCTGTGTTTGAGAATAAAATATTATTTAGAGTCCTTTGAGTGCACTTGTATTTGGAGGAGGATATCTCGTTCCATGTACCTATATACAATTTTGTTCAAGTAGCACCAGGCATTTAATCTGTATTTCTTCTTTTTGGAGTGCCCACCTTATTTTCTTTATATATATATATATATATATATATATATATATATATATATATATATATATATACATATATATATACATACAGAGAGAGAGAGAGAGAGAGAAATGGGGGCAGCACCTGTGGTTCTTGTTTAAAAGCCAACAAACGTGATTTAGTTAAAGGGATAGTAATGATTCATAATAAAAGCAGCTCTAATTAATCATCATAGTATTTGGACTTTGGAGAGTGTTATTTCAATACTGTCAGAGTTGTAGTACAAGAGTAATTCAATGACAAAGTATCCCCCTCCCGCCCTTTTACTGATGTAACACTGCTCAGCCAGAGCAGAAGGGAGGTGCCCAGGTAGACTGCAGAGAGGGACAATCTTCAATTAAGATAAGGGAAAAACCTGAAAAACTTTTCAAGGGGGGCAGGGCTTTCATTGTTCTCATAGGAAGAAGATTGTCCCCTTCCGTTATCTCTCTGGTCTATGGACTGCATTCCACATCTGAGAAGAGATGGCTTACGCTAGGTAAAAGAGGTGGGAGGGGAAACTTTGAAGAAATGTTTTGAAAATCTCCCTAGCATTCAATGGCTTCAATTTTGAATTCTTCCCTATAGTACAAATGGTTTGCCCTAGAAATAATCCACTTTTCTTTTGAACATGCGTCCTATACCGTAGCACAGTTTACATTGTGGTGTGTCCAGAAGCTGGCTAGGCCTTGTATTTACATCAAACAGCTGATCATTGACAAGTCTGGTGCTGATCTGTGTTTACAACTGATATAGAGGTCTGTTGGCATGATACTTTGTATGTTATACAGTCTTATCTGGGATTTTCGTGAGTAGACCCCATGGCTGGTTAGTTGAATGTCATGGCTAGGCACGTAGCAACTAAACCAGTGATTCTCAGCCAGGGTGCCGTGGCACTTTTATGTGCAGCCAACATCAAATTAGAGTGCCCCACGTTTTCTATAAAGACTGAAAAAAATGTGAATATTGTGATTTAAATGTAGACATATGGAAATTGTTATGAACAATATATTTATTTTGATTATTATGATTGCAAGACTAGGGGTGGGCGAAAAGTGTGAAAAATTTCCTGCGAAAAATTTCGCGAAAACATGCCGATTTCTCGCTTTTTCCGGCAAAAAATGTTGTCTTTCTGCCTATGCAAAAATGTCCTCCCTTTCACCTATTTTAACAAATTTTCCACCTATGTTAACACATGTTTTGCCTATTTTAACACATTTTTTGTCTATATTTCTACATTTCCCACTGTAATATTACTTCTTCTGAGGGCTGAAGTTTAGAAATAAGTGGCTGAAAGTCAAAGTTGTGAATTCTACAGCAAAATATGGCTTGAAAAATGTGTTAGCACCCAGAATGCATTTGTCCTTTGCCCACAACACTTTCTTGCTTAAAGGGATAGTAATACTTCATTTTATCTTTATTTTATTTTGTAGGCATTAAAAAAACATGAAGAACGATATAAGTCTTATCTCTCAAACCTTTATGGTTTAAGAGATATTCACGAACAAAGTATCCCCCCCCACCCCCCGTTGAGCCAGATCAGATCAGGTGCCCAGGTAGACTACAGAGAGGGACAATCTTCAATTAATATAAGGGAAAAAGCTGAAAAACTTGTCAAGGGGGGAAGGGCTTTAATTTTTTTCATACAAAGAAGATTGTCCCCTTCTGTTATCTGTCTGGTCTTACAACCAGATTCACATCTGAGTAGTGTTGAGCGAGCATACTCGGCCGATGCTCGGATCGGCTCGAGCATCGCTCTGCTCGGCACATGGCGGTACTCGTACGAGTACCGCATGTGCTCGCCCGCCATGTTCGGGTCTCCTCCCCGCACGTTTCGCGGCTGCTGCGCAGCCAATAAACGTGCAGGGAGGCTCTGACATCAGTGTAATGCCAGCAGCCATGTTGGCTGCTGGCATTACACTGATTGGCTGGCCAGAACCCGTGGTCTGGTGCTGTATAGCACCTGACCAGCGAGTTCGGCTCAGTCTTAGCCAGGGAGAGATGAGGATAGGAAGGGAAAGTCAGTGTAGGGAGAAGACAAGCAAATTTGTGAAAAAAAAGAACCAAAAGTCCTTTTTAGGACTACTGTGTGTGGGGGCAGCAGTTTATTTTGTGTGGGGGGAAAAGAAAAAAAAAAAAAAAATTTCATATATTCTGTTTAGTGTGCAAAGTTGCAGATTAGAGCACATTCTGTTTAGTGTGCAAAGTTGCAGATTAGAGCACATTCTGTTTAGTGTGCAAAGTTGCAGATTAGAGCACATTCTGTTTAGTGTGCAAAGTTGCAGATTAGAGCACATTCTGTTAAGTCTTCAAACTAAAATATCAAAGTCACATATTCCATTCAGTGTGCTTCGCCGCAGTTTAGCAGCATATTCTGTGTACTCTGCACAGTTGCAGAATAGGAAGAAATACTGTTAAGTCTTCAAACTCAAATATCAAAGTCACATATTCCATTCAGTGTGCGTCACCGCAGTTTAGCAGCACATTCTGTGTACTCTGCACAGTTGCAGAATAGGAAGAAATACTGTTAAGTCTTCAAACTAAAATATCAAAGTCACATATTCCATTCAGTGTGCTTCGCCGCAGTTTAGCAGCATATTCTGTGTACTCTGCACAGTTGCAGAATAGGAAGAAATACTGTTAAGTCTTCAAACTAAAATATCAAAGTCACATATTCCATTCAGTGTGCGTCACCGAAGTTTAGCAGCATATTCTGTGTACTCTGCACAGTTGCAGAATAGGAAGAAATACTGTTAAGTCTTCAAACTCAAATATCAAAGTCACATATTCCATTCAGTGTGCGTCACCGCAGTTTAGCAGCACATTCTGTGTACTCTGCACAGTTGCAGAATAGGAAGAAATACTGTTAAGTCTTCAAACTCAAATATCAAAGTCACATATTCCATTCAGTGTGCTTCGCCGCAGTTTAGCAGCATATTCTGTGTACTCTGCACAGTTGCAGAATAGGAAGAAATACTGTTAAGTCTTCAAACTAAAATATCAAAGTCACATATTCCATTCAGTGTGCGTCACCGCAGTTTAGCAGCATATTCTGTGTACTCTGCACAGTTGCAGAATAGGAAGAAATACTGTTAAGTCTTCAAACTAAAATATCAAAGTCACATATTCCATTCAGTGTGCTTTGCCGCAGTTTACCAGCATATTCTGTGTACTCTTCACAGTTGCAGAATAGGAAGAAATACTGTTAAGTCTTCAAACTAAAATATCAAAGTCACATATTCCATTCAGTGTGCGTCACCGCAGTTTAGCAGCATATTCTGTGTACTCTGCACAGTTGCAGAATAGGAAGAAATACTGTTAAGTCTTCAAACTCAAATATCAAAGTCACATATTCCATTCAGTGTGCTTCGCCGCAGTTTAGCAGCATATTCTGTGTACTCTACACAGTTGCAGAATAGGAAGAAATACTGTTAAGTCTTCAAACTAAAATATCAAAGTCACATATTCCATTCAGTGTGCTTCGCCGCAGTTTAGCAGCATATTCTGTGTACTCTGCACAGTTGCAGAATAGGAAGAAATACTGTTAAGTCTTCAAACTAAAATATCAAAGTCACATATTCCATTCAGTGTGCGTCACCGCAGTTTAGCAGCATATTCTGTGTACTCTGCACAGTTGCAGAATAGGAAGAAATACTGTTAAGTCTTCAAACTAAAATATCAAAGTCACATATTCCATTCAGTGTGCTTCGCCGCAGTTTAGCAGCATATTCTGTGTACTCTGCACAGTTGCAGAATAGGAAGAAATACTGTTAAGTCTTCAAACTAAAATATCAAAGTCACATATTCCATTCAGTGTGCGTCACCGCAGTTTAGCAGCATATTCTGTGTACTCTGCACAGTTGCAGAATAGGAAGAAATACTGTTAAGTCTTCAAACTCAAATATCAAAGTCACATATTCCATTCAGTGTGCGTCACCGCAGTTTAGCAGCACATTCTGTGTACTCTGCACAGTTGCAGGATAGGAAGAAATACTGTTAAGTCTTCAAACTCAAATATCAAAGTCACATATTCCATTCAGTGTGCTTCGCCGCAGTTTAGCAGCATATTCTGTGTACTCTGCACAGTTGCAGAATAGGAAGAAATACTGTTAAGTCTTCTTCAAACTAAAATATCAAAGTCACATATTCCATTCAGTGTGCGTCACCGCAGTTTAGCAGCATATTCTGTGTACTCTGCACAGTTGCAGAATAGGAAGAAATACTGTTAAGTCTTCAAACTAAAATATCAAAGTCACATATTCCGTGTAAGATGAAGAAGGCGGGTAAAAAGGGACGGGGAAGTGGACGTGATCCTGATAGTTCAGGGCGCGGGTCAGGACGCGGAGAAACTGTGCCTGGTGCCAGAGCACAAGAAAGAAAGACATCCACCATACCTAGCTTCATGTCTCATTTTACAGGGCGTCGCAGGACATCACTCTCGAGGTCTGACCACTGCGAACAGGTGGTCGGTTGGATGTCAGCTGATACTGCTTCCAGTCGGTTAAGCACCACCCTGTCTTCCACCAACTCCACTCTCAGTAGCCAAGAGTCTGGTCAACATAATCCTCACTCTGATCATCCTTCCTCCCACCATAGACGGTCTGGTCAAAGAAGTGATCCCACACTGGGATATAGTGAGGAGCTCGTCTCATCACCAATCCTTCATTTGACCCTCTCTCCAAGCACGCTTGCAGAGGAACATGACATCTTATGCCCTGATTCACAACCTCTAGAGGGTACCCAATCACAAGAAGATGACAGATGTGAACGGCATTTAAGGTCAAAGGAAGTAGTGGATGATGATGATGATGAGACACAGTTGCCATTAAATCAACCACTATTACTGTCTCAAGACCTTGTTGAGGAGGATGTTATACAGTTGTCAATGACTGAGTATGTGGTGGGATCAAGACATGAGGAGGATGATCAGAGTGAGGAAGTGGAGGAGGACTTGGTGGACGATGAGGTGACTGACCCCACCTGGGAAGGTGTAGAGCCGAGCGATGACAGCAGTCCTGAGGGTGAGCCATCTGCAGCACCGCAACAGGCTGGAAGAGGCAGTGGTGTGGCTACAGAAAGAAGGCGGACCGCACCAAACCGGCCCGCAAATGTTCCACGGAGCACCCCCTTGCGTAAATCTCCCTTGCCAAGGGGTAGGTGTTCCGCGGTATGGCGTTTTTTTAAGGAAAGTGCGGACGACAAAAGAATTGTAGTTTGCAACCTGTGCCACACCAGAATGAGCCGAGACATGAACACTAGAAACCTCACCACCACCAGCATGATCCGACACATGGCATCCAAGCACCGTAGTAAGTGGGAGGAACGCCTGGATCGCCCATCTGTGTCTGCAGGCCACACCACTGCCTCCTCTTCCCCTGTTTTCGGTGCCGGCCAATCGCCTGTCGAAGGCGCAGGCCCGCATACCTCCCGCCCTGCACCTGTACCATCTGAAGCACCATCAGCGACCACATCCACTTCCCTGTCCCAGCACAGCGTCCAAATGTCGTTACCCCAGGCATTTGAGCGCAAGCGAAAATACCCAGCCACCCACCCACAGGCCATAGCACTAACCTCACACCTTTCCAAATTACTGGCCATCAAAATGCTGCCATTTAGGCTTGTGGACACTGAGTCCTTCCGCAGCCTGATGGCAGCAGCTGTCCCTCGGTACGCGGTCCCCAGCCGCACTACTTTTCCCGGTGTGCCATCCCCGCATTACACCACCATGTGTCCCGTAACATCACCCGTGCCCTGACCAACGCAGTTACTGGGAAGGTCCACTTAACGACTGACACATGGACAAGTGCTTGTGGCCAGGGACGCTACATTTCCCTGACGGCACACTGGGTGAATGTCGTGGAGGCTGGGAGCGACTCGGACCCTGGGATGGCACGGGTGCTACCCACGCCGAGGATTGCGGGCCCTACCTCCATCAGGGTTTCCGCCAGCACCTACGTTATTGGCTCCTCCTCCTCCGTTTCCACCTCCGAATTCTCTACACGCAGCGCCACTCCCCCATCAGCCGGTAGCTGGAAGCAGTGTAGCACTGCAGTGGGGAAGCGTCAACAGGCCGTGCTGAAGCTGATCTGCCTTGGGGACAAACAGCACACGGCCTCAGAGCTGTTGCAGGGGATTAGTCACCAGACCGAGCAGTGGCTCTCGCCACTCAACCTGCAACCAGGCATGGTTGTGTGTGATAATGGGCGTAACTTGGTGGCGGCTTTGGAGCTCGGCAAGCTCACACACGTACCATGCCTAGCGCATGTATTTAATTTAGTGGTTCAGCGATTTCTAAAAACCTACCCCAATGTGCATGATCTCTTGACCAAGGTGCGCCGCGTGTGTGCACATTTCCGTAAGTCATCTACAGCTTCGGCCGGCCTGTTGAAGCTGCAGCAGCGCTTACAATTGCCAGCTCACCGGCTGCTGTGTGACGTGAGCACGCGCTGGAACTCCACCTTCCACATGTTGGCCCGGCTTTGTGAGCAGCAGAGGGCAGTAGTGGAGTACCAGCTGTTACACGGTCGTCGCCTCTCCGTTCAACTTCCTGTAATCAGAAGTGAGGAGTGGGAATGGATGTCAGACCTCTGTGAGGTTTTACGCAATTTTGAGGAATCGACACAGATGGTGAGCGGCGATAACGCTATTATCAGTGTAACCATCCCACTTCTGTGTCTACTGAAACGCTCACTGCTCACAATTAAAACTGACGCTTTGCATGTGGAAGAGGTGGAAATGCGGGAAGAAGAGCTTACACAAGGTGATAGCCAGAGCACCCTCACTTCGTCTTCTCAGCGACAATTGGAGGAGGCGGAGGAGGAGGAGGAGGAGGAGGAGGAAGACACGGTTGCCTCCGCTACAGAGGGTAGCCATGGAACTTTAGTTCCATCTCTTCAGCGTGGGTGGGCAGAAGAGGAGGAAGAGGATGAGGAGATTGAGAGTCATCCTCCTGGTGAGGACAGCGAAATCTTGCCTGTTGGTACTCTGGCACACATGGCTGACTTTATGTTAGGCTGCCTTTCCCGTGACCCACGCGTTATACGCATTTTAGACAACACGGATTACTGGGTGTTCACCCTTCTGGACCCCCGCTACAAAGAGAATTTCTCATCTCTCATTCCTCCGGTGGAGAGGACAAGCAAAATGGTGCAATACCAGAAGGTTCTTGTTGAAAAATTGCTCCAAAATTTTCCATCTGACAACGCTGGCGGCAGAGTACATGCTACCTTGGCCAACCGAGAAGGGGAGAAAAGGGGAGCACACAGCAGTTCCGACAAAGGCAGGGCAACACTCTCCAAGGCGTGGGACACCTTCATGACACCCCGCCAGCACCCTCACCCTGATGCGCAGCCTAGTGTCACAAGGAGGGAAAAGTTTTGGAAGATGGTGAAGGAGTACGTAGCAGACCGTGTCAGCGTCCTCAATGATCCCTCTGTGCCTTACAACTACTGGGTGTCCAAGCTGGACACGTGGTATGAACTGGCACTCTACGCCTTGGAGGTGCTGGCCTGCCCTGCCGCCAGCGTTCTGTCTGAGCGGGTATTTAGTGCTGCTGGTGGCATCATAACAGATAAGCGTATCCGCCTTTCCACCGACAATGCTGATAGGTTGACACTTATAAAAATGAACAAGGCCTGGATTTCCCCTGACTTCTCCACTTCACTGGAGGAAAGCCCCGGGGGAACATAAAGTCACTTTATATATGTTATTTACAATGATGGGAATACTCTGTATTCCCATTCACCCCTTCCACCCAAAAAACGGGTATATGGTTGACTCTTAATCTTCTCATCCTCCTCCTCCTCTTCCATATGCCCTGTGATATAATTTTTATATAGGGCCAGCTCACCAGCGGGCCCTGTTTACAATTTTTATATAGGTCAGCTCACCAGCGGGCCTTCTCATATAATGTTTTATTGGGTCAGCTCTCTAGCGGGCCCTCTCATATAATGTTTTATAGCGTCAGCTCACTAGCGGGCCTTCGCATATAATGTTTAGGATGGTCAGCTCCGCAGCAGACCCTCACCCATAATGTTTTAGATGGTCGGCTCAGCGCACGTTTCCCTCTTAATCATGGCCCCAGTTCAGAAAAATCGAGGAAATTTTTGGGAGAATTTGCCTTTGCGCACGTTTCCCTCTTAATCATGGCCTCACTTCAGAAAAATCGAGGAAATTTTTTGCAGAATTTGCAGATGATATACAAGTAAATATACAGCAAATACTGTTTGGTAACAATTTTTCGCCTAAAGTCGTTTTTATTTTCCTTTTTGTGTGTTTTACGGTCAGTCTGTAAAAATGGCGTACTACGGGCGAAAGATCGTTCCCAGCAGCGATGTTGGAGTCCAAGATGCATCCAGACATCCTCCCTATGCTGTCCCTGAACCATTTCTGTGGTGTTTCCATCCTTTTCTGCCCTTTTCCTATGGACCAGGCACCCTCCCCTCATCAGAGCAGGGGGTGCCTGGTGTAATGCTCGAGTCCTCCCATTGACTTCAATGGGGCTCTGGCCTCCGGGGGTGCTCGGTCAGAGCACCCGAACACCCGAGCATTGGGGTGCTCGCTCATCACTACATCTGAGAAGAGATGGCTTACACTAGGAAAAAGGGGCAGGAGGGGGAAACATTGCTTGTGAATATCTCATAAACCATAAACGTTTGAGAGATAAGACTTATATCGTTCTTCATGTTTTTTTAATGCCTACAAAATAAAATAAAGATAAAACGAAGTATTACTATCCCTTTAAGTGACACTGGTACATATTCGTGATGATGTCAAGTAATAAAAAAAATAAAGTACAACCTACAATGTGGTAGATATGTATTGTAGTGGTGGTGGTGAGGGACTGGCATGGTGTGAGTTGTGTATGTATTTTTACCATTGTCATACTCTATCCTCCTTCTCAGATTATTGACACACATTACTTATCGGTCATAGCAGTGGTCCTATCTGTCCTCCACCTCCTCATCTGTGCAGCTGTTAATATATTTGTCCTGGCTTTGACTGTCATGTGTGGTTTCAGCTACTATTACTGGAGCAAGATGTTGACGTAATTCTACTGCCACTACTACTAGGTGTTAAAGGAGCAGCACTTAAAGCAGCAGCACCAGAGGTACTCTTCATATCTAACACTGTGGATGTTAACCTGTGTTGGTGTTGCTGGGTACTCAAATAGGGTTGCCACCCGGCCGGTATTTTACCGGCACAGCCGGTAATTAGCACTGATGAGCCGGTGCCGGTATAACCTCTATACCGGCAACTGAAAAGCCGGTATTACTGCTCTTGAACTCCATTGCCCCGCTTTCCACTATGCTCAGGTCACTTCGGCAGCCTTTAATTATGTCACTGGCTCACTGACACTCTCTAAGCCCTCCCTCACTCTCTCAGCCGCTTCTAGTGAGTGGCGGCGAAATGCCAGTCATCATCATGCACATGTACTGCGGATGGGCGTCACACACTTTATATGTGCACGCATGCTGTACTCTGTCTCCACCGTTGTTTGGTTACAATTGCCTCCAGTGATAATGTGTGCAGTCCCACGTGGGTGATGTGACGACTCCAAGTGAGTGCCTCCAGTTCAGACCCGACTCGTCCCGAGTAAGTGGCAGTGCTCAATGCTCATTTGTGCTTGTCTGTAGCTGCCTTAGCCTAGTGCTGTTCTGCACACGTATGTAATGTATGCTCAGGCACTCAAAGGGTTAAAAATGACAGGGATGTGGGTGAAGAAGATTTATCTCTGTAGCAGACAGAGACCATTAAATCAGTGGGAGAGGTGCCAAATACGGAGAATTATATCATTATTTTTCTTCCCTTGAACCTCGGTACTGAGCTCTAGAAGTACAAGTTACACTGCACTTCCGCTCTGCATACTGAGCACAGGCGGCTAATTTCTGAGATATGTTATATGTGTCTGGGATCACTTTGGTGCCCCAGCACAATAAATCTTGATTTTGGAAAACAAAGTTAAAAGAAGTGTAAGAATGCTCTGAAGCAATCCCTGGAAGTTGATGAGAGGTGAAGAAAGGAGCCGTCTGTACAGCGTGGGTCTGATAAGAATGGAGAGGGGCAGCATAACAGTGATGTGTAGAAATCATTGGACAAGCTACAGTATGATACTGAATCTCAAATTAACTGTGTGACTACCAGCTTTGGAGTGAAAAGGCTTACATGTGAATGCTGTGCAATAGAAATTCTTATTTGTTTATGATGGATTCTCTTCCCCAAGCAAAACAAGATTGCTATAAGCACACATTCACTTGCAATACTTGCCCATCTCTTATCTAGTGGATTACAGTTGGTTCTCCAATGATTGTTAGGCTAAAATACCACTACTTCCACCATGCTTTTGGTTAGCTGAGAATCATGTAGTTCCCTGTAGGAGTAAAAGTGTGGAATAGATCTGCATATGATAGGGTGTATGCACTTGCTAAACATAAATACTGTTTCATTTGTCTTCAGCTGTTTAAAAGAAATATTTTGCATAAAGAAATGACAAACACCATATCACTTTTGTGTAGCAACTAGTAACACGTAGGAGCTGGCTTTAATGTACTTAAAGCATCAGCCTAGGTCTGCTGGTCATGACGGGAGTATGGCTCTTGGGGATATTCAGCTTGGAGTACTGCTGATATCAAACCTTAACCCTTTGAGTGCCAGAGGGGTATGCAATGTGTTGTGTTGCATACCCCTCTGGCACTCAAATGGTTAATTGCACTCGTAACAGAGTCCCAAAATGTTGGATCATGTGTTCATTTATGTTCCAGTCAAGGACTGATTGTGTATACCATTTTCTTCAAAAATCCATGTGTTTATATATATATATGGAAAATGTGTTTGTGTGAGCAGTATTGTTGCTATGCACTGGCTGACGGGGCTAAAACCACAGGCCTCGTGCTTAAAGCACTGGTTCTCATTGTCAGATAGAGGTATGTATTGGTCTAATAACATTGTGATAATCTTCTGAATGTCTGAAATAAAGACAGTTGGCTAGAGTTGAGGGAAGAGGGTAAGAGGAAAGGTGGTGATACAAACTGATAGAAGTAGGGAAACAAATTAATAGGATATAAAGGAAATGGCGACTGAGACAGAAATACAAAGAGCACAATTAAATACATTGCATCAGCTCTATGAGTGATACTTCTGCTGCCCAATGGGTTGCACGCGCCTCTGGACACTAGCCAAGTGCCAGCAGTCCTGGCTGTAACAAGGAGCCTGAAACTCGATTTTGTAGAGTCATGCAATATTAAGTGGTTCTGCCCCTTTTGTGGCTCCTCCCTTCTGTGGCTCCTCCCTTTTGTGGCTCCTCCCTCACTGACCCACTACTACTGCCGGTATTTTTTTGAGGAAAAGGTGGCAACCCTATACTCAAAACAGATGTGTGTGACTGAGTGGGACTTGGACTTTGAAGAGGCGATGATGCCGATGATGACTGATAGGGTGACTGTGTGCTTTTTGACATCTGTGCTTGTCCAGGGTCAGACTTTCCAATGGCTTTCTCAAACAATTTATAAACAGGCACAGTGCTCCTTAAAAGTGGTGGAAGATTCAGCCTTTGACTTTCTGCTTATAACCCTGTCACCATCCTCACTCTCAACTTCATCTGTATCTGAACAAGAGAAGGATGCTTCAGGAATATATTCTAGACTTGCATCATCATCAGTCATCATTAGGTCATCTCAGCAGCATCAGCATCACCTGACAGTTCTTGCCCACTACTACCATTATATTCCTCTAAGCTTTTGGCGGTCTCAAACTATTTATTTTTACTTTTACTATAACAAAATTCACCACTACTTTGAGGACAGGTATTTTGGTGACTCACTGTTTGATGCAGCAGGTGGTTCATCTGCTACACCTTCCTCTATAATGCTGTTGCCAGCATCATCAACACTTGAATGTGACTTGTTGTTGTCTTCAGTGTTCTTCTTATATGGTTCTATATTTCTACTGGCACTGGTGGTGCTGGACCTAGTTTTGCTGGAACTAGGGTTGCCACCTTTTCTTCAAAAAAATACCGGCCATGGCATTCTCTCCATAGACTTAACATTGGACAGAAGCCAATGTTTTACCTGCCTGCCGGTAAAATACCGGCTGGGTGGCAACCCTAGCTGGAACCTTGACAAACTGCATCCTCCCTTGGAATAAAGGGATCATCATTGGTTGCACATGCTACAACAACCATTGCTGCAGTAGGTTTTTGGACTACTACTTTACTTTCACGCCCCTACACTGCTCCACCCCTCCCCCTTCCCCTTGTGCGCTTGCTGGACATTATGCAACTACACTGTGTTTTTTAACTGTACAGTGCACAACACAACTGATGCAGCTGTATGATGCCTTGCCTAAGCACAGTCAGCTGTCTGTCACTGTCACCTAAGATAGTTTATTTTTTATTCTTTTTTATTTTTTATTTTATTTATTTTATTTTTTTTAGTTGTCCACCCTGTTGTCTTATCACAGTCTGTCCAAAAAAAATTATAACTGAAAAACAAAATTAACAACGTCTTTCCCCAGACTTCCCCACCCAGCACAGGGACAATAACAGCAAGATCAGCAAGCAAATAGGTGGCCTGTGTCTTGCCTGTCAGTCACATGGAATTTTGGAGTATTTGGGGACAACCTCCTTCCTCCCTTCTTATCCCCTAGAGTGCCCCCAGACTCCCCAAATACAGAGAACAAATGTCCTACCTAAATGACTCCCCAAACTAAACAATTCCCCTTTATTTGTTTATATCCTCTAGCTAAAAAACATGCATCTCTCTCCTCTCACAAACACAGAATGGCTGCTGTGAGACCCTGACAGCCTTTTATATGTCTGTACACAAAATGGCTGCTGTGAAAGCCTGACAGCCTTTTATATGGCTGTAGAAAACTTTTGTGTGGTGCAGAAATATTTTTCGTCCCATTGATTTCCATGGGTGGAAAAGGCTGGAAAAAGTGGAAAAACTGACCTTTTTGTGGGAAATTTTTTACCAAGCAGAAAGTCCCATTATTCGCTGATTTCAGTTTCAGGCGAAAATTTTCACCATTCCCTATGCAAGACCTAATAATATCTGTATATTTATAAATAGTACCCTTTATTATGCCCCTGATAAATTACATTAAATATGTTACGAATGCGCCAAAAGTTCCAGATTGCATGTTAGGGGTAGGGGTGGGCAAAAGTTATCACCATGTTCCCGTGAGAAATCCAGTGAAAACCACGTTATTGTCTGCTTTTTCGTGGGAAAATTCACTTTTAAAAAGCGATTAAAATCTTTGCCTTTTTCGCCTATTGGCCTCAATTCCCTGCCAATTTTTCAGTGGCTAGAAAGTTTCCGCCCATTGAGTTACATGGTTTTTGACTTTTCGCTATAAAAACATTACGTATTTGCAGAAGTGAAACACAATTAAAGCAGCTACAGAGCGAGGAAGACGGGCTGTGCTGTTCTGCTGTTATTGTTTTGAAAAATTGAGGCAGGAAAGGCTCATAATGACTCCGATCACTATGAGCAGGTTTAAAACTAATAGAAGGAGGAACTGGACCATTATGTGTCCACAAAGTCCGAGGAGGAGGAGGAAGTGAGCAGTACAGAACCAATGCTGTCCAGTCCACCTAAATCACCCCTAGGGATCTTTGAGAAATTAATGGCAAGGGAGGAAGAGAAGGGTAGTACTACCGAGAGCAGGACAGGTCAGCTGCCTGTGCCTGCTGCAAGATGTGCTGCCCCTGCTGCCAACATTGCTGTACCTGCTGCCACCATTACTGTACCTGCTGCCAGATGTGCTGCCCCTGCTGCCACTAGTGCTGTGCCTGCTCTCAGACATGCTGCCCATGCTACTGCTACCCATGCTACTGCTGTCAGACGTACTGCCTCTGCTGCCCCAGTGCTGTGCCAGTGCTGGACCTGCTGCCACCAGTGCTGAACCTACTGCTAGTGTGTCTTATAATACTCAGGAGGGGGGAGGAGAAGATGATGCCAAGTGTGGCAGCAAGGGATCCTAAGTCACACTTGCCATCCCCAACAGTCCTGCCAGTACTAATACTAATGTCGCTAAGGTCCAGCAGCTTGTTAGCATTAGGAGTGAAGGAGGGGGTAATCAACAATATCCTGATATTACTAGTGACTGTGAGACTGAGGAGGAAGACTCTGCGGCTGAACTTGATGTGGTTGGTGTTAGTAGTAGTAATAATGGTGAAGTAGCCGGAGCGGTAGGGGAAACATTTGAAAGCATCCAGACAAGCAGTCAAGGGAGCCCACACCATTCCTCTGACCCTAGGGGTCCTTCCCTTCCCTTCACTACAGTGTCCAAATGGAACATGATCCTGAAGACTAAGAGGCCAGAACTGTTGTTGGGGGAGAGCAGGCACACAATTAATACCACCACCAGCAGGAGCACAGATCAGCTGCCTGTGCCTGTTGCTACTGCTGCCAGTCTGCCTTCTTCTGGTAAAAAAGAAATGACAAGTGTGACATTTTTGGACCCTCTGGGACATTGCTCATCGCTTCTGACAATCAGCAGTGAGATGTCTGTAATAGAGCAGCCGCAGCAGCACGTAGGGACTAGTCGTGGTGGGGATGATTATTATAGAGTAGCTGGGGTGGAAGAGGCATTTATGGCCTTAGCAGAAACTGAGAAAGAATAGAAGACAGGAGTGAGGATGGACTTCACCACCACCACTAACAGTGAGATTCTGGAATTTGAGGAATTTGCAACTGATCTAATTCCTGCTGCTGCTGAGATGAAAGGGCAGCAGGACACTGAGGAGCAGGCTAGTGTGCCACAGACCCCCGTGGACACAGTGGGAATGGGGTCAACAAGTGATGTGGGACTAGGACAGGTTCCACTTACCAGTGGCAGCAATACTCCTGGTCCTAGTTGCAGTGGTACATCTGAGGCAGTAGCAGCAACAGCCGTAACATTATCTGCTGCCACAGACAGTGATGGAGTGATGGGGAATGTGGGGGACAAGAAGAAAGAGGCCAGTTTTCTCCACATGCCCTCCCCCCCGAAGTCATCATGGGTGTGGGACTATTTTTCTCGTGGGGCAGGCACCGTGCAGTCATCACCAATGGCACTGTGCACAATTTGTAACAAGACAGTGAGAAAAGGAATGGAGGGAAAACACCTTGGCACAACCGCCCTGATATCACACATGAAACACAGAGACCATGACATTTATGTCAAACATGTTAAAGACAAACACTCACCACAGAAATCAAGCACCGCTTTTACTATACCTCCTGACTCTCCAGAAAGGCAACAAGAGGCAGAGATCAAAGAGGAGGTGGAATAGAGAAACCCAGGCAGAGACTGGGAGTTCCGTGATGAGTGAAACAACTAGCTCGCCATCACCATCATATTCTAGTGTAACTATATCTTTTGCCAATCCACCTCATTCATCGTTACCTCCCCGCAAATGATAACCACTCTGATGAATTTAGGATGTGGCAGTTCATCTCTACCCATTGCACACTGTGTGGTGCACTGACCACACATGCCAGTGTGGTGGAGGATAATTTATACCAGGGCATCAAGCGGCATCTAAGGAGATTCCATCCTGCAGAATATGCTAAGATGGTGGCAGGGAGGGTTCATCATTACTATTAAACTGTCAGCAAGTTGTCATGTGTCCTTAGCGGGTCTGGACAAGGGGTACAGTGACAGCAGCAGTACTTGGGTTCTGGTGTCATGGTGTTTGGATACAGTTGTGCCCCCACATGTTATTTACCACACACACACACTGTGCACATTTCAGTTGCTGATGAGAGGCACAGTTCCTGTTCTCAAGGGAAACATTTCTATTCTAATAACAACACACCCATGATTTTGGAGGAGGGGCAGGTGGAGAAGAATTATTGGCCAACTTCTTCTTTTCTCCACATAGCCTGGGGGTTACTTATTGTGCTGCTGTTGCCTCAGGTACATCACTGGAGATAGTCGTGACAAGTGGAACCTTCATTATCCATCACCCACGTTACTGCTATTGTTGTATACCCTTTCAGCTGCCTAATCATCCTGCTTCTTAATCAACTCAGCAGCAGCAAGAACAGCAGTTGCAAATTCCGCAATTATGGACTCAGACTCAGGAGGACATATGACAATGGCCAATGGCCACTGACCAACATGACCTGCTGGCACTAGGCCAGTAGGGCATTTTTTTCCTCAGGGCTTGTACATTAAAAAATTAAAAAAAATAAATAAATAAAATAAAAACATAGTCCTACAAAAAAATTAAAACTTTTTGGGGGTTTGTTTCTAACAAACCTAAGCCCTAGAAATCAATGTTTCCTTATGGCTTGTTATAAACAAGCTTAAGCCCTACAAATCAATGTTTCTTCAGGGCTTGTGCCACTAATAAGTCTAAGTCCTACAAATCAATGTTTCCACAAAGCTTGGGCCTCTAACAACAAATCTAACAAATTATCCTCTACAAAATACTCTATCAAGTTAAGAATCTGTCAGGGGGTTCCTGTCTCTATCACTTTACATGCAAATTTCTTATTGTATTTATTTATTTTTATTAACTGTCCCCCCAATACCAGTCAAGAACCCCCCCCCCAAAAAAAAACAATCCTTGTTCATCTGATTCATTCATTCACCAACACAGGCACCCTCCTCATATCCTTTTTTTATACCATATCTTATTGGGTTTTTTTAATTGTATTTAAGATTTATTTTTTTTCTTAACTGCACCCCCCCCCAAAAAAAAAAAAAAATTCCCTGTTCAACTGATTCTTTCTCCATACTCCATCAACACCGGCACCCTCGTGCCCCTTTTATACTACGCCTCTGGGAAATAAAATAATATTTGTTATGTGTTGTGTGTAAATTCAGTGTTTCCATTAATTTCAATGGAATGAGCTAGACGAAAAAAAGCAGAAAATCTGCACTTTTCAAAGGAAATTATTTGCAAAGAAAGTGTCATTGTTCACCAATTTCAGTTTGAGGCAAAATTTGTCATCCATCTCTAGTTAGGGGTGAGCAAAAAAAAAACCCACTGAACTAAACTGAGTACAGTTTCCTTACTTACTGAGTACAGTTTCCTTACTTACTGAGTACAGTTTCCTTACTTACTGCATGGTAATATATGGCAAAGTCCCAATTCATCTGCATAAAGGAGACAAATGTATTTCTGTGAGCTCAGACAGAATCATCAGCTATCAGAGTTAATTGCATGTGGCAAATAGAAACATTAACATAAACACTCCCTCAGGAATATGATAATGCTTCTTTAAGTCTTATTTCAAAATGCAAATTAGCCATTGGCTAATAGGACACTGAACACTTGTAAATCAGATGAAAGCATGGAGGATGCGTGACTATGTAGCCGTATTATAGCGGTGTGTTATCACAGAGATAGAATGGTAAAAACAGCTTAATGCTGTCATGGGCAATCAATAAAATTAAATTCTTGTTATTCACTGGTTAATCTGGGCATTCAATGGTTAAATCCATGAATTCTGTTTAAAATATTGTTTTCTTATAGCAAAGTCATTTGAACAATGTGTTACACAGAAAACTTTTTATACTTACTGAGGACATAGTCACTGGACCAAATTAGTGTGTTATTATTATTTTTTTTAAAATATATACAAATATTTAACCCTTTAAGTGCTAGAGGAGTATGCAACACATTGCTCTGCAATGCGTTGTCTACCCCTCTGGCACTCAAAGGGTTAAGGACATGTAGTGTGTAGCAGGCTTTGTCATATCTTGTGTTTTCAGAACGTCTACCTGCCTACTCTAAAATGTCTTAGTAAAATCTCTTTTTATACTTCGTCATGCTAAATTCTATACATGGGATTTAACCCTGGTTGTGCCTAACAATTATAGTGCACAATGTAGTACAATTTAGTGCTCTGATATAAGCTAAAGTTATCGACAGAGGCGTAACTAGACGCCTCTGGGCCCTGGTGCAAGAAGTGCCACTGGCCCCCCACCACATTGGCCCCCCTCAACCACACTGACCCCCTCTACAATGCCCCTCAATCTTCACAATGCCCCTCATCTCCTTCTTCCCTGGAGCTCCCGCCCGGTCCTCTTAGTAATGCAGAGCGCTAGGAGATGATGTCATCTCCCAGCGCTCTGCATTACTAAAACGCCGGAGGGAGATTGTGGGTGCCAGGGGGAGGAGTCTCAGGGGGCGGCCGGGCCCCTGGAGTAATGGGCCCATTAGCAGTTGCGACCCCTGTGACCCCTATAGTTACGCCACTGGATATCCATAGTCTACAGAGGTGTGCTGAAAAGGGGATTTGACCCTGACTGTGCCTAATAATTATAGTGCACGATATACTAATAATATCGGTAGTGTTCTGGTATAAGCTAAAGATATCCGTAAGCAACATCAGTGTATTGAAACAAGAGAAAAGACATGCCAAAATATACTGATAAATCAGCCTTTATAAAAAATAGAAGTGACATGTTGTGTTATGAAGGGAGAGAGTGATAGACTATATGCAAGTTTAATTAGTGTGTGATTTATTGCAATCATATAATTTAATTGTACTCTGCTAGTGGTTTTGGATTTACTAATGATATATATTGTTACTAATCATATACTTTTTATATTTCTGTATAATATATGGTATATGCATAATATATAAATGCTAGTGGAACAGCCCGTTACACGGGCCACAGTGCCACTGCCACCCGGTCGCGGGCCAGTCATGCGCAGTACAGACTGCCCACACCACGACTGATGCAGAGCTGGACGCTCCTTAGGAGCGTCCTGCCCTGTATCAGCCGCGGCGCCGGCAGTCTCTACTGTGCATGACTGCAGCATGTGCAGAAGTGTCTACTGCGCATGTCGTGGCGTTACACATGATTTACCGAATTATTATATAGTATACCTGTTTTAGTATATTCTTGCCCCTTTCTTTATATTATACTCACTATATCCTAATGAATTGTGTGACCATCCTAAAAATTCGCTAGGATGTTTGTCAGAAGCTGTCATGTGCAGTAGAGACTGCCCGAACTCACAGAATGCTGGGAGCACGGAATGTTGGGAGCATGGAATGCTGGGAGCATGGAATGCTGGGAGTTCTGTGCTGGGAGCATTCTGTGCTTTCGGGCAGTCTCTACAGTGCATGACTGCATCGGCGGCAGGACACAGTGCAGGACTGGCCTCTTAACCCTTTGAGTGCCAGAGGGGTACGCAACGCATTGCAAAGGGTTAACATCACCCGGACCTTGGCTTGTGTACACTGGCTTTTACACTAGTTCTATAGAAATAACATCAGCAAATAACTGTCCCCTGAGTCTTTGTATTAGAAAAATACCTGTTACACTAGATAGATGGGTCCAATTTGCCACAAAATTACAAAACCGGACTCTCATCAAAATTTAGTATATCCCCAGATGTTATCAACTGCACTATAAGGAACATATAAACATTACCATTTATTTAAAAGTGTATTTTAACCCCTTATAGGCAAGAGAAGTATTTAAGGCGTTGCCTGACAAAGAGACCTAAGTGAACTTGAAAGCTTGCACTCCACTAATTTGGCCAATAAATGTATCACTTTTACACCACCAGTCTCCTGTCTTTTAGACATTTTACCTGATTGATATTCTACAGAGACTATGCACTAAGGCAAGATCTTAGTTCAATGGCTCCATGCAATATCATGCGAACTGGAGAGTTTATCTCACTATATATCTATCTCATATCTATCTATCTATCTATCTATCTATCTATCTATCTATCTATCTATCTACATATCCTTTATATATCCTATTGAAATTTCTCCTTCAATTTGGTGACCAACAAAATGTTGCATTAAATTGTTACCTGATTGAAAAGGGCGAGATCAGAATGTCGACTGTATGAAAAGGATGTGATTCTGATGTCGCAGGTTTAAGTGTTAAGTAGTTGAAAAGGGCGATATCAGAATTTCGATTGCATGAAAAGGACGCATAAGTGTTGAGTAGCCTCCAACATTCTGATTTCGGAGAACCCTTTCTGGAGCTCAGAGGGTGCAAAGTGCATCAGAATGTTGAAGGTTACTTGCCATGTTAAGAACTCTTTCTGGTGCTCAAAGTGTGCAAAGTGCATCAGAATGTTGAAGGCATTTCGGATTGCCTTGTTGATGTGGCTTATTAACATGAGTTTTGTCGTAGTTCTTCTCCATAGAGCTGTCTGTATAACTGGTCCCTCTGCACTGCATCTGATGCTGATTTCACTTTAATTTGTATCTAGATCATATGAACATTTACTTGGATCAGATGTGTTAAATCTTTCATTTTATATAGACACTTCAGAGTAACAACTTTGTTATATATTTATTCTTTGGCAATCTGGATGATGCCCTGGCAACATTTACATTAGGATACAGATGTGACAGTTTTGCAGTATTTAATAACATCTTCCGTCCCTTTTTAAAGGGTTAGTAATGTCTTATATAAATAAAAAGTAATATTGTAGATAATCAAAAAAGAAATCCATTGATGCCGGTCTGATCTCTCAAACCTTTATCGTTTGAGAGATATAATGTTTTAAAGTTCCCCCCTCGCTGATGTCAGATGTAAAGGTGACAGCAGGAGATCCAGGTCCTGGGACCGGCAGGCGGCTCTCCAGCAGTGCAGAAATACCGTAATGGCTGGAAAGTTTCCACCCATTGATTTACGTTGTTTTCGCACTTCTGCTATAAAAACGTGATGTTTTCGCTGAAGGCAGAACCAATAGAATCAGCTACAGAGCGAGGTAGATGTGATGTGCTGTTCTCTTGTGATATTTTGCAAAACGTGAGGCAGGAGAGGCTCATAGTGACTCCTATCACTATAAGCAGGGTAAAAATAATCATTGGAGGAGCTGGAAGGACCCTTATGTGTCCACTGAGTCTGAGGAGGAAGGGACCACTACTTTACCAATGCTGTCCAGTCCTCCTAAATCACCCCAAGGGATCTTGTGGAATTTAATGGGAAGGGAGAGAGAAAAGGGAGTGGGAATGGAGGGAGAAAAGGGTAGTACTAGTGAGAGCAGGACATGTTATCTGCCTGTGCCTGCTGCAAGACGTGCTGCCTCTGCTGCCAGTGCCGCCATTCCTGATCCTGCAGCCACTAGTGCTGTACCTGCTGCCAGTGCTGAACCTTCTGCCAGTGCTAAATCTGCTGCCAGTGTTGAACATTCTTCCAGTGCTAAATCTGCTGCCAGTGTTGAACCTTCTTCCAGTGCTAAATCTGCTGCCAGTGTTGAACCTTCTTCCAGTGCTAAATCTGTTGCCAGTGTTGAACCTTCTTTTAGTGCTAAATCTGCTGCCAGTGCTGAACCTTCTGCCACCAACACTTTGCCTGTTGCTAGTGTTTCTTGTAGTACTCAGGGGGGAAGGAGAAAATGATGCCAAGTGTGACAGCAAGGGACCCTCTGTCACATTGCTTGTCACCTCCTCCAAGCAGCAGTGAGATGTCTGGAATAGAGCAGCATCATGTAGGGACTAGTGGTGGTGGTGGTGTTGGAGAAGCTGGGGTGGAAGAGACATTGATGAGGATGGGCATCACCACCACCACAAACAGTCAGCTTTTGAAATTAGCGGAAATTCCAACTGTTCTAACTTCTGCTGCTGCTGAGATGAAAGGGCAGCAGGATGCTGAGGAGCAGGCTAGTGTGCCACAGACCACCGTGGACACAGTGGGAATGGGGTCAACAAGTGATGCGGGACTAGGACAGATTCCACTTGCCAGCAGTAGCAATACTCCTCCTGATCCTAGTACCAGTGATAAATCTGAGGCAGTAGCAGCAACAGCAGCAACATTATCCGCTGCCACAGAAAGTGAAGGGGAATGTGGAGGACAAGAAGAAAGAGGCCATTCTTCTCCACCTGTTCCCTATCCCTCCCCCCAGAAGTCATGGGTGTGGGACTTTTATTCTCTTCCAGCAGGCACAGTGCAGTCATCATCAACAATGGTACAGTGCAAAATTTGTGACAAGTTAGAGAGAAGGGGAAATGAGGGAACACACCTTGGCACAACCACCCTGAAAACACTCATGAAACACAGACACCATGACATTTACTCCAAACATCTTCAAGCCAAACACCTGTTACAGAAATCTAGCACCGCTGTTACTATACCACCTGACTCTCCAGAACGGTGGAAATCAAAGAGGAGGAAGAATAAAGAAACCCAGACAGACACTGGAAGTTCCATGACGAGCGGAACAACTAGCTCGCCATCAACATCACCTTCTTCCTCTAGGGGTAACAAGTACATCTCCTGCCAATCCATCTCATTCATTGTTACCTCCCCTGCCAAAGGATAGCCACTCTGTTAATGTTAGGATATGGCAGTTCATCTCTACCCATTGCACACTGTGGGGTACACTGACCTCACATGCCAATGTGGTGGAGGAGAATCGATAACAGGTCATCAGGTGGCATCTGAGGAGATTCCATCCCACGGAATATGCTAGGATTCTGGCAGGGAGGGTTCATCATTACTATTAAACTGTCAGCAAGTTGTCATGTGTCCTTAGCAGGGTCTGAACAAGGGGTACAGTGACAGTGGCAGTACTTGGTTTCAGGTGTCATGGTGTTTGGATACAGTTGTGCCCCCAGATTTTATTTACCACACACACACTGTGCACATTGCAGTTGCTTATAGAAGCAACAGTTCCTGTTCTCAAGGGAAAAATATATATTCTAATAACAACACACTCATGATGATTTTGGAGGAGGTGCAGGTGGAGAAGATTTAATGGTCAACTTGTTCTTTTCTCCACATATACTGGGGGCTACTTATTCTTCTGCTACTGCCTCAGGCTCATCACTGGCAAGTGGAACCTTCATCATCCATCTTCCATGTTACTGCTATTGTTGATCCCATTCCCTTTCAGCTGCCTAATCATCCTGCTGCTTAAACAACTCAGCAGCAGCAGTAGGAACAGCAGTTGCAACTTAGGAGGACATTTGACAGTGGCCACTGGCCAACATGACCTGCTGGCATTAGGCCAGTAGGGCATTTTTATTTTTTTTCTCAGGGCCTGTGTTTTGAAAAAAAAAAAATAAAATAGTCCTACAAAAAAATAAACAATTTTTGGGGGTGTTGTTTCTAACAAGCCTAAGTCTGACAAATCAATGTTTCCTTAGGGCTTGTGCCAAACTAGCTTAAGTCCTACAAATCAATGCTTCCTTAGGGCTTGTGCCAAAGAAGCTTAAGTCCTACAAATCAATGCTTCCTTAGGGCTTGTGCCAAAGAAGCTTAAGTCCTACAAATCAATGTTTCCTTAGGGCTTGTGCCAAACAAGCTTAAGTCCTACAAATCAATGTTTCTTCAGGGCTTGGACCTCTAATAAGTCTAAGTCCTACTAAGGCCTCTAACAACAAATCATCCTCTACAAAATACTCTATCAAGTCAAGTATCAGTCCACCCCAGTGGCAGCTTATGTCAGGGGATTCCTGTCTCTATCACTTTAAATACAAATGTCTTATTTTATTTTACTGATTTATTTTTTTATTAACTGTCCCCCCAATAGCAGTCAAGAAAGCCCCCAAAACAAATTCCCTGTTCAAATGATTCATTCATTCACAAACACAGGCACCTTCCTCAGACCCCTTTATACCATGTCTTATGATTTTTATTTTATTTTATTTAGGATTTATTTTTTATTAAGTGCCCCCCAATCCCAGTAAACAACCCCCCCAAAAAATCATCCCCTGTTCAACTGATTCTTTCCCCACACCCCACCAACACAGGTACATTCATGACCCTTTTATACAATGCCTTTGGGAAATAAAATATTATTTGTAATGTGTTGTGTGTAACTTCTATGTTCCCATTGATTTCAATGGGCGAAAAAAGCGGAAAATCAGCACTTTTCGCAGGAAATTTTTCGCCAAGCAGAAAGTGCCATTTTTCGGCAATTTCAGTTTGAGGCGGAAAATTTTACCCATCCCTAAATACAGTGGAAATATAAAGGACATATTAAATTCCCCATTGATTCAAATGGTGTTTTAACCTCTTGAGTGCTGGGGAGGTCTGCAATGGATCAATTCAATGGAAATTTAGAAAAGTTGATTGTGTCCCCTATAAGTCAGATGGGTTGCTCCACAATTGCTTTAATTTTACTTTAATATGTAAGTGCCGTGTGCTGTCATTTTATTCCTATTGAGATCCCATCTAGGTGTAGAGGAAGCATTAGGTAAAGGGGACTTTTAATGTGACACCTATGGTGCAGTAGGTTAAATAAATCCCATAGATTCTAAACACTGTATTCCGATGTTATGATTGAATTCTAAATTCTAAACGTACCTTTTTCCTGCAATAACAGAAGTAAGAAGCAGAGAATGTGTATTAGATTCATAGCTGGTCTTCTCATGACTTGTAATATCCTCTCCTGGTCTGTCCTGTCCTTTCCAAAACCTTTAGAAGACAACCTTGCTACTTTCCTTAGGTTTGGCTTTTATACAACCTGTATCATTTATAATGCGTCACTTAACAATTTAATCATAGATTTGGACAGCGTCTAAAATATTTCATGTGTTGATTAAGACATTTTAGATACCTGCATATGATATGAGCCCCATATACTATTATTGAGCCATTCTGAATATGACTAGCAGTATGGAATGTGTGCCGTCAGCCCAATACTGTATTGGCACAGTTTATCAATATGAATTGTTTCCTTATGTTAGTGACATACTTCAAGAATATGTTGACAAATATATTGTTCCTAAATTGCTCCCCCCCCAAAAAAAAAAAACAACATAGATAGGAATACAGACATAGATAGAGATGATTAGATAGTGAAACATACAGATAGAGATGGAGAGACAGATAGATATATAGATAGATAGATAGATAGATAGATAGATAGATAGATAGATAGATAGATAGATACTTCTTATGGACTTAATGGATAGATTCATACATGAAAGACAGACATATATAAATTGACTGATAGACATAGAGTGTGTGTGTGTATATATATATATATATATATATATATATAAATGATAAATAGAACTTTATTGATGGATATGAGATAGATATATATTACACCATGTCATGATTTAACAAAAATAAAGCCAAAATGGAGAAGCCATGTGTGAAAAACCATGTACACCTTATGATACAATAGCTAGTAGAACCACCTTTAGCAGCAATAAATTGAGGTAATCGTTTTCTGTATGACTTTATCAGTCTCTCATATCGTTGTGGAGGAATTTTGTCCCAATCTTCTTTACAACATTGCAGCAAAGACAAAAAGAAGGCGCTCCTAGTGCAATAAATCTTGTGAACGACCCACAATTTTCCCCTTTGGAATAATACTCACAATCTGATGTGGTCAACTCAACAAATATTGTCAGTTGACATATACACTTAGGGATATTTTTATACGCCGTCCCCCAAACAGCGATAAGTATGATGTATCTCCACAAGGCTGCTCCTCATCAAACGACTCCAAGGAGTGTAATATATGCGAAAAGAAAACACAAGAGGGTGCCAATAGTGCCTATTATCCTTTAAAACTGATGGATAGAGTATGGATGAAATATACTCACAAAATAGATGGCTATGGATAAAGATATCTCACTCCACAGCTAATCAGGCTTACAGAGAATTAATCCTGTCTCTGCTCAGGAAACCAGATGAAACTGGAACACCAAATGTTGGATCTTGGATTGATGAAAATACTACTATGCTGCTTAATTATCTTAGAAAAAGTTTTTGTATTTATTTAAAAATTCCAAACACAGTTGGAAATTGTAAAAAACAATAATACAATATTAAAAACAATAAAGGTGAGCTATAATAACGTTTCGTGATACTAAGATCACTTCCTCAGATCTAGCACAACCTGTATAAGTACAAAGAAAAGCAGCAATATATCAACCCTTATTTAAATACCCTCTATCATTAATTGCAAAAATCTCAAAAACTCAATTCACTGGTCAAGGCAGTTCAAAATTCCCAAAGGTCACATATAAATGATGGAATCATTAGACTCACCTGTTGTGTAGTTCAACAGCAACCCATTAGAATCCTATGTACCACCTCTTGTTTTTTTATTCAAACCATTGATTTCATTCACTCTAACAACCTAACATCATTCCATTCATTCATTTCATCAACCTACTACTGACAGGTCAGTACTTGGTACTGACCTCATCTGGACCTGAGTGGGGCGATTTTTAATTATTTTCATTAAAGCTTTTAACCTTACCTAACTGTCTGAGCGTTCTTAACAAAACCGTGACATATATACAATGGATAGATGGCTAGACAGACAGATGGATAGATAGATAGACACAACAAATAAAAAGACAGACAGATAGATGGATGACAGAGATAGATAGATACAAAAACAGAGACATAGATATTATAGATACATTGATAGATTAGATAGATAGATAGATAGATAGATAGATAGATAGATAGAAGAGATATATACGATAGATAGATAGATAGATAGATAGATAGATAGATATGAGATAGATCTATGATAGGTACAAGATCTAGCATATATAAAAAAGTGAGTGATTTTATATGTATCTAATATATATATATATATATATATATATATATATATATATATATATACAATATATATATATATATACAGTATTTTGGTGAGGAATGCACTCCTATCATCATTCAAAGACCAAGAGAGTCAGCACTCCAGAGCAGTAAATCAGAAAAAAAGCTTTATTCAGTCCAACAGGGCAAGAGGAAGGTCTGTCTAAGACCGAAAATGTTTGGCATGGATTGAATAAAGTTTTTTTTTTTTTACTGCACTGGATGATACTAGGCTGTGTATATCTATGTATGCCTTATTTTTATGGGACGTGCACCAGTTGTCACTCTCTGATGCTGTTTTAATAGTATGAGTACCACTGACTACATTTATTCATGTATATATATATAATACACATTTTACATAGATAACTGTGAATATATATATATATATATATATATATATATATATATATATATATTTATGTATTTCGTATGAAACAACTTTTTTGTTTTTGTTTTTATTTCATTACTATTCTTTTAACTCTTTTAACACTCTGAATGCCAAAGGATGTCCAAATGTCCAATACATTACCTCACAATGCACTGGTCACCTCTCTGACATTCAGTTGTTATTAAAATGTCATTTAGTCATCGCCTTGGTAATTCTGGTTTCACCCTCTTGGTGCCTATCCAGTAATATCAGGAAATCCCGACAAATTAACTGCACCATCACATTAATTGGACTTTAATGTCATGTTTCAGTTGGTTAGTGTCTATGTACCAATGTGCACAGAGCAGGCTGCGTACTTGTATTCAGGGAATCCAGATCTGAACTTGGAATGATATGGTCTGCATCATGAGTATAATGGCTGCACGGTATCTCTGCTATTGTCTAAAGCCGATCTGTCATCCAAATTTATATTTATTTAATTTTAAATAGAATGAATAACTGCCAATATGTTGTCGTAGCCTTTCCTTGCAATATAAAATGTTTTTGAGAAATTAACACTTATTTGTTAGTGTCTCAGTTCTTGACTTGCCAGATTTTCAATTACTCCTCTGCCTTGTGGACAATCCGCAAAAATCCCCTTGTTTAATTAGAACACAAAGGCACAAGCACACAAATATGAGGAAAATGGCTAGAGAAGTTTATCGAAAAATTAGGCATGTCTAGAATATACAGGAAAGGGTTAACAGGCCCAATTATTTTTTGTATATCGCACATAAATAATTAAACATGGGCAGTTAAATTAATTGGAGATCTTTACACAAGCTAGGTATTGACACGTTACTTCACAGCAGAGAATTTACAGAATTGATTAAAGTAATCAATTATGTATATTTGTGCAAATATATATATATATATATATATATATATATATACAGGGCTCAAAATTTCCACTCACCACTAGCCAATGGTGAGTAGAAATTCAGCCCTGGTGGGTATGTTTTGGCTTGCAGTGGCGAGTAACTTTTCAGGTATGGCTAGTAGCAAAGGACTTAAAATTATAAGCCCTGTATATATATATAAAACAAAATCCATGCTGGAAAAAGCACTCACAGGTCTTGCTTGTAGAATTCTCAGTTTATTTTCGTCAACGTTTCGACTCCCTCAAAGGCCTTTCTCAAGACAACCAGAACCAACCCCCAAGTGCTCTTGTATACAGTGCTATAGTGTAAAACACCCAACAAACTGTATCTCAGTGAGGCTACATGACGTCACCACATGTAACACAAACAGTGAATTAATTAAGGATACCGGGACTTGTGACCCGTAATCCATAGTGCATCGTAACTGTACCAAAATAGTAAATTATTGTAGAGTCCCCTCAAAAAGTGGCGTCCAGAACATGTCACGTTATATACACTATTAAACAGTATACTACACATATGTTCAATTAATAAATACCGCTGCCGCTATTCTCTGAAAAATGGGTTCTGTTATGACATATTGCGAGTGGACATTGTTGCAATATTACTGATACAATGTCGGCCTTAATATTACTTATCTCATATTCCCATAAACATGATGCCTTAGAGTTTGTGATCACAACTACCTACTTTATCGTATATTATTTAATACTATCCTGCAATCTTATGCCTTTACCAACTGCCGCTATTACCCTGCATCTAGCTCAGATTAGCCTGTACCACTCACTAATTCTGATACAGTTACAATATTTGTTTATTCATGTTCAGCACTGTATTTTCACTGCCCAGTTAATATGTGCAGGTCCCATAATGGCATTAGACCGATGCAAAAATGGAATAGTACACAAACATATCACTATGTTTCTCATTATGGATCATGGACATATCAGGAATGCTCTGGACAGACATCTGATCATCCCTAACGAGGAGTGGATGGATTCAATCAATCAATACCATCAGAAAAACCCTATTCCATAGGTCTCCAAGACGTGTGGTTTGTTCCAGAACGCATCAAGCCAAGGTTTTCTGTTCTCATCCAACTTATGGAGTTTCATCCATGGAGTTTAACACTTTTTCTTGTTACCAATTCCGCTGGGAGGCGGATCTCATTATCTATGACTTTCGGAATGGATTCACCCTAAAAACAACATCTGAATGGATCACTATGGCATTTCTATTTGTGGATTACAATTAAAACAAGCTCCATGTTATAGGCTCTGTGATGTCTGTTATACTATAGCACACTTAGAGCCAGGGGATCAAGTTCGTTGATAAGGTTATGAAACCCGCTTGGAATGCATACACTGATACGGAAGGCATCAATCTATGATCAACTAAACATTGGATGGAATTGAGAACAATGCTTATAACTAATCCATCGGGGGTTGTAACATTTGGAAACCTTGTATCTCATTTGGGTTTACGAGAAACAAGGACAAACTTTGGAGACAGTGCAGATGAAGGATAGGTAAGCCCCATTATAGGTCTCCGCTGTGTCTGATATTGGACAATATGCGTTGAGCCAGGGGAACCCATTATATGCTCGCATATATTGATGTTTGTTGAATTCGATGTCTTTAAAGGGATAGTAATACTTCGTTTTAACTTTATTTTATTTTGTAGGCATTAAAAAAACATGAAGAATGATATAAGTCTTATCTCTCAAACCATTATGGTTTATGAGATATTCACAAGCAAAGTTTCCCCCTCCCGCCCCTTTTACCTAGTGTAAACAATCTCTTCTCAGATGTGGAATGCAGTCCATAGACTGGACAGATAACAGAAGGGGACACTCTTATTTCTATGAAAACAATGAAATCCCTGCCCCCCATTGACAAGCTTTTCAGGTTTTTCCCTTATCTTAATTGAAGATTGTCCCTCTCTGCAGTCTACCTGGGCAGCTCCCTTCTGCCCTGGCTGAGAAGTGTTACATAAGTAAAAGGGGCGGGAGGGGGACACTTTGCTTGTGAATATCTCTTAAACCATAAAGGTTTGAGAGATAAGACTTATATCATTCTTCATGTTTTTTTAATGCCTACAAAATAAAATAAAGTTAAAACGAAGTATTACTATCCCTTTAACTTTGTATCAGTAATATTGCAATAATGTCCACTCGCAATATGAACCCATTTTTCAGAGAATAGAAGAGGCTGTATTTATTCATTGAACATGTGTGTGGTATACTGTTTAATAGTGTATATAACGTGACATGTGTTCTGGACCCCTCTTTTTGAGGGGACTTTACAATTTACTATTTTGGTACAATTACAATGCACTGTGGATTACGGGCCACAATTCCCGGTATCCTTAGCTAATTCACTGTTCATGTTACATGTGGTGACGTCATGTAGCCTCACTGAGATACAGTTTGTTGGGTATTTTACACTATTGCACTGTATATAAGGGCACTTGGGGGTTGGTTCTGGTTGTCTTGAGAAAGGCCCTTGAGGGGGTTGAAACGTTGACGAAAATAAACGCATAATTCTACAAGCAAGACCTGTGAGTGCTTTTTCCAGCATGGAATTTATTCCATTTTGTGTTATACATTACATATTTGGATCGTTAGCACCAAGGCAGTAGTTCTTTTACATTGACATTGTTAAGGAGTGCCCATCTCTGCCTACACACACACATATATATATATATATATATATATATATATATATATATATATATATATATATATATAAATATATATATATATACAATTTATTTAAGTAAAATATAATGTATATATAATGGAGGTAATCAGTATGAGAGGAATATAAGTGAACACCAAATGACTCAAAGATATATATTTTAAAGATATCTCTAAATAAATTGACATACTGTAAATTAATAACCAATATCACGGAATAACATTGCACAGCATAAACAGGATTAAAACTTAAATAGGTGAACACAGCAGCATATCAAGGGTTAATTATCCCTTACAATTAATGATAATACAGTGGGGTGCAGTGTATATGAATACCTGCCCAAAACCTGTATAAACTATGTTAATTAAGGTATAAGGGATTTTGCTGTATGAGTTGGTTCTAATTTAAAACACAGGTCTCATAACAATTTCTTTGTGCCACATAAAAATATTAACATTTAGACACTTATCTGGAATATAAAATATAAAATATCCCAGAGCAGATAATAGAATTTAACTATTTATTTACTGTCTTCAATATTGCATACCTTCTGGGTCAGATATACAATTGCACTTACCTTATTGCTAATAACAGATTATAAAACAATATAATAAAATTACAATAAAAATAATATATGTTTAGGAAGCAAAGCTAAAACTAATAAATTTCATGCAACATATACCATTAAAATGACAATGGCAATATTCTATTTGCTACACCATACAGCACTGCAAGGGTTAACCAGAGATGATGTTGTCCCTAATGGTTTCCCCACCCAAGATGGTGGCACTTCTTTTGTTCTGTGAGAGACTGTCCCATTTAGACCCACAATATCATGCAGTAGAACAGCACATGAAAACAAAGAATCCTATGAAACACACACCAAGATAGAAACAAATGGAAAAACTTTACAGATAGCAAACTAAGGGTTAATAATAAAATTCACCAGATCAAATTTAATCCCAATGACCTTTTCAGAAACACAAAGATATGGTTCTATTGTATTAATAATAGATTTAAAACTTATTCATAACACTAGTTCATCTAAACTGCTATCAAACTATTTCACAATTATCTGAATACATTGGGTAATTAATCCTGTTTAGGTCCCCAGAATAAGCTAAAGCCAATAGAGCTTATTGTAATAATTTTCTTTATATGGATTGGCCAAGTCCATATATGTAAGAATTATTATAAAATTATTATTCCCAAATTTAAGGAGGAATGATCATTCTTAGGGCTATACAGAATTAATTGTAAAGAAAATTCACCCTAGCGTTCTAGGGAGATTCAGCCTCTGTTGCCTGTTCAGTCACCCTAGCGTTCTAGGGAGATTCTGCCTCTGTTTCCTGTCCAGTCACCCTAGAGTTCTAGGGAGAGTCTGCCTCTGTTGTCTGTCTAGTAACCCTAGCGTTCCAGTGAAAATTCCCTCTGTTTCCAGCTGCTCCTGTACTAGTAGCTAATGCCATCCTTGCTACTAGAGCTTACCGGCAGTCAGAGTGGTACTCTATCTGTCTCCAGTCAGGTGATCCTGTCCTTGTCCTAACCTGCCCTGTGAAGGTTGAGGAAGTGTCCTGTCAATGTCCTCATATCTGGCCCTGTGAAGGTTGGGGAAATGTTTTATTTTATTATTGTGCTATTTTTAATAAAGATCATTGTTTTAACATATTTGTACTTGTCAGTGTTGTTATTCCTAAGTCACTCCATGACACACATGAACAAAGGGACAATACAGAGGCTGAGACAGGCAGTATGATTGATACAATCAATATCACAGTACAATGGAAACAGGTGTTACATGCAGTCAGAACCCCAGACTAATCCCATCACACAGATAGTAGTGGATACACAACAGAGAGATTAGTAAGTGGAACCGTAATCAACCTCTGGACCAGGCAGTAATACAAAACATGTTTGAAAAGCAAGCCAGGCTATTAATTTTAGTCTCTTTGGAAGAGCTGTCTTCTAGTATAATGTCTCAAAGTACTCATATAAAAAGTCTATGGCAATATCCTGTTTGCTATACCATACACCACTACAAGGGTTAATCAGAGATTATGGGTTATACTTTTGCCCCACCCAAGATGGCACCTTCTTTTGTTCTGTGAGAGATTGTCCCAGAGAACTGTCTCAACAGAACAAAATTTAGGCCCACAATATCATGCAATAGAACAACACATGAAAACAAAAGAATCATATGAAACGTACACACCAAGATAGAAATAGATGGAAAAACTTTCCAGATAGCAAACAGGGTTAATAATAAAATCAAATATAAGCCCAATGACCTTTTAAAAACACAAAGATATGGTTCTATAGGTGTTACTAATTAGATTTAAAACTAATTCATAACACTATTTGATCTAAATTGCTGTCATACTGTATCACCCAGTCGGATCTGTGGTTGGTACTGTGCAGCCTCTAGAATATTATAACTTTACAGCCCAAATGGATAGTAGGTAACAGGATCCCTCGAAGGACCATGCCTATTGGACAGTGTTACCAGAGGCAAAATGTAATTCCAGAATGAACTGGAATAAATTTATTCTAGACGTTTTACAGGATTTATAAAAAAAATGTATATTTACAAGATAAAGCATTATGGTGCATTTCTCTCAGGATTCTCTGGCTCTGGTGAGATGGTTCCTTGAAGGAAGTCAGAATAAAAGCCTTCCTGGACCCAAATTACTATATTTATACTACCAAATCTCCTTATCAGAAAGACACAACTCACCCTTCTCTGATAGGATGAGTTTTCAAGATTATTAGAATATGATGTCATACTAACTTTCTAGACTCTCTGATTGGTTAGACAAAGACAAGATATTAAGTTAAAAATTCTAGTAGCAATACTTGTTTGTTCCAGAAGATGGCAGAACAAGATTAAAAACTGTATATATGGTGACACATCAACATCTGTATAACATCAAAATGATATGGCTGTGGGTAAATGCCAACATGTAACTTTAATCCCTTCCCTAGATCAGAAAAGGGAGCAAATCATCAGGCAGCCTTACCTCCCCCAAGAATTATTAGCTGGGAAGTGAGATCAGAGAGATTCAGACATTAACAGGCATTTATCACTATTAATGTCATTTGAATATTTCCACTACCCAACTCAAGCAATGGGGCCATTTTCTCTTTTTGCACACACAGATTTAAAAGATAATTTCAACAGTCCAAATGGTTTTTCAGAAGATGTTAGCCATTTGCTATCCAGTCCAGGACTGGGGCATAAATGAAGGTAACCTAGTACTATATATGTATATATATATATATATATATATATATATATATATATATATATACAGGGCTCAAAATTTCCACTCACCACTAGCCAATGGCAAGTGAAAATTTAACCCTGGCGAGTAGAAATTCAGCCCTGGTGGGTATGTTATGGCTTGCAGTGGCAAGTAACTTTTCAGGTCTGGCTAGTAGGAAAGGACTTCAACTTTTAAGCCCTGTATATATATATATATATATATATATATATATATATATATATATAAAACATAAGTTTCTATATCCACTAGCATTTCATGAGAGTACACAACCATACCCCCTGTCATCCTTTGAATATTTATCCTGTGGTTTCCAAGCAACAGAGCCTAATTTCTCATTAGGCAAAGTAGGCTACTACCTAGAGTGGATCTATGCCATGCACACATTCTGGTTTGTGGGTTTGGTCAAAACAAAGACATTTTTTGCCAGTTTGTAGGCACCTTTATTGGTCATTACTTAACCCTTGGATGCTAGAGAGGTGTCCAGTGCATTGCAAGGAGTTAAGAGCTTTCTTACTGCTTGTTTGTTATATGGTAGGAGTATTTTATGTACCAAGCAATAGTGGATTGGGCTAAAAAGTGTTGGTCTTATACAAGGGGGTATGACCATAAGTGGTGCTAAACCCACTATAATTCATGCCAGCCACCAGAGGAGAGCAGCATAGATCATAGGAAATCACCACAAACTATAATCTAGCACGGGCATAAGAGGTGTCTCTCCTAATCATTCCACCATATAGAAGCCAGGATATCCCCTTTCTCACACTGTCTACCTAGTCTTACATCCATTTATCAGACACGACAATCCTACAGCTGTGACAATGGAAAGTGTAAAAAGACTGGAAAACACCACAGTTCCCTAGAAATAAAATGGAACTGGAACAAACAGATTATCTTAAAAGCATATATTTATGTTATAAATGTTTTATTTCAAGCTATAGTTTATGAGATCATTAATACAAATGAGCTAATGTGGGCCAGTAGGAAGAGGCAGAGTGCCACATAAATAAAGTTAAATATATCTATAAACTATTTTAAATAAAACATGGCTAACATAAACATAAAGCTCCCTCCAAATCACCTGTGCGTTACAAAGTAGCAGTTACAGATTAAAGGGGCAGTAAACTTTTTTTATGAAAACACATATTTTATAGAGCATTTCCTGCTGAATAAAACAAGGTCACTCCCATCACTGTCAGATGTTTTATTCAAAATTTATAGCAGTTTAAATAATCAGGAAGTGAATTTACTGTGTTTACTTCCTGATAGTTCTAACTGACAGGAAGTGACTCAGCAGTTTCTATCACATTCTATGGAGAACTGTATGTCACTGACTTTTCTGACTTTCCTCTCCATTAGAATCTAACAGGAAATCTAATTAGAATTCGATCACTAGAGGGCACTGCTAATGTAAAAAAACATGGATTTAAACTGTAATAACTCTGGAAATATAAAGCTCTCAGCAGTGGGAGTGTCCTTATTTTACTCAATAGGAAAATCCCTACAATATATATTTTTTCATAAAAAAAAAGTTTACTGCTCCTTTAAGGGCAAAGTTAGTCTTACTTCAGTCAGAACTCACAGGGGTCTTGATACTATGCCCCACTGTAAAACAGTCGGTAAGAGGAAACAAAGACACTAAATGAAAAACCCACTTGTGCGCAGCTATCCTATATCTGGCCCGGTACACGGAGCAACAAGCGTTGGTGGCCAAAGCCCACATTACGGCCAAACACTTGTTGTAGATTTTTGTTCCCACAATGAATGCTAAATAGTGGGAACTGTAGGAACATCAAAGGAAAGCAGCCAACTCTCATTGTTTGACACAACGAGAGTGAGCTCAAAAAACAGTCACCCTCCCACCAACTAACAAACACTAACCCTACACTATCCCTAACATGAACACTAAACAATACTACCCCTAACATTAGCCTAACACCCACAAATGTAACACTTACCTGTCATCCACTGTGTGTCATCTTCTTTAATCTTCTGTCTTTCATCTTCTGTAATCTTCCTTTTCTTCTTTCTACTTTAACCCCTTAACGACCCTTGATGGTCATAGTACATCATAGGTAAATCTGACTTAACAACCCGTGACGTACTATGACCGTCATGGAATTCCGGGCTCCCCCCGCGGCTGCACGCCGTTCGGGGAGTCTGGAATATAAATGTAAAAAAAAAAATGCTCCGTGCTTTTAGTGACCGCAACGCTCCCGCGCAGCTGGTCGTTAAGGGGTTAAAATCTGTTTTGTTAAAAAACAAAGAAAGGTGTGCTAGAAAAAAAAAAGATATTCCTGATTTAACCCTTTGTGTGCCAGAGCTGTACCCCTCTGGCACTCTAAGGGTTCAATGCAGTCTGGCATATCTGTAAAAAAGATTATGCTGCCATTCCATTTTAAAAAGGTTAAAGTAGAACTATCATGTACATGGAAGTGATCCTCAACTAATTGTTAGTATCTTGTTAATCATGGAAATAGTATAATAAAGTTTCTTAAGTGCCGGCATGGGTTGGAATCATAATTTTGTATGAAACATAGCTCAATATGACAGTGCAGACATCTATAAGAAAAGGGACATGTGCACCTGCGCTGTTCATACCTTCCTGTACTGTACAATGCCACTCCCTCTTTAGTAAATAACCTATCAGTGATGAGACAGGGACGGACCAGCACAGGTGCACAGATCCCAATTCGCCAAGATGTCTGCACTCTCCTATTGATGTAAGTTTCACACGAAGTTGTGATTCCAACTCATGCTGGCACTTAAGGAATGTTATTACGCTATTTGCATGATTACCGTAAAATCTCAGGTATAATACGCACCTGTGTATAATACGCAGGTGCAAATTATACCCAAGATTTTGGTTAAACGTGTAGTTCCTATGTACAATACGCACCCCCATCTGGAGGCATTGAATGTATGGTAGGTTCTGACAGGGCTGCTCAGAGGAGTTCGGGGAGAGGAAGAAGCGGGCGGCTAGTGCAAGAATGCCGCCCGCTGTCTCTGCTTGACGGCTGCTTATGAGTACAGAGGGGGAATCCTGGTTATCAAGGTGGGCATTTAATTTTTTTATACAGTATTTCTGCACAGAGGAAGCGGGCGGTGAGCGCAGGGATGCCGCCCGCTGCCTCCAGAGAGGTTGCTGGACTTACTATTTTACTTTAATTTTTTTTTACTCGTGTATAATACGCACCCCCCACTTCACATAAGGTGAAATGGGGTAAAAATGTGCGTATTATACCCGAGATTTTACGGTAACAAGATACTAACAATTAATTGGGGCTAACATATGTGCATAATAGTTCAGCTTTAAGTCATTCTTTGTGTTAATTAATAAACAGCCTTGCAAGGGTTAAGATAATATCGCCACTGCCGCCACCTCTGCTGGCTCCGCTTGCGGCGGCAAGAATGCATAGTGACACAGCCCCGCCCCCATACCGTTCAGACTGTTGCCTGAGTCCAAATGAGGGAATTTTGAGCAGAGACTGACGTAAACACACATTCCAGCCAATTGGAGGCTGCATCCATTTTGAACAGAGACTGGCATATAAAGAGCAAGTTTCTGTTCAAAATTCCCTCATTCGTGGCCCAAAAGGTATGAGGGGGGCTGTGTCATTATGCATTACTGCCTCCTCCAGCAGAGGCAGCGGCAGTGGCAACCTCATCTTAACGCTTGCAAGGTACTTTATTAATTAACACAAAGAATGTCTTAAAGGGATAGAAATGTTTCACAAAAACAGCAGCGCAAATTAATCATCATAGTATTTGGGCCATGGAGAGTGTTATTTCAATACTGTCAGAGTTGTAGTTCAAGAGTAATTGAATGATACATTTTTCCCCTCCCGCCCCTTTTACCTAGTGTAAACCACCTCCCCTCAGATGTGGAATCTGGTCCACAAACCAGACAGCTCACAGCAAGGGACAATCTTCTTACTGTGAGAACAATGAAAACCCTGCCACATTTATAGTTTTTTCTGGTTTTTCCTTTTACTTAATGGAAGATTGTCCCTCTCTGCAATCCACCTGTACACCACCCTGCTGCTCTGAGCTGAACATTATTACACTAGGTAAAAGGGGTGGGAGGGGGATACTTTATCATTCAGTTACTCTTGAACTACAGCTCTGACAGTAATGAAATAACACTCTCCATAGCCCAAATACTATGAAGATTAATTGGAGCGGCTTTTATTATGAAACATTACTATCCCTTTAAAGCGGAACTACCACCCAATATAAAGTCATCCCCAATAATTAAGCATATGGCGACTAACCATATGGTGGTGCCTTTCGGCTCCATGTAACGCCTCCTAGAGGAGATCGGGACGGACAGCGTAGGCGTGCAGCCGTCTCTAAGCAAAGATGTCTGTGTGCAAGCCTGACTGTCGGTCTCTGAAGAAACAGGATTATTTCAGATCGTGGTACTTGTAACAGATAATAACACTATTAAAGGGATAGTAATGTTTTATAATAAAAGCAGCTCTAATTAATCATCATAGTATTTGGACTTTGGAGAGTGTTATTTCAATTCTGTTGTAGTTCAAGAGTAATTGAATGACAAAGTATCCCCCTCCCTCCCCTTTTACTGATGTAAAACTGCTCAGCCAGATCAGAAGGGAGGTGCCCAGGTAGACTGCAGAGAGGGACAATCTTCAATTAAGATAAGGGAAAAAGCTGAAAAGCTTGTCAAGGGGGGCAGGGCTTTCATTGTTCTCATAGGAAGAAGATTGTCTCCTTCTGTTATCTGTCTGGTCTATGGACTGCATTCCACATCTGAGAAGAGATGGCTTACACTAGGTAAAAGGGGCGGGAGGGGAAACTTTGCTTGTGAATATCTCTCAGACTATAAAGATTTGAGAGATAAGACTTATATAGTTATTCATGTTTTTTTAATGCCTACAAAATAAAATAAAGATAAAACGAATTATTACTATCCCGTTAAGAAGCAAGTCGCCACATAGCTAATTATAAAGGGGGGGCACTTTATATTGGATGGTAGTTTAGCTTTAACATTTTTTAAAACGGAATGGCAGCATAATCTTTTTTACAGATATGCCAGACTGCATTGAACCCTTAGAGTGGCACCACTCAAAGGCTTAAATCAGGCATATCTTGTGGGCATTTTTTTTTAATACACCTTTCATTGGATTTTTTTTTAATGAAACAGATTTTAAAGAAGAAAGAAGAGAAAGAAGATTACAGAGGATGGAAGACAGAAGATTGAAGAAGAAAACGGACAGTAGCTGACCAAGGTGCTGAGGACCCCACTGGACATCAGGATTACAGGTGTTTGTCTTTTAAGTGGATGTTGTTAACTTTAGAGGGATTAACCTTATGAGTGCCAGTCGGGGTATGCAACGCTCTGCAATGCATTTCATACCCCACTGACACTCATAGGGTTAATATTCTATAGTTTTTAATCACATTTTTAGTTGCTTGGATGTATTGATATGGGTCTTAGGGCCTCATATGAATACATCCACGTATGACTAGTGTAGGGATCACTAGCCACACGTGTGTGTGTGTGTTGGAAACCATTTTTCTAATAAATGTCGGTGGTTTTCTATGCACATAGGTAGTCAAGGGTCTCTGAGCCTACTTTTTGATGGTGCAGTTTTATTACCAAAAAATGTGCGGTCCTTAAGGTGCATTGAAGCCTCTGCATATCATAGAATGGTAAATTCAACTCATTTTTAACTGTGTCCAAATGGGAGCAAATTTTGCGCCTTTTGGACATTTTTACATGATGGAGATTTTTGACAGCACAGTTAATAGAATAACAAACTATGCTGTCAAAGCCACTGTCGCCAGTTTTGATTTTTTCTGTGGGGCATAGTATCGAGCCCCAAGAGTCCTCCTTCAGCACTCAGGGAAACCGTGGCTGAAAGGGCATTCCTTTCCTCTGGGCATTAAGAGCGTAATAATAAATAATAATGAATAACAAATGACATACTCTGTGACTCTTACACAATCTATAATTATTATTAATATATGTATTCATGTGCATACATATACATGACAACTGACAATGTAAATATACAAGACAACTGAACATATACATTCCAAACAATTCATAATTTAGGCCACATACATTAATAATAAATAACAGAAATGGGGAGGGGTCGAAGAGAAGACGTAGACACTGTTAGGACAGTGAGAGAAGAAGAGAAGACGTAGACACTGTTAGGACAGTGAGAGAAAAAGAGAAGACGTAGACACTGTTAGGACAGTGAGAGAGGAAGAGAAGACATGGACACTGTTAGGACAGTGAGAGAAGAAGAGAAGACATATACACTGTTAGGACAGTGAGAGAGGAAGAGAAGACATGGACACTGTTAGGACAGTGAGAGAAGAAGAGAAGACATAGACACTGTTAGGACAGTGAGAGAAGAAGAGAAGACATATACACTGTTAGGACAGTGAGAGAGGAAGAGAAGACACATACACTGTTAGGACAGTGGGAGAAGAATAGAAGACGTAGACACTGTTAGGACAGTGAGAGAGGAGGAGAAGACATATACACTGTTAGGACAGTGAGAGAGGAAGAGAAGACATAGACACTGTTAGGACAGTGAGAGAGGAGGAGAAGACATGGACACTGTTAGGACAGTGAGAGAGGAAGAGAAGACATATACACTGTTAGGACAGTGAGAGAAGAAGAGAAGACGTAGACACTGTTAGGACAGTGAGAGAGGAGGAGAAGACATATACACTGTTAGGACAGTGAGAGAAGAAGAGAAGACATAGACACTGTTAGGACAGTGGGAGAGGAGGAGAAGACGTAGACACTGTTAGGACAGTGAGAGAAGAAGAGAAGACATATACACTGTTAGGACAGTGAGAGAAGAAGAGAAGACGTAGACACTGTTAGGACAGTGAGAGAGGAAGAGAAGACGTAGACACTGTTAGGACAGTGAGAGAAGAAGAGAAGACGTATACACTGTTAGGACAGTGAGAGAGGAAGAGAAGACGTAGACACTGTTAGGACAGTGAGAGAGGAAGAGAAGACGTAGACACTGTTAGGACAGTGAGAGAAGAAGAGAAGACGTAGATGCTATTAGGACAGTGAGAGAAGAAGAGAAGACGTAGACACTGTTAGGACAGTGAGAGAGGAAGAGAAGACGTAAACACTGTTAGGACAGTGAGAGAAGAAGAGAAGACGTAGATGCTGTTAGGACAGTGAGAGAAGAAGAGAAGACGTAGACGCTGTTAGGATAGTTAGAGAGGAAGAGAAGACATATACACTGTTAGGACAGTGAGAGAGGAAGAGAAGACATACACACTGTTAGGACAGTGGGAGAAGAATAGAAGACATATACACTGTTAGGACAGTGAGAGAGGAAGAGAAGACATATACACTGTTAGGACAGTGAGAGAAGAAGAGAAGACGTAGACACTGTTAGGACAGTGAGAGAAGAAGAGAAGACATATACACTAGTGTTGAGCGAGCATGCTCGGACGATGCTCGGATCGGCTCGAGCATCGCTCTGCTCGGCACATGGCGGTACTCGTACGAGTACCGCATGTGCTCGCCCGCCATGTTCGGGTCTCCTCCCCGCACGTTTTGCGGCTGCTGCGCAGCCAATAAACGTGCAGGGAGGCTCTGACATCGGTGTAATGCCAGCAGCCATGTTGGCTGCTGGCATTACACTGATTGGCTGGCCAGAACCCGTGGTCGGGTGCTGTATAGCACCTGACCAGCGAGTTCGGCTCAGTCTTAGCCAGGGAGAGATGAGGATAGGAAGGGAAAGTCAGTGTAGGGAGAAAAAAAGCAAAATTGTGAAAAAAAAAGAACCAAAAGTCCTTTTTAGGACTACTGTGTGTGGGGGCAGCAGGTTATTTTGTGTGGGGGGAAAAAAACAAAAAACAAAAAATTTCATATATTCTGTTTAGTGTGCAAAGTTGCAGATTAGAGCACATTCTGTTTAGTGTGCACAGTTGCAGATTAGAGCACATTCTGTTTAGTGTGCAAAGTTGCAGATTAGAGCACATTCTGTTTAGTGTGCAAAGTTGCAGATTAGAGCACATTCTGTTTAGTGTGCAAAGTTGCAGATTAGAGCACATTCTGTTAAGTCTTCAAACTAAAATATCAAAGTCACATATTCCATTCAGTGTGCGTCGCCGCAGTTTAGCAGCACATTCTGTGTACTGTGCAGAGTTGCAGAATAGGAAGAAATACTGTTAAGTCTTCAAACTAAAATATCAAAGTCACATATTCCATTCAGTGTGCTTCGCCGCAGTTTAGCAGCACATTCTGTGGACTGTGCAGAGTTGCAGAATAGGAAGAAATACTGTTAAGTCTTCAAACTAAAATATCAAAGTCACATATTCCATTCAGTGTGCTTCGCCGCAGTTTAGCAGCACATTCTGTGTACTGTGCAGAGTTGCAGAATAGGAAGAAATACTGTTAAGTCTTCAAACTAAAATTTCAAAGTCACATATTCCATTCAGTGTGCGTCGCCGCAGTTTAGCAGCACATTCTGTGTACTGTGCAGAGTTGCAGAATAGGAAGAAATACTGTTAAGTCTTCAAACTAAAATATCAAAGTCACATATTCCATTCAGTGTGCGTCGCCGCAGTTTAGCAGCACATTCTGTGTACTGTGCACAGTTGCAGAATAGGAAGAAATACTGTTAAGTCTTCAAACTCAAATATTAAAGTCACATATTCCATTCAGTGTGTGTCACCGCAGTTTAGCAGCCTATTCTGTGTACTCTGCACAGTTGCAGAATAGGAAGAAATACTGTTAAGTTTTCAAACTAAAATATTAAAGTCACATATTCCATTCAGTGTGTGTCACCGCAGTTTAGCAGCCTATTCTGTGTACTCTGCACAGTTGCAGAATAGGAAGAAATACTGTTAAGTTTTCAAACTCAAATATTAAAGTCACATATTCCATTCAGTGTGCGTCACCGCAGTTTAGCAGCCTATTCTGTGTACTCTGCACAGTTGCAGAATAGGAAGAAATACTGTTAAGTCTTCAAACTCAAATATTAAAGTCACATATTCCATTCAGTGTGCGTCACCGCAGTTTAGCAGCCTATTCTGTGTACTCTGCACAGTTGCAGAATAGGAAGAAATACTGTTAAGTTTTCAAACTCAAATATTAAAGTCACATATTCCATTCAGTGTGTGTCACCGCAGTTTAGCAGCCTATTCTGTGTACTCTGCACAGTTGCAGAATAGGAAGAAATACTGTTAAGTTTTCAAACTCAAATATTAAAGTCACATATTCCATTCAGTGTGTGTCACCGCAGTTTAGCAGCCTATTCTGTGTACTCTGCACAGTTGCAGAATAGGAAGAAATACTGTTAAGTTTTCAAACTCAAATATTAAAGTCACATATTCCATTCAGTGTGCGTCACCGCAGTTTAGCAGCCTATTCTGTGTACTCTGCACAGTTGCAGAATAGGAAGAAATACTGTTAAGTTTTCAAACTCAAATATTAAAGTCACATATTCCATTCAGTGTGCATCACCGCAGTTTAGCAGCCTATTCTGTGTACTCTGCAGAGTTGCAGAATAGGAAGAAATACTGTTAAGTTTTCAAACTCAAATATTAAAGTCACATATTCCATTCAGTGTGTGTCACCGCAGTTTAGCAGCCTATTCTGTGTACTCTGCACAGTTGCAGAATAGGAAGAAATACTGTTAAGTTTTCAAACTCAAATATTAAAGTCACATATTCCGTGTAAGATGAAGAATGCGGGTAAAAAGGGACGGGGAAGTGGACGTGATCCTGATAGTTCAGGGCGCGGGTCATGACGCGGAGAAACTGTGCCTGGTGCCAGAGCACAAGAAAGAAAGACATCCACCATTCCTAGCTTCATGTCTAATTTTACAGGGCGTCACAGGACATCACTCTCGAGGTCCGACCACTGCGAACAGGTGGTCGGTTGGATGTCAGCTGATACTGCTTCCAGTCGGTTAAGCACCACCCTGTCTTCCACCAAGTCCACTCTCAGTAGCCAAGAGTCTGGTCAACATAATCCTCACTCTGATCATCCTTCCTCCCACCATAGACGGTCTGGTCAAAGAAGTGATCCCACACTGGGATATAGTGAGGAGCTCGTCTCATCACCAATCCTTCATTTGACCCTCTCTCCAAGCACGCTTGCAGAGGAACATGACATCTTGTGCCCTGATTCACAACCTCTAGAGGGTACCCAATCACAAGAAGATAACAGATGTGAACGGCATTTAAGGTCAAAGGAAGTAGTGGATGATGATGATGATGATGAGACACAGTTGCCATTAAATCAACCACTATTACTGTCTCAAGACCTTGTTGAGGAGAATGTTATACAGTTGTCAATGACTGAGTATGTGGCGGGATCAAGACATGGGGAGGATGATCAGAGTGAGGAAGTGGAGGAGGACTTGGTGGACGATGAGGTGACTGACCCCACCTGGGAAGGTGGAGAGCCGAGCGATGACAGCAGTCCTGAGGGTGAGCCATCTGCAGCACCGCAACAGGCTGGAAGAGGCAGTGGTGTGGCTACAGAAAGAAGGCGGACCGCACCAAACCGGCCCGCAAATGTTCCACGGAGCACCCCCTTGCGTAAATCTCCCTTGCCAAAGGGTAGATGTTCCGCGGTATGGCGTTTTTTTAAGGAAAGTGCGGACGACAAAAGAATTGTAGTTTGCAACCTGTGCCACACCAGAATGAGCCGAGGCATGAACACTAGAAACCTCACCACCACCAGCATGATCCGACACATGGCATCCAAGCACCGTAGTAAGTGGGAGGAACGCCTGGATCGCCCATCTGTGTCTGCAGGCCACACCACTGCCTCCTCTTCCCCTGTTTTCGGTGCCGGCCAATCGCCTGTCGAAGGCGCAGGCCCGCATACCTCCCGCCCTGCACCTGTACCATCTGAAGCACCATCAGCGACCACATCCACTTCCCTGTCCCAGCACAGCGTCCAAATTTCGTTACCCCAGGCATTTGAGCGCAAGCGAAAATACCCAGCCACCCACCCACAGGCCATAGCACTAACCTCACACCTTTCCAAATTACTGGCCATCGAAATGCTGCCATTTAGGCTTGTGGACACTGAGTCCTTCCGCAGCCTGATGGCAGCAGCTGTCCCTCGGTACGCGGTCCTCAGCCGCCACTACTTTTCCCGGTGTGCCATCCCCGCATTACACCACCATGTGTCCCGTAACATCACCCGTGCCCTGACCAACGCAGTTACTGGGAAGGTCCACTTAACGACTGACACATGGACAAGTGCTTGTGGCCAGGGACGCTACATTTCCCTGACGGCACACTGGGTGAATGTCGTGGAGGCTGGGAGCGACTCGGACCCTGGGATGGCACGGGTGCTACCCACGCCGAGGATTGCGGGCCCTACCTCCATCAGGGTTTCCGCCAGCACCTACGTTATTGGCTCCTCCTCCTCCGTTTCCACCTCCGAATTCTCTACACGCAGCGCCACTCCCCCATCAGCCAGTAGCTGGAAGCAGTGTAGCACTGCAGTGGGGAAGCGTCAACAGGCCGTGCTGAAGCTGATCTGCCTTGGGGACAAACAGCACACGGCCTCAGAGCTGTTGCAGGGGATTAGTCACCAGACCGAGCAGTGGCTCTCGCCACTCAACCTGCAACCAGGCATGGTTGTGTGTGATAATGGGCGTAACTTGGTGGCGGCTTTGGAGCTTGGCAAGCTCACACACGTACCATGCCTAGTGCATGTATTTAATTTAGTGGTTCAGCGATTTCTAAAAACCTACCCCAATGTGCATGATCTCTTGACCAAGGTGCGCCGCGTGTGTGCACATTTCCGTAAGTCATCTACAGCTTCGGCCGGCCTGTTGAAGCTGCAGCAGCGCTTACAATTGCCAGCTCACCGGCTGCTGTGTGACGTGAGCACGCGCTGGAACTCCACCTTCCACATGTTGGCCCGGCTTTGTGAGCAGCAGAGGGCAGTAGTGGAGTACCAGCTGTTACACGGTCGTCGCCTCTCCGTTCAACTTCCTGTAATCAGAAGTGAGGAGTGGGAATGGATGTCAGACCTCTGTGAGGTTTTACGCAATTTTGAGGAATCGACACAGATGGTGAGCGGCGATAACGCTATTATCAGTGTAACCATCCCACTTCTGTGTCTACTGAAACGCTCGCTGCTCACAATTAAAACCGACGCTTTGCATGTGGAAGAGGTGGAAATGGGGGAGGAAGAGCTTACACAAGGTGATAGCCAGAGCACCCTCACTTCGTCTTCTCAGCGACAATTGGAGGAGGCGGAGGAGGAGGAGGAGGAGGAGGAGGAAGACACGGTTGCCTCCGCTACAGAGGGTAGCCATGGAACTTTAGTTCCATCTCTTCAGCGTGGGTGGGCAGAAGAGGAGGAAGAGGATGAGGAGATTGAGAGTCATCCTCCTGGTGAGGACAGCGAAATCTTGACTGTTGGTACTCTGGCACACATGGCTGACTTTATGTTAGGCTGCCTTTCCCGTGACCCACGCGTTGTACGCATTTTAGACAACACGGATTACTGGGTGTTCACCCTTCTGGACCCCCGCTACAAAGAGAATTTCTCATCTCTCATTCCTCCGGTGGAGAGGACAAGCAAAATGGTGCAATACCAGAAGGTTCTTGTTGAAAAATTGCTCCAAAATTTTCCATCTGACAACGCTGGCGGCAGAGTACGTGCTACCTTGGCCAACCGAGAAGGGGAGAAAAGGGGAGCACACAGCAGTTCCGACAAAGGCAGGGCAACACTCTCCAAGGCGTGGGACACCTTCATGACACCCCGCCAGCACCCTCACCCTGATGCGCAGCCTAGTGTCACAAGGAGGGAAAAGTTTTGGAAGATGGTGAAGGAGTACGTAGCAGACCGTGTCAGCGTCCTCAATGATCCCTCTGTGCCTTACAACTACTGGGTGTCCAAGCTGGACACGTGGTATGAACTGGCACTCTACGCCTTGGAGGTGCTGGCCTGCCCTGTCGCCAGCGTTCTGTCTGAGCGGGTATTTAGTGCTGCTGGTGGCATCATAACAGATAAGCGTATCCGCCTTTCCACCGACAATGCTGATAGGTTGACACTTATAAAAATGAACAAGGCCTGGATTTCCCCTGACTTCTCCACTCCACTGGAGGAAAGCCCCGGGGGAACATAAACTCACTTTATATATGTTATTTACAATGATGGGAATACTCTGTATTCCCATTCACCCCTTCCACCCAAAAAACGGGTATATGGTTGACTCTTAATCTTCTCATCCTCCTCCTCCTCTTCCATATGCCCTGTGCTATAATTTTTATATAGGGCCAGCTCACCAGCGGGCCCTGTGATATAATTTTTATATAGGGCCAGCTCACCAGCGGGCCCTGTTTGACAATTTTTATATAGGTCAGCTCACCAGCGGGCCTTCTCATATAATGTTTTATTGGGTCAGCTCTCTAGCGGGCCCTCTCATATAATGTTTTATAGCGTCAGCTCACTAGCGGGCCTTCGCATATAATGTTTAGGATGGTCAGCTCCGCAGCAGACCCTCACCCATAATGTTTTAGATGGTCAGCTCAGCGCACGTTTCCCTCTTAATCATGGCCCCAGTTCAGAAAAATCGAGGACATTTTTGGGAGAATTTGCCTTTGCGCACGTTTCCCTCTTAATCATGGCCTCAGTTCAATAAAATCAAGGAAATTTTTGGGAGAATTTGCCTCTGCGCACGTTTCCCTCTTAATCATGGCCTCACTTCAGAAAATCAAGGACATTTTTGAGATAATTTGCCTCTGCGCACGTTTCCCTCTTAATCATGGCCTCACTTCAGAAAATCGAGGAAATTTTTGGGAGAATTTGCAGATGATATACAAGTAAATATACAGCAAATATTGTTTGGTAACAATTTTTCGCCTAAAGTCGTTTTTATTTTCCTTTTTGTGTGTTTTACGGTCAGTCTGTAAAAATGGCGTACTACGGGCGAAAGATCGTTCCCAGCAGCGATGTTGGAGTCCAAGATGCATCCAGACATCCTCCCTATGCTGTCCCTGAACCATTTCTGTGGTGTTTCCATCATTTTCTGCCCTTTTCCTATGGACCAGACACCCTCCCCTCATCAGAGCAGGGGGTGCCTGGTGTAATGCTCGAGTCCTCCCATTGACTTCAATGGGGCTCGGGTGCTCGGCCGAGCACTCAAGCCTCCGGGGGCGCTCGGTCAGAGCACCCGAACACCCGAGCATTGGGGTGCTCGCTCATCACTAATATACACTGTTAGGATAGTGAGAGAGGAAGAGAAGACGTAGACACTGTTAGGACAGTGAGAGAAGAAGAGAAGACGTAGACACTGTTAGGATAGTGAGAGAGGAAGAGAAGACATATACACTGTTAGGACAGTGAGAGAGGAAGAGAAGACATACACACTGTTAGGACAGTGAGAGAAGAAGAGAAGACGTAGACACTGTTAGGATAGTGAGAGAGGAAGAGAAGACACATACACTGTTAGGACAGTGAGAGAGGAAGAGAAGACATAGACACTGTTAGGATAGTGAGAGAGGAAGAGAAGACACATACACTGTTAGGACAGTGAGAGAAGAAGAGAAGACGTAGACACTGTTAGGACAGTGAGAGAGGAAGAGAAGACATATACACTGTTAGGACAGTGGGAGAGGAAGAGAAGACATATACACTGTTAGGACAGTGAGAGAGGAAGAGAAGACGTAGACACTGTTAGGACAGTGAGAGAGGAAGAGAAGACGTAGACACTGTTAGGACAGTGAGAGAAGAAGAGAAGACGTAGACACTGTTAGGACAGTGAGAGAAGAAGAGAAGACGTAGACACTGTTAGGACAGTGAGAGAAGAAGAGAAGACATATACACTGTTAGGACAGTGAGAGAGGAAGAGAAGACGTAGACGCTGTTAGGACAGTGAGAGAAGAAGAGAAGACATAGACACTGTTAAGACAGTGAGAGAGGAAGAGAAGACACATACACTGTTAGGACAGTGAGAGAAGAAGAGAAGACATATACACTGTTAGGACAGTGAGAGAAGAAGAGAAGACATATACACTGTTAGGACAGTGAGAGAGGAGGAGAAGACGTAGACACTGTTAGGACAGTGAGAGAAGAAGAGAAGACGTAGACACTGTTAGGACAGTGAGAGAAGAAGAGAAGACATATACACTGTTAGGACAGTGAGAGAAGAAGAGAAGACATATACACTGTTAGGACAGTGAGAGAGGAGGAGAAGACGTAGACACTGTTAGGACAGTGAGAGAAGAAGAGAAGACATAGACACTGTTAGGACAGTGAGAGAAGAAGAGAAGACGTAGACACTGTTAGGACAGTGAGAGAAGAAGAGAAGACATAGACACTGTTAGGACAGTGAGAGAAGAAGAGAAGACATTGACACTGTTAGGATAGTGAGAGAAGAAGAGAGGACATAGACACCGTTAGGACAGTGAGAGAAGAAGAGAAGACATAGACACCGTTAGGACAGTGAGAGAAGAAGAGAAGACGTAGACACTGTTAGGACAGTGAGAGAAGAAGAGAAGACATAGACACTGTTAGGACAGTGAGAGAAGAAGAGAAGACATATACACTGTTAGGACAGTGAGAGAGGAAGAGAAGACGTAGACGCTGTTAGGACAGTGAGAGAAGAAGAGAAGACATAGACACTGTTAAGACAGTGAGAGAGGAAGAGAAGACACATACACTGTTAGGACAGTGAGAGAAGAAGAGAAGACATATACACTGTTAGGACAGTGAGAGAGGAGGAGAAGACGTAGACACTGTTAGGACAGTGAGAGAAGAAGAGAAGACGTAGACACTGTTAGGACAGTGAGAGAAGAAGAGAAGACATATACACTGTTAGGACAGTGAGAGAAGAAGAGAAGACATATACACTGTTAGGACAGTGAGAGAGGAGGAGAAGACGTAGACACTGTTAGGACAGTGAGAGAAGAAGAGAAGACATAGACACTGTTAGGACAGTGAGAGAAGAAGAGAAGACATTGACACTGTTAGGATAGTGAGAGAAGAAGAGAAGACATATACACTGTTAGGACAGTGAGAGAAGAAGAGAAGACGTAGACACTGTTAGGACAGTGAGAGAAGAAGAGAAGACGTAGACGCTGTTAGGACACTGAGAGAAGAAGAGAAGACATAGACACTGTTAGGACAGTGAGAGAAGAAGAGAAGACGTAGACGCTGTTAGGACAGTGAGAGAAGAAGAGAAGACGTAGACACTGTTAGGACAGTGAGAGAGGAAGAGAAGACGTAGACGCTGTTAGGACAGTGAGAGAAGAAGAGAAGACATATACACTGTTAGGATAGTGAGAGAAGAAGAGAAGACATATACACTGTTAAGACAGTGAGAGAGGAAGAGAAGACGTAGACACTGTTAGGACAGTGAGAGAAGAAGAGAAGACATACATACTGTTAGGACAGTGAGAGAGGAAGAGAAGACATAGACACTGTTAGGACAGTGAGAAAGGAAGAGAAGACATAGACACTGTTAGGACAGTGGGAGAGGAAGAGAAGACATGTACACTGTTAGGATAGTGAGAGAAGAAGAGAAGACATATACACTGTTAGGACAGTGAGAGAAGAAGAGAAGACGTAGACACTGTTACGACAGTGAGAGAAGAAGAGAAGACGTAGACGCTGTTAGGACACTGAGAGAAGAAGAGAAGACATAGACACTGTTAGGACAGTGAGAGAAGAAGAGAAGACGTAGACGCTGTTAGGACAGTGAGAGAAGAAGAGAAGACGTAGACACTGTTAGGACAGTGAGAGAGGAAGAGAAGACGTAGACACTGTTAGGACAGTGAGAGAAGAAGAGAAAACATAGACACTGTTAGGACAGTGAGAGAAGAAGAGAAAACGTAGATGCTGTTAGGACAGTGAGAGAAGAAGAGAAGACGTAGACACTGTTAGGACAGTGGGAGAGGAAGAGAAGACATGGACACTGTTAGGACAGTGAGAGAGGAAGAGAAGACATACACACTGTTAGGACAGTGAGAGTAGAAGAGAAGACGTAGACGCTGTTAGGACAGTGAGAGAAGAATAGAAGACATATACATTGTTAGGACAGTGAGAGAGGAAGAGAAGACATATACACTGTTAGGACAGTGAGAGAGGAAGAGAAGACATATACACTGTTAGGACAGTGAGAGAGGAAGAGAAGACATAGACACTGTTAGGACAGTGAGAGAAGAAGAGAAGACGTAGACGCTGTTAGGACAGTGAGAGAGGAAGAGAAGACATATACACTGTTAGGACAGTGAGAGAGGAAGAGAAGACGTAGACACTGTTAGGACAGTGAGAGAAGAAGAGAAGACATATACACTGTTAGGACAGTGAGAGAGGAAGAGAAGACGTAGACACTGTTAGGACAGTGGAAGAAGAAGAGAAGACGTAGACGCTGTTAGGACAGTGAGAGAAGAAGAGAAGACGTAGACGCTGTTAGGACAGTGAGAGAAGAAGAGAAGACATATACACTGTTAGGACAGTGAGAGAGGAAGAGAAGACGTAGACACTGTTAGGACAGTGGAAGAAGAAGAGAAGACGTAGACGCTGTTAGGACAGTGAGAGAAGAAGAGAAGACGTAGACGCTGTTAGGACAGTGAGAGAAGAAGAGAAGACATAGACACTGTTAGGACAGTGAGAGAGGAAGAGAGAAGTTTATGGCTGAGCTTTTTATAATGTAGCATCTTAAAACTCCAGCTGAATTAAAGTGGAACTATTACTTTGTAACAAATATGAGCTTTTGAAAGAAATCACACACACACACATATATATATATGTCATTTTCCATTTCAAATAATGATTTCTGAAATGATTACCTTTATTTATTTTTCAGTATAATAAAATCAATAGTACTGGCAGGCAAAAAATGGCAGTTGGGATGGACAGCAGTTTTAGGATCTGGCTTTCATTTCTGACAGTAATGTCTAATGCTCATAGTCATGACTAATAAATAATACTAAATATCTCAAAAACTATTGTTTTAAATGAAAACATTTCTAAATTTAATACAGGTGGTGTTCAAAGATCAGAATCTATTTGTTACAGTTCTACTTTAAAGTGCTAGTAATGTTTCATCCAACAAGCACCTCCGATTAATCTTCACAGTATTTTAGTCGTGGAGAGTGTTCTTTCAATACTATGTGAGTTGTAGTTGAACGGTAATTGAATGGTAAAGTATCCCCCTCCCGCCCCTTTTTAGGCGCTTCCCCTCAGATGTGGAATCCGGTCGATTGACCAGACAGCTCGCAGCGAGGGACAAACTTCTTGCTGTGGGCATAAAGAAAACCTTGCCCCCCACCTTGACGAAGGAGGGCAGGTTTTTCCATATGCTTACTGAATATTGTCCCTCCCTGCGCTCCATTCACTTACTTCCCCTTTAGAAGACATTAGGGGTCCATACCTCCTAAGTGTCCCTCTTTAGGAGATATTAGGGGTCCATACCTTCCAAGTGTCCCTCTTTAGGAGATATTAGGGGTCCATACCTCCCAAGTTTCCCTCTTTAGGAGATATTAGGGGTCTGTACATCCCAAGTGTACCTCTTTAGAAGATATTAGGGGTCTGTACCTCCCAAGTGTCCCTCTTTAGGAGATATTAGGGATCCATACCTCCCAAGTGTCCCTCTTTAGGAGATATTAGGAGGACCATACCTCCCAAGTGTCCCTCTTTAGGAGATATTAGGAGGACCATACCTCCCAAGTGTCCCTCTTTAGGAGATATTAGGGCTCCACTCCTCCCAAGTGTCCCTCTTTAGGAGATATTAGGGGTCTGTACCTCCCAAGTGCCCTTCTCTAGGAGATATTTGGGGTCTGTACCTCCCAAGTGTACCTTTTTAGGAGATGTTAGGGGTCCTTACTTCCCAAGTATCCCTCTTTAGGAGATATTAGGGGTCTGAACCTCTCAAGTGTCCCTTTTTAAGAAGGACGGTCCCTCTTTAAGACCCAAATCTCTCTGTAACCCTTTTCCAAAGTAGTGTCCCTCCTTTTAGGGGATCAGACTGTGTGGAGTATATATAACTGTATCACATTGCTGCACAGCAACAGTATTCACATTAATGTTTATTTAAAATTCAGTATATGTGTTTATACTTTAGCCTGTGTAAAAAAGAATTTTGCCTTGCTCTAAATAATTTATTAACTTACAAAAAAAGTTGCCAATAGGTCATGAAATAACCTAAAAAGTATTGGTAAAACCCTACCTACCAGCAATATCACCCAAAACAGAAGTGTCCTTCTTTGGCAATTTGAAGTGTTGGAAGGTTTGAATTTTCCTGCACATGTTATGAAACTGGAGTAATGGGGATTGCTGGTGTGTAATATAATCGTCATGCACTGTAGTGAATACCCCCGAGTGCAGCCAGGGACTTTAGAAAGTAACACCATTGGCATGATTGGTAAATTTGTGTATTTTCTCCAAGGTGTTCTCTTTAAATGTTGGCTCACAGAAAACTCAGGTGAGTTACTGGGTTCTGAAACCTAATTAATTTTTAGGGCACTTTGTAGCTTTTTTCTTTAGGAGATTAGCACCGTTACTTTTCCCAAGTTGTCATCATGACCCAGGGTTTTAATCTCAAAATCCAGGGTGATGGTGCCAGCTTCCATATCTAGGAAAACCCCTGTTTAAAATGAAGGTGTGAATGGGACTCAGCGTGTCTACTAATTTATTGTTTCCCCAACCATAGTAGACTTTCAAGATTGTTTTGGTTTGTTTGACAGCTACTGAGCTATTTCCATCCCATCAATATACCTGCAGATTTATTACACAACCAGGGGTTGTTTTCTAAATGGAAGGGTACCAACCAGATCACATTATTCTTTGGACAAAGTATCAAACAATCGTATTGAGGTCTCAGAATCAGAATCTGTTCTCAGCATACCTGGGAACTTTTGAAACAGGGCTACCTGGAGGGTAAACCTGTCAGTGCCCAGGGGGAGGAAAATGACGCGAATTGCGTCATAAAAGGGGCAGGGCTTAGTCACGGAGGGGCAGGACAAAAAAAAACACAAAAACCCTATGCAAAATGGATGTAAGAGGGCGGGGAGTGGGAGGAACCGGGCGGGATGGAGCACAAGTGGGCAGAGTTTCTACTTAAACTCTGCCCACCCGGTGATCCACACATTGCCCCGGAGACCCGGTAATTCACTTTGAAACCCGGAGTCTCCGGGGTAAAACCGGAGAGTTCCCAGGTATGGTTTCAGAGACCTGGTAATTAAGAATAAGATCTGGAGAGTTCTTTGTACATAAAACCTAAAAATTAGTGTCAGATTGGATTTATGCAAGTACACTAGGACTCCTTAGAATAGCAATCTGAACAGTGGATAACAGAAGTGACAGTGCACTGTTGTGTAGAGCAGGAGCGGACAACATGAGGCCATCCAGCTGCTCCAAAATTACATCTCCTATCATAATGAAAGGAGTTCTAGTTTGGCAGCAGCTAGAGAGCCTCACATCTCCCACCCTTGGTATATAGTCTGCTTGAGATATTCTAACATCCTTTCTGAATACAAGGCAGTTTAGTGTACAACATAAAAGTCTAAGCAGAAATATCTTTGGAACAATCCATCTTCTCACAGCAGAACTAACATTGTTTTGCTAAACAGGAAATATACATTTTTTTAGGCTAAATATTTACTGCCCCTTTAATAGGACAAAAGTTACTGTACTATTTCTGTAATGATCAACTGAAATCAGCCCCTGGCCTATATAAAAACAGGGTGTAGGACTGTAAGTTACGACAATGCTTGACTGACAGCAAGATTAGCCAATTGCAAAATCTCATGTGAAACTTCTTAAAATGATGATACACTGGATTAGAAGGATACCTGTATTTTATACAACTAAACATTTAGATTGGAGGATAAACAGAAATGGGAGGACCTCTAGATGATTGACAAAAAATTCAGCCAACCAGAGATCTTCTTCTTTAACATATGTGACATTTCAACAGAGGGACAGTTTGAAGGGTACAGGGATAAGGTGTGTAATACTTATGTTCGGTACCTATAGGGTTAATAGTTACATTTGATTGCTTTACAAAAATCCATGTACTAGGGAGGAAATCACTAGGCTGGTTTGTTCCAGTTTCTTATCTGTGTGCTGCAAGAGATTGCTAGAATATGTTCAAAGCTGCTATGCTAAAATGAGCAGAGTTTCCAGACCCCCCCATGGGGGAGGCAGGGCCGGATTTCCCGTAAGGCAGAGTAGGCATCTGCCTACAGGCGCACCCCACAGAGGGGCGCCTGCCACTACAATTATTTATTTATTTATTTATTTTTTTACTTGGCGCGGCTTGCCATGCCGAGCCGCCAGCCGCCGCCTTGTAGGCTGTGAGCTCTCGCGGCTCTTTAGCAATGCAGAGCGCTGGGAGATAAAATCTCCCAGCGCTCTGCATTACTAAAGGGAAGGTCGCGCGGGAGCTCCAGCAGCTCCGTGTCTGTGCACAAGCACAGATCTCTCCAGCCGCTGGACCACCAGGGAGTTAAGAAACGGATGAATGAGGCTTAACCCTGTAAGTGCCAGAGTGGTACGCAACGCATTGCAAAGCAATGCGTTGCGTACCACTCTGACACTCAAAGGGTTAATCTGGGGATAATGGGAGCAATGTGAAGTCAATATGGGGATGATGGGGGGCAAGCAATGTGGAGCTGATGGGGTCAATGTGTAGCTGAAGGAGGTCAATGTGGTCTGATGCTGATGGGGTCAATGTGGAGCTGATGGGGGTCAATGTGGAGCTGAGGGTGATGTGGTCAATGTGGAGCTGATGGGGTCAATGTGTAGCTGAAGGGGGTCAATGTGGACTGATGGTGATGGGGTCAATGTGGAGCTGATGGGGGTCAATGTGGAGCTGATGGGGTCAATATGGCGTTGATGGTGATGGGGTCAATGTGGAGCTGATGGGGGTCAATGTGGACTGATGCTGATGGGGTCAATATGGAGCTGATGGGGGTCAATGTGGAGCTGATGGGGGTCAATGTGGAGCTGATGGTGATGGGGGTCAATGTGAGGGCAATGTTGAGATGATGGGGGCAATGTGAGTGTGATGGGGGGCAATGTGAGGGCAATGTGGAGATTTGGAGCATTGTGGAGATGGCGGGGCGGGGGGCGCTTCAGGTATCTGTGCCTACAGGCTCCTGAGATGTAAATCCAGCCCTGGGGGGAGGAGATGGGTTACTGAAGAAACTGTTATCTGCATTCTCTCCCCTTCCCCCCCCTTCCTGTGAACAAGTTTTGCCTTTCTGTCTTTTTTTTATAATTTCTGTTCTATGCTGAAACTGTGAAGCTGTGCACGCCCCCCCCCTCCCTGTAGGGGAAGGGGGGCTGTATAGGGCTATAAATGCTATGTATGATAAGAATAAAGGGAGAGCTTGTATTGTATACGCTGTTGTGTGTGTTTCTTTGCGAACTTTACAGCCTCCTGGTACCAGTATTGACATAGATTTCACAGACTGACCATAAGAGTGTGACAGGTGCCCTCTCAGGCAGCGATCCAGATAAAGATTCCCTAACAGTTTTTGGTGGAAGAATGCGGGCGGTGTGCATCCATGGGTAAGTGACTATATGTTGTCGCCGTCCCAGGGATCACACTGCCGTGTTAAGGGTTGAGTGAAATAGGGAGATAGGGAGTGAGTCTCTGTTAGTCTAATATATAAGCGAGCTATATAAACTATTAAAGGTTCGAGGCACAGGTATAGTGCCTCCGGAACCGGCAAGAGTTCGAGGCACAGGTATAGTGCCTCCGGAACCGGCAAAAGGTTCGAGGCACAGGTATAGTGCCTCCGGAACCGGCAAGAGTTCGAGGCACAGGTATAGTGCCTCCGGAACCAGCATAGTATTAAGGGTTCGAGTCACAGGTATAATGACTCCGGAACCAGCATAGTTATAGTTCGAATCCCAGTGCTCCGGAACTGTTGTTCGAGTCCCCTGTATAGTGGACTTCGGAACTGAAGTTCGAGCACAGAAGGTGAGGATTCCGGAACTACTGTAGTCAGGAATGTCCACAAGATTTGGCCCTTGGTAGTCTCGAAGGTCACCGTGGATGACCATCCGGAGACTGCCCGATAAAATAGTGGCATTTGACTACCGGATATTAGGCAACAGAACGCTCATTATCTATAGAGTCTATAGAGTCCCTCTGTGAGTCTATGTCAATAATCTACTGTTCTGTCTTCTCTTGTCTGTCAAATTGTTTCGTGATACTATATGATTACTATGCACTGGTGTTGAGATATGGATGTTTGTAGAGATGTCAATTAAGTATTGTATCAAAGAATATTAGAGGCTAAGAATAAGTATTGTATTACTCTGTACTGTCCCCGGTTCAGGTGAAGGTAAGCACTGGGACCGGGTGTTATTTCAGATGAAGGTGAGCACCTGAATTTTTACTCCTTTTCTTTTCCTCGTTTATTTGACATTGTGATTGCATTGTATTGTACAACTTGTTGTAAGATGGGAGGGCAAGAGAGTAAGACCCCAGAAATAGGTGAGGATTGTATATACTATGTAGAGAGACTGACAGGGGGTTCCTATTACACTATTCCATTCGTGTCTAATTTGGCGGGGAGTCTGGTCCTGCAAGATACCACCCACTGACTTTCTCCCCTGATCACTGGGAAAATTTACAACTGTCTCGTATTTGTTGCGCATGGCTAACCTGTTTACATACATGTTATGTGTCATTTGTCTGGGGTAGATACGTGCCCTGTTCCGGAGGGATATAGTAAGTGAGCACAGAAAGAGGGAGAGCGTGCCCACATCACCAGAGAGAGAGACTTGAGGGACTAAGTTTAAGTAGTTACACGGTGAGATACAGATAAGTAGCGTATGGGGGTCACCCAAGGAAAGCCCCTTAAGGGCGTAGTGGCCCGGGATCTGGTGATGTTGAGAGAGGATAAGGAACATTGTAAGAAAACTGGAAAGTCATTCAGAGTGTGTGGATTATTGATATCAAAATCAGGTACTAAAACATTATGCATTCATTTAGTGACAGCTAGGCAGGGGTTAAGCCGCCATGCTTGTAAAATGTTGATGCTATGAGAAAGTTAGCGCAGCTCTGATTCCCCCTCCCTTCTCTTTCATTCTGCCTCTCCCCCTTGTTCTCTCTGTTCTTAGATAAGACACAAGTAACGGAATTTCAAGGTCACCAACGCTGCTGTTTTCTTAAAGGTCCTATTGTTAAGATGTTGTCTAGTAGCTGGGAACTAACAGCTGACAGGGGCAGGTTTCTGTACATTTATGTGGGAATGTATTGCCAGGATTAGGTACTGGTAGGCCACTAATAATTAGCCTGGACAGGCACACGGTATTGGTTCTGAGATAAAATGTTGCAACATTTAGGTAAATTCAATCCTAATTTCGTGTAATCAATTGTATGGATCCAAGCAAGTAAAAATATGGATTTGTTAAAGAAATTACCAATGTGTTATAGATAATAGAACTGAAATTATGTTCTTGAGTGAGAAGAGGCAGGAATGTGGGGGCTGTCTTGCTGGAAGTGTCTGAGGGGGTTTTGGCATTGGTCTTACCGGTTCAATGGTTCTCAGTGATCTAAGACCGAGTAGTCCAGCCAGTCCACCCGGCACGGTCACGGGCACCCCTTCCTCTCCTGTTTTTGACTTCTTGGGAAACATATATTTCAACTGAAGTGGTGCACCCAATGTGTATGTGTATATATGTATATATATGTATATGTTCAACTGAAGATTTGTTGAATTGTGATCTAGCCTCCATTGTATATATGTATATCTGCCCTTTGCAACCTGTTATCTGTTAATTAGAGAAACAGCAATCCTGCTTTCCCTGAAAATGACAGGAAGGGGTTAAATGCCTGTGTGCTGATTCTCTGCCACTATGAGACGATCGCGCAGCATCAGACCCCTCCCTCTCCTGTGTAATTTCTTCCCAGTTGTAATAATGTTATGGGGGAATAAAAGAGAAAGGATTGTTGATACATATAGGAAATTAACTTCTAATGAAATTAGAGACAGATAAGTAGGGACTGCAGATGCATTCCCTCTTAATGACGTGACTGATAATGTATTATTGTTTTACTGTTCTCTGATCCTGGGGTCCGTGCGGACATGTGGGGAACCTCCTTTGAATCTTCCTGGGGTGCAGTAGGTTGTACAGCAGAGAGATAAGTCCCTTGCCGCATCTTGGCATGGATTTAGGGAAACACTGAGTGTGTTGAGCAAGCCAGTAAGTGAAGTAATGGAGAAAGCAAGGACAGAAGTTATGTACAGAGATACAGAGGAAGACAAAAAGACTAGGCAGATATTGAAGGACCATGTAAAGTTTAGTGCTTTAGCAATTGCAGGAAAGTTGGCACTGTCGAAGCAGGTAGGAAAGAATAATGTAAGTGTTACAGTGAGTCTAAGCAGGTAGGAAAGAATACATGTTTTTACTGTAAGCAGGAAGGACATTGGAAGTGAAATTGCCCCAAGCTGAGGAATAAGTATAGATATACAGACAGAAATCCCCAGGAAGAAGGTGCATCTGTTGGTGGTGATGCAGACAGAAATTACTCACCTCATAAGACAGAATAGGAAGGGATCAGGATCAGTTTTTTTTTTAAGCATTATCCTATAGTGCAGGAGGGTGGAATTCATAGTGAAGAAAACTATCAGTATAGTAGGGGTGGATTGAATTCCCTCCTCTATGCCATATATACAACCTATGGAAGTTACCATAGAAGGGACTATGGTCCAAGATGGTTTTCTCCTATCAGAGTCATGCCCCATTGCACTGTTGGGAAGGGATCTGTTGATCAGATTGAGGACAGAGATAACTTTTGACGCTGACAAGATAGAGGTATATGTACCTGACTATTATGACTATTATGACTCCCGGAGGAGGTTCTGCGCTCAGTGCCCTCTGCTGTTTGAGCAGCTGGAAAGCCAGGGGTTGGTAGAGATGCCCCACCCGTTATTGACTTGCAGCCTAATGCAGGACCGGTCTAGGTCAGATAGTACCCCATCAGCAAAGAGGCTAGGCAAGGGTTAAGCTAATAGTGGCCAATATTTTGACTGAAGGATTGTATGACAAACTGACTATGATTCTCCTGATACGATAGTATGGGATGAACTAAAGCGGGTGCTGATGTTCGCCCCTGCTTTAGCTCTGCCAAAACCAGTTACCCTATTGCCCGAGGACATAAATGATCCTCCAGAGCATGACTGTGTAGAAGCCCTGGAGGAAGTGACTTTACCCAGATCAGATCTGTACAAAGTAAGTTAGAAAATTGTTGGGATTTGTGTGATATATACTTGTAAATAAATCCTAAAATGTGACATATTCTAATCAATGGGGCCAGGCAATGGGCTTGGGTGTCATTTGAACGGCTCCAGATAGATTATATTGGGTTGCTTTACAGCCTGTACTGGGATTTTAGTATGCTGTTGTAATAGTTGATTAATTGTTTACGTGGTTAGAGACATTTCTTTTGAAAGGAGCTACTGCGGGATCAGTAGCTAAGGTGTTAATAAGAAAAGTAATTTCAAAGTTTTGTTTGCCTTGCGTTATTGAGTCAGACCATGGAACACATGTTACAGCTGAAATTGTTAAAAGTAATTGTGTCACTCTAGGGGTGGACTGGAGATATCATACCCCCTGGAGGCCTCAATCCTCTGGACAAGTTCAGAGGATAAACCAGACTCTTAAGCGCTCTCTGACCAAACTATGTACTGAACTAAGACTCAAATGGCCAGAGGCGCTTCCCAGTGCCTTGACTCACTTCAGGGTGACCCCTTCCAGATCCTTAAAAGTTTAGTCCTTAAGAGATCCTCTTCGGTAGGCCCTGGAATAGGATTGTGATGTATCAAGGACCTACCTTAGAGATTGGTCATCAGCAGATTAACTGCTTTGCAGCATACCCTTTCTTTTCTTCCCAGATTTTCTGTTCAACAGCCTTTGCTTTCGGCTGGCCCAGTGCAAGTTTCCAGATTGGAGAATGGGTATATGTACAGACATGGAGAACTGAGTGTTTGGAGCCCCAGTGGAAGGGTGCATCCCAGATTCTGTTGACAAATCACAGCGCAGTCACGCTGCATAAAGGAAAGACCTGGATATACCACACCAGTGTGCCAGCTGCACCAGAGCTTGAGCAGGATAAAGGCCCTGTGCCCTCCCAGTGCCCAGCAGATGCCCAGAGGGAGGCAGAACATGGTGAAGGTCTGAGGCTTTTGTTCAGGAAATACCAGCAAGTAGGCTTATTGCATCGCCTACCTCCGTGAGACCAGTAAGCAGGCTTATTGCATCGCCTGCCACCGTGCGATCATCAAGTAGGTGTTTTGACGGGCATAATAATCCCTGACTACCTGCCTCCGTGGGACAAGACCATCATGAAGATCCATCCCTTTGGAAAGCTAGCACCCTCTGGCAGTGAAAGTGGCCTGCTTGGGGAGGTGCCCCTAAAGATAGAAAATGATGGTCTAATGGTATTAACATTATAAGTGTGGGGGGTGGAAGGCTGGCTTATATATGCAACTTATGTCTCACCCTCACTCACGTAAGGATTTCTAAAAGGCCACCTCTGTACTGGGGTCAGATGGACTGCAGAGACACCCCAGAGACCCGTGAGAACTCCAATGTCTGGATCTACTTAGCACCAGCATGTTATGAACATTACGAACTTTTGCTTGTGCAACATGGTCAGCCCTACTGACGTTATGACCACTTGCCTCATCAGCGTGCCTGTTTCGCTAGCTGTAATCCAAAAGTATTATTGTTCTTTATGTCCTATTTAAGTTTTTGCTTTGCCTCATTGCCAAAAGGTGTAGTTCCCCTGGGTCAGGTCCTTACACCCAGTATTTAAGGCACCTCCACAGTCCTGCACCACTATATGATAATGCCTTAATCAGGTTGTAAGATTTGTGTGAGTCCGGGTACACCCGGACTCAAAGAAGGGATTGAAAGGATTGTATAACATATAGAAGGGTTAAATATTCTTAGGGTTAAATTGTTTGTGTAACAAGTCATTCCATATTTGTCAAACAGGCCATGTTAACATTATAAAGGGAGAGTCTGGTTATCAAACTGTTGCTCTGTTGCTGTGCACACAATGCCTGTCACTCCCCTGCCAATCCGTATGCCCCTTACTTGAAAATGTTATCCCGCCGCCCTACCTCTCCCACCCCTTGCTATCGATGTCCAGGGCCCAATGTAATTCCCAGAGTTTAGTTTGGTGAATCAGTTTAGTACTGATTCAAAGAAGGGATTGAAGGGTACAGGGATAAGGTGTGTAATACTTATGTTCGGTACCTATAGGGTTAATAGTTACATTTGATTGCTTTGCAAAAATCCATGTACTAGGGAGGAAATCACTAGGCTGGTTTGTTCCAGTTTCTTATCTGTGTGCTGCAAGAGATTGCTAGAATATGTTCAAAGCTGCTATGCTAAAATGAGCAGAGTTTCCAGACCCCCCCACGGGGGAGGAGATGGGTTACTGAAGAAACTGTTATCTGCATTCTCTCCCCTCCCCCCCCCCTTCCTGTGAACAAGTTTTGCCTTTCTGTCTTTTTTTTATAATTTCTGTTCTATGCTGAAACTGTGAAGCTGTGCACCGCCCCCCCCCTCCCTGTAGGGGAAGGGGGGCTGTATAGGGTTATAAATGCTATGTATGATAAGAATAAAGGGAGAGCTTGTATTGTATACGCTGTTGTGTGTGTTTCTTTGTGAACTTTACAGCCTCCTGGTACCAGTATTGACATAGATTTCACAGACTGACCATAAGAGTGTGACAGGTGCCCTCTCAGGCAGCGATCCAGGTAAAGATTCCCTAACACAGTTTTGGGACAAAACAACTTTAAAATATGGGGAACAAAAACAATTGTTAAACCTTTTGAGTGCCAGAGGAATAGACAATGCATTTGCAATGTGTTGGAGACCAGTCTGGCCATCAAAAACTTAAAGGGATAGTAATACTCTCCCTCCCCCTCCCCTGAAGTCAGCGTTGTAGCTGACTGAAGGGAAATCCGGTCTTAGATCATCAGTCGGTTCTGCAGCAGAGCCACGATCTCGTTAATAAAAAAAAAAATGAAACACAAAAAAAGGTCTTCTACGTGTGCATTTCAGTGAAAGATTTCTTTTTTGTTAATGCGATCTCGGCTCAGCTGCAGAGCCGCCTGAAAGTCGTACAACAGGCTTCCCTTCAGTCAGCTAGAACGCTGACTACGGGGAATAGGGAGGGAGAGGGCAACTTTAGGAGCGATTATCTCTCAATACATTTCTTTTTAATAGGACTTCAATATAGGGATGAGTAATAATTAAGTATTACTATACCTTTAAATAGGGATTTTAGAGAAACCTCTACAATTCAAATGCTCAATTTAAATCAGTAGGAATTTTGATTTCTCCTATATGCTGCAGTTGGACTACCCCAGAATTGCCCCTCTTTTTTCTTTATGCATGTGACATTAGATTTAAATATTTGATTGTCACTGAGTTATCCATACCCCCTCAAAGGGTTACATTATTTATTTATAAAGGTCTTCATGGTTCAAATCTCCCGCGGCCCCTTCCTGCATTGAAGCCTGGAGGCCCCCCCGCACTGAAGCCTGGAGGCCCCTCCGCATTGGAGCGACCAGACATACTGTTATTCCTCACTCTTCCACCACTGAGGCATCCTGCTGGGCGTGGAGATGAGGGGTACTCAGGGGAATTTCTCCACAGATTGAGGTGAGGGAAATAAGTTCCACGTCTTCTTGTTGTAACCACCCTGCCTCTGGGTCTAGTGAAGATTATACACTGAAATAATAAAACTCAATAATGAATATCTACACACTGATAATGATCACACTGCACTGTATAATGGTACTGAGTATCTACACACTGATAATGATCACACTGCTCTGTATAATGGCACTGAGTATCTATACACTGATAATGATCACATTGCACTGTTTAATGGTACTGAGTATCTATACACTGATAATGATCACACTGCTCTGTATAATGTTCTGTAACATTGTTTATCTTTTCGTTATTGTGTTTAACCCTTTGAGTGCCTTTGCAATGCATTCCGTACCCCTCTAGCACTCAAAGGTTTAAGACTCCAAACAGCTCTCATAAACATCCATATTACCAAATGAATGATAATAATAAATACTGAAATCTTAATAAAGGTTATAAATATAAATGAATAGTTTATTACTCACCACACAAACGCAAAACAAGCAGAGTCCACAAATGATGAGTGAGACCAGAACGAGAAGGCATATAACCCAAATTGGCACTTCATTACTTTGGTCTGCAATACAGAGAAAAATACATTTATTTGCCTCTGAAATTCCATTGGCCGTATGTATAACATGAACTAAAGCAAGTCTGGGTAAAGATACCAGAGCCATAGAACACAAATAAAAACGGATTTAAGTGGGGATTTTAACCCCTTGCCTTCTATAGAATTCGAAAATGCACTATGCATTGGGGACCACTCAGAAAATTCTCAGATGGGGATAGTTGTTTTTGCAGAAGAAGTAGCTTTCGCTATAAATATCCATTAAGAACAGGTTATACCTGACGTTAAGATTTAATCACTGAAACTGCCTAGGCAATATTCATGAAGAAGTAAAGTCAAGTTTATAAATTTGTCTATCTGTGAATATCCTGAGAAAATTTGCAGAAGATTTGCAAATGGAAATGTTTTTTCGCATACATACATCATGCACTGTTATTATATACTATGGTTGCCACCCAGCCGGTATTTTACCGGCAGGCCGGTAAAAAATTGGCTTCTTTCCAATGTTAAGTCTATGGAGGGAATGCCTTGGCCGGTAGTTTCTTGAAGAAAAGGTGGCAACCCTATTATATACTTTGGTTAAAGGGATAGTAATGTTCCAAAATAAGAGCAGCTCCAATTAATCTTCATAGTATATGAGCCATGTAGAGTGTTATTTCACTACTGTCAGAGTTGTAGTACAAGAGTAATTGAATGATAAAGTATCCCCCTTCCGGCCCCTTTTACCTAGTGTAACACTGCTCACCTCAGATGTGGAATCTGGTCTCTTGACTGGACAGATCACAGCAAGGGACAATCTTCTTACTGTGAGAAAAATTAAAACCTGCCCCCCTTGACAGGTTTTTCCTTATGCTCACTGAAGATTGTCCCTCATTGCAATCCATTCGGACAGTCTTGCTGCTCTGAGGTGAGCAGTGTTACATCAGTAAAAGGGACAGGAGGGGGATACTCTATCATTCAATTACTCTTGAACTAAAACTCTGACAGTATTACCATAACATTCTCCAAGGCCCAAATACTGTGAAGATTAATTGGAGCTGCTTTTAGTTTGAAACATTACTATCCCTTTAAGAACAGGTTATACCTGGCATTAAAATGAAATCCTTAAAACGACACAATGCACATCCCTATGTCACCCAAAGGGATAAGGGAATGATGCTTTTATGGTGCTGAAATGATCCTCTCTACTACCTTACTGACCAAGTAGGGAAGTAGAGAGAGAATACTCTCAGAATTCAGGATTGTCATACTGCTGGTGATGTGTGAGGGAGACAATCCCTTTCACATCGACAGCAGTTCAACAGCCCTGTGTGGTAATGGGGATCTTCTTCTCCCCTCCCCTTGCATCTCTAAATTTTAGTGCAAATGGTGATGTGTGTCTACATCAAAAAGTCAAAATGCTTTGAACACATCAACAAAATCATATCGTCACAGCATCGACCTTTAGTGCATCTCCCCCCATTGTGACAAAATTCTTATTCGGACAAGACCATATCTACTTCACTTTTCAAAAAAGTGGACTGACTGGAGTTAGCCCTCAGCGAAACGTTTATACAAATTCTTATGTCACTGTGCTACAGATTTACAGACACTTTCTTTATCATTCCATTCATATATACCTCTCCTACATGGGATGCGCAATTTAACACTTTCCCCTACCTCTAAGGCACTGTGTATATATATATATGACTTTGCCCCTATTATTCAATTCTAACTGCAGTTTAACAAATGTTGCACTATTAAAAGTGCGATCAAACGTGTCGTTGGGCTCATCTAACTTTGCAGGTTTTAAAAATCTTCTAAAATCAATCTGTGAATCAATCAGTGGCTCAGCTATTCTAAAGGACCCACCTGCATTAACGCAATGTCTTGGATGCCTCTCTGGCAGTTAAAGGGATAGTAATACTTAAGTATTACTAATCCCTATAGCAAAGTACTACTTAAAAAAAAGTATTGCCCCGAGTGTCATCTCTCAAACCTTTATGGTTTGAGAGATGAACGCTTCTAAAGTTGCCCTCTCCCTCCCCCTTCCCTGTAGTCAGCATTCTAGCTGACTCAGGGAAATCTGGTCAGAGATCATCAGGTGGCTCTCCAGCACAGCCAGATCGCGTTACTAAAAAAGAAAACTTTCACTAAAACGGTCTTCTACGTGTGCTTGGTTTTCAAGCACACGTAGAAGACCATTTCAGTAAAAGTTTTCTTTTTTAGTAACGCAATCCGGCTGTGCTGGAGAGCCACCTGAAAGTCATACGACTCTCTTCCTTTCAGTCAGCTAGAACGCTGACTACAGGGAAGGGGGAGGGAGAGGGCAACTTTAGAAGCGATCATCTCTCAAACCATAAAGGTCTGAGAGATGACACTGGGGGCAATGCTTTTTTTAAGTAGTACTTTGCTATAGGGATTAGTAATACTGAAGTATTACTATCCCTTTAAAGGGTTTATTGAGGCGATACTGAACACATGTTGTGTTGGGGGATTAAAGACGGGATTGAGATGATGCTCTGCTCGAATTCCTACCATTCTTAAAAATGACCTATGGAACTGTCGGATTCTATCTGATTTCTCCAGCTATGATGCTATCCTGTATGCGGCATGCCAGTAAATGCGCATGTATGTGTTTGTGTATATATATATATATATATATATATATATCCAATACTATAAAAGGCCCGATGTATGTTTGTCCGATGCAGTCATGCACAGTTGAGACTGCCTGAATGCACAGAATGCTGGGAGGTGTAGTTCTGTGGTATTACACCTGTCGTTACATAGCTTGGTCCGTGTACACGGGCTTTTACACTAGAAGATATATATGTGTTTTATTTTCTTTGGGGGGGGATTCTCCGTGGTTTGAGAGGTGACCACAATAAGCCTCACTTATCCAGGTATAGAGGTAAAATTCTGGACAATAAGGGATTGTGAATATAAGTGTAGCTTTCAATCCCTTAAATACTGGGGAGGTGTCTGACATATTCAAAGGTCGGAGACATCCATTTGATTAACGGGGAATTTTCATCACCGCCACCCCGCATGCAGTGCAGTTGGTTTACTCCAGAACTATACCTCTTTAGCTGTATGAAAAAGGTACCCAAAGATCATATTCAGAAAGATGAGTGGAGACTAGTGTTGAGCGAGCATGCTCGGCCGATGCTCGGATCGGCTCGAGCATCGCTCTGCTCGGCACATGGCGGTACTCGTACGAGTACCGCATGTGCTCGCCCGCCATGTTCGGGTCTCCTCCCCGCACGTTTTGCGGCTGCTGCGCAGCCAATAAACGTGCAGGGAGGCTCTGACATCGGTGTAATGCCAGCAGCCATGTTGGCTGCTGGCATTACACTGATTGGCTGGCCAGAACCCGTGGTCAGGTGCTGTATAGCACCTGACCATCGAGTTCGGCTCAGTCTGAGCCAGGGAGAGCTGAGGATAGGAAGGGAAAGGCAGTGTAGGGAGGAAAAAACAAAAATTGTGACAAAAAAGAACCAAAAGTCCTTTTTAGGACTACTGTGTGTGGGGGCAGCAGGTTATATTCTGTGTGGGGGGAAAAAAACAAAAAAAAAAAAAAAAAAAATATTCTGTTTAGTGTGAAAAGTTGCAGATTAGAGCACATTCTGTTTAGTGTGCACAGTTGCAGATTAGAGCACATTCTGTTTAGTGTGCAAAGTTGCAGATTAGAGCACATTCTGTTTAGTGTGCAAAGTTGCAGATTAGAGCACATTCTGTTTAGTGTGCAAAGTTGCAGATTAGAGCACATTCTGTTTAGTGTGCAAAGTTGCAGATTAGAGCACATTCTGTTAAGTCTTCAAACTAAAATATCAAAGTCACGTATTCCATTCAGTGTGCGTCGCCGCAGTTTAGCAGCACATTCTGAGTACTGTGCAGAGTTGCAGAATAGGAAGAAATACTGTTAAGTCTTCAAACTAAAATATCAAAGTCACATATTCCATTCAGTGTGCTTCGCCGCAGTTTAGCAGCACATTCTGTGTACTGTGCAGAGTTGCAGAATAGGAAGAAATACTGTTAAGTCTTCAAACTAAAATATCAAAGTCACATATTCCATTCAGTGTGCTTCGCCGCAGTTTAGCAGCCTATTCTGTGTACTGTGCAGAGTTGCAGAATAGGAAGAAATACTGTTAAGTCTTCAAACTAAAATATCAAAGTCACATATTCCATTCAGTGTGCTTCGCCGCAGTTAAGCAGCCTATTCTGTGTACTGTGCAGAGTTGCAGAATAGGAAGAAATACTGTTAAGTCTTCAAACTAAAATATCAAAGTCACATATTCCATTCAGTGTGTTTCACCGCCGTTTAGCAGCCTATTCTGTGTACTGTGCAGAGTTGCAGAATAATAAGAAATACTGTTAAGTTTTCAAACTCAAATATTAAAGTCACATATTCCATTCAGTGTGTTTCACCGCAGTTTAGCAGCCTTTTCTGTGTACTCTGCAGAGTTGCAGAATAATAAGAAATACTGTTAAGTTTTCAAACTCAAATATTAAAGTCACATATTCCATTCAGTGTGTTTCACCGCAGTTTAGCAGCCTATTCTGTGTACTCTGTACAGTTGCAGAATAATAAGAAATACTGTTAAGTTTTCAAACTCAAATATTAAACTCACATATTCCATTCAGTGTGTTTCACCGCCGTTTAACAGCCTATTCTGTGTACTCTGTACAGTTGCAGAATAATAAGAAATACTGTTAAGTTTTCAAACTCAAATATTAAAGTCACATATTCCATTCAGTGTGTTTCACCGCAGTTTAGCAGCCTATTCTGTGTACTCTGTACAGTTGCAGAATAATAAGAAATACTGTTAAGTTTTCAAACTCAAATATTAAAGTCACATATTCCATTCAGTGTGTTTCACCGCCGTTTAACAGCCTATTCTGTGTACTCTGTACAGTTGCAGAATAATAAGAAATACTGTTAAGTTTTCAAACTCAAATATTAAAGTCACATATTCCATTCAGTGTGTTTCACCGCCGTTTAACAGCCTATTCTGTGTACTCTGTACAGTTGCAGAATAATAAGAAATACTGTTAAGTTTTCAAACTCAAATATTAAAGTCACATATTCCATTCAGTGTGTTTCACCGCAGTTTAGCAGCCTATTCTGTGTACTCTGTACAGTTGCAGAATAATAAGAAATACTGTTAAGTTTTCAAACTCAAATATTAAAGTCACATATTCCATTCAGTGTGTTTCACCGCCGTTTAACAGCCTATTCTGTGTACTCTGTACAGTTGCAGAATAATAAGAAATACTGTTAAGTTTTCAAACTCAAATATTAAAGTCACATATTCCATTCAGTGTGTTTCACCGCCGTTTAACAGCCTATTCTGTGTACTCTGTACAGTTGCAGAATAATAAGAAATACTGTTAAGTTTTCAAACTCAAATATTAAAGTCACATATTCCATTCAGTGTGTTTCACCGCCGTTTAACAGCCTATTCTGTGTACTCTGTACAGTTGCAGAATAATAAGAAATACTGTTAAGTTTTCAAACTCAAATATTAAAGTCACATATTCCATTCAGTGTGTTTCACCGCCGTTTAACAGCCTATTCTGTGTACTCTGTACAGTTGCAGAATAATAAGAAATACTGTTAAGTTTTCAAACTCAAATATTAAAGTCACATATTCCATTCAGTGTGTTTCACCGCAGTTTAGCAGCCTATTCTGTGTACTCTGTACAGTTGCAGAATAATAAGAAATACTGTTAAGTTTTCAAACTCAAATATTAAACTCACATATTCCATTCAGTGTGTTTCACCGCCGTTTAACAGCCTATTCTGTGTACTCTGTACAGTTGCAGAATAATAAGAAATACTGTTAAGTTTTCAAACTCAAATATTAAAGTCACATATTCCATTCAGTGTGTTTCACCGCCGTTTAACAGCCTATTCTGTGTACTCTGTACAGTTGCAGAATAATAAGAAATACTGTTAAGTTTTCAAACTCAAATATTAAACTCACATATTCCATTCAGTGTGTTTCACCGCAGTTTAGCAGCCTATTCTGTGTACTCTGCAGAGTTGCAGAATAATAAGAAATACTGTTAAGTTTTCAAACTCAAATATTAAAGTCACATATTCTGTGTAAGATGAAGAAGGCGGGTAAAAAGGGACGGGGAAGTGGACGTGATCCTGAAAGTTCAGGGCGCGGGTCAGGACGCGGAGAAACTGTGCCTGGTGCCAGAGCACAAGAAAGAAAGACATCCACCATACCTAGCTTCATGTCTAATTTTACAGGGCGTCGCAGGACATCACTCTCGAGGTCCGACCACTGCGAACAGGTGGTCGGTTGGATGACAGCTGATACTGCTTCCAGTCGGTTAAGCACCACCCTGTCTTCCACCAAGTCCACTCTCAGTAGCCAAGAGTCTGGTCAACATAATCCTCACTCTGATCATCCTTCCTCCCACCATACACGGTCTGGTCAAAGAAGTGATCCCACACTGGGATATAGTGAGGAGCTCGTCTCATCACCAATCCTTCATTTGACCCTCTCTCCAAGCACGCTTGCAGAGGAACATGACATCTTGTGCCCTGATTCACAACCTCTAGAGGCTACCCAATCTCAAGAAGATGACAGATGTGAACGGCATTTAAGGTCAAAGGAAGTAGTGGATGATGATGATGATGATGAGACACAGTTGCCATTAAATCAACCACTATTTCCGTCTCAAGACCTTGTTGAGGAGAATGTTATACAGTTGTCAATGACTGAGTATGTGGTGGGATCAAGACTTGAGGAGGATGATCAGAGTGAGGAAGTGGAGGAGGACTTGGTGGACGATGAGGTGACTGACCCCACCTGGGAAGGTGTAGAGCCGAGCGATGACAGCAGTCCTGAGGGTGAGCCATCTGCAGCACCGCAACAGGCTGGAAGAGGCAGTGGTGTGGCTACAGAAAGAAGGCGGACCGCACCAAACCGGCCCGCAAATGTTCCACGGAGCACCCCCTTGCGTAAATCTACCTTGCCAAGGGGTAGGTGTTCCGCGGTATGGCGTTTTTTTAAGGAAAGTGCGGACGACAAAAGAATTGTAGTTTGCAACCTGTGCCACACCAGAATGAGACGAGGCATGAACACTAGAAACCTCACCACCACCAGCATGATCTGACACATGGCATCCAAGCACCGTAGTAAGTGGGAGGAACGCCTGGATCGCCCATCTGTGTCTGCAGGCCACACCACTGCCTCCTCTTCCCCTGTTTTCGGTGCCGGCCAATCGCCTGTCGAAGGCGCAGGCCCGCATACCTCCCGCCCTGCACCTGTAGCATCTGAAGCACCATCAGCGACCACATCCACTTCCCTGTCCCAGCACAGCGTCCAAATGTCGTTACCCCAGGCATTTGAGCGCAAGAGAAAGTACCCAGCCACCCACCCACAGGCCATAGCACTAACCTCACACCTTTCCAAATTACTGGCCATCGAAATGCTGCCATTTAGGCTTGTGGACACTGAGTCCTTCCGCAGCCTGATGGCAGCAGCTGTCCCTCGGTACGCGGTCCCCAGCCGCCACTACTTTTCCCGGTGTGCCATCCCCGCATTACACCACCATGTGTCCCGTAACATCACCCGTGCCCTGACCAACGCAGTTACTGGGAAGGTCCACTTAACGACTGACACATGGACAAGTGCTTGTGGCCAGGGACGCTACATTTCCCTGACGGCACACTGGGTGAATGTCGTGGAGGCTGGGAGCGACTCGGACCCTGGGATGGCACGGGTGCTACCCTCGCCGAGGATTGCGGGCCCTACCTCCATCAGGGTTTCCACCAGCACCTACGTTATTGGCTCCTCCTCCTCCGTTTCCACCTCCGAATTCTCTACACACACCGCCACTCCCCCATCAGCCAGTAGCTGGAAGCAGTGTAGCACTGCAGTGGGGAAGCGTCAACAGGCCGTGCTGAAGCTGATCTGCCTTGGGGACAAACAGCACACGGCCTCAGAGCTGTTGCAGGGGATTAGTCACCAGACCGAGCAGTGGCTCTCGCCACTCAACCTGCAACCAGGCATGGTTGTGTGTGATAATGGGCGTAACTTGGTGGCGGCTTTGGAGCTCGGCAAGCTCACACACGTACCATGCCTAGCGCATGTATTTAATTTAGTGGTGCAGGGATTTCTAAAAACCTACCCCAATGTGCATGATCTCTTGACCAAGGTGCGCCGCGTGTGTGCACATTTCCGTAAGTCATCAACAGCTTCAGCCGGCCTGTTGAAGCTGCAGCAGCGCTTACAATTGCCAGCTCACCGGCTGCTGTGTGACGTGAGCACGCGCTGGAACTCCACCTTCCACATGTTGGCCCGGCTTTGTGAGCAGCAGAGGGCAGTAGTGGAGTACCAGCTGTTACACGGTCGTCGCCTCTCCGTTCAACTTCCTGTAATCAGAAGTGAGGAGTGGGAATGGATGTCAGACCTCTGTGAGGTTTTACGCAATTTTGAGGAATCGACACAGATGGTGAGCGGCGATAACGCTATTATCAGTGTAACCATCCCACTTCTGTGTCTACTGAAACGCTCGCTGCTCACAATTAAAACCGACGCTTTGCATGTGGAAGAGGTGGAAATGGGGGAGGAAGAGCTTACACAAGGTGATAGCCAGAGCACCCTCACTTCGTCTTCTCAGCGACAATTGGAGGAGGCGGAGGAGGAGGAGGAGGAGGAGGAGGAAGACACGGTTGTCTCCGCTACAGAGGGTAGCCATGGAACTTTAGTTCCATCTCTTCAGCGTGGGTGGGCAGAAGAGGAGGAAGAGGATGAGGAGATTGAGAGTCATCCTCCTGGTGAGGACAGCGAAATCTTGCCTGTTGGTACTCTGGCACACATGGCTGACTTTATGTTAGGCTGCCTTTCCCGTGACCCACGCGTTACACGCATTTTAGACAACACGGATTACTGGGTGTTCACCCTTCTGGACCCCCGCTACAAAGAGAATTTCTCATCTCTCATTCCTCCGGTGGAGAGGACAAGCAAAATGGTGCAATACCAGAAGGTTCTTGTTGAAAAATTGCTCCAAAATTTTCCATCTGACAACGCTGGCGGCAGAGTACGTGCTACCTTGGCCAACCGAGAAGGGGAGAAAAGGGGAGCACACAGCAGTTCCGAGAAAGGCAGGGCAACACTCTCCAAGGCGTGGGACACCTTCATGACACCCCGCCAGCACCCTCACCCTGATGCGCAGCCTAGTGTCACAAGGAGGGAAAAGTTTTGGAAGATGGTGAAGGAGTACGTAGCAGACCGTGTCAGCGTCCTCAATGATCCCTCTGTGCCTTACAACTACTGGGTGTCCAAGCTGGACACGTGGTATGAACTGGCACTCTATGCCTTGGAGGTGCTGGCCTGCCCTGCCGCCAGCGTTCTGTCTGAGCGGGTATTTAGTGCTGCTGGTGGCATCATAACAGATAAGCGTATCCGCCTTTCCACCGACAATGCTGATAGGTTGACACTTATAAAAATGAACAAGGCCTGGATTTCCCCTGACTTCTCCACTCCACTGGAGGAAAGCCCCGGGGGAACATAAACTCACTTTATATATGTTATTTACAATGATGGGAATACTCTGTATTCCCATTCACCCCTTCCACCCAAAAAACGGGTATATGGTTGACTCTTAATCTTCTCATCCTCCTCCTCCTCTTCCATATGCCCTGTGCTATAATTTTTATATAGGGCCAGCTCACCAGCGGGCCCTGTGATATAATTTTTATATAGGGCCAGCTCACCAGCGGGCCCTGTTTGACAATTTTTATATAGGTCAGCTCACCAGCGGGCCTTCTCATATAATGTTTTATTGGGTCAGCTCTCTAGCGGGCCCTCTCATATAATGTTTTATAGCGTCAGCTCACTAGCGGGCCTTCGCATATAATGTTTAGGATGGTCAGCTCTGCAGCAGACCCTCACCCATAATGTTTTAGATGGTCGGCTCAGCGCACGTTTCCCTCTTAATCATGGCCTCAGTTCAATAAAATCAAGGAAATTTTTGGGAGAATTTGCCTCTGTGCACGTTTCCCTCTTAATCATGGCCTCAGTTCTGAAAATCAAGGAAATTTTTGGGAGAATTTGCCTCTGCGCACGTTTCCCTCTTAATCATGGCCTCACTTCCGAAAACCAAGGAAATTTTTGGGAGAATTTGCAGATGATATACAAGTAAATATACAGCAAATATTGTTTGGTAACAATTTTTCGCCTAAAGTCGTTTTTATTTTCCTTTTTGTGTGTTTTATGGTCAGTCTGTAAAAATGGCGTACTACGGGCGAAAGATCGTTCCCAGCAGCGATGTTGGAGTCCAAGATGCATCCAGACATCCTCCCTATGCTGTCCCTGAACCATTTCTGTGGTGTTTCCATCCTTTTCTGCCCTTTTCCTATGGACCAGGCACCCTCCCCTCATCAGAGCAGGGGGTGCCTGGTGTAATGCTCGAGTCCTCCCATTGACTTCAATGGGGCTCGGGTGCTCGGCCGAGCACTCGAGCCTCAGGGGGTGCTCGGTTAGAGCACCCGAACACCCGAGCATTGGGGTGCTCGCTCATCACTAGTGGAGACATTCTGCGGCAAAAGTGCTGCACCATAGGGAAGTAATAAACACTGACATTTCCCAATAGGCACAGTAGAAAACTGCCTACAGCTCCAAATTTGGAGGGGCGGTGCCTGATATTTGCTGGTCACTCCCACATTCTGAATTGTGGGAGTGGTCAGAGCAATTTCAATGTACCTGCAACAGTTTTATACCTCTTTACAGGATATTATTTAATCACTTGGGTGTCAGAGAGATATCCAATGCATTGTTGAGCAATGCTTTGGAGCTCTCTCAAGCAACCAAGGGGTTAAAGCTTTTTTTTAGTTCTTACTTGTTATAGACCAAGAGTAATTTCTTTTCCAGGAAACAGTAGATAGAACTGTGGGTGGGGTCATGTGAGGAGTGGAGGTGTGACCATGGGCGGAGCTAAGGGAACCCAGAATGCCTTGCCTAGGGGCTCCTGGTCACCTCCCATCTACAGCCTCAGAAAGGAACCTGTCAATGATAGCATGGGCTGGTGTCTGGCTTCTCAAAGCTACATGAGTAAAGAGCCCACAGCGCCACAGCAAACAGCTCCGCCATGCTGCTCCCATCCAGTGATCTGAGCAGAGGGCAGACCAGCTTCATCTTCCATTCACAGCACCCCCTACAGGCAATGTAGTGTAATAATTACTGATCAAAGGAGTGAACACAGTTATTGGACCTGAAGTACTATGAAGACCTAGAGCAACTGCAACTTGCCATTGATTTTAATGGTTAATAAATCTTTATAATCTGTCACTTTCTTAACTATACAATGCTTACTGTCATATGATAATGTTATATACATATGAAAATTATCTTACTGTTGTTGGCTCCTCCGGCAGTAGTAGTAGTAGTAGTGGTTGCTCTAGTAGTAGTTCTGGTTGCTCCAATAGTAGTAGAACCTACTTTAGTAGTTGTAGTAGCGGCTGCTTTAGTAGTAGCAGGTGCTGCAGTAGTAGTGGGTGCTGCAGTTGTAGTTGGTGCTGCAGTAGTAGTGCGTGCAGCAGTAGTAGTGGGTGCTGCAGTAGTAGTGGGTGCTGCAGTAGTAGTGGGTACAGCAGTTGTAGTGGGTGCTGCAGTAGTAGTAGGTGCAGCAGTTGTAGTTGGTGCTGCAGTAGTAGTAGGTGCAGCAGTTGTAGTGGGTGCTGCAGTTGTAGTGGGTGCAGCAGTAGTAGTGGGTGCTGCAGTTGTAGTGGGTGCTGCTGTAGTAGTAGGTGCAGCAGTTGTAGTGGGTGCTGCAGTAGTAGTGGGTGCAGCAGTAGTAGTGGGTGCTGCAGTAGTAGTTGGTGCTGCTGTTGTAGTCAGTGCTGCAGTAGTAGTAGGTGCAGCAGTAGTGGTAGGTGCTGCAGTAGTAGTTGGTGCTGCAGTTGTAGTGGGTGCTGCAGTAGTAGTTGGCGCTGCAGTTGTAGTCGGTGCTGCAGTTGTAGTAGGTGCTGCAGTTGTAGTGGGTGCAGCGGTAGTAGTGGGTGCTGCCGTTGTAGTCGGTGCTGCAGTAGTAGTGGGAGCAGCGGTAGTAGTAGGTGCAGCAGTAGCAGTAGGTGTGACTGTAGTAGTGAGGACAGTAAAAGTAGAAACTGCTTCAGTAGTAGTAGTAGGTGAAGTAGTAGTAGGTATAGAAATAGTAGTGGAGGAAAGCAGTAGCAGTGGTAGTAGTGGGTGAAGAAGTAGCAGTCAGTGCCAAAGTAAAAGTGGAGGCAGCAGTAGTAGTAGATGCAGCAGTAGTAGTTTTAGTGGGTGCAGCTGCAGTAGTAGTGGTGGGTATAGCAGTACTAGTGGGTTCAGCAGTAGAAGTGGGTGCAACAGTAGTAGTTTTAGTAAGTGCTGCATTAGTAGTTGGTTCAGAACTAGTAGTGGGTTCTGCTCTTGTGGTGGTTGTAGCAGTAGCAGAAGGTTCAGCAATATAAGTAGGTTCAGCAGGAAAATATGTGAAGTAGTAGAAGTGGGGGCAGCAGTAGTAGTAGTAACAGTAGTAGTAGTAGTAGTAGTAGTAGTAGTGCAGCAGTAGTAGTAGGTGCAGCACTAGAAGTGTGTGAAGCAGTAGGAGTAGTGGGTGCAGCAGTATGAGTGGCTACAGCACTAGTAGTAGGAGCATAAGTAGTAGTAGATGCAGCAGTAGTGGTAGTGGGGACAGAAAAAGTAGTAGATGGGGCAGCAGTAGTAATAGGTGCAACAGTAGTAGTAGGTGCAGCAGTAGTAGTGCAGGCAGCAGCAGTAGTAGATGTAATAGTAGTGGGGGTGGTAGTAGTTGGTGCTGCAGTTGTAGTGGGTGCTGCAGTAGTAGTTGGCGCTGCAGTTGTAGTCGGTGCTGCAGTTGTAGTAGGTGCTGCAGTTGTAGTGGGTGCAGCGGTAGTAGTGGGTGCTGCCGTTGTAGTCGGTGCTGCAGTAGTAGTGGGAGCAGCGGTAGTAGTAGGTGCAGCAGTAGCAGTAGGTGTGACTGTAGTAGTGAGGACAGTAAAAGTAGAAACTGCTTCAGTAGTAGTAGTAGGTGAAGTAGTAGTAGGTATAGAAATAGTAGTGGAGGAAAGCAGTAGCAGTGGTAGTAGTGGGTGAAGAAGTAGCAGTCAGTGCCAAAGTAAAAGTGGAGGCAGCAGTAGTAGTAGATGCAGCAGTAGTAGTTTTAGTGGGTGCAGCTGCAGTAGTAGTGGTGGGTATAGCAGTACTAGTGGGTTCAGCAGTAGAAGTGGGTGCAACAGTAGTAGTTTTAGTAAGTGCTGCATTAGTAGTTGGTTCAGAACTAGTAGTGGGTTCTGCTCTTGTGGTGGTTGTAGCAGTAGCAGAAGGTTCAGCAATATAAGTAGGTTCAGCAGGAAAATATGTGAAGTAGTAGAAGTGGGGGCAGCAGTAGTAGTAGTAACAGTAGTAGTAGTAGTAGTAGTAGTGCAGCAGTAGTAGTAGGTGCAGCACTAGAAGTGTGTGAAGCAGTAGGAGTAGTGGGTGCAGCAGTATGAGTGGCTACAGCACTAGTAGTAGGAGCATAAGTAGTAGTAGATGCAGCAGTAGTGGTAGTGGGGACAGAAAAAGTAGTAGATGGGGCAGCAGTAGTAATAGGTGCAACAGTAGTAGTAGGTGCAGCAGTAGTAGTGCAGGCAGCAGCAGTAGTAGATGTAATAGTAGTGGGGGTGGTAGTAGTAGGTGCAGCAGTAGTAGGGGTTTGGACAATAGTATTAGTGGGGGCAGCAGTAGTATTGGAGGCACTAGTAATAGTGAGTGCAGCAGTAGTAGCGGGTACTACAGTAATAGGTGCAGTAGTAGTAGTAGGTGAAGCAATAGTAGATGGGAAAGCAGTAGTAGAAGTGGGGGAGCCATAGAGATGGGAGCAGCAGCAGCAGTAGTAGTAGTTAGAAAAGTAGTAGTGGGGGCAGCAGCAGTAGGAGGTGCAGAGATAGTAGTGGATGCAACAGTAGTAATGGGGGCAGTAGTAGTAGTAGTAGTAGTCAGTGCAGTATCAATAATAGTATTATCTGTTTCAGAAGAGAGAGAGAGAAAATAAGATGGGTCAAGAGAGATACAAAAATAGAGAAAGAGAGCTAGGTAAGAGACAGAGAGAAAAAGACAGCAAGAGTCAGGGATGAATGAGAGACAGGGATGAGGGAGGAAGAGGGATGAGGGGCAGTGACACTAGGAAACATATACCATACCTGTTGTGGACTGTGCTCCTGTAAACATAAAGACACATAACAGTAATTTAGTAAGAGTCTGTAGGCATCACACATAACTCATGGCAATGTTCAGGAAGTAAAAGTGAAGAAATTCTACAGCAAACCAATTGCACCATTAGGAAGATCCAGAAATCCCCATAGCTTTTAATTGGCTGGTTCAGAATGGTTTTCATCAGAACTGCACCTGAGGAACTATTAACTCAAAGAGCTGATTAAAAAAAAAAAAAAAAAAAAAAAAAAAAAAAACAAGAGGTCATCCATTAAGGCTAGAGAAAAGATATTTCTGACTAAAACAAAGGCAGGGATTTTTTTACAGAAAGGGCAGTAAAGTTGTGGAATTATTGCCTCAGAACACTGTGTTTGTAGTCGCTTTAAAAAAAAATGGATACCTTTGTAGTATAGAATATTAAGAATTATGACAGCTGGTTTCAAAGCAGATAGTATGTTGATCCAGGGAGATATGCGACTGCCATTTGGAGTTAGGAAGGAATTTTTTTTACTCACTTGGGGCTTCATTGGAAATGGCTTTAATAGTTTTTTTTGGGGGGATTGCCTTCCTCTAGATTAACACGGACAAAGTGGCCTGGGCTGAACTTGATGAATATGTCTTTTTTTCATCCTCATCAACTTTGTTACCATGTATGTTACAATGTTCAATCAGTCCTGAATGTTAGGTTGTATGAGGATGTATAAAATATGGTCCCTTCACAAGCAAAAAGGGGTTAATCAGTCGTTAATAAGGGTTTTGTGATTCTTAATCAGGGGTTAATAAGGGGTCAATGCTTTTCTTATAGATATTTTGTGCATAACATGTTTATCAACTGGTTTCTGTGCATGTTACATTTTCAAGGCTATGCTGCAATAATAGAAGTGCTGGTTTTTGCAGACTGCATTAACCTTCGCAGGCACAGAGCACAAGCGAGGCATGTAATGGTGATGTAGGTTGTTGACACTAACCGTATGATCTGATATGTCAAAACATTCTGATCAGGGGGTGATAAAGGGTATAAACATCTGGGTGATGTGGGGCTGGTTTAGAGCTTTATTGTGAACATGCATGTGTGTCTGTGCAAGATTGTATGGTGGTGGTCAGATCCATCCTATGTGTCTCTTTGTTTATTTACTTTGGAATACAAAGAATCCTTGAAAACACTTGGCGTAGTCTGCAAGATTCCATTGTAAATAAACAGAGAGACACATAGTACATCACAGATTTATTATCAGTAAGCATATAATACGCATTAAGCAATGATCTCAGTGCATATGGTAGAGACCCTGGATGTATCTGACTGCCACCCATACGATCTTGCACAGACACACAGCAGGTCATGTCTCATGCATGTTCCCGATAAAGCTCTAAACCATCCCCCATCACCCAGCTGTTTATACCCTTTATCACCCTCTGATCAGAATGCTTTGACCTATCAGATTACACTGTTAGAGTCAACAATCTATGTCACCATTACATGCCTAGCTCGTGCTCTGTGGCTGTGAGGGTTAATACAGTCTGCAAAATTAGCACTTCTATTATTGCTGCGTAGCCTTGAAAATGTAACATGCACAGAAAGCAGTTGATAAACATGTTATGCACAGAAGATTTATAACAAACACATTTACATGCCTATTAGACTATTCCTGCCCATAAGGGCAGTCTAGTTCCAAAATGATGGGCAAGTCCCCTCTGGGAAATACCAGCTAACACCAAACGTACCTTTCAGACTTGTTTGGGTCTCGTCAGTGAGGTGCTGCTGATTTCCGTAGGTACTGAGAGCAATGGATCTACGTCTGGATTCCCCTTTACTCTTAGGGAGAGACCCCTTGCTCTCAGTGCCTAGGGAAACCAGCTGCACCTCACTGACGAGACCCAAGCAAGACCAAAACGTACATCTGGGGATAGCTGGTATTTCCCGTTCAGAGTAGACTTGTCTGTCATTTTGGAACTAGACCACTCTTTTGGGCAGTATTAGGCTAATATGTGCATGGATTTTTCTCCTCTGTAATGGCACTAGAGAGCTAAAATGTGATGCTCTGTGCAGTGACTAGCCGTAGAACAGGCAACCTTGCTTTTGTTCGTGTTCAGAGCCTCTCACATCACTTGGTTTGTCACTTTAAGGCTCAGGAACCAAAAAAGGGAATTTTTACAGAACTTAGCATGGATAACAAGGTATTTAAACCTTTGAATTCCACAAGGATATACAACTATGGTGACCACCTGTCCCTGATTACCCAGGACAGTCCCTGATTTTGAACGTGTGTCCCTTGTCCCTGATGACGACTTCCTGGGACAATAAAAAGTCCTGGAAAAAAAGACTCCAGAGCAAAGAGGTCTAAACACTGGAAGGAGAACATCCCATTGTCTACTGTGACAGGAAGTGACGCCTCTGCTGGACTACAGGAAAATGGCCTCCAGACAGATCGCTAAACACTAGAGAGAATGGAGCCTTCATCCTGATTTCAAACAGGAGCTGCAGTACAATTTTGTAGCAGTATAAGGCTAGTCTAAGGGCATGAAGTACCTTTTCATGTAGTCCACCACAGTCATCACTTTCTGTCACAGCAGTCAAAGTGCAGTTTCCCCTCTAGTGTTTAGAACTCTGTGGTGTGCCAGATAAAGAGCAGGCAGTTTTTCTTATGTCTGGTGATGTACAATGACCTTTTCCGCATGACTGCACTAAAGCCGAGAACAAGTACTCTGCTGCTCTCGTCTCTGCAGTGTCCCTGATTGGCAGACTGGATATGTGGTCACCCTATATACAACACTTTGAAAGGCAATATGTTGTGCACCCTTCGGTCATTCAATTAGGTTTTAATGGTCCTGTAAAGCAATGCTTTGTATACTGCTGTGATCCTTAAAGAGTTAAGATTACCATGTGGAATGAGTAGAATTAGAGGTTGTGTGGTCCTAGCAAGGCATGTGCTATTAACTGTTATGTCTGCCTTCATGAACATGACACCCATGTTATATCTTTATGAAAGCTCTCATTTAAATATTTTAATTGAGCAGTAAACTTTTTTTATGAAACCATTCATGTTATAGAGCTTTTTCTGCTGAGTAAAACAAGGGCACTCCCCCCACTGCCAGTTGTTTTATTCAACTTTTATAACACTTCAATAACCAGGAAGTGAATTTACTGCATGTTTACTTCCTGAAAGTTCTGACAGGAAGTGATTAGCCAGTTTCTATGGAGAACTGTTTGTCACAGACTTTCCTCTCCATGAGAATGGATCAGAATTACTAATTGGAATTTGACCATTAGAGGGCACTGCTAATGTGAAAAAAAATGGGTTTAAACTGTAATACCGATGGAAATATGCTTCTCTCAGCACAATGAGTACCCTTATTTTACTCAACAGGAAAAGCCCTAAAATATATATTTTTTCATAAAAGTTTACTGCTCCATTAAGCAAATCCATCAAAGAATTACTAACAACACAGAAGTGTTACTCTGCCCAAACACCCCACCCCCACGGGAGGCTTTTTCTGGAAGGGACATTGAGTTCTGTTTTAGTGCCAGTCACCAGCTTTGTTACACAACATAACCACATCCATATTGTCGAAAATAGATCACAGGAAGATATTTGGGAAAGGGTGGTTCAGATGTGAATAGCACAATCTGCTGTGTTTTTACTCATTATAATCATACATTTGGTGCTAAGCCTATAATATTGTTTTTTTCAAACACATGAACCAAACAAAATAATGTGTCATGAGTCGTTTTGTTTAACCATCTGAATGCCACAGTGGTATGCAACGCATTGCAAAGCAACGCATTTAAAGGGTTAAAATGTGTTACAAAATAAATAAATACATATGAATAATAATATAACTGCATAAAATTGTTCAATTTATTTCATTTAAAATGGGGGCATTAAGGTTTAGTTAAAACAAAAAGGGGTATCATGTCAAAAGTTAGAATTCCCCACAAGTCCTAATAAGGGGAATCATGTCAGGGCTGTGGGGGTCAAATAAAGGCATTTAGGTGTGGGCTCCTTTAAGTTTTACGTAGGGGTGGGGAAAAGGAGGTTATTTAAGTGGGGATTCTGGAGCGTCACTTCCTTTCAGATCGGGAAAGAAAAGGAATCGTCCCTCCCTCCCTCCCTGTTTTTGGGGGTTTGTTTGGGTTGCTTTGGTTGGGTTGGGTTTGTTCAGGTCGTAAAAACACCTGGGGGTGGGGGGGGGGTTCTGTCTTTGTCACAGCTATTGGTGCTTTTGGCCCTTGCCAATTGAACAAATGGTACAATTGTTTGGAATGCATTGTTACCAGGTGGATGCAGGCCAGCGGCCTTGGGCATAAACCACACGGATCATGGTCGCAGGTTGGAGTCACCGCACCTCATTGAGCTGCATTGACCGGCTAATGGGGTGTGGTGGAATGGAGGAAAAGATGTGTCTGAGCTTTTGGTGCTCAGTAGGGTGGGCATAAGGTTTATGCCTAACAATTGGCAAGGGCTTAAAGTTGTGGTAGTTGTTTTTATATTTTAAAAAGTCAATAATACTGTGGCCTGGTTTATCATCCAAACAAGTGTTGTGTGTTTTATTTGATCTTTACCGCATGCCCTAGACATGGAACCAGCTTCCTAGACTGTTAGCATGAAGCTGTGTAGTATTTGTAGGTAAGATTTCTTGGCACAGTTCGATGTGTGTCTATGTAGGAAGATTTGTAGCAGCAATTAAGAGGTCATGAGACCTTCCCATATAATTAAATCAGGAGAAAATGTTCAAACAAGAGTCGTGAATGACAGAGAAGATTGGGAATCTGTAAGATAAAGGTAAGATGTAAGGGGTTCTCTAGAGCTTATTTTACAGGCAATAAGATACAGCCTGAAGAAGGGAAATTAGGGAATGTTTATTTGTCTGTGCAGTTAGTGTGCTCCAAAATTGCTTTTACTTTCTGTATATGACTCATAGTATTGTATTCACTTTTACGATATATGGGGCTTAATTCATAGGCAAAATATGTGCATGTGTGTGCTTGTAAGCATGTATATATACAGAGAGAGAGAGAGAGAAAGAGGGCAGCATCTGTGGTTCTTGTTTAAAAGCCAACAAACGTGATTTAGTTAAGGTCTATGTTTTGGTCCTACATGACTGTCTTGAGAAAGGTCTACAAAAGACCGAAATGTTGACCTTAATAAAATCAAGTTTATTGGACTTTACGCCAGACCCATGAGTGCTGTCCCCCTTTTTTTTTTCTTATTATGGAAATACATTTAGTATTTTGTAATTAAAAAAATACTTAGAGTTAACTCTTTGAAGATCAAGATGACGAAAAAAACATTGTGAAGAAGTTAGTTGCACTGCCCTCTGTTCCCCATGGAGTTAAAAGTGCATGAGTCAATTGAAAAAGCAAGTAGAGGAAAAAATATATATATGCAGTTTTAATTTTTGTATTTCTCTTTTTGTTAATTTATGTATATTTTTCTTTACAGCAGTCAAGTGGTATGTTTTGGAGGAGACGCCAAGATCATCCAGAATACAATACCCAATCTGCTTTCCTTCTCATCATCTCCGTGACATGACACCCACCGTGCACCAATCAGCAGAGCCCATGGAGATAGATTTTATCTGGAACATCATGGAATCTACCCACCGAAGCCATCAGTTTTACTTAAGGTTACTGCACTTGGATAGACTGATGCACTAAGCAGACCATGTGGGAAGATGCACTAAAGTACATTAAATAAGCAAATTTTGTTTGGCAATGTGTTGGGGGAAATATATTAATGGGTAAAAGACATTTCCTTGTCATACGCACTAATAATTAAATATACAAGGGGAGAGGGAAATGCAGTGATTACAGACATAATTTTGGGGAGAGGAGAGAGAATGCTTTCTCAGACTTCAGCAATAAGGACAGCAGTAGCCCTCTCTTAACCATTTGAGTGCCAGAGGGTTGAACAGCACAATGGGGGAGATTCACTAAGAAGTGATGAAGACGTGAAAAAGTGGAGATAACTTCTTCAGTGATATCACATCTCCAGTTACCAAGTTATTCTATGGAGCCTGTGTACTAAGATTTATTCAACTCTGGTGATCTTAGTGAATAGGCTGTATAGAATAACATTGGAACTGGAGAAGTGATATCACTGGAGAAGTCATCTCCACCTTATCACCTCTTTATCACCGCTTAGTAAATCTCCCCCATTGCACTGGAATTGCCTGCCCACCCCTCTGTCGCTCAAGGGTTTGTTGCTTTCATCTTGGCGATGACATTAAGCTAACCAATTAAAGAGCTACCCACAAAAAACCCCCCGCCCCCCCCCTCCCACCACGGCCCCCCCCGCTCCGCCCCCAGATCAGAATGATTAAAGGGATAGTATTACTTCAAAATTCCTATCCCTCATAATCGTAGCCCTTATTAAACTGAGTTAAATGACACCAGCGGCATCTCTCACACCTTTATGGTTTAAGAGATAGCCGCTTTCAAAGGTTCCTCTCCCCTGCTGTCAGCGTTCTGCTGCCAGCAAGAGATTCCGGTCTCTGAATCAGCAGAGCTGATATCTCGTTATGGAAGGAAAAATGCTTAATTGAAACAGTCTTCTACTTGTGCATGGTAACCAAGCACACATAGAAGACTGTTTCAATGAATAATTTTTCTTTCCATAACGAGATATCGGCTCTGTTTAAGAGCCTCCGCCTGTCCTGGGACCGGATTCCCTTGCTGGCAGCAGAACGCTGACAGCAGGGGAGAGGAAACTTTGAAAGCGGCTATCTCTTAAACCATAAAGGTCTGAGAGATGCCGCTGGTGTCATTTAACTCAGTTTATTAAGGGCTACAATATGAGGGATAGTAATTTTGAAGTAATACTATCCCTTTAAAGCAAGGCTACAGGAGTGGGTCTCCAGAGCACAAGCTGTTACAGATAAACACAGGACCTGCTTCTGCACAGCTGTCTGATATAAACACAAGACTTGTCTGATGTCTGAACGCTCCAACAAGGTATATAAGGTGTGATGTTCAAAAGGAAAGTGGGATAGTTCTGGGACAACTAAAAATCTCCATTAATTTAAATGGTGATTTTAACCCATTGAATGCTAGAGTCAGGGCTCAAACTTTCCACTCACCACTAGCCAATGGTGAGTGAAAATTTAGCCCTGGCGAGTAGAAATTCAGCCCTGGTGGGTATGTTATGGCTTGCAGTGGCAAGTAACTTTTCAGGTCTGGCTAGTAGCAAAGGACTTCATATTTTAAGCCCTGCTAGAGTGGTCTCTAACGCATTGCAAAACAATGTGTTGAAGGCCTTCCTAGCATTCAAGGGCTTAAAAGCCCCATTCATGTCAATGGAAAATGTTAATTTTCCCCTATGGTACAAATGGTTTGTCCCAGAATGAATCCATTTTTCTTTTAAACATACGTCCCATAGAGTAGCACCGTTTACCTTGTGGTGTGTCCAGAAGCTGCTTGAGTCCTGTGTTTACATCAAACAGCTGATCAGCATCAAGCCTGGGGTTGACCTGTGTTTACAACTGATAGACACCTTGCTGTCTGGAGACCCACCACTGTTGGCATGACACTGTGTATGTTTAAAGAATCTTATCTGAGACTTTTGTGAGCAGCCCCATGGCTGGTTAGTTGAATGTTATGGCTAAATGGGTAGCAACTAAACCCTTTGGGTACGGTACCAGAATAGTTGTCAAACTTACTGCATGGTGCTATCCTAAAATATATGGCAAAAATCCAAATGAATCGGCAGAAAGGAGCAAATGTATTTCTGTGAGCTCGGACAGAATTACAAGCTATCAGAGCTAAATACATGTGGCAAACATGATCATTAACATAAAAAACACTCCCTCAGGAATATGATAATTCTTCTTTAAGTCTTATTTAAAAATGCAAATTAGCCATTGGCTAACTGGACACTGAACACTTGTAAATCAGATGAAAGCATGGAGGATGCGTGACTATGTAGCCGTATTGTAGATATGATGAAAAAAAACAGCTTAATGCTGTCATTGGCAATCAATAAAATTAAATGCTGGTTATTCAATGGTTAATCTGGCCATTCAATGGTTAAATGCATACATTCTGTTTAAAATATTGCTTCTCTAATAGCAATGTCATTTGATCAATGTGTTACATATATTTGTTTTTTTATACTTAGTGAGGACATGTTCACTGGAACAAATCAGTGTGTTAGCTTATTTTTTTTTTCTTTTTTCAAACAAACATTTAACCCTTTAAGTGCCCAAGAGGTACACTGCATTGCTCTGCAATGCGTTGTCTACCCCTCTGGCACTCAAAGGGTTAAGGACATGTAGTGTGTAGCAGGCTTTGTCATATCTTGTGTTTACTTCTACCTGCCTACTCTAAAATGTCTTAGTAAAACCTATTTTTATACTTCATCATGCTAAATTCTATAAAAGAGATTTAACCCTGACTGTATCTAATGATTATATATGTCAGTAATGTTCTGGTATAAGCTAAATATATCCGTAGACTACAGCAGTGTGCTAAAAAGGAGATTAAACCCTGATTGTGCCTAATAATTATAGTGCATGATGTACCAATAATATTGGTAATGTTCTGGTATAAGCTAAATATATCTGTAGACTACCGCAGTGTGCTGAAAGGGATAGTAATACTTCATTTTATCTTTATTTTATTTTGTAAGCATTAAAAAAACATGAAGAACGATATAAGTCTTATCTCTCAAACCTTTATGGTTTGAGAGATATTCACAAGCAAAGTTTCCCCTCCCGCCTCTTTTACCTAGTGTAAGCCATCTCTTCTCAGATGTGGAATCCAGTCCATAGACCAGACAGATAACAGCAGGGGACAATCTTCTTCCTATGAGAACAATGAAAGCCCTGTTCCCCTTGACAAGTTTTTCAGGTTTTTCCCTTATCTTAATTGAAGACTGTCCCTCTCTGCAGTCTACCTGGGCACCTCCCTTCTGATCTGGCTGAGCAGTGTTACATCAGTAAAAGGGACGGGAGGGGGACACTTGTCATTGAATTACTCTTGTACTACAACTCTGACAGTATTGAAATAACACTCTCTAAAGTCCAAATACTGTGATGATTAATTGGAGATTGTCCCTCTCTGCAGTCTACCTGGGCACCTCCCTTCTGATCTGGCTGAGCAGTGTTACATCAGTAAAAGGGGCGGGAGGGGGATACTATGTCATTGAATTACTCTTGTGCTACAACTCTGACAGAATTGAAATAACACTCACCAAAGTCCAAATACTATGATGATTAATTAGAGCTGCTTTTATTATGAAACATTACTATCCCTGGACACAAGAGAAAAGACATGCTAAAGTATATTGATAATTAGCCTATATAAAAGATAGAAGTGACATGCTGTGTTATGAGAAGAGAGAGTGATAGACTATATGCAAGACTAATTAGTGTGTTATTCTTTTTATTTCAATCATATTATTTAATTGTACTCTGCTAGTTGTATTGGATTGGATTTACTAATGATGTATATTGTTACCAATCATATATTTTTATATTTCTGTATACTCTATGGAATATGCATAATAAATAAATATACCTGTTTTAGTATATTCTCGCCCTTTCTTTATATTGTACTCACTATATTATAATGCATTGTGAGAGCAATTTATATAAATAACATCACAGAATAACCATCCCCTGAGTCTTAGTATTGGAAAAAAATGGCAACCTGTTACAGTGCATACCACTAGATCAGTGGTTCTCAATCTCTTTTGGTTCAGGGCACCCCTAATAAATAATCTAGAACATTCGGGGCACCCCTAACATGTTTAATGTACTTTATCAAGGGCATAATGAAGGTTCCATACATAAATATAAAGTTATTATTAGGTCTTACAATCATAATAACACAATTAAACATATTGTGCATAACAATTTCTATAAATCTTTGTTTAAGGTGTTAAGGGGTTAAAAGCAACTTTTAAATAAATTGTAATGTTTATTTGTTCTTTATAGTGCAGTTGGTAACTCCTGAGGGATATACCAAATTTTGATGAGGGTCCAATTTGTTAATTTTGTGGCGAATTGGACCCATCTATCAAGTGCGGTGATTCTCAACCAGGGTGCCACGAACATCGACTTAGAGTGCCCCATGTTTTCTAACAAAAATGGACTTTTAAGGACGTCCATGTACGAGGTGGGTAGAAATTGCCTAAACGACCCATGACGTACGTCATAGAATTCAGGGGTCCCCATGCAGCTGCATGCTGCTTAGGGATCCCTCAAATGGTTGCAAAAAAAAAAAAAAAAATGGGCCGTGTAACTTAAAGGAGTAGTACATTTTTTAATGAAAAAATATATATTGTAGGGATTTTCCTATTGAGTAAAATAAGGGTACTCCCACTGCAGAGATTTATATTTCCAGAGTTATTACAGTTATTACTGTTTTTTTACATTAGCAGTGCCCTCTAGTGGTCAAATTCTAAATAGATTTCCTGTTAGATTCTAATGGAGAGGAAAGTCAGAGAAGTCAGAGACATACAGTTCTCCATAGAATGTGATAGAAACTGCCTGTCACTTCCTGTCAGTTAGAAGTATCAGGAAGTAAACACAGTAAACTCACTTCCTGTCAGTTAGAACTATCAGGAAGTAAAACACAGTAAATTCACTTCCTGATTATTTAAACTGCTATCATTTTTGAATAAAACACCTGACAGCCATGGGAGTGACCTTGTTTTATTCAGCAGGAAAAGCTCTATAAAATATGTGTTTTCATTAAAAAAAGTTTACTGCTCCTTTAAGTGCTGGCTGCGCTGCCACGCACAAGTTAAAGGCAAGAGAGGTATTTAAGGCGTTGCCTGACAAAGAGACCTAAATGAACTTGAAAGCTTGCACTCTAAATCTACTCATTTGGCCAATAAATGTATCACTTTTACTCTACCAGTCTCCTGTCTTTTAGACATTTTACCTATTGTATGTGATATTCTACAGAGACTATGCACTAAGGTCTATCTGTCTGGTGAGATTTTAGTGCATTGGCTCCATTCAATAACATACGAATTGGAGAGTTTATCTCACTTTATATATATATAGTAAAACAAAAGCAGTAAGAAAAAAGTTTAATCAGCTTGATCAAAGTGCACAGTTGTAGACATAGTGCTAGACACTGATATATTTAGACTAAATCAAGAATAATACTGGTATTTATCAATCTGATCTATTCTTGAGAACCATAAAGTTATACAGTGGACAAGTGGCTACAAATTATTCATCTGATAGTTCCTATGTGCTATTTAATTAGGGCAAATAATGTTTTGGTTAACTCTTTGAGCACTAGAGGGGTTTGCAAAGCATTGCAATGTAAAAAATAAAAAAATAATAAAAAAGGGGAATACCAATGTTTCCCCAAAAGGATGAAAATTGCCATCCTGTCTCCAAGATGTTTTAATTCAAAATCCTGCATATGTTGTTCATAAATAACTATATTGCAGTTTACTACAAGTGTATCAGTTATTTCTGAAAGTATCTACTGTATCTGCCATCACATCCCCCCAAGGCATAGAATTCCACATTCTTGAGTAATTTATTTTTCTGTAGTTAAAACATAATCTTAAAGGGATAGTAATACTTAAGTATTACTAATCCCTATAGTAAAGCCCTACTAAAAAAACACGTATTGCCCCCAGTGTCATCTCTCAAACCCGACTGCATGTTAGGAAACAAACAATTTAAAAGAGCAGTCAAAGCTTTTTTTATGAAAGCGTATATTATATATATAATATTGCTGCAGTAAAACAAAACCCCCTCCCCCCATCCCCAGTGCTGGGAGACTGGGAGATGTGTGTTTGCAGAGTTATTACAGTTTAAACTGTTTTTTTTAATTAATTACCATTGCCCACTAGTGGCCAGACTTCAATTAGTTAGTCTGTGGCATACTATGGGGAGAGAGGAGTCACTGACAACAGTTCTCCACAGAACCTGATAGAAACTGCTGGGTCGCCTCCTGTCAGTTTGAACCTTCAGGAAGTAATGCTGCTTTAGCTCACTTCCTCACGATCTGAACTGTTTTAACATTTGAATAAAACAACTGACAGCAGTGGAAGCACTCTTGGTTTACTCATCATTGATTTAAATTAGGTTTTTAACCCCTTAATTGCTAGAGAGGTCTCCACCGCATTGTGAGACCTCTCTAGCATTCAAGGGGTTAAAATTAAATCAATGGAAATTTAGAAAAGTTTAATGTTTCCCCTATAAAGCAGATGGTTTGCTTTAATATATAAGTGCTGTGTGCTCTCATTTTATTCCTATTGAGCTCCCAATGTGCTAGGAGCCTTAGCTAAAGGGGGACTTTTAATGTGACACCTATGGTGCAGTAGGTTGAATAAATCCCATAGATTCTAAACACAGACTGTATTCCGATGTTATGATTGAATTCTATATTCTAAACGTACCTGTTTTCTGCAATAACAGAAGTAAGAAGCAGAGAATGTGTATTAGATTCATAGCTGGTCTTCTCATGGCTTCTAATATCCTCTCCTGGTCTATCCTGTCATAAAACCTTTAGCAGACAACCTTGCTACTTTCCTTAGGTTTGGCTTTTATACAACCTGTATCATTTATCATGTGTCACTTAACAATTCAATCATAGATTTGGACAACCCCTGAAATATTTCATGTGTTAATTAAGACATTTTAGATACCTGCATATGCTATGAGCCCCATATACTGTTATTTAGCCATTCTGGATATGACTAGCAGTATGGAATGCGTGCTGACAGCCCAATACTGTAATGGTTCAGTTTATTAGTATACATTGTTTTCCCATGTCAGTGACACACTTCAAGAATATGTGGACATATACATCTATATTGTTCCTAATGTGCTCCACCACCAAAAACAAACAAACAAACAAACATAGATAAGTATACAGACAGAGATAGAGATGATTAGTTAAAGAAATATACAGGCAGAGATAGATAGATAGATAGATAGATAGATAGATAGATAGATAGATAGATGGATAGATAGATAGATAGATAGATAGATAGATAGATAGATAGATAGATAGATATGGGATAGATAGATAGATAGATAGATAGATAGATAGATAGATAGATAGATAGATATGGGATAGATAGATAGATAGATAGATAGATAGATAGATATGAGATAGATAGATAGATAGATAGATAGATAGATAGATAGATAGATATGGGATAGATCGATAGATAGATAGATAGATAGATAGATAACAGATAGATATGGGATAGATCGATAGATAGATAGATAGATAGATAGATAGATAGACAGATAGATAGATAGATGCTTCTTGTGAATGTAATGGATAAATTCATACATGATAGACCAGTGATTCTCAATCTTTTTTGCTTGAGGCACCCCTAAAACATAATCTAGAACATTCGGGGCATCCCTAAAATTTTTAATGAATTTATCAAGGTCATAATGAAGGGCAAAATGCATAAATATACAGTTATTATTAGGTCTTATAATCTTAATAACAAAACTAAATATATTGGTCGTAACAACTTCTATAAATCTTTATTTAAAAGTCCATTGTTGGTAGTCTTTATAGAAAATACAGGGCACCACAAGTGGATGCCTGTGGCACACCGAAGTGCCACTTACACCCTGGCTGAGAATCACTGCGATAGACAAACAGATATATAGATTGAGAAGAAGACAGAGATGCTCAACTCGGCTCACGAGCTTGCAAGGGTATGCAAAAAGCTCACTGGGACCGTGTCCTTGTGCCTACGGTGTAATCTCTTTTAGCTCACAAATGCTATACACAGAGAAGAAATATTTTGATATATATATATATATATATATTAGAGCTAGACAGATAGATAGATATATACATAGATAGATGATAAGTACAAGCTCTATCATATATAAAAAAGTCCTACAAACTGATTTTATCTCTCTCTCTCTCTCTCTCTCTCTATATATATATATATATATATATATATATATATATATATATATATATATATATAGATAGATAGGTATTATAGATAGGATTATCCTAGGACCAGGAGAGTCAGCACTCCAGAGCAGTAAATCAGAAAGAAAGCTTTATTCAATCCAACAGGGCAAGAGGAAGGTCTGTGTAAGAATGAAAATGTTTGAGGCAAATATAGTTTTTGATACCTTTTATTGGCTAAGCAGATTTAAATGCAAGCTTTCAAGACCTTAGGTCTCTTCCTCAGGCATGTTGCCCCCCCTTAGGAAGAGACCTAAGGTCTTGAAAGCTTGCATTTAAATCTGCTTAGTTAGCCAATAAAAGGTATCAAAAACTATATTTGCCTCCTGTATTTATATGGCTAACACGGTACCAACTCTCATCTGTTAATGAAAATGTTTGGCATAGATTGAATAAAACTTTCTTTCTGATTTAGTGCACTGGAGTAATGTTTCTTTTGGTCCTTGGATGATACTAGGCTGAGTTTATCTATGTATATCTTATTTTTATGTATTTCGTATGTAACAACTTTCTTTTTTGGGGGGGTTTCTTTCTTTTAAATCTTTTAACGTTCTGAATGCCAAAGGATGTCCAAATGTCCAACACATTACCTCACAATGCACTGGTCACCTCTCTGACATTTGGTTGTTATTAAAATGTCATTTAGTCATCGCCTTGGTAATGTTGGTTTCACCCTCTTGGCGCCTATCCAGTAATATCAGGAAATCCTGACAAATTAACTGCACCGTCACATTAACTGGACTTTAATGTCATGTTTCAGTTGGTTAGTGTCTATGTATCAATGTGTCCCTCTGTCAGAGAGCAGGCTGTGTACTTGTATTCAGGGCATCCAGATCTGAACTTGGAATGATACAGTCTGCATCATGAGTATAATGGCTGCACAGTATCTCTGCCATTGACTAAAGCCGATCTGTCATCCAAATATATATTTAGTTGATTTAAAAGGGAATGAATAACTTCCTATATGTTGTTGTAGCCTCTACTTGTAATATCATTTTTTTGAGAAATTATCCTTTATTTGTTAGTGTCTAATTTCATGACTTGCAGAATCCTCAATTACTCCTCTGCCTTGTGGACATCCCAATCAGCAAAATCCCCTTGTTTAATTAGCACACAAAGACACATTCACACAAATATGGGGAAAATGGCTAAATATGTTTATCAAAAAATTGGGCATACATTAAGAGAACCTTGCTAGTACTACACATAGTGAAAAGCAATTTCTATAACCACCAGTATTGCACAAGAGTACACAACTATACCCCCATCCCCCATTTTCAATTCAGTATTTATCCTGCTGGTGCCACCAGGCAGGACCGGATTTCCCATTAGGCAAAGTAGGCTACTGCCTAGAGGGCCAAGTTCTGAGGGGAGGAGCCTGTGTTGGCCATGCCCACATTCTGTGTTGTGGGTGTGGCCAGAGTAATCCCAAAGCTCCTGGGTTATGGCGGACAGTTTTTTGCAGACAGACACTTTTATTGGCCATTATTTAATCCCTCGTATGCATTATGAAGCATTGGAACATCCAAGGTGTTAAAGGGATAGTAATACTTAAAATGTTAAAAAAATATGTTGTAGGGTTTATCCTCCTGAGTAAAACAAGAGTACTCCCACTGCTGAAAGGTGTTTCATTCAAAAGTTATTAATTTTCAAAGTTGAATTTTTTAGGTGCAATATCACAGTGGCCTGAAATTGTACAGTGGCGCTGTTGCTACACGATCCTATGGACAGCTCTGATCCCGGGACCATAAATCTCCATAGGATGGTGTAGCAACAGCGCCACTGTACAATTTCAGGCCACTGTGATATTGCACCTAAAAAAATCAACTTTGAAAATGAATAACTTTTGAATGAAACACCTTACAGCAGTGGGAGTACCCTTGTTTTACTCAGGGGGATAAACCCTACAACATAGTTTTTTTTTACATTTTAAGTATTACTATCCCTTTAAGAACTTACTTTCTGCTTGTTTGTTATAGGGTTAGTGTATTTTATGTACCAAGCAATAGGGGACTGAGCTACAGAGTGGGGTGTTATAAGAGGAGGTGTGGCCATGGGTGGAGCTAAGACCACCATAGGTCTAAGTATATGTAAATCTGTCCCTGCTACTAATGGAGAACAGTATAGATAAATCACCCCAAATTGTCATCTAGCACAGGCATTAGAAGCGTCTCTCCTAATCATTCCACCATGGAGAAGTGTGGGTGAATCCTTACCCACACTGTCTACCTAATCTTACATGCATTTAACAGGCAAGAAAATCCTACAGCTGTGACAACAGAAACGGAAAAAAACTGGAAAACACCACACAGAGTTCCCTAGAAATAAAATGGAAAAGTAACAAATAGATGATCTTAAACGCAAATATTTATGCCTTAATGTTTTATCTCAAGCTATAGTTCATGGGAATATTAATGCAAATGAGCTAGTGTAGGTCAGCAGGAAGAGGCAGTTGGGTAAGGAGAGTATTGTGGAATGTTATTATCTTGCCAGACTAACTACCACATTAAGAAAGCTAAATATATTTATAAACTATTTTAATTAAAAGTTGTCTAATATAAACATAAAGCTCTTTCAAAATCACCTATTTGTTACAAAGTGGCAGTTTCAGTTTAAGAAAATAACTCAATACGCTCTTATTAATAGTGCAATAATATAATATATATATATATCGCCCAAAGACCAAGTCCGAAGTAGTGTGTATATCATATGGATGAGGCCTCTGTATGATGCAGCTATATCTGTTGTGTCCTCAGTGGCAAGTTTCACAATCTGAGTAATGGGAAAGAAGACGGGACAAGCGGAACCAATCTGAGAGTAGTCTCTGTATGAAAAATATCAGTCGCTTAAAGTGAATATACTTACAAGAACATTTCTTGTAAGGAAGACCTAGATCAGTCAGATGTGGGACATGATGGATGGATGCAGGATATCTTGCATATAGAAAGTCCGATTATCAGCCCTCTTGATCCTTTAGCCGAGATGGTAAGTGCTCACCATAATCTAGGATGTAAGTGATCCTTCTGAGTAAAACAGAATACTCTCTCTAAGGGTAAGTCTGTAAGGTGCACATGTCCACATAAAGGACCCCCAATGGATACAACTCACCAGGGGCTAGATTCTATTACAGGTGCTAAATGTTAACACCCATTTTATCAAACATTTTCCTATGGAAGTCTATGGGGAAAACAGGAGATAAAAGTAGTGATAAAATAAGCACCTGTAATAGAATCTAGACCCAGGTGAGCTTTAGGATATCGTTATTAACAAATTTAAAGTGGCTTACAGATGAAACGGGAACAGAGATACAATAGAACAAATCATTTCCCTATGTGTTTCGTGAATTACATTCACTTCATCAGGGGATAAATTTATAATGTGTAATATCAGTAGTTTATATAGAAAGAACGTACCATAATTTGTTGGCATCACTTTAGTGTTTCCTCCACATGTTTCATCCCGCAGCTGGGCTGGAGATGGAGACTGCGGGAATACTCTCACGCCTCACTTTGAAACCCATGCCTCCCTTCGGTAATTTCCCCCACAACCGGAACACAAAGATGTATCCAATAAAAAAATACCAATGGCACAACCTGATACTTATTAAAAACTCCCATAATACATGAGCCTCCATAAAAGTCATTATGGGCTATCACTGCTGGATGAACTATGCGGAGGAAATGCTAAAATTATGTTGTTCTTTCCCTATATGTCATGTTACACATTATTAATGGATCCCCTGACAAACTGAATGTAATCCACGAAACGCGTAGGGAAATAATTTGTTCTTTTTTTATCTCCGTTCCCATTTCATCTTTAAGCCACGTTGAATTTGTTAATAATGATATCCTAAAGCTCATCTGGTGAGTAGTATACATTGGGGGCCTTTATGTGGGCATGTGCACCTTACAAACTGACCCTTAGAGAGAGTATTCTGTTTCCCCAGAAGGATCACTTACATCCTAGATTGTGGTGAGCACTTACCATCTCACCTAAAGGATGAAGAGGGATGATGATCGGAATCTCTATACGCAAGATATCCTGCATTCATCCATCATGTCCCACATTTGACTGATCTAGATCTTCCTTACAAGAAATGTTCTTGTAAGTATATTCAAATTAAACGACTGATATTTTTCATACAGAGGATACTCTCAGATTGGTTACTCTTGTCCCTTCTTCTTTACCAGTTTCAGTTTAACCCACTGAGTGCCAAAGAATCATCTAACGCACTGGCACTTAAAAGGTTAAAGGGATAGTAATGTTTCACAAAAGAAACATATCTAATTAATCTTCATAGTATTTGGGCCATGGAGAGTGTTATTTCAATACTGTCAGAATTGTAGCTCAAGAATAATTGAATGATAATGTATCCCCCTTCCGCCCCTTTTACTGGTGTAACACTGCACACCTCAGAGCAGCAAGACTGTCTGGATGGATCACAGAGAGGGACAATCTTCAGTGAGCATAAGAGAAAAACCTGAAAAACCTGTCAATTGGGGCAGGGTTTTCCTTATTATCACAATAAGAAGATTGTCCCTTGCTGTGATCTGTCTGGTCAAGAGACCAGGCTCCACATCTGAGGGGGGGTGTCTTACTCTAGGTAAAAGGGGCAGGAGGGAGATACTTTATCATTCAATTAATCTTGAACTACAACTCTGACATTATTGAAATAACACTCTCCATGGCTCAAAAACTATCAAGATTAATTGGAGCTGCTGTTTTGTGAAATATTACTATCCCTTTAAGGGAAAAATTAGTCCTCCTTCAGCACTCAGAAGAGGAAACTTCAGGGAAACCATGGCTGAAAGGGCGGCCCTTTCCTCTGGGCATTAATAGAGTAATGCAAGATTAAAACAAATAATACGCTCTGTGATTCTTACACAAACTATAATTATTATTAATGAACATACATAAACATGAAAACTCACTATGTAAATGTAAACGATAATTGAACATGTACATTCCAAACAATTCATAATTTAGGCCGGATACATTAATAATAAATAACAGAGATGGGGAGAGGTTGAAGAGAAGACATAGACGCACCTATCACCCATGTTAGGACAATGAAAGAGAGGAAGAGGAGACAATTAATATACATTTATGGGAGAGCTTGCTTATGACATAGCATGTTAAAGCTCCACGCCTGTAACAAATATGGGATTTTGAAAGAACTTCGAAAATCATTTCCATATATTAGTAATTTTTTATTTTCAAACTATAACTTTTGAAATTGTTAGCTTTATTTATTTGTCAGTTTAAGCAAGTCAATAGTTCTGTTAGGCAGGTAGCATACCTCCCAAGTGTCCCGCTTTAGCAGATATTAGGGGTCCATACCTCCCAAGTGTCCCTCTTTAGCAGATATTAGGGGTCCATACCTCCCAAGTGTCCTCATTAGTAGATATTAGGAATCCACACCTCCCAAGTGTCCCTCTTTAGGAGATATTATGGGTTCATACCTCACAACGTGTCCTTCTTTAGGAGATATTAGGGATCCATACCTCCCAAGTGTCCCTCTTTAGGAGATATTAGGGATCCATACCTCCCATGTGTTCCTCTTTAGGAGATATTAAGGGTCCATACCTCCCAAGTGTCCCTCTTTAGGAGATATTAAGGGTCCATACCTCCCAAGTGTCCCTCTTTAGGAGATATTAGGGGTTCCTTACCTCCCAAGTGTCCCTCTTATAAGATATAAAGGGTCCATACCTCCCATGTGTCCCTCTTTAGGAGATATTAGGGGTCCATACCTCCCATGTGTCCCTCTTTAGAAGAAGGAACCGGATGCAGGAGATGAACAGGAACCAGAACAAAGACGGTCAACCGGATCAGGAACGGTAACGGAGACTGGCAGCAGGAAACAGCAACCTCGGACGACTTCAACCGGAACAGGCACTGGAACAAGTATAGCAGACAGGAGTCTCAGGAACAGGATGAACTCAGGAAACCAGGAACACAGCAAAAGGCCCTTCAAGCTTCTGTAGCATAGTGAAAGTGGATGCAGTCTGAGACACCACGAAAGTGCGCCCAAAGGGTGCCCAAACTCAGATTAAATAGGCAATGTGAGGCGGGCTAAAGGCAGCCAGCCAGTGGAAGCCCCCTACAGGTGATAGGCACAGCAATGCAGCAATCATGGGCACCGTGATAATATTAAGGGTCCATACCTCCCAAGTGTCCCTCTTTAGGAGAAATTAGGGGTCCATACCTCCCATGTGTCCCCCCTTAGGAGATATTAAGGGTTCATACCTTCCAAGTGCCCCTCATTATGAGATATTAGGGGTCCATACTAGTGTTGAGCGAGCGTGCTCGGCCGATGCTCGGATCGGCTCGAGCATCGCTCTGCTCGGCACATGGCGGTACTCGTCGAGTACCGCCATGTGCTCGCCCGCCATGTTCGGGTGGCGGGGATCTGTGCCGGAAGAGGCACAGATCTGAAGACGCTCCGCTGGACCACCAGGGACTGGAGGTACGGGGGCATTGCGGAGATGAAGGGGGCATTGCGGAGATGAAGGGGGACATTGTGGAAGAGGGGCATAGACTCTATGCCCCTCTTCCACAATGTCCCCCTTCATCTCCGCTATGCCCCTCTTCCACAATGTCCCCCTTCATCTCCTCTATGCCCCTCTTCCACAATGTCCCCCTTCATCTCCGCTATGCCCCTCTTCCACAATGTCCCCCTTCATCTCCTCTATGGCATAGAGGAGATGAAGGGGGACATTGTGGAAGAGGGGCATAGCGGAGATGAAGGGGGACATTGTGGAAGAGGGGCATAGCGGAGATGAAGGGGGACATTGTGGAAGAGGGGCATAGCGGAGATGAAGGGGGCATAGCGGAGATGAAGGGGGACATTGCGGAGATGAAGGGGGCATTCGGAGATGAAGGGGGCATAGCGGAGATGAAGGGGGGCATTGACCAGGCACCCTCCCCTCATCAGAGCAGGGGGTGTCTGGTGTAATGCTCGTGTCGCCCCATTCATTTCAATGGGGCTCGGGTGCTCGGCCGAGCACTCGAGCCTCAGGGGGTGCTCGGTCAGAGCACCCGAGCACCCGAGCATCGGGGTGCTCGCTCAACACTAGTCCATACCTTCCAAGTGCCCCTCTTTATGAGATATTAGGGGTTCATACCTTCCAAGTGCCCCTCATTAGTATATATTAGTGCTTCATACCTCTCATGTGTCCCTCTTTAGGAGATATTAGGGGTCTATACCTCTCAAAGTGTCCCTCTTTAGGAGATTATTCCTGAGAGTGCTGTCAAACTGCAATGAACTGTGTATATCTTCATTTTATTGGACACGAACCCTTGTTATTATTAATAGTTACAGTGAGTGCAATCTTTTCTCCGTTGTACATGTAGAGAACATAGGCAAATAAAGGGGAACTGAAGTTCAGTTTAGTGAGTCTTTTAGGTAGGACATTTGTTCTCTGTATTAGGGGAGTCTAGGGGTGCCCTGGGGGAGAAGAAGGGAGGAAGCAGGTTGACTTCAAATACCCCCAAATTTGGTGTGACTGACAGGCAAGACACAAGCAGCTGGAGTCCAATTTGCTTGCTGATTTTGCTTTTATTGTCTCTGTGCTGGGGAAGTCTGGGGAAAGAAGTTGTTGATATTGTTTCTTAGTTATCATTTTGTTTTTGGACTGACTGTGATAAGATAGGTTGGACAACTAAAAAAGAAAATAATAAAAACATAAAATAAAAAAAGTAAAAACAATTAATACAGAAATAATTAAACAAATAAATATATTAGGTGACAAGCAGCTGACCGGGAGCCTGATGTGAGCTCTGTGATTGAGGCAGATTAGATAGATAGCAGACAACACTGAGAAGTTTGTTGAGGGTCAAGGAAAGACATCACACTCTATCAGTTATCTACTGTAGAGAGTAAAAACACACACAGGAGTAATGTCTAACAAATGCACAAGTGAGTGGGGAAAGGTGGAGCAGTGCAGGGGTGTGGGAGTAAAGTGTTAGTACATAAACTGACTGCAGCAATGGTTGCTGCAGAATGTGCAATAAATGATGATGATCCCTCTCCTCCCAGTGTGGATGCGGTTTGCCAAGGTCCCACCAATCACACCACACCAGTCCCCCACCACCACTACCATACACATCTGCCTCATTGTAGGTTGTACTGCATTTTTTTCTATTACTTGACATCATCATGAATATGTACCAGTGTCACTTAAGCAGGAAGTAAGTGTTGTGGGCAAAGGACAAACTCACTCCACATGCTAACACATTTTTCAACGTAATTGTTGCTGTAGGAATCACAACTTTGACTTCCAGCTACTTATTTCTCCACTGCAGCCTTCAGAAGAAGTAAAATCTTGCTGGGAAATGTTGTACCATTTTAAACATAGCAGAAAATGTGTTAGAACAAGAAAACAATGTGTTGGAATAGGTGACAATTTTGCTTAAATAGGCAAAAAGGTGGAAAATTTTGCATTGGAGAAAAGGAGAAAAGTTTCGCGAAAAAAGAGAAAAATTGTCTGTTTTTCAAGAATTACTGGTCTACTCAGTGCTGAGAAGTACAGGCAGATACTTATCCATCATGCAGTACAATCAGGGAGGCATCTGATTGGCTCCAAATTTGTTCTGCAGCATGACAACGACTAGTGATGATCGAGCACCCCAATGCTCGGATGTTCGGGTGCTCTGACCGAGCACCCCCTGAGGCTCGAGTGCTCGGCCGAGCATCCGAGCCCCATTGAAGTCAATGGGAGGACTCGAGCATTACACCAGGCACCCCCTGCTCTGATGAGGGGAGGGTGCCTGGTCCATAGGAAAAGGGCAGAAAAAGATGGAAACACTACAGAAATGGTTCAGGGACAGCATAGGGAGGATGTCTGGATGCACCTTGGACTCCAACATCGCTGCTGGGAACGATCTTTCGCCCGTAGTACGCCATTTTTACAGACTGACCATAAAACACACAAAAAGGAAAATAAAAACGACTTTAGGCGAAAAATTGTTACCAAACAATATTTGCTGTATATTTACTTGTATATCATCTGCAAATTATCCCAAAAATTTCCTTGATTTTCGGAAGTGAGGCCATGATTAAGAGGGAAACGTGCGCAGAGGCAAATTCTCCCAAAAATTTCCTTGATTTTCAGAACTGAGGCCATGATTAAGAGGGAAACGTGCGCAGAGGCAAATTCTCCCAAAAATTTCCTTGATTTTCAGAACTGAGGCCATGATTAAGATGGAAACGTGCGCTGAGCTGACCATCTAAAACATTATGGGTGAGGGTCTGCTGCAGAGCTGACCATCCTAAACATTATATGCGAAGGCCCGCTAGTGAGCTGACGCTATAAAACATTATATGAGAGGGCCCGCTAGAGCGCTGACCCAATAAAACATTATATGAGAAGGCCCGCTGGTGAGCTGACCTATATAAAAATTGTCAAACAGGGCCCGCTGGTGAGCTGGCCCTATATAAAAATTATATCCCAGGGCACGCTGGTGAGCTGGCCCTATATAAAAATTATATCCCAGGGCATATGGAAGAGGAGGAGGAGGATGAGAAGATTAAGAGTCAACCATATACCCGTTTTTTGGGTGGAAGGGGTGAATGGGAATACAGAGTATTCCCATCATTGTAAATAACATATATAAAGTGAGTTTATGTTCCCCCGGGGCTTTCCTCCAGGGAAGTGGAGAAGTCAGGGGAAATCCAGGCCTTGTTCATTTTTATAAGTGTCAACCTATCAGCATTGTCGGTGGAAAGGCGGATACGCTTATCTGTTATGATGCCACCAGCAGCACTAAATACCCGCTCAGACAGAACGCTGGCGGCAGGGCAGGCCAGCACCTCCAAGGCGTAGAGTGCCAGTTCATACCACGTGTCCAGCTTGGACACCCAGTAGTTGTAAGGCACAGAGGGATCATTGAGGACGCTGACACGGTCTGCTACGTACTCCTTCACCATCTTCCAAAACTTTTCCCTCCTTGTGACACTAGGCTGCGCATCAGGGTGAGGGTGCTGGCGGGGTGTCATGAAGGTGTCCCACGCCTTGGAGAGTGTTGCCCTGCCTTTCTCGGAACTGCTGTGTGCTCCCCTTTTCTCCCCTTCTCGGTTGGCCAAGGTAGCACGTACTCTGCCGCCAGCGTTGTCAGATGGAAAATTTTGGAGCAATTTTTCAACAAGAACCTTCTGGTATTGCAACATTTTGCTTGTCCTCTCCACCGGAGGAATGAGAGATGAGAAATTCTCTTTGTAGCGGGGGTCCAGAAGGGTGAACACCCAGTAATCCGTGTTGTCTAAAATGCGTACAACGCGTGGGTCACGGGAAAGGCAGCCTAACATAAAGTCAGCCATGTGTGCCAGAGTACCAACAGTCAAGATTTCGCTGTCCTCACCAGGAGGATGACTCTCAATCTCCTCATCCTCTTCCTCCTCTTCTGCCCACCCACGCTGAAGAGATGGAACTAAAGTTCCATGGCTACCCTCTGTAGCGGAGGCAACCGTGTCTTCCTCCTCCTCCTCCTCCTCCTCCTCCGCCTCCTCCAATTGTCGCTGAGAAGACGAAGTGAGGGTGCTCTGGCTATCACCTTGTGTAAGCTCTTCCTCCCCCATTTCCACCTCTTCCACATGCAAAGCGTCGGTTTTAATTGTGAGCAGCGAGCGTTTCAGTAGACACAGAAGTGGGATGGTTACACTGATAATAGCGTTATCGCCGCTCACCATCTGTGTCGATTCCTCAAAATTGCGTAAAACCTCACAGAGGTCTGACATCCATTCCCACTCCTCACTTCTGATTACAGGAAGTTGAACGGAGAGGCGACGACCGTGTAACAGCTGGTACTCCACTACTGCCCTCTGCTGCTCACAAAGCCGGGCCAACATGTGGAAGGTGGAGTTCCAGCGCGTGCTCACGTCACACAGCAGCCGGTGAGCTGGCAATTGTAAGCGCTGCTGCAGCTTCAACAGGCCGGCTGAAGCTGTTGATGACTTACGGAAATGTGCACACACGCGGCGCACCTTGGTCAAGAGATCATGCACATTGGGGTAGGTTTTTAGAAATCGCTGCACCACTAAATTAAATACATGCGCTAGGCATGGTACGTGTGTGAGCTTGCCGAGCTCCAAAGCCGCCACCAAGTTACGCCCATTATCACACACAACCATGCCTGCTTGCAGGTTGAGTGGCGAGAGCCACTGCTCGGTCTGGTGACTAATCCCCTGCAACAGCTCTGAGGCCGTGTGCTGTTTGTCCCCAAGGCAGATCAGCTTCAGCACGGCCTGTTGACGCTTCCCCACTGCAGTGCTACACTGCTTCCAGCTACTGGCTGATGGGGGAGTGGCGGTGTGTGTAGAGAATTCGGAGGTGGAAACGGAGGAGGAGGAGCCAATAACGTAGGTGCTGGTGGAAACCCTGATGGAGGTAGGGCCCGCAATCCTCGGCGTGGGTAGCACCCGTGCCATCCCAGGGTCCGAGTCGCTCCCAGCCTCCACGACATTCACCCAGTGTGCCGTCAGGGAAATGTAGCGTCCCTGGCCACAAGCACTTGTCCATGTGTCAGTCGTTAAGTGGACCTTCCCAGTAACTGCGTTGGTCAGGGCACGGGTGATGTTACGGGACACATGGTGGTGTAATGCGGGGATGGCACACCGGGAAAAGTAGTGGCGGCTGGGGACCGCGTACCGAGGGACAGCTGCTGCCATCAGGCTGCGGAAGGACTCAGTGTCCACAAGCCTAAATGGCAGCATTTCGATGGCCAGTAATTTTGAAAGGTGTGAGGTTAGTGCTATGGCCTGTGGGTGGGTGGCTGGGTACTTTCTCTTGCGCTCAAATGCCTGGGGTAACGACATTTGGACGCTGTGCTGGGACAGGGAAGTGGATGTGGTCGCTGATGGTGCTTCAGATGCTACAGGTGCAGGGCGGGAGGTATGCGGGCCTGCGCCTTCAACAGGCGATTGGCCGGCACCGAAAACAGGGGAAGAGGAGGCAGTGGTGTGGCCTGCAGACACAGATGGGCGATCCAGGCGTTCCTCCCACTTACTACGGTGCTTGGATGCCATGTGTCGGATCATGCTGGTGGTGGTGAGGTTTCTAGTGTTCATGCCTCGGCTCATTCTGGTGTGGCACAGGTTGCAAACTACAATTCTTTTGTCGTCCGCACTTTCCTTAAAAAAACGCCATACCGCGGAACACCTACCCCTTGGCAAGGTAGATTTACGCAAGGGGGTGCTCCGTGGAACATTTGCGGGCCGGTTTGGTGCGGTCCGCCTTCTTTCTGTAGCCACACCACTGCCTCTTCCAGCCTGTTGCGGTGCTGCAGATGGCTCACCCTCAGGACTGCTGTCATCGCTCGGCTCTACACCTTCCCAGGTGGGGTCAGTCACCTCATCGTCCACCAAGTCCTCCTCCACTTCCTCACTCTGATCATCCTCCTCAAGTCTTGATCCCACCACATACTCAGTCATTGACAACTGTATAACATTCTCCTCAACAAGGTCTTGAGACGGAAATAGTGGTTGATTTAATGGCAACTGTGTCTCATCATCATCATCATCATCCACTACTTCCTTTGACCTTAAATGCCGTTCACATCTGTCATCTTCTTGAGATTGGGTAGCCTCTAGAGGTTGTGAATCAGGGCACAAGATGTCATGTTCCTCTGCAAGCGTGCTTGGAGAGAGGGTCAAATGAAGGATTGGTGATGAGACGAGCTCCTCACTATATCCCAGTGTGGGATCACTTCTTTGACCAGACCGTGTATGGTGGGAGGAAGGATGATCAGAGTGAGGATTATGTTGACCAGACTCTTGGCTACTGAGAGTGGACTTGGTGGAAGACAGGGTGGTGCTTAACCGACTGGAAGCAGTATCAGCTGTCATCCAACCGACCACCTGTTCGCAGTGGTCGGACCTCGAGAGTGATGTCCTGCGACGCCCTGTAAAATTACACATGAAGCTAGGTATGGTGGATGTCTTTCTTTCTTGTGCTCTGGCACCAGGCACAGTTTCTCCGCGTCCTGACCCGCGCCCTGAACTTTCAGGATCACGTCCACTTCCCCGTCCCTTTTTACCCGCCTTCTTCATCTTACACAGAATATGTGACTTTAATATTTGAGTTTGAAAACTTAACAGTATTTCTTATTATTCTGCAACTGTACAGAGTACACAGAATAGGCTGTTAAACGGCGGTGAAACACACTGAATGGAATATGTGACTTTAATATTTGAGTTTGAAAACTTAACAGTATTTCTTATTATTCTGCAACTCTGCAGAGTACACAGAAAAGGCTGCTAAACTGCGGTGAAACACACTGAATGGAATATGTGACTTTAATATTTGAGTTTGAAAACTTAACAGTATTTCTTATTATTCTGCAACTGTACAGAGTACACAGAATAGGCTGTTAAACGGCGGTGAAACACACTGAATGGAATATGTGACTTTAATATTTGAGTTTGAAAACTTAACAGTATTTCTTATTATTCTGCAACTGTACAGAGTACACAGAATAGGCTGTTAAACGGCGGTGAAACACACTGAATGGAATATGTGACTTTAATATTTGAGTTTGAAAACTTAACAGTATTTCTTATTATTCTGCAACTGTACAGAGTACACAGAATAGGCTGTTAAACGGCGGTGAAACACACTGAATGGAATATGTGACTTTAATATTTGAGTTTGAAAACTTAACAGTATTTCTTATTATTCTGCAACTGTACAGAGTACACAGAATAGGCTGTTAAACGGCGGTGAAACACACTGAATGGAATATGTGACTTTAATATTTGAGTTTGAAAACTTAACAGTATTTCTTATTATTCTGCAACTGTACAGAGTACACAGAATAGGCTGTTAAACGGCGGTGAAACACACTGAATGGAATATGTGACTTTAATATTTGAGTTTGAAAACTTAACAGTATTTCTTATTATTCTGCAACTCTGCAGAGTACACAGAAAAGGCTGCTAAACTGCGGTGAAACACACTGAATGGAATATGTGACTTTAATATTTGAGTTTGAAAACTTAACAGTATTTCTTATTATTCTGCAACTGTACAGAGTACACAGAATAGGCTGTTAAACGGCGGTGAAACACACTGAATGGAATATGTGACTTTAATATTTGAGTTTGAAAACTTAACAGTATTTCTTATTATTCTGCAACTGTACAGAGTACACAGAATAGGCTGTTAAACGGCGGTGAAACACACTGAATGGAATATGTGACTTTAATATTTGAGTTTGAAAACTTAACAGTATTTCTTATTATTCTGCAACTGTACAGAGTACACAGAATAGGCTGTTAAACGGCGGTGAAACACACTGAATGGAATATGTGACTTTAATATTTGAGTTTGAAAACTTAACAGTATTTCTTATTATTCTGCAACTGTACAGAGTACACAGAATAGGCTGTTAAACGGCGGTGAAACACACTGAATGGAATATGTGACTTTAATATTTGAGTTTGAAAACTTAACAGTATTTCTTATTATTCTGCAACTCTGCAGAGTACACAGAAAAGGCTGCTAAACGGCGGTGAAACACACTGAATGGAATATGTGACTTTAATATTTGAGTTTGAAAACTTAACAGTATTTCTTATTATTCTGCAACTGTACAGAGTACACAGAATAGGCTGTTAAACGGCGGTGAAACACACTGAATGGAATATGTGACTTTAATATTTGAGTTTGAAAACTTAACAGTATTTCTTATTATTCTGCAACTGTACAGAGTACACAGAATAGGCTGTTAAACGGCGGTGAAACACACTGAATGGAATATGTGACTTTAATATTTGAGTTTGAAAACTTAACAGTATTTCTTATTATTCTGCAACTGTACAGAGTACACAGAATAGGCTGTTAAACGGCGGTGAAACACACTGAATGGAATATGTGACTTTAATATTTGAGTTTGAAAACTTAACAGTATTTCTTATTATTCTGCAACTGTACAGAGTACACAGAATAGGCTGTTAAACGGCGGTGAAACACACTGAATGGAATATGTGACTTTAATATTTGAGTTTGAAAACTTAACAGTATTTCTTATTATTCTGCAACTGTACAGAGTACACAGAATAGGCTGTTAAACGGCGGTGAAACACACTGAATGGAATATGTGACTTTAATATTTGAGTTTGAAAACTTAACAGTATTTCTTATTATTCTGCAACTGTACAGAGTACACAGAATAGGCTGTTAAACGGCGGTGAAACACACTGAATGGAATATGTGACTTTAATATTTGAGTTTGAAAACTTAACAGTATTTCTTATTATTCTGCAACTGTACAGAGTACACAGAATAGGCTGTTAAACGGCGGTGAAACACACTGAATGGAATATGTGACTTTAATATTTGAGTTTGAAAACTTAACAGTATTTCTTATTATTCTGCAACTGTACAGAGTACACAGAATAGGCTGTTAAACGGCGGTGAAACACACTGAATGGAATATGTGACTTTAATATTTTAGTTTGAAAACTTAACAGTATTTCTTATTATTCTGCAACTCTGCAGAGTACACAGAAAAGGCTGCTAAACTGCGGTGAAACACACTGAATGGAATATGTGACTTTGATATTTTAGTTTGAAGACTTAACAGTATTTCTTCCTATTCTGCAACTGTGCAGAGTACACAGAATAGGCTGCTAAACTGCGGTGACACACACAGAATGGAATATGTGACTTTAATATTTGAGTTTGAAAACTTAACAGTATTTCTTCCTATTCTGCAACTCTGCACAGTACACAGAATGTGCTGCTAAACTGCGGCGACGCACACTGAATGGAATATGTGACTTTGATATTTTACAGTTTGAAGACTTTACAGTATTTCTTCCTATTCTGCAACTCTGCACAGTACACAGAATGTGCTGCTAAACTGCGGCGACGCACACTGAATGGAATATGTGACTTTGATATTTTAGTTTGAAGACTTAACAGTATTTCTTCCTATTCTGCAACTCTGCACAGTACACAGAATGTGCTGCTAAACTGCGGCGAAGCACACTGAATGGAATATGTGACTTTGATATTTTAGTTTGAAGACTTAAGAGTATTTCTTCCTATTCTGCAACTCTGCACAGTACTCAGAATGTGCTGCTAAACTGCGGCGACGCACACTGAATGGAATACGTGACTTTGATATTTTAGTTTGAAGACTTAACAGAATGTGCTCTAATCTGCAACTTTGCACACTAAACAGAATGTGCTCTAATCTGCAACTTTGCACACTAAACAGAATGTGCTCTAATCTGCAACTTTGCACACTAAACAGAATGTGCTCTAATCTGCAACTGTGCACACTAAACAGAATGTGCTCTAATCTGCAACTTTTCACACTAAACAGAATATTTTTTTTTTTTTTTTTTTTGTTTTTTTCCCCCCACACAAAATAACCTGCTGCCCCCACACACAGTAGTCCTAAAAAGGACTTTTGGTTCTTTTTTGTCACAATTTTTTTTTTTCCTCCCTACACTGCCTTTCCCTTCCTATCCTCAGCTCTCCCTGGCTCAGACTGAGCCGAACTCGATGGTCAGGTGCTATACAGCACCTGACCACGGGTTCTGGCCAGCCAATCAGTGTAATGCCAGCAGCCAACATGGCTGCTGGCATTACACCGATGTCAGAGCCTCCCTGCACGTTTATTGGCTGCGCAGCAGCCGCAAAACGTGCGGGGAGGAGACCCGAACATGGCGGGCGAGCACATGCGGTACTCGTACGAGTACCGCCATGTGCCGAGCAGAGCGATGCTCGAGCCGATCCGAGCATCGGCCGAGCATGCTCGCTCAACACTAACAACGACCCCAAACATACAGCCAAAGACATTAAGAACTATATTCAGGGTAAAGAAGAACAAGGAGTCCTGGAAGTGATGGTATGGCCCCTACAGAGCCCTGATCTCAATAACTGTGGTTAGTTCTCCAAGATGTTTGGAACAACCTACCTGCTGAGTTCCTTAACAAACTGTGTGTAAGTGTACTTAGAAGAACTGATGCTGTTTTGAAGGCAAAGGGTGGGGTCACCAAATATTGATTGGTTTAAATGTTTCTTCTGTCCCCTTACTATGCATTTTATTAATTGATGAAAAATAAACTATTGACCTATTTTTGAAAGCATTCTTACTTTATAGCATCTTTTCACACCTGCCTAAAACTTTTGCACAGTACTGTATATTTTAGAGGGATTTGAATAAAACACAACGTTTATTTTATCTATAAACAGAGATCCATCGAGCTCACTCCCCGAAAGTTCAAAACGAAAGAATGTTATAGTAACAGCTTTAACCGCTTCATATCTATGGAGAACTGTTGTCAGTGACTCACCTCTCTCAGAGAATCATACCTCCCAACATTTCAAATTGCCAAAGAGGGACACTTGTGTTTTAGGGGGTGTTGCTGTGGGCGTGGCTGGTGGGCGGGGCATTACCAAGAATTTTTAGGCTATTTCATGACCTGTCGATCCCTAATAAATGACTTCTAACAAGACCAAAGGTTTTCTATTTACACAGACTAATTTATAAACCCATGTAATAAAGATTAATGTCAGTTTTATTGCTGTGGAGCAGTGATTCTCAACCAGGGTGCAGTGGAACTTTGGTGTGCCATGGACATCAACTTAGGGTGCCTTGTGTTTTCTATAAAGACTAACAAAAATTTATTTTTAAATAAAGATTTATAGAAATTCTTATGCACAATATGGTTAGTTATAGTATTATGATTATAAGACCTAATAATGCTGTATATTTATGTATTGTACTCTTCATTTTTCCCTTGATAAAGTCCATTAAGTATGTTAGGGGTGCCTAGGGTTGCCACCTTTTCTTCAAAAAAAATACCGGCCATGGCATTCCCTCCATAGACTTAACACTGCACAGAAGCCAATTTTTTACCAGCCTGCCGGTACAATATTGGCTGGGTGGCAACCCTAGGGGTGCCCCGAATGTTCAAGATTACGTGTTAGGGGTGCCCCAAGCAAAAAAGATTGAGAACCACTGCTGTGGAGCAATGTTAAACTTATATACACACCATACAGTCTGATCTACTAAAAAGAGGGACATCAGGGTGGGAAAGAGGGACAGAGGGATTTGGGTCTAAAAGAGGGACACTTGGGAGGTATGGAGAATGCAACAAAATAAGTATCTGAAATGTATCCTCCAGAGGGCAATATTAAACTTGAAACTGTAATAACTCTGAAACTATGTATATTCAGTTGGTACAAGTACCCTTGTTTTACTCAGAATGTAAAGCTAAACATTTATAATTAAAATGCATAGACTTTTAATAAAAGTTATTACTCACCCACTGGATTCCTGCTCCATCATTCAAGTCTCCCAGCCAAAAAAAACAAGGTGAGGGGATATGTATACATAGAGACAATCAGGGCTGGATTTACATCTCAGGAGCCTGTAGCCCCCCCCCCCCCCCGCCCCTTTGAGACCCAAATCCCTCTTTATCGGTTCATCTCAGTACATAACTCTGTCAGGCAAGAAATAAAATGTACAGAAGAGAGAATGTGCAACCAGAATGAACTGGGGAGAGATCTGCTTGAGAGACATCTACAGAGGGGTGCAGATCGGAGCGTCTCCAGCTGTTCAGGACTACAACCCTTTGAGTGCCGTATGCAAACCCCTCTTGCACTCATAGGGTTAATTTGTGACCGCCGCGCCAGGCTGCCCAGCAGGTGCCATCCAGGCCAGCTGCAATTTCTTGAAAAAGAGAGCACAGCACATCGACACTATCAGCCATCTACCCGGACAGTGGGAGCACTCAGCACATAGAGACAGATCCTTTTCCTTCCTCAAATCCAATCTTCACTCACCTGGGCTGGCTGCTGGTGCACTCACCTGGGCTGGCTGCTGGTGCACTCACCTGGGCTGTCTGCTGGTGCACTCACCTGGGCTGGCTGCTGGTGCACTCACCTGGGCTGGCTCCTGGTGCACTCACCTGGGCTGGCTGCTGGTGCACTCACCTGGGCTGGCTGCTGGTACACTCACCTGGGCTGGCTATTGATGCACTCACCTGGGCTGGATGCTGGTGTACTCCCCTGGGCTGGCTGATGGTGCACTCACCTGGGCTGGCTGATGGTGCACTCACCTGGGCTGGCTCCTGGTGCACTCACCTGGGCTGGCTGCTGGTGCACTCACCTGGGCTGGCTGCTGGTACACTCACCTGGGCTGGCTATTGATGCACTCACCTGGGCTGGATGCTGGTGTACTCCCCTGGGCTGGCTGATGGTGCACTCACCTGGGCTGGCTGATGGTGCACTCACCTGGGCTGGCTATTGATGCACTCACCTGGGCTAGATGCTGGTGCACTCCCCTGGGCTGGCTGCTGGTGCACTCACCTGGGCTGGCTGCTGGTGCACTCCCCTGGGCTGGATGCTGGTACACTCACCTGGGCTGGCTGCTGATGCACTCACCTGGGCTGGCTTCTGATGCACTCACCTGGGCTGGCTGCTGATGCACTCACCTGGGCTGGCTGATGGTGCACACACCTGGGCTGGCTGCTGGTGCACTCACCTGGGCTGGCTTCTGATGCACTCACCTGGGCTGGCTGCTGATGCACTCACCTGGGCTGGCTGATGGTGCACACACCTGGGCTGGCTGCTGGTGCACACACCTGGGCTGGCTGCTGGTGCTCACACTCGCTGCTATCCTTCCCAGGAATCCCCAAGTGCCACTGAAAGGCTGGCTAATTTAAAAAAAGGACTGACTCCCCTCTGTGGGGTGGGCCTGTAGGCAGATGCCTACTCTGCCTTATTATTAGTGACTGTATATTTAATTTATAATTTGTAGCTTCCTTGTTATATTTGGGTGACCTGGAAAGTCCATAGCTTTAGAGTCAGATATGAGTAGAGACTATTTCAGACTCAATAATACGACAGGATCTTAGGCATATTTTATATAATATACTTAATATGTGTTTTATTTAATATTTATGTTTTTTATTATAGTTTGATTTATGTGGTTCAAGAAAGCTCATAGCCCATTGCTTAGAAAGAATAGGGGCAATTTTGCACTATAGCTATATGTTATTTTGAGAAAAATAAAAACAAAATGTATCCTATATGTTCTCGTCTTTCACTATATTGAAAGTGACATATTTGATGTCACCTTTAAATTTGGGCCATTGTTTATATGTATCTTTATTTTGTATACTGGTCCTGGTGTGGGGCTGGATTTCCCTATAAGCAGAGCAGGTAACTTCCTAGAGCTCCAAGTTTTGAGGGTTATTATGTAACCCTTGAATGCTAGAAAGAACGCCAGTGCATTGCTCTAGATACCAAGGGGGTTAACGTTTTTATCATTCTTGCTTGTCATATGCCAAAGGTATTTTATGTGCCAAGGAACAGTGGATGGGCCTTGAGGAGGGATCATGTAAGGAGCAGGGGTGTTATTTAAAACCCTTTGAGTGCCAGGGAGATATCCAACGGACTGCAATGCAATCTGGTTTAAGGGCCATATTTCTTTAGAAGGAGTGTCACCCATACCCCAGAGCTATAACACTTACCTGTCATCCACTGTAATTCATTATCTGTTATCTTCTTTCTTCAGTCTTCTTCGTTCTTCTCAACTTCATCTTCTGTCTTCTCATTTTCTTCTGTGTCCTAATGATAATGGCGCTGTAAATAAAAAAAAATGTGAAAATCATTGATCCCCCCCCCAAAGATATGCATGAAATATGTGCAAGCCTTAACCCTTTGAGTGCTGGTGGGGTACGCAATGCATTGCTGAGCAATGAGTTGCGTATCCTTCTTGCATTCCAAGGGTTAATGTATGCCGGCGTTCCAAGAGATAAATGTATGATGGCATTTCAAAAGTTAATTTTTTCACTTTGTCATCCCCCTGCTAGAAGCTGGCTGGGAGGTGCATAAGCACACAATCCAGCCAATGGTAGCGTGGGAACCATTTTGAACAGAGACCGTCCATATAAAAGTCAGTCTCTGATCAAATTTTTACACAGAATGTCTCGGGCAATGTCCAGAGAGGTAACTTTGGGGGTAATTGTTTTGCTCTGCACACGTGCCGCCACCAGTGTCAGTGTAGAATTAACTCCTAGGATGCAATCATACTTTTATCTCTTGAAATGCCTGCATGCCAGTATTGTCTATAATTCATTCCCTAGGCTCCAGCAGAGTTTCTTTGTAGATTTATTATCTTTTTGATGCTCTAATGAATTTCAGTCTTTAGCCAGAGATGGCTAAGTCTATAGAATGTAAGGGTTAACCCTCCAAGCACCAGAGGGATGCATGGCCCATCTCTTCCAAACGACCTGTGCGGCCCCCTGGCACCTAAATGGCCCAGAATACGTTTATTCAGTGGGATAATGTGACATAAATTCCTTGTCATGTTCAGGCCACAATTCAGAGGGTTAACCCTTTGAGTGCCAGAGGGGCAAGCAGTGCATTTCTCTGCACTCAAAGGATTAAACATGGTTATCAAAATATACTCCCAGATCTTTCTATCTCTCTGTGTCCTAAAATGTGCCATCAGAACAGTCACTTTGAGATCTTTAATGCTGTGATTAGTTTTGCAAAAATGTTGACCAGCAGGGATGTTTCACCTAAAATAATTCATCCCTTTCCTTAGGGTCTGTCCTGTCTCACCTACATATTGTCCAGCTGCGGACATTTCACAGTCTTTGTGGGTGAGGTTCTCACCAAAACCAAGTTTAGCACTCTGAACAGTGGCTTTAACCATGACAAGGAATTTATGTCACATTATCCCACAGAATAAACATATTCTGGGCCATTTAGGTGCCAGGTGGCTACACAGCTTATTGCAAGAAATGGGCTGTGCACCCCTCTGGTGGATTAACCCTTACATTCTATAGACTTAACCATCTCTGGATAAAGAATGAAACTCATTGGAGCATTAAAAAAGGAAATAAGTCTACAAATCAATAAAGAGACTCTGCGGGAGCCTAGGGAATTAAAGGGATAGTAATACTTCGTTTTATCTTTATTTTATTTTGTAGGCATTAAAAAAACATGAAGAACGATATAAGTCTTATCTCTCAAACCTTTATGGTTTAAGAGATATTCACAAACAAAGTATCCCCCCCTGTTCAGCCGATCAGAAGGGAGGTGCCCAGGTAGACTGCAGAGAGGGACAATCTTCAATTAAGATAAGGGAAAAAGCTGAAAAACTTGTCAAGGGGGGCAGGGCTTTCATTGTTCTCATAGGAAGAAGATTGTCCCCTTCTGTTATCTGTCTGGTCTTACAACCAGATTCACATCTGAAAAGAGATGTCTTACACTAGGAAAAAGGGGCGAGAGGGGGAAACTTTTCTTGTGAATATCTCTTAAACCATAAAGGTCTGAGAGATAAGACTTATATCGTTCTTCATGTTTTTTTTTAATGCCTACAAAATAAAATAAAGTTAAAAAGAAGTATTACTATCCCTTTAATCATAGACAAATCACTGCCAGTAGAATTTAAATTTGAAAATTATTTGCATGAGTGTTTAAACTGTCACGTATTGTGTATCCATCCTTCATTCTTATTATGCCCAAAGATGAGACCTAGGGCTCGATTCATTAACCACCGGTAAAATAAGAAAAAACATCCAACGATAGTTTTCAAAGCACAGTAAGCCATCCAATGACCTGTGCAGTGAAAAACTACCTCAGAAAAGAAAACACGTTGGGTGCTAAATTTTGCGCCCATTGGAAACAAAGAAAAATATTATGAATTTTTTTATTCAATTCCCTGCATTGGGCAGTAACATGTGTTAAGGGACTCCATTTTATCTCCAAAAATCTGCACCAACTTTTTTTTGCCGTAGAGTCCCCTAACGCATGTTTTAAACTACTGACGCTGGAATTCACACACCCACTTTTCCAAGCGCTACCAACGGGGTACTAGGGCAGAGGTAAAAGAGATCAGATAATAACTTACACTTGATCTCCCATGAGAATCATACAAAAAAATTATATGTAACAGTACTTCCAATTGTCCGTATGTATTGGTAGATCACAGTCCATAGACTATAGGATGTCACTTCAAGTTACAAAGTATGGGAATCGAGGAGTTTAAGTGGTTTGTGCTTTGTTCCACATACCACTGTGATGATTGTGACCATTGTTTAAGAACAATTTGTTTATAGCTACCCATTGTTCATCTTTATCTAACTGAATTAAACAATAGGAAACATGGAGCCTTGTGCAGAAAGAAAAAAAATAGCGCCAACTGTTTCAATGGAGAGAGAAAAGTCCCCTAAATTCCCCCAAATTCTCATTGATTGATATCAGTGGCATCCAAGTTCGATCTTCAAGGGCCATCAACAGGCTGGGATTTAACAATTACCCTGATTAAGCACAGTTGAGTTAAAGGGATAGTAATGTTTCATAATAAAAGCAGCTCTAATTAATCATCATAGTATTTGGACTATGGAGAGTGTTATTTCAGTTCTGTCAGAGTTGTAGTACAAGAGTAATTCAATGACAAAGTATCCCCCTCCCGCCCCTTTTACTGATATAACACTATTCAGCCAGATCAGAAGGGAGGTGCCCAGGTAGACTGCAGAGAGGGACAGTCTTCAATTAAGATAAGGGGAAAACCTGAAAAACTTGTCAAGGGGGCAGGGTTTTTATTGTTCTCATAGGAAGAAGATTGTCACCTGCTGTTATCTGTCTGGTCTATGGACTGGATTCCACATCTGAGAAGGGGCGGGAGGGGAAATTTTATCCTTCAATTACTCTTGAACCACAACTCTGACAGTATTGAAATAACACTCTATATGGCTCAAATACTATGAAGAGTAATTGGAGCTGCTGTTTTTGTGAAACATTACTATCCCTTTAATCAGTGCTCATCCATTTTGATTGGCTAACCTGTGCTCAGACAGGGAAATCATTAAATTCTGGACTGTTTGTAGCCATTGAGGACTGAACTTGGACACCCCTGATATATATATCATACCTCCCAACATTTTAAATAGCCAAAGAGAGACATTTTTGTTTTAGATGGTGTTGCTGGGGGTGTGGCTGGTAGGCAGGGCATTACCAAGAATGTTTAGGTTATTTCATGACTTATTGACAGCTCTTTGTGTAAGTGAAATAAGTGATTTGATTTAAAGGGATAGTAATACCTAAAATGTAAAAAAAAATATGTTGTAGGGTTTATCCCCCTGAGTAAAACAAGAGTACTCCCACTTCTGAAAGATGTTTCATTCAAAAGTTATTAATTTTCAAAGTTGATTTTTTTAGGTGCAATATCACAGTAGCCTGAAATTGTACAGTGGCGCTGTTGCTACACAATCCTATGGACAGCTCTGGTCTCAGGACCATAAATCTCCATAGGATGGTGTAGCAACAGCGCCACTCTACAATTTCAGGCCACTGTGATATTGCACCTAAAAAATTCAACTTTGAAAATTAATAACTTTTGAATGAAACATCTTTCAGCAGTGGGAGTACTCTTGTTTTACTCAGGGGGATAAACCCTACAACATATTTTTTTTTACATTTTAGGTATTACTATCCCTTTAAGATCAAAGTATTTAATTTACACAGTCTAATTTATAAACATGTATTGAAGTTTAAACAAACATTAATGTGAGTTTTATTGCTGTGGAGCAATGTGATACATTTATATTCACACCACGCAGTTTGATCTCCTTAAAGAGGAAGTTTTGCATACTATACAGTCACCCTTCAATAATTAAACATATGGCGGCTAGCTTCATAAAACGTGTATTACCTCTAAGAAGTGCCAGATTCTAAAGAAATCCTTAATCTTCAGAGACTGATGGCCACGTTAGTGCAGTCTGCGCACCTGCTCTGTCAGTGCCATCCAGTTACCTTGTGGCACACTGCAATGCTTCTTACAGGAGACCGGGACTGACAGAGCAGGCACACAGATAAGATGCCTGCCCTGATGCCTGGATTCTGGTCTCCAAAGATTAAGGATTACTTTAGAATCTGGCACTTCTGAGAAGTAATACACGTATTATAAAGCTAGTTGCCATATGTTTAATTATTTAAGGATGACTGTATAGTATGTGAAAGTTCCACATTAAAGAGGGACACAGTGATTTGAGTTTAAAAAAGGGACTGTCCCTCCTAAATAGAGACACCTGAGGGGTATGGATCCCTAATATTTCCTAAAGAGGAACACTTGGGAGGTATGGATCCCTAATATCTCCTAAAGAGGGACACTTGGGAGGTATGGATCGCTAATATCTCCTAAAGAGGGACACTAGGGAGGTATGGACCCCTAATATCTACTAAAGAGGGACACTTGGGAGGTACGGACCCCTAATATCTCCTAAAGAGGGACACTTGGGAGGTACAGATCCCTAATATCTCCTAAAGAGGGACACTTGGGAGGTATGGACCAATAATATCTCCTAAAGAGGGACACTTGGGAGGTATGGACCCCTTATATCTCCTAAAGAGGGACACTTTGAGAGGTATAGACCCCTAATATCTCCTAAAGAGGGATAATTGAGAGGTATAGACCCCTAATATCTCCTAAAGAGGGACACTTTCTTCCTGCAGGAGTGGTTTTCTAAAATGAAAGGTAACAAGTCACCTTATTCTTAGTGGACCAAGTGCCAAAAAAATGTACAGTCACTGACAAAATGTATGTTGTCACAGACAAAATGTCCCAGCTCACCGAACTGGTGTGACCTGGCTGATAATTGACTTAGTCTTCCTGAACACATCTTTAGAAGTTCTATGACATTCCTTTCCGTATTATGCTGTTTTGATACAATAGCATAGTGATTATCCCAATTCTGTCCATGGGCCCCCCAAAAGGTCTGTTATTAAATATATCCCAATTAAAGGAGCAGTAAACTTATTTTACACTGATAAACACAGACACCAGAGGAAGAAGCGATTGGGTTATACAATCTATAATAAAGTTAATATGTCCTTTTGATTCAGTTGGAGCTTTTAACCTCATTAAAGGGATAGTAATGTTTCAAAATAAAAACAGCTAAAGTTAATCTTCATAGTATTTGGGCCATGGAGAGTGTTATTTCAATACTGTCAGAGTTGTAGTACAAGAGTAATTGAATGATAAAGTATCCCCCTCCCTCCCCTTTTACTGATGTAACACTGCTCACCTCAGAGCAGCAAGACTGTCTGGATGGATCACAGAGAGGGACAATTTTCAGTGAGCATAAGGGGAAAAACCTGAAAAACCTGTCAAGTGGGGGCAGGGTTTTCCTTATGATCACAGTAAGAAGATTGTCTTTTCTGTGACCCCTCCGGTCCAGGGACCAGATTCCACATCTGAGGGGAGGCGGCTTACACTTGGTTAAAGGGGTGTTAGGGGGATACTTTATCATTCAAATACTCTTGAACTACAACTCTGACAGTATTGAAATAACACCCTCTATGGCCCAAATACTTTGAAGATTAATCGGAGCTGATGTTTTTGTGAAACATTACTATCCCTTTAATACTAAAGAGGTCTCCACTGCATTGGATAGTTATCTAGGTTTCTAAAGATTAACCCTTTGTGTGCCAGATGGGTATGCAGCACATTGTGTTGTATACCCCTCTGGCAATCAAAGGGTTAAATTCTGCATTTAGATCATTAAGACTTTTATGAATTCTCTTTTATTCTTCTTATGGTTCAGCTGAGGCTCTAGAATAGGTCCACTATGCCCGTATATATAAGTCCCCATGTGTCTGTACCTCAGTGTCTGTGATATCTGTCTTCTGTTCAAGTAAACAGCCAGTGCACTTGAAAAATGGAAATACACAACCAGGCAGACCTCGTTGCAGCCACAGCCACAAATCAGTTCTACAGACTGCAGGTAGAGGGCGTTCATGGAAGAACGGAAACAGCTGAATGAGGCTCATGGATTTAAAGCAAAAGAGAGACAACAGCTTAAAGCGTTAGTAATGTCCAACGAAAAGTTTTTTGCATTTAGAAGGGCTTAAAAAGCTGAGCTATATGCAAAAAAACATATCTCTCAAACCGCTATGGTTTAAGAGATACAGGCGTTTAAAGTTCGCTGTCTCCTACTGACAGCTGTAAAGCTGTCAGCAGGAGATTTGTGTCGGTCGACACGGAGGCGCTTGAGAAGTTCCGCGATCTCGTTACTTACAAGGAATCCCGTCATTGGAATGGTCTAAAACGTGTGCCTGCTCACACCCCGGGAGCCAGCATGATCCACCTTCCACCATAGTCTCACTCACACTCACTCACTCCCCAGGAGCCAGCACGATCCACCTTCCACCATAGTATGTGCAATTACCACATGCATTTCACTGTGAATGCCACAGTGGAGGCATAAGTACAAACACAAACTCATTACAATGACACATAAGTCACCCCCTTACGACTCACTTCTGTGTGTGTGTGTGTCTCTGTGTGTGCCTGTGTGTTCCTCACTGTGTGTGTTGCATGTCTGTATTACACTCTATGTGTCTGCATGTTGTGCATTGCATGTATGTGTGTATGACTGTGTCGCATTTGTGTGTGTGTCTCTGTGTGTGTTTGTCTTGCATCCATGTGTGTGTGCATTAATTCCCTATATAGCCTGACGGGCAGCGCCGTCCCACATTGCTAATATATATATATATATATATATATATATATATAAAAGAACAAAGAAGAGGGCAGCACCCGTGGGACTTTTACTCAGGCGATAATTTATTAACAAAATGGCGACTGACAAGGTCAACGTTTCGGCTCCATAAGAGCCTTTCTCAAGACAAAGATACAATGCTTAGACTTGTGTATTTAAACCCTCCCCCCTCCAGCGTCGCCCATGACGCTATTGACGTCATCGCTCCCCGTCGCTCTGATAGGTCGGCGGGGGGTGGACGTCCTCCATTGATCAACAGTAGAAATAGAAAGTAAAAATAAACCCCGTGTGAAAAAGAAAAACAAATGTTGCAAGGAAAGCTATAAAGATACTAAGTAGCAGTACATCACGTGAGATAACTAATGGCATATCAATCCGATGCAGACACCACACTGCACTGATAGTGCGGGCAGCATCCGCGGCGATGTCCACTGAGACCGAAACCCACATCGAGCTTAACTACAATGTAAATATTCCAAACATAAAAAGCACCAACATGGGTAGGAGATGGAAAAACAGGGGGAGTAATGGAAGCTCCAAACGGAATTCATAAGGCTAAAATAGTCATGCCCTATTCCATTCACTATAAAACCGGTGTCCCCCAGGATCAGACTGGTTGTTGCATGTATCAATATCAAAGCGACACAAAGTCAGATCTGTAGCATGGTTTCAAAGCCGGTGGTCCCAATGAATTTTGGACTAAACATAGAGCACGGTGAATCAAAATCATATTGAAATATTGTCAGATACAGAGGTCTAGTGAGAGAGAGACATAAAGGTGTATATCGACCAATTAGACAAAAAAGGGTCTTAGTAACTGAGAAGGTGGAAAATATCCTATTATGGCCATATGTTAACAGCAACGCCCTCCTTACTAAAAAGGGTTCTATGCCCATATTGACCTGGAAAACCACCACTCAGTCATTCAATAAGGATCCTAAGCACAGGAGAAGATGGTCAAGTCCTATTATGGACGCATGTTAACAGTAACGCCCTCCAAATAGAAGGGTTCTATACCCATAGCGCCCTGGAGAGACCACCCCTCAATGTAATAGGGCATGAACCACCAAGGTTAAACACAAGCCAAATGTAAGGTTTGGCATCCGCAGTGACCAAAGTGAACTGGCTAATGTCTTGGGTAGTCACAGAAAACAGGTCCACTGTGCCCTTTCATTAAGTCCTTTAGGTTGAATTGTATTCAAGTGATAAATCCACCTTTCTTCCTTTTGTAATAGTTTCCTCCCTCTATCACCTCCTCTGTGTAGCTCTGGCTGAAAATCAATAATCATGTATCTTAGATCTGCCATAGAGTGTTTCATCTCAGTGAAATGTCTTGCCACTGGTTTGTCACTCTTATTGGTTGTAAGGGCTTCTCTGATACTGGTCCTGTGATTCGCCATTCGGTCCCTGAAGCTAGTGATCGTCTTCCCTATATACAGAAGACTACAAGGACATTTAATAAAGTAAATCACGTGGCTACTAGTGCATGTCAACCTGTGTCTGATCGTAATGGGACGTCTGGTGTGAGGATGTGAAAAGGATTCACCAGTGAGTAAATATCTAGAGGTAGTGCACCCCGTGCACTTATAGCAACCTTTTTTGGTGCTGGTAGCCATGTAGAATAATGTTGTTGATAGCAATGTGTTGGATCGGTGTGCACCAACAGGTCCCTAAGATTGCGTCCTCTTTTATAGCATAGTCTAGGTTGGGTCCTAAAAACGTGTGGTAGCGAATTATCCGTTGCTAAAAGATTCCAATGTTTGTTCACCGCAGTGCGGATCTGTGTACTTGCAGGTGTGAATGTAGAGATAAAGGTTATCCTCTCCTCCTTATCAATTTTATCAACAGGATTTAATAAGGACACCTGTGTGTGTTCAGTAGCTCTTTCCATAGCAGTATCCAAAATCTGTTTTTTATATCCCCTTTGGAGGAACCTGTCGTATAACTCTTGTAGTTGTATCTAGACCACTGGTTGCAACCTCTGGTACAACAGCTGCCCTCTTATGTGAAGGATACACGGGATTTCATTAGGGCTCTCTTGGACAAGAATGTCTATTGGTAACTATGAATGTTAAGTCCCTGTACACTGTTATCCCTATCCCAGAAGGCATTAGAGCGGTAGCAACTGCACTAATGAAAACTCCGAAACAAATTGATCGTCCCCCCATTGGATTCCTATTGGAACTCCTGGAGTATTGCTTAACTTTAAATTACTTCCGCTTTGAGCGAGAGTTTCACTTGCAAGTTTCAGGTACCTCAATGGGGTCTAATGTGGCACCAACTTTTGCAAATTTATTTATGGCCCAGTATGAGAGTATTTATATAACACCATTGCTGACCACCAAGATCATCTTTTATCGTCGTTATATTGACGATTTATTCCTGATTTGGAAGGGATCTGAATCCACTTTGTTGGAATTCATTGACCATCTTAACAAATTGGATTCCCCCATTAAATTTTCACACTGTGTTCACCCCCATCAAGTGAATTTTCTGGATCTTACGGTTTTTCATAATGGTGACCAGTTGGGCACCACCAATTACCGTAAATCCACAGACCACAACACGCTACTTCACTTTGATAGTTTTCATCCATACCATGTTAAAAAAGGGGTGCCTTATGCTCAATTTCTACGTATCATAAGGAATAATACTGATGATACACAGAAACAATTACAACTACAAGAGTTATACGACAGGTTCCTCCAAAGGGGATATAAAAAACAGATTTTGGATACTGCTATGGAAAGAGCTACTGAACACACACAGGTGTCCTTATTAAATCCTGTTGATAAAATTGATAAGGAGGAGAGGATAACCTTTATCTCTACATTCACGCCTGCAAGTACACAGATCCGCACTGCGGTGAACAAACATTGGAATCTTTTAGCAACGGATAATTCGCTACCACACGTTTTTAGGACCCAACCTAGACTATGCTATAAAAGAGGACGCAATCTTAGGGACCTGTTGGTGCACACCGATCCAACACATTGCTATCAACAACGTTATTCTACATGGCTACCAGCACCAAAAAAAGGTTGCTATAAGTGCACGAGGTGCACTACCTCTAGATATTTACTCACTGGTGAATCCTTTTCGCATCCTCACACCAGACATCCCATTAGGATCAGACACAGGTTGACATGCACTAGTAGCCACGTGATTTACTTTATTAAATGTCCTTGTAGTCTTCTGTATATAGGGAAGACGATCACTAGCTTCAGGGACCGAATGGCGAATCACAGGACCAGTATCAGAGAAGCCCTTACAACCAATAAGAGTGACAAACCAGTGGCAAGACATTTCACTGAGATGAAACACTCTATGGCAGATCTAAGATACATGATTATTGATTTTCAGCCAGAGCTACACAGAGGAGGTGATAGAGGGAGGAAACTATTACAAAAGGAAGAAAGGTGGATTTATCACTTGAATACAATTCAACCTAAAGGACTTAATGAAAGGGCACAGTGGACCTGTTTTCTGTGACTACCCAAGACATTAGCCAGTTCACTTTGGTCACTGCGGATGCCAAACCTTACATTTGGCTTGTGTTTAACCTTGGTGGTCCATGCCCTATTACATTGAGGGGTGGTCTCTCCAGGGCGCTATGGGTATAGAACCCTTCTATTTGGAGGGCGTTACTGTTAACATGCGTCCATAATAGGACTTGACCATCTTCTCCTGTGCTTAGGATCCTTATTGAATGACTGAGTGGTGGTTTTCCAGGTCAATATGGGCATAGAACCCTTTTTAGTAAGGAGGGCGTTGCTGTTAACATATGGCCATAATAGGATATTTTCCACCTTCTCAGTTACTAAGACCCTTTTTTGTCTAATTGGTCGATATACACCTTTATGTCTCTCTCTCACTAGACCGCTGTATCTGACAATATTTCAATATGATTTTGATTCACCGTGCTCTATGTTTAGTCCAAAATTCATTGGGACCACCGGCTTTGAAACCATGCTACAGATCTGACTTTGTGTCGCTTTGATATTGATACATGCAACAACCAGTCTGATCCTGGGGGACACCGGTTTTATAGTGAATGGAATAGGGCATGACTATTTTAGCCTTATGAATTCCGTTTGGAGCTTCCATTACTCCCCCTGTTTTTCCATCTCCTACCCATGTTGGTGCTTTTTATGTTTGGAATATTTACATTGTAGTTAAGCTCGATGTGGGTTTCGGTCTCAGTGGACATCGCCGCGGATGCTGCCCGCACTATCAGCGGGTTCACCCACGGTGTGGTGTCTGCATCGGATTGATATGCCATTAGTTATCTCACGTGATGTACTGCTACTTAGTATCTTTATAGCTTTCCTTGCAACATTTGTTTTTCTTTTTCACACGGGGTTTATTTTTACTTTCTATTTCTACTGTTGATCAATGGAGGACGTCCACCCCCCGCCGACCTATCAGAGCGACGGGGAGCGATGACGTCAATAGCGTCATGGGCAACGCTGGAGGGGGGAGGGTTTAAATACACAATCTAAGCATTGTATCTTTGTCTTGAGAAAGGCTCTTATGGAGCCGAAACGTTGACCTTGTCAGTCGCCATTTTGTTAATAAATTATCGCCTGAGTAAAAGTCCCACGGGTGCTGCCCTCTTCTTTGTTCTTTTGCATTGAATTACATGGGATTGTGCACCTGGGCAATAATGGGTTTTTGGAGTGAGTGCTTTCAACTTCCACATTGTGCTATATATATATACTAGTTGAACAGCCCGTTACACGGGCCACAGTGCCACTGCCACCCAGTCGCGGGGCAGTCACGCGCAGTGGAGGCTGCCTGCGCCATGGCTGATACAGAGCTGGATGCTCCTTCGGCGCGCCCAGCTCTGTATCAGCCACGGCGTGGGCAGCCTCTACTGGGCATGACTGCAGCACGTGCAAAAGTGTGTACTGTACATGTTGCGCCGTTACACGCGATTTAGCAAATTATTATATAGGATATATATATATATATATATATGTAAAATTATTATTATTTTATTTTTTTACTGCTAAAAGTTGTATTTAATTATTTATTCATTCATTTATTTATTTACATCATACTGCGATTTTCTGTTGTAATTCCTGCGGGTGCCACTCGTATAGCCCTCTATTAGTGATTATGCTTTGGACACAATTTGAAGTTGTTGCTTATAATTTGCTAAAACAAAAAAAATCAAATAAATAAAAATTATCTATTTTATATATATATATATATATATATATATATATCCTATATAATAATTAGCTAAAATGTGTGTAACGACGCAGTCATGCGCAGTAGACACTGCCCGTTATGAGGCTGATACAGAGCTGGGACCTCAGAAGAAACATCCAGCTCTGTATCAGCCGCAGCATGGGCAGTCTCTACTGAGCATGACTGCACAGCGACCGGCTGGCACTGTATCAGCCGTGGCGTGAGCAGTCTCTACTGTGTATGACTGCCCCATGACCGGCTGCCAGTGGCACTGTGGCCCATGTAACGGGCTCTTCAACTGGTATATAAATATATATGTATGAGTTGTAAGTGCTTTTAAGCGAAAAATCTAACATATGCAAACTAACATATTTTTTTATTAAAATCCTTTCTGCTCCTTTAAATAAATTAATATATTTTACCAAAATAAAAGAGTTAAGATAAACAATTTAAATTCCTTTAATGGATGGCCTGCATTTAAGGACCATGGGTAATTATTTTTTTTTTTCCTCTGCAGAGTAGTGTGCAACCGCGTAAGGACGCTGGAATTCCACGACTTGCCAGGAACATCACCAGTCCTGTGTAATCAGTCCTGGCACGTCAAGGGTCGTTAAGGGGTTTAAATAATAATGAATATAGAGAATCAGGTTGTATGTGACTAATAATTTGCAGACATACACACACAGAGGCAATCACATTCACACACACATGCACACATTTGCAGATGCATGCGCGCACACACAAACACACACATACACACATATATAATCACATACAAATACATACTCATACATATACACACATACACACACACACACACATATATATAATCACATACAAATACATACTCATACATATACACACATACACACACACACATATATATAATCACATACAAATACATACTCATACATATACACACACACACACACACACATATATATAATCACATACAAATACATACTCATACATACACACACACACACACACACACATATATATAATCACATACAAATACATACTCATATACACACACACAAATACATGCACATACGCAAACATACATATACACACTTGTAAATTAAAACAGTATTGCTCCTCCTCATCATCATTAACACTATTTACCTACTAATTCAACACAATAAAGCCAATAATGTTTGCTGAAAATAATTTATAATGTATGTTATGTCAAAATTAATGTTCACATACAAAGCAATGAAATGCAATACATTAAAACAGAATAGTTATCTACAAATAAAATAATGTAGGTTCAATGACAAAAGTTAGATTTCCAATTTGGCGGAGTAGGCAACTGCATGGGTCACCTGAGCTGGCCACTCCCGCCAGGTGGAGTTATGGGTGTGGTCTGTGAATTTATAGGAGTGGTCAGTGCAATTCAAACCCAGTATGTAACTGGGCAGCTTATTTAACCTCTTGGCTACTAGAAAAGCACATTGAGAATTAATGAATTAATTGATTACTTAATTGAATTTTAATATAATTTAAAATCTAACCCTTCTGAAGTTATTAAAGTTTTAATCTTCCCACTCCCTCCCCTTTCAATGATATTAGTCCTGCAACAAAATAGTAAGGTTGATTGATAGACAAGCAGCCAAGATTCCAATTTCTTCTCTGTTAGTCATATTACTACATCTTGAACACTAAGTCAAGACGACTATAGCGTTCAGTACACAGTAAACTAATTTATAATGAAAAAATGTAAATCTCATCTGTTCACCTGTTGTTCAACTTTATCTGTTTTATAATGATAGGGTTGTCATTGGCAGACAAAATTCTATTGCTGGTACCACTGTCTGACCTCCTTAGCTGACCATAGAGAAAGGGGTCGATGCTTGTGAGAATCATTTCAGAAGAGCTGTATTTTAAAGACTGAAGCTGACATCAGCCACCCTGTTAAATGATGAACAGTAGATATAAATAGACTTATTTTCATGCATTACTATTTTCTAAGGGCTTTTTTTTGTGATTATGTGCTCTAGAATAAAGCTTTTTCCTGATCCAGTGGATGCAACAGGGGGCAAGAGGATAAACGTAAATAACTTCAGAAGGGATGCATTGTAAAGACTGAAACTGATATCACTGACACTCTTAACTGATGGACACTAGATTTAAATAAAGTTATTTTTATGTGTTGCTGTTTTTAACCCTTTGAGGGCTAGAAAGGTATCGCTGGACACTCTCCGGCACACAAAGTGTTAAGAACCTTTTTGTGTTTGTGTGTTTTAGAATAAAGTTTTTTTTCTGAGCCAGGTACCAGTGAATGGAACAAGGGAAGGACACTTGTTAGGAATGGAGGTGTGGTCATGGGCAGGGCTTAAGGGGCCGTGGGTGGCTTGTCTAGGGAGCCTAAGAGGTAAATTCAGTCTTGATCAACTACATTCTTGTGATGCACATGGAGCGATATCCACCCAAAATTGACAGACGCGGACATAAATATATATACATACAATGTCATATACAAATAAATAACAGGAAAATAATAAATATATTTATATGGATTTTACATATCCAGATTATGTTCATATCTCTCTAAGTGTGTCACAAGAAATTATTCAATCCAGTGCATTAATACATAGGGCCGGATGCACTAAATTAAACGGAACAATCCATCTGCACCATAGGGGACATATAATAACTTTACAAATTTCTATTGCTCTAAATGAGGCTTTTAATCTCTTGAATGCTAGGTCACCAGGTCTCAGGTCACCAAAATCAAAGCAATGCTTTGGAGACCGCTCTCGCATTCAAGGGGTTAAAACACTACATAAATCAGCTGGAAGTTCCATGTCTTCCCTTACGATGTAGCTGGTTTGCTCTAGAATTGTTCCTTTTCTGTGGCTAAGGTCCATAGTGTAAATCAATGCAAATATGTAAACAATTCAACAATATTTTAACCCCTTGAAGACCAGAGAGGTGTTCAACACTTTGCTGAGAAGGTGGTTAAAAGAACATTAACACCAATAACTACTTACCTTAGTCTAGGTAGAAAATCCTAATGACCACTATGGATTCATTCCTCAAATGTAATCATTAACCCTTTGATTGGCAGAGGGGTGTCCAACGCATTGCGAACACCCGTCTGGCACTCAAAGCGTTAATTATTCCTGAATTTCATGTACGTGGAGGTAGACAAGATTCACTTTTCTAACAGTGACATCTTCTTAGAAAGTTCTCAGTGGGCGGAGTTTGGGGTCCAGGAGTATGACGGCAAAAATCATGTTTGCCTCTGCGGGCATGATATCCAGTACTAATTAACCCCTTAAGGACCTCCCGATCAGGCACATGGGAGGCCGTTAAGGACCACAGAGTTTTTTTTTTTTAATTTTTATTTTTGCTCATCGGATTCTGGGATGGTGTGCAGCCACGCTGCCATGTCAGAATTCCAAGATGTACCAGGACCATCACCGACGTGATGGTCCTGGCATGTCAAGGAATTTAAGGGGTTAAAGATAATTTTTGGGGACCAATTTATGCTGAATTCATTCTTAATAGCCATTAGAATTTTCTACCCAGTTTAAGAAAAGCGGTGGTGAATTATTAGGTGGTGTCACTGCTCTTTTAACCCTTTGAGTACCTCTCTGGCACACAAAGGGTTAAACCCTCAGGGGCTCGAGGCGACTCTAGTGCATTTCAAAATATTACATTGGAGACTTCACTAGAATCCAGGCGACAATCACGTTAACCCTTTGAGTGCCAGAGAAGTATCCAACGCGTTGCGTTGCAATGAGTAGAATACCTCTCTGGCACTCGATGGGTTAAGAAAATAGCATAAACATATAGGTATACAAGTGTATTTACAAAATAAAACACCAAGTTTAAATAAATATATATGCATTTTAACGATAGAAAACTGTTGACATAAAGAAATCTACATCTATTGCCTATTTATCTGCATTATACTCCTATATTATAACATCTCTTAAATACTGATTTTTTAAAAAAAATAGTACAATAATCCTCAGTTGTGTAGTTTAATAATTTAAGAATTTCTATTACTTTATTTTACTTGCAGGCTTTTAGATTTTTCATTCTGTGTCACTTCTTCTTTTCTGGCCACTTTCTGAGATATGATCGCCATCTATCTGCAGTCTATGAGAACTGTCTGTGACTCCTCTGAGGTTGCAAAGGATAACATGAATTTTACAGGAGGATTTTTTTCAGAGCGCCACCTTGTTTTTATTTTAAGGAAAGGTTATTTTAAGAAGCAGAAAAGTAGTTACAAGTGTATATTCATACATTTTTTCTTCAAAGTAGAGGTGAACAATCTGTATTAAATTTCCCTCATGTGTGTCTCATAAAGAGACTGTTGCACACTCAGACATGGTTCTCAGACATCGTTCTTAAGAATGGATCTTCTGTAGATATTGTTGCCTTTCAGACTGTTTTAATAAACTGCAGACAGAAGGAGTAGCACTAAAAGCAGAAGAGATACAGAAGGAATAATTAAACTGAAAATTCTGTAAGTACACAGAAAGACAAGCAGATAGGTGAATTCAAAAATACTGTGTTTACACACATTTAAATAAAATGCTTTTTCTCTAAAATATTTATTTTCTATCTATCTCTAATCTATCTATCTCTAATTTGTTGGTCTCTAATCTATCTATCTATCTATCTATCTATCTATCTATCTATCTATCTATCCATCTATCTATCCATGTCTAGCTCTAATATGTCTGTCTGTCTCTAATATATCTATCTATCTATCTATCTATCTATCTATCTATCTATCTATCTATCTGCTGTCTATCTCTACTCTATCTCTAATCTACATGTCTAATTAATCTCTAATTTATCTGTGTCTTTCTATCCCTAATCTATCTATCTATCTATCTATCTATCTATCTATCTATCTATCTATCTATCTATCTATCTATCCATCTATCTATCCATGTCTAGCTCTAATATGTCTGTCTGTCTCTAATATATCTATCTATCTATCTATCTATCTATCTATCTATCTATCTATCCATCTATCTATCTGCTGTCTATCTCTACTCTATCTCTAATCTACATGTCTAATTAATCTCTAATTTATCTGTGTCTTTCTATCCCTAATCTATCTATCTATCTATCTATCTATCTATCTATCTATCTATCTATCTATCTATCCATCTATCTATCCATGTCTAGCTCTAATATGTCTGTCTGTCTCTAATATATCTATCTATCTATCTATCTATCTATCTATCTATCTATCTATTTATTTATCCCCTATCTATCTATCTATCTATCTATCTATCTATCTATCTATCTATCTATCCATCTAGCTAGCTATCCATGTCTAGCTCTAAGATGTCTGTCTGTCTCTAATATATCTATCTATCTATCTATCTATCTATCTATCTATCTATCTATCTATCCATCTATCTATTTATATTTAGATTTTAGGATCACACAATTATGTGGGGTTTTATCCAGACTGCTATATTCTTGGTCGTAGTTCATATGCCTCGGTTTGGATTTGGGGTCTGCGTGCACATTCCCTCGACTGTATTCCTCCTTCAGCGTCAGCGCAGACGGAGCTTCTTGAAGAATTCCACCATGCCAGATGTGGGAAGTAACTAGGAAAGCTTTGGACGTTGAATGACCCATGGCGTACTTTTCCTTTTAAACAAGTCAGGACCTGTAAGTGAAAGGGTAATGAGATAAAGGTAGACATCTACTATGTTTTGGTCCTTATATTTGTGGCTCTGAACTCTAAAATAAAATCTCTTATAAGCTTGATTGTGAATTGACTCCATCCTTCCTCAACCACTTCCCCACACCCAAAATCACTGTACCCCACACACAAACCTGACTGGTGGTATTGAGGCCGTGGCTGCTAGACAATCTCACCCCAGTGCCAGCTTAAAACACATCACCAAACTTAACATATAAAGACACACAAAAACATAATCATAAACCCTAAACCACACCAGCCTCAACAGCTAGACCCTTTTGGGGGCCTATATCATGCCAGACACTACTTGCAGTAAACAAGTTGATCAGACATTTTTCCTAGGCCCCAAAGCAGCTCAGCATTATCCAAATATGGCATGAGGGAGGGCTTGTGTAAATGATGCTAATCATGTTATAAAGTGGCCGGGGCTTAACCCTTTACATGCCAGAGGGGTACGCAACGCATTGCTTTGGCACTCAAAGGGTTACCTATGTAGATGTATGTGACACACCAAAGTGCCCTGGTACCGTTTGGTGAGAATCAGTAAACTAGATCAAGGCAGACAGAAACCAGTTGAAGACATTTCCAGTTATACCCCAAGTTTCCAGACTGTGAAAAGCAATTGGATTTCTCCCTGGTCTAACATTCTATCTTTTGTTTGTTAGTTTGCTTTTTGTTTTTTAGTATATACAATGTCTATATTTCTATGTAACATCCTATATAATAATTCGCTAAAGCGTGTGTAACGCCGCAACATGCGCAGTACACACTGCTGCGCGTGCTGCAGTCATGCGCAGTGGAGGCTGCCCGCTGCGCGGCTGATACAGACCTGGGCGCTCCGAAGGAGCATCCAGCTCTGTATCAGCCGTGGCGCTGGCAGCCTCCACTGCGTGTGACTGCCCCGCGACCGGGTGGCAGTGGCACTGTGGCCTGTGTAACGGGCTGTTCAACTAGTATATATATATAACATTTTCACTCCACCTTCATGACAATGTTAATGTTGTAGATGATTATTGCAGCTGGAAACGGCTGATTTTTTTTAACCCTTTGAGTGCCAGAGGGGTACACAACACACTGCAAAGCAATGCGTTGCGTACCCCTCTGGCATTCAGAGGGTTCATGGAATATCTACATTTGATGCAAATGGAGGATTCTTTGATGAAAGCAAAGTTTGAAAGACACAATAATTATTGAAATTAAAAATCATTATTTCTAACCTTGTCAACGACTTGACTGTATTTATTATTTATTTTGCAACTTAATTGATATATGTTTTCATGGAAAACAAGTTATTTTCTAAAGTGCCCTCTAAGATGTGTTTATAAGGGTCATTGTATTTGATTTATCCTCTATATTATAGGCTTGATTAAATCATTGGAGAGTTTTAATGATCTGTTCTAAACAATGTGATCTTGTCTTATAATTTTGATGTATGAAGTTAAAGGGATAGTAATGTCTTAAAGGGGAACTACCACCCCGCAATAACTTAACATGCATTCATTCTTCATCTGGCAACTAGCTGCTTAGTAGTGCTAGTCGGCAGAAATATTACCTGGTTCCAAAGATTTCTCCATTTTACCGATGCTCACAGGAGTGCTTCCTGCTCATTTGAGCATCGGTAACACGGCAAAATCTTTGGAACCAGATAATATTTCTGGAGACTAGCGCTACTAAGCAGCTAGTCGCCAGATGAAGAATGAATGCATGTTAAGTTATTGCGGGGTGGTAGTTCCCCTTTGAAACAATAACAAGTAGTATTGTAGATAAGGAAAAAAAGAAATTGATTGGTGCAAGTCCTATTTCTCAAAACTTGATGGTTTGAGAGATAGAACGTTTTAAAGTTTGCTCTCAGCAGGACATTCGACTCAAAGCGGCTCTTCAGCAGAGCAGAGATACCGAAATCGAAAAAGGAATACTTCAATGGAAGGGTCTACGAAGTGTGCCTGGTTGGCAAGCCCTCTTTATAGACATTTCCAGTGAAGTATTTATCTTTAGATTTCAGTATCTCGGCTCTGCTGAAAAACCGCCTCACGGTCCCCTGACCAGGATCTCATGCTGTCAGCTAGACAATGACCTCAGGGGGGGAACTTTAAAACGTTCTATCTCTCAAACCATAAAGGTTTGAGAGATAGGACTTGCACAGATGGACTTCTTTCTTCCTTATCTACAATATTACTTCTTATACTTGTATGTATTACTAAGCCTTTAAAAGCCTTATTTACCTAAATAGAACATTTTATCTGTCTCCTGGGGTGAGATTGGTTTAGCAAAGCATGGCTCTAGTTTCTTTGGAGCTGTTGCCATCACATTGCAGTGAAAACTGTAGCCAGTGGCTCACCCCCAACTATACAATGCAATACAATTACTGCACACCAGATGAAGTGTAGGTCAACTATCTGGACACCAGATGGCATTGTTATTATAATGAAAAAATTGTAACAACCCATGCATCATAAGTGGAGTAACTTTGTGTTTACTCAACAGGAAAATCCCTGAACTGGTATATTCATATTGTACTTTTATTGCTCCTTTAAATTATTAGGTACAAGATCAGAGACTAAAAGAACATAATGTAAAATAAGCAGCAAACTCTTACCCCACATAGGAAAAAGAGTAGGAGGAGAAACAAAAGAGCAGAGATCAGTCCAATAAGGATAATAGCCCAAAATGGCACTGTAATAAAACACAGGAGGAAATGGTTATATCATACTGTTATGTATAATGGTACTGAGTATCTATACACTGATAATGATCACACTGCTCTGTATAATGATACTGAGTATTTATACACTGATAATGATCACACTGCTCTGTATAATGGTACTGAGTATCTATACACTGATAATGATCACACTGTACTGTATAATGGTACTGAGTATCTACACACTGATAATGATCACACTGCACTGTATAATGGTACTGAGTATCTACACACTGATAATGATCACACTTCACTGTATAATGATACTGAGTATCTATACACTGATAATGATCACACCGCTCTGTATAATGGTACTGAGTATCTATACCCTGATAATGATCACACTGCTCTGTATAATGGTACTGAGTATCTATACACTGATAGTGATCACACTGCTCTGTATAATGGTACTGAGTATCTATACACTGATAATGATCACACCGCTCTGTATAATGGTACTGAGTATCTATACACTGATAATGATCACACACTGCTCTGTATAATGGTACTGAGTATCTATACACTGATAATGATCACACTGTACTGTATAATGGTACTGAGTATCTATACACTGATAACAATCACACTGCACTGTATAATGGTACTGAGTATCTATACACTGATAATGATCACACCGCTCTGTATAATGGTACTGAGTATCTATACCCTGATACTGATCACACTGCTCTGTATAATGGTACTGAGTATCTATACCCTGATAATGATCACACTGCTCTGTATAATGGTACTGAGTATCTATACACTGATAATGATCACACTGTACTGTATAATGGTACTGAGTATCTATACCCTGATAATGATCACACTGCTCTGTATAATGGTACTGAGTATCTATACACTGATAGTGATCACACTGCTCTGTATAATGGTACTGAGTATCTATACACTGATAACAATCACACTGCACTGTATAATGGTACTGAGTATCTATACACTGATAATGATCACACCGCTCTGTATAATGGTACTGAGTATCTATACACTGATAGTGATCACACTGCTCTGTATAATGGTACTGAGTATCTATACACTGATAACAATCACACTGCACTGTATAATGGTACTGAGTATCTATACACTGATAATGATCACACTGTACTGTATAATGGTACTGAGTATCTATACACTGATAACAATCACACCGCTCTGTATAATGGTACTGAGTATCTATACACTGATAATGATCACACTGTACTGTATAATGGTACTGAGTATCTATACACTGATAGTGATCACACCGCTCTGTATAATGGTACTGAGTATCTATACACTGATACTGATCACACTGCTCTGTATAATGGTACTGAGTATCTATACATTGATAATGATCACACTGCACTGTATAATGGTACTGAGTATCTATACACTGATAATGATCACACTGCTCTGTATAATGGTACTGAGTATCTATACACTGATACTGATCACACTGCTCTGTATAATGGTACTGAGTATCTATACACTGATAATGATCAGACAGCACTGTATAATGGTACTGAGTATCTACACACTGATAATGATCACACTGCACTGTATAATGGTACTGAGTATCTATACACTGATAATGATCACACTGCACTGTATAATGATACTGAGTATCTATACACTGATAATGATCACACTGCTCTGTATAATGGTACTGAGTATCTATACACTGATAATGATCACACCGCACTGTATAATGGTACTGAGTATCTATACACTGATAATGATCACACTGCTCTGTATAATGGTACTGAGTATCTACACACTGATAATGATCACACTGCTCTGTATAATGGTACTGAGTATCTATACACTGATAATGATCACACTGTACTGTATAATGATACTGAGTATCTATACACTGATAATAATCATACTGCTCTGTATAATGATACTGAGTATCTATACACTGATAATGATCACACTGCTCTGTATAATGGTACTGAGTATCAATACACTGATAATGATCACACTGTACTGTATAATGATACTGAGTATCTATACACTGATAATAATCACACTGTTCTGTATAATGGTACTGAGTATCTATACACTGATAATAATCACACTGTTCTGTATAATGGTACTGAGTATCTATACACTGATAATGATCACACTGCTCTGTATAATGGTACTGAGTATCTATACACTGATAATGATCACACTGCACTTTATAATGGTACTGAGTATCTATACACTGATAATGATCACACTGTACTGTATAATGATACTGAGTATCTATACTCTGATAATGGTCACACTGTACTATATAATGATCGAACTGCTCTGTAAAATGATAATGTGTATCTATACACTGATAATGATCACACTGTTCTGTATAATGATACTGAGTATCTATACTCTGATAATGGTCACACTGTACTATATAATGATCGAACTGCTCTGTATAATGGTAGTGAGTATCTATACACTGATAATGATCACACTGTACTGTATAATGTTACTGAGTATCTATACACTGATAATGATCACACTGCTCTGTATAATGGTACTGAGTATCTATACACTGATACTGATCAGACTGCACTGTATAATGGTACTGAGTATCTACACACTGATAATGATCACACTGTACTGTATAATGTTACTTAGTATCTATACACTGATAATAATCACACTGTTCTGTATAATGGTACTGAGTATCTATACACTGATAATAATCACACTGTTCTGTATAATGGTACTGAGTATCTATACACTGATAATGATCACACTGCTCTGTATAATGGTACTGAGTATCTATACACTGATAATGATCACACTGCACTGTATAATGGTACTGAGTATCTATACACTGATAATGATCACACTGTACTGTATAATGATACTGAGTATCTATACTCTGATAATGGTCACACTGTACTATATAATGATCGAACTGCTCTGTATAATGATAATGTGTATCTATACGCTGATAATGATCACACTGTTCTGTATAATGATACTGAGTATCTATACTCTGATAATGGTCACACTGTACTATATAATGATCGAACTGCTCTGTATAATGGTAGTGAGTATCTATACACTGATAATGATCACACTGCTCTGTATAATGGTACTGAGTATCTATACACTGATACTGATCAGACTGCACTGTATAATGGTACTGAGTATCTACACACTGATAATGATCACAGTGTACTGTATAATGGTACTGAGTATGTACGTACCGCATTTGTGCCTAGAAGTGAAGACAGTCCTTATAGGCAGCCTACACAAAAATAGAATATTTTATACTTTTATATTCACACACGTGAATTATATATGTAAAATGACCAATATGCCACCGCCGGTGAGGTACACTTTGGTAACAGGAATGACTGACCCATAAACTTGTCACTTTCATTAGTTCACTTTGGTCCTAGAAAGTGACTGTTATTAGTACGTTTGAGTTCTAGGAAATATTGGCCCATAAACGTGTCACTCTCATTAAGACCCTTTAGTCCTCGCAAGCATTGACCCATAAATGCCTTTGGCATTAGTATACTTCGGTTCTAGGATGAACTGAACCATTAACATGTTACTGCCATTAATATACATTTGTGCTAGGAAGGACTGACACATAAACATGTCAGGGGATATTCACAAAGAGGTGATATAGTGGAGATGACTCTCCAATTATATCACTTCTCCAATTCATATGTTATTATATGGAGCCAAAGCACTAAGATTTCTTCAAATTTGGAGATCTTAGTGAATAGGCTCTGTAGAATAACATAGGAACTGGAGAAGTGATATCACTGGAGAAGTTATCTCCACTTTATCACCCCTTTATCACTGCTTAGTGAATCTCCACTGTCATTTTGGTCTAAGGAAGGACTGACTCATAAACATGTCCCTTCATTATTAAAAAAAAGAAAATTCTGTGATAGCTTATAAACTCGGTAGTCTACAAATACTTTGGCATTTTACCTATTTTCACCTATTAGACTTGATCTCTATACACCTAGATTAGATCTGATATCTCATTAATATGCATGGCCTAATCTACCAATGATTGTTTGTTTTCAGATGTAATTTGTATCTGTAACTCATTTATGCTCTGCTTCCTTTATATTTGTATTCGCTTTTTATTTTTCAATAAAAACTTCTTCTGAAAAAAAAAAAAAGAAAAGAAAATTCTGAAGAGGAAGTAGTGGCTTAAGGAAAAATCCCCCAATATCTCCATTATGACTTACTTGTAGCAGCACCTTCCTCTGTGCTAGACGTAGTCTGTGCTGTTGTAGTTGTAGATCCACCAGCAGCGGTGAGATCATTTGTAGTGGATCCTCCTACAATGGTGGTGCCAGTAGCAGTGGATCCTCCTGCAACAGTGGTGCCAGTAGCAGTGGATCCTCCTGCAACAGTGGTACCAGTAGCAGTGGATCCTTCTGCAACAGTGGTTCCACTAGCAGTTGATCCTCCTGCAACAGTGGTGCCAGTAGCAGTGGATCCTCCTGCAACAGTGGTGCCAGTAGCAGTGGATCCTCCTGCAACAGTGGTGCCAGTAGCAGTGGATCCTCCTGCAACAGTGGTACCAGTAGCAGTGGATCCTTCTGCAACAGTGGTACCAGTAGCAGTGGATCCTCCTCCAACAGTGGTGCCAGTAGCAGTGGATCCTCCTGCAACAGTGGTACCAGTAGCAGTGGATCCTCCTGCAACAGTGGTTCCACTAGCAGTGGATCCTGCTGCAACAGTAGTTCCAGTAGCAGTGGATCCTCCTGCAACAGTGGTGCCAGTAGCAGTGGATCCTCCTGCAACAGTGGTGCCAGTAGCAGTGGATCCTCCTGCAACAGTGGTGGCAGTGGATCCTTCTGCAACAGTGGTGCCAGTAGCAGTGGATCCTCCTGCAACAGTGGTGCCAATAGCAGTGGATCCTCCTCCAACAGTGGTGGCAGTGGATCCTCCTGCAACAGTGGTGCCAGTAGCAGTGGATCCTCCTGCAACAGTGGTGCCAGTATTAGTGGATCCTCCTGCAACAGTGGTGCCAGTAGCAGTGGATCCTCCTGCAACAGTGGTGCCAGTAGCAGTGGATCCTCCTGCAACAGTGGTGCCAGTAGCAGTGGATCCTTCTGCAACAGTGGTGCCAGAAGTAGTGAATGATCCAGCAGTGGTTGGTCCTGCAGTAGTGAATCCTGCAGCTGTGGTTGGTCCTGCAGTAGTGAATCCTGCAGCAGTGGTTGGTCCTGTAGTAGTGGACACAAAACAATAGTGGTTACTGCAGTAGTACCAATATGGAAAGAGGGTAGAATGGAAGTTTTGTGTGAGTCATCAATGTGTGGTGCCTGTGGACAGTGAGTGTTAGTGAGACTCCCATAGCACTGGATCAGGTATCTAAATCAGATCCACTACTAGTGAGTCCAGAGGCGGGTGGTGTGAAAGATACAGTTCCATAGAGACATTTAGAAAAAAACAAAGTGGAGGAATTCTAAGACAAACCTCCTTCGTCAAGGAGGGCTGGGTTTTCCTTCTACCGAATGAGGGAAGATTGTCCGTTGCTGTGATACAGTGGTGTAACAATAGGGGTTGCAGGGGTCGCACCTGCGACCGGGCCCGTCACTCTCAGTGATGCAGAGCGCTGGGAGATGACATAATCTCCTAGCGCTCTGCATTACTAACAACCGCACGGGAGCTTGACTCACCGTTAGACCACCAGGGACTCGAGGTAGGAGGACGGGGGCGGTCAGTAGGGGCATTGTGGAGAATGAGGGGCATTGTGGAAGGGGCTTTGTGATGGGGGCATTGTGGAGAATGAGGGGCATTGTGGAAGGGGCATTGTGATGGGGGCATTGTGGAGAATGAGGGGCATTGTGGAAGGGACATTATGGAGATTGAGGGGCAATATGGAGATGGGGGCATTGTGGATGGGGCAATATGGAGAAAGAGGGGCAATGTGGAAGGGGCATTGTGGAGAATGAGGGACATTGTGATGGGGACATTGTTGAAGGGGCAATGTGGAAGGGGAAATATGGGGAAAGAGGGGCATTGTGGAGATGAAGGGGCACTGTGGAGAATGAGGGGTATTGTGTAAGGGGCAATGTGGAGGTGGCCAATGTAGTTGAGGGGGCCAATGTGGAGATGAAGGGGGTATTGTGGAAGGGGCAATGTGGAGATGAAGGGGGCATTGTGGAAGAGGCAATGTGGATGAGGGGGCCAATGTGGTCGGGGGGGCCCATGGCAATTCTTGCACCAGGGCCCGGTGGCATCTAGTTACGCCTCTGCTGTGATCTGTCCGGTCAAGTGACCAGACTTCACATCTGAGGGGAGGTGGCTTCTGAAAGGAGCGGGAGGGATCAACTTAAAAAAATATTATTACACTGCAACTAGCAAGTTTTGACTCCTAGGAGCATCTCGCAGTCCTACCACACAGTATATGAGCTTTTAAGATCTAACCCATTGAGTGCCAGAGGGGAACGCAACACATTGCAAAGCAATACCTTGCATATCCCTCTGGCACTCAAAGGGTTATCATTAAAGTCTATTTATACATTATTAAACTAGATTAAGCACATCACACACACATAAACCTTATTGTCACACAAAAAAGGTTGTGTGTCCTCTTTCTATTGCTTAAGAGCATATATTGCCTCCTCACTCCCTTTAACCGCCTAGATGCTGAGACAAACGGCTTGGCTTTGTTTTTTTCAAGGCCCGCATAGAATTCAACATTTTTACATTTAGGCCTTTGGGGGGGGGGTCAAGGACCACTTTAGAGTAGATCTAATTGAGCCCCACTGGGTGAATGAGTTTCACCAGATTTTGTTTTTGATACTAAACGTTCCGTTGCAGCAAAATGTACAGCAGAAACTTGGCGCAATCTGAGCCTATCACTGACAAAGACCAGAATTCCCAGTAGGCAAAGGAAGCAACTAGTATTTGGGCCATGGAGAGTGTTATTTCAATACTGTCAGAGTTGTAGTTCAAGAGTAATTGAATGATAAAGTATCTCCCTCCCTCCCCTTTTACCTAGTGTAAGACACATCCCCTCAGATGTGGATTCTGGGGCTGGATTCTATTGCAAGTGCTAATTTTATCATTGCTTTTATCTCCAGGTTTCCCCTTAGACTTCAATAGGAAAATGCTTGATAAAACAGGTGTTAACATTTAACTCATGCGATAGAATCTAGCCCCTGGTCGCTTGACCGGACAGATCACAGTAAGGGACAATCTTCTTACTGTGATCATAAGGAAAACCTTGCCCCCCTTGAAAGGTTTTTCAGGTTTTTCCTTATGCTCACTGAAGATTGACCCTCTCTGTGATCCATCCGGACAGTCTTGCTGCTCTGAGGTGAGCAGTGTTACATCAGTAAAAGGGGCGGGAGGAGGATACTTTATCATTCAATTACTCTTGAACTACAACTCTGACAGTACTGAAATAACACTTTCCAAGGTTCAAATACTATGAAGATTAATTGGAGCTGTTTTTTTCTGAAATATTACTATCTCTTTAAGGACCAAGCATTAACTCCTCATTGGCCAGAGGGGTGTGCAGCATATTGTGAAACAATGCATCTGTCACCACCACTAATCATAAAGAGGTTAATCTGGGCAGACAACTCCACTGCTATGAATTAATTATATGTGGTTTGGTTCCCCAAAAACTGATCTTTAACCCTTTGATTGCCAGAGGGGTATGCAACGCATTGCTTTGCAGTGTGTTGCGTACCCCTCTGGCAATCAAAGGGTTAATTAGTGTTGGATATCATTCACATGGAGGCGGACATAATTCAGTGGGAGGAGTCTGGGATCTTGGAATCCAGCCACAAGGAATCATATCAGCATTTGTGGACATGATATACAATATTCATTAAACCAATACACTCATAAAGTGATTAATAGAGGCCATAAGGATTTTCTGTAAAGATTAAAAGAACACTAAAACGCTTAATAATAAAACCCACACTTACCTTAATCCATGCAAAAAATCCTTAGGGTCATTATGATTCAATTTTAACTTGCATTAGAAATGAGTAGTAGTAATACCAGTACCGCTAATGCTGCATTAATAATGGGTAGTAGCAGTAATAGTTGTAGTTGGATTAGTACTAGTAATATAACTATTACAGTAAATGCAGAGTAGTAGTAGAAGTAGTAGTAGTAGTAGTTGTAGCAGGAGAAGGAGGAGTTGTATGTGTGTAACAAAATCCAAGAATTAATGTAGTTCATGAGATGAATGATCCACGCACAGATCTACATTAATAGTAATTAAAAGGCGTAGGCTGTTGGAGACCTTGGAATGATGGGAGTTGTCTTGCCTAACAACCGAAGAGCCAGATGTCTCCAATTCTAGTAGTAGTAGTAGTAGCAGTAGTAGTAGTAGTAAATGTACACCAAAGAAACCAAGAGAGTGCACTCTACCTTACAATTTTTTTCTAAAATGTATTTTGGAATAATTCCATGGTCAGAAAACTGTCTGACCAGCTAACATTTAATATCCCAGGTGCTACAAATAGTGTTACAATGTATCAAGGGAAAGAGAAAAGAGGAAGAATGTGGTGATTGGTGCTGACTAATAGGTTCATATTTTACTTTTATTTAACTATTAATACAAACAAATAATTACTAGCAGCCCAAAATGTGTTTAAAACTAGCAGAAGCTCTGCAATCAGTATTTTGGCATAGGTGCTAAAAATCAGATTTAATTACATAATGTGGTAGCTCAAATTTATAATAACAGAGATCATATGGGAACCAATATAGCCACACATCACTGCAAACACACACACACACACAGCCAACAGAAACGGCAAAAAGAAATACAATTACATAACAAAGCCTATACCTTAGTAGTAGAAATTTAAGCAATGTTAGCAGAGCTTTAGTACAGATACAGGGAATCAGCTGATCTTCTCCTGATAAGAGAAGATTAAGGCTGAGCAGTCTAGAGAAAGGCTGTCCAAGTTCAGTCCTAATGGGCCACCAACAGGCTACAATTTAAGGATGTCCCTGATTAAGCACAGGTGAGTCACTCAAAATGGATGAACTACCGATTAACTCACCTGTGCTCAATCAGGGAAATCCTTACATCCTGGCCTTTTGGTGGCCCTTAAGGTCTGAACTTGGACAGCCCTGTTCTAGGGCTTCATTGGTCTGATAATCTTGCACTCAATAACAGTAGTAGTGGAAGAGGCTGCTGCAGCATCGGGCACAGCAATGTATATAATGGGAATGTATATTGTGTGTGTGGTGGATGCTGCACATATATCTCTTGCATTAGTAATAGTAGTGGAGTTAGGAGTATTGTTGTGTACTGTTATGAATGTTATTGGTGATTAGGAACTAGTAGGTCTTCAGTACTTGTTAACTCCTACTGTTACAGTGGTGGATAATATTGTAGTTGTGGGTGCAGTAGAATCAGTGGGTGGTTGAGCACTATATACTAGTGTAGTAGAGGGAATACCAGAATTAGCAAAATCTCTGGATGTTATGAGTCCAGCAGGGACACTGGTGCTGCTCTATTTGACTCTGTGATGTAGTAGTCACCATTTTTAGACATAGTGGATATAGTAGTAGACATAGTACAAGTAGCATGTACTAGGTAGTAGTAGTAGAAACAGTAGTAGTAGTAGTAGTAGATACTGCTCAACAGGTATACTACAGTAGCTGAAGAAGAAACAAGTAACAGAAATGTGGTGGGTGCCACCAAAATAGGATTTATAGTAGCAGAGGATGCAGAATTAGTAGTAGTAGTAGTAGTAGTAGTAGCACCAGCAGCAGTAGATGTAGTAGTAGTAGTAGTAGTAATAGTAGTAACTACAGTAGTAGTAGTTGCTGTAATTCTATAGACGTGAATTGAGCTGTTAAGAAAGAGGTGCAGGAGTAGTAGAAGGTGCAACCATAGAAGTAGAACATTCTGAAGATATAAACAGTTGCTGTAATAGTGGGTACAGTACAGGGAGTAGTAGTAGTAGTAGTAGTAGTAGGTCTTACTGACATAGTAGTGAGGTTAATAGTTGCAATGAGAACCTGTACCTGTAGCTGATGCTTCAGATGATGCAGCAGAAGTGGATTCTGAAGTTGGTGAAGGAGCAGCAGTAGTGGTGGGTGCAGCAGGAGTAGTGGCAGCTTCAGTAGTAGTGGCTGCAGCAGTAGTGGTACCTGTTTGAGTAGTAGTGGGTGCCCCAGTAGTAGTGGCTGTTCCAGTAGTAGTGGGCCCTTCAGTAGTAGTAGCTGCAGCAGAAGTAGTGAGTGCAGTAGTAGTGGGTGCAACAGTAGTAGTGGGTGCTGCAGTTGTAATAGCTCCTGCAGTAGTAGTGGCTGCTGCAGTAGTAGTGGGTCCTGCAGTTGTAGTCGGTGCTGCAGTAGTAGTAGTTGCTGCAGTAGTGGTAGGTGCTGCAGTAGTAGTGGGTGCAGCAGTAGTAGTCAGGGCTGCAGTAGTAGTGGGTGCTGCAGTGGTGGCTGGTGCTACAGTAGTAGTGGGAGCAGCAGTAGTAGTAAGTGCAGCAGTAGTAGTGGGTGCTGCAGTAGTAGTAGGTGAAGCAGTAGTAGTCAGTGCAGCAGTAGTGGTAGGTGCTGCAGTAGTAGTGGGTGCTGCAGTAGTAGTGGGAGCAGCAGTAGAAGTGGGTGCTGCAGTATTAGTTGGTGCTGCAGTAGTAGTAGGTGCTGCAGTAGTAGTGGGTGCAGCAGTAGTAGCGGGTGAAGCAGTAGTAGCTGGGGTTCCTGTGGGGACGTAATACAGAATTTAATTAAAACTAAGAATAGAAAGGAGTCAAACAGAGAGAGGCAGGCAAGCAGAGAAATAGAGGCAAAAAGACAAACAGACAAAGAGAGACCAATGCTGAACCATCATTTAGCAGTTTGTGTTCTCCAGCTAAATTATTGGATGTTATCAGGCCATTAGCAAAAATGTTTGATTTCACAGAAAATCCTATTTCTAGTGGCGTTCCAATTGATGTCTCAGTCTTGAGAGGATGGGTTCAAAGAGTCATCTGTTTGCTGGGTAACTCCAACACTGTTCTTTCTACTGAAAGATGCAGATCCATCCACATCATAATTGACCCCAATCTCACAGAAATGGCTTCCATGGAAGCATGCCCTGAATCTGATCGTCTCTTATTCAGTGACTCTTTTATTAAAGAGCTGGGAAGATGCTACTGCAGCACTGGGTACAGCAATGTTTACAATGTAAATGTACACTGTGTGTGTGGTAGATGCTGCAAAGATATCTCTTCCATTATTAATAGTAGTGGAGTTAGGGGTATTGTTGTGTACTTTTATGCATGTCGTTAGTGATTAGGTACGAGCAGGTCTTCAGTACTTGTTATCTCCTACTGCTACAGTGGTGGATGATATTGTACTTGTGGGTGTAGTAGAAGCAGCGGGTGATTCAGTAGTAAATACTGGTGTAGTAGAGGTAATAACAGAATTAGCAAAATCTCTGGATATTATGAGTCCACTGGTGTTGCTCTATTTGATTCTGTGATGCAATAGTCACGGTGGCAGACATAGTGGATATAGTAGTAGACATAGTAGAAATAGCACGTACTAGGTAGTAGTAGTAGAAACAGTAGTAGTAGATACTGCTCAGCAAGCATACTACAATAGTTTGAGAAGAAACAGGTAACGGAAATGTGGTGGGTGCTACCAATATTGCATTCATAGTAGAAGGGGACGCAGTAGTAGTAGTAGTAGTAGAAGTAGTAGTAGTAGCAACAGTAGATGTAGTAGTAGTAGTAGCTGTTATGCTATAGAAGTGAATAGAGCTGTTAAGAAAGGTGCTTATATAGTAGAAGGCACAACAATAGACGTAGAATATTCCAAAGATATAAACAGTTGTTGTAATAGTAGATACAGTAGAAGTAGTAGTAGGTCTTACTGATGTAATAGTAAGGATAACAGTTGCAGTGAAAACCTGTACCTGTAGCTGATGCTGCAGATGATGCAGCAGTAGTGGATTCTGAAGTTGTAGAAGCAGCAGCAGTAGTGGTGGGTGTAGCAGTAGTAGTGGCAGTTGTAAAAGGAGCAGCAGTAGTGGTGGGTGCTGATGTAATAGTGGCAGTTGTAGAAGCAGCAGCAGTAGTGGTGGGTGCAGCAGTAGTAGTGACAGTTGTAGAAGGAGCAGCAGTACTGGTGGGTGCAGCAGTAGTAGCAGCAGCTTCAGTAGTAGTGGATGCAGCAGTAGTGGTACCTGCTTGAGTAGTAGTGGGTGCCCCAGTAGAAGTGGCTGCTCCAGTAGTAATGGGCCCTTCAGTAGTAGTAGCTGCAGCAGAAGTAGTGAGTGCAGTAGTAGTGGGTGCAACAGTAGTAGTGGGTGCTGCAGTTGTAATAGGTCCTTCAGTAGTAGTGGCTGCTGCAGTAATAGTGAGTCCTGCAGTTGTAGTCAGTGCTGCAGTAGTAGTAGGTGCAGCAGTAGTGGTTGTTGCTGCAGTAGTAGTGGGTGCAGCAGTAGTAGTAAGTGCAGCAGTAGTAGTGGGCGCTGCAGTAGTAATGGGTGCTGCAGTAGTAGTGGGTGCAGCAGTAGTAGTGGGTGAAGCAGTAGTAGTTGGAGCTGTAGTAGTAGTAGGTGCTACAGTAGTAGTGGGTGCAGCAGTAGTAGTGGGTGCTGCAGTAGTAGTAGGTGCAGCAGTAGAAGTGGGTGCAGCAGTATTAGTTGGAGCTGCAGTAGTAGTCGGTGCTGCAGTAGTAGTTGGTGCTGCAGTAGTAGTAGGTGCTGCAGTAGTAGTGGGTGCAGCAGTAGTAGTGGGTGAAGCAGTAGTAGTTGTGGTTCCTGTGGGTAAGTAATACAGAATTTAATTAAAACTAAGAATAGATAGGAGTCAAACAGAGAGAGTCGGACAAGTAGAGAAATAGACAAAGACAGAAAGACAAACAGACAAAGAGAGACCAATGCTGAACCAGCATTTAGCAGTTTGTGCTCTCCAGCTAAATTATTGGATGTTATAGGGCCATTAGCAAAAATGTTTGATTTCACAGAAAATCCTATTTCTAGTGGCATTCCAACTGATGTCTCAGTCTTGAGAGGATGGGTTCAAAGAGTCATCTGTTTGCTGGGTAACTCCAACACTGTTCTTTCTACTGAAAGATGCAGATCCATCCTCATCATAATTGACCCCAAACTCACAGAAATGGCTTCCATGGAAGCATGCCCTGAATCTGATCGTCTCTTATTCAGTGAGTCTTTTATTAAAGAGTTGGGAAGATGCTACTGCAGCACTGGGTACAGCAATGTTTACAATGTAAATGTACACCGTGTGTATGGTAGATGCTGCAAAGATAGCTCTTCCATTATTAATAGTAGTGGAGTTAGGAGTATTGTTGTGTACTTTTATGCGTGTTGTTAGTGATTAGGTACGAGCAGGTCTTCAGTACTTGTTATCTCCTACTGCTACAGTGGTGGATGATATTGTACTTGTGGGTGTAGTAGAAGCAGTGGGTGATTCAGTAGTAAATACTGGTGTAGTAGAGGTAATAACAGAATTAGCAAAATCTCTGGATGTTATGAGTCCACTGGTGCTGCTCTGTTTGATTCTGTGATGCAATAGTCACGGTGGAAGACATAGTGGATATAGTAGTAGACATAGTAGAAGTAGCACGTACTAGGTAGTAGTAGAAGCAGTAGTAGTATATACTGCTTAACAAGTATACTACAATAGTTTAAAAAGAAACAGGTAACGGAAATGTGGTGGGTGCTACCATAATTGGATTTATAGTAGAAGAGGATGCAGCAGTAGTAGTAGTAGTAGTAGTAGCAATAGTAGATGTAGTAGCAGTAGTCGCTGTTATGCTATAGAAGTGAATAGAGCTGTTACGTAAGGTGCATATGTAGTAGAAGGCACATATACAAACAGTTGTTGTAATAGAGGATACAGTAGAAGTAGTAGTAGGTCTTCCTGATGTAGTAGTGAGGTTAATAGTTGCAGTGAAAATCTGTACCTGTAGCTGATGCTGCAGATGATGCAGCAGTAGTGGGTTCTGAAGTTGTAGAACCAGCAGCAGTAGTGGTGGGTGCAGCAGTAGTAGTGGCAGCTTCAGTAGTAGTGGATGCAGCAGTAGTGGTACCTGCTTGAGTAGTAGTGGGTGCCCCAGTAGTAGTGACTGCTCCAGTAGTAATCAGTGCCTCAGTAGTAGTGGGTGCTGCAGTTGTCAATGCTGCAGTTGTAGTGGGTGCTGCAGCTGTAGTCGGTGCTTCAGTAGTAGCATGTGCAGCAGTAGTAGTAGGTGCAGAAGTAGTAGTGGGCCCTGCAGTTGTAGTAGGTGCAGCAGTAGAAGTAGGTTCTGTAGTGGTAGTGGGTGCTGCAGTTGTAGCCAGTGCCTCAGTAGTACTGGGTGCAGCAGTAGTGGTAGGTGCAACAGTAGCAGTGGGTGCTTCAGTTGTAGTCGGTGCCTCAGTAGTACTGGGTGCAGCAGTAGTGGTAGGTGCAGCAGTAGTAGTGGGTGCTTCAGTTGTAGTCGGTGAAGCAGTAGTAGTGGATATAGTAGTAGTTGGTGCTGCAGTAGTAGTGGGTGCAGCAATAGTTGTAGGTGCAGCAGTAGTAATGGTTGCTGCAGTAGTAGTAGTGGTTGCTGTTGAGAAGTAATACATAATTTAATTAAAACTAAGAATAAAAAAGAATCAAACAAAGAGAGGCAGACAAGCAGAGAAATAGACTGAAAGACAGACAGCCAAAGAGAGACCAATGCTGAACCAGCATTTGGCAGTTTGTGTGCTCTCCAGATAAATCATTTTACTTTATTGGGCCATTAGCAAACGTTTTTGAATTGACATAAAATTATATTTCTAGTAAGATTCCCATTGATGTCTCAGTCTATATTGGATGGGTTCAAAAGCCATCTGTTTGATGGGTAACTCCAACACTGCTTTTTCTACTGAAAGAGGCAGATCCATCCTCGTGATAATTGATCCCAAACTCAGAAATGACTTCCATGGAAGCATGCCCTGAATCTGATGGTCTTACCTTTACAACTTTGGCCAAAGAGCAAACATCCATTAAAAGGGATTTTGCCCCTAAGGTTGCTTTGAAGGCTGGGAAAAATGGGTTGCTTTCCCAGCAAGTAATTCTGAGGACCTTCTAAAGGACAGTTTAAATCTAACCAAGACCCCTCATACAACAACGAGACCAGGGCTTTCGTTCCCGTCTTTCTGCAGAGGTGAAGAGTATGGCGATCCAAACTTGCAAGAGGATTCCTTTCTAAGGTGAGTCCTTTCCCTTTTCCCCTTCTTTACCCTGGAAAAGTGGATGGCAGATTCAACCATTTTACCCACTTTTGGTCTCTAATAACTTCAGATCGATAGGTTTTCCAAACAATCTCAGACAGAGTTTTATTCTCTCCTTTCCCAAACAGTCCTCCTCCCTTCGATTTCTCAGAAGAGTGCAAGATATTTGGTAGATTCAGAAATAAAAAGATTTACAGAGAAAAGAAGCCATTATACAAATCCCTCTGGAAAACCCAGAGTACATAAGCAATCTTTTCTTGGTACAGAAAAAAGATGGTGGCTGTCATCCTGTCATAGTTGTAAAAGAGTTAAACACTCATGTGATGTACAGACACTTCAAAATGGAGGGCATTCATTGCCTCAGAGGCCTACTGTTGCCATTGGATTGGACAGTAAAATTAGTCCTCTAAGATGTCTATCTAACATGCCCCATGTCCCTTCAACATCAAATATTTCTACAATTCCTGTGAAAAGGAAAAAAAGTGGCAATTAATTTGCCTACCTTTCTAACTGTTGTCAGACCCTTGGTGCTTCATAAAATTGATGAAACCAGTGATATAATTATTGAGAAGCAGGGGAATTTGTATTATTATTTATCTGTACGACATGCTCATCATGTCCCAAGATCCATCACTAATCAGAGATCACCTTTTCCTGACCATTCAATTATTGACCCCACCCAATTAAATTGGGAAAAATGGATCCTATGCCCAACTAAATCCATAGAGTTTGACAATTGATTCTCAAATCGCTTCTCTTCATCTCCCCAAAAGGAAATTGAGGCTGATTTGAAAGGAAATTCAAGATCTTCTAAAAACAATCTAATTTCCTTAAGAAATTTTGCAAGAATAGTGGGACTGTTGTCTGTGTCGATTCAGGTAATTTTTCCAGGTCCACTGCTGTATCGAGCCCTTCAAATATTGAAGATTTTTCATCTACCACGGACATGGTTCTCCTGTCACTAGACACGAGGGAGGAATTTCTATGGTGGTTAAGTCATACTGCAGCATGAACCGGTAAAACCAAAACAGAAGAAATTGCAGCTCTCCTAGAAGTAATATAATAATTTGTCCAAGTTCTTATAATAAGTCTTTGGTAAAGATATAGCACACCACAGTCACCTCGAAGAAGTACAGCTCTTTTTCTGGTGTCCTCGGTGGCAACAAATCGCAATCTATGCAAATGGAAAGAAAAGAAGAGAGACAGGCGCAAGCTTCTAAGAGTAGCCGTTTGATGTGGAAGAATTCAACCAACAACAATTATACTTACAAGATTAATTCTTGGAAGCGAGGCCCTTCAATAGAGAAGGATTTCCTAGAATCAGGAGGAGTCTCTCTAGCTGCTTATAGCTCTTGCTCAAGACCCAGGAGACATCCGATGCTCACAGCGCATCAGATGTTTCTCTTGGATCAATAGCTTTCAGATACAAAGTACAGACAACTGAGTACAAATGTACCAATTTATTTTACTATTAAACATCCCTACGCATTTCGTAAGTCACACAATTACTTAATTAGGGGACCGAAATAAATTTCAACGAAACTCACTATGTTACTTTGCTCAATATCCTTCCGTCGAGTCTCATGTGTTTGCTCTTTAGACATAAAAACACTTTTTTTTTCCCCCGAAAGGAGCAACATTTTTTTATTTCCAGAAGTACTAAAACTTTTTTGAGACAAATTTTCTACCCTTCTTTTCCTTTAAAACACAAACTTTGTGTAGTTCTTTGCCTACAACAATGTGAATTAGTTACTTCTAATCTCAGATCAGGTAATTCTCTCCAATTACGTTTCTCTTTTTAAAAAACCTCAACTCTCAGTATCCTCAGTGACTCTAGCTAGATGGATTCGCTGGTTCATGCAGCCAGAAAACATTGATGTTTTCCTTTTTGAGGCTCGTTCTCCAAGAGGTGCTATGGCCTTGAAGTCATACTTATAAAGTATATTCTCAAAGCGGCTGACTGGTCCAGATAATCCATCTTTAAATTATTTTATTTGAAACCTATTTCTCATGTTTCATGTAATGTTATTGATAAGCTTCACACTAGCATAACATGAAGCCTCCATGCTTGTAATAAAATTCAAGGATTTTGCTAAGCTTGTGAAGGAAAGTCAGGATTTATAGAGTTTTGCTACAAGTTCAGTTTTTGCATCAAAGAAAGAGGAAGCTGCCACTGGATTGTAATGACTTATACCTCAGACCGACAGGGGATTGGTGGAGAGGGGCCAGAGGGGGCGGAGTTGAGAACAAGCTCTTCTAATGTTTTTTCTCTTATAATACATTTTGTCATTTCTGCTGCTGTTGGAGTAGTAAAGAAAGTAATGCGCATTATATTTGCCTCCATGTCTTTAGCAAAATCCTGACTTTCCTTCACAAGGTTAGAAAAATCTTAAAATTGTGGGAACCAATACATTCAATACAAAGAACTATCCAACACAAAGAGATTATCCAAGAAAGAGATGTCATCCATTAAGACTAGAGGAAGGGCACTTTAAACTAAAACAAAGGCAGGGTTTTTTTTACAGTAAAGGTGGTAAAACTGAGGAATTCTTTGCCTTGGGATGTTGTGCTTGCAGATATTGTAACTGTTTCAAAAAAGCAATGGATACCTATCTAGGGCAGAACAATATTGACAATTGTGACAGATGGTTTCAGGGCAGATAGGTTGTTAATTTAGGGAAATATCTGACTGCCATTTGGAGTCAGGGAGGGTTTTTTTATCCACTTTTATCCACAGATTAAAGGAGCACTAAAATGCTTAATAATGAAAACCACACTTAACTTAATCCATGCACAAAATCCCCAGGGCCACTTTGCATCAATTGCGAGCAGATTGGTTCCCCAAAATTATTAATTGAACTTGTATTAGAAATTGGGAGTAGTAATAGCAGTACCGCTAATGCTTCAGTAGTCGTGGGTAGTAGTAATAGCAGTATAGCTAATACAGCATTAATAGTGGGTAGTAGCAGTAATAGTAGTAGTTGGATTAGTACTAGTAATATAACTATTACAGTAAATGCAGTAGTAGTAGTAGTAGTAGTAGTAGTAGTAGTATAAGTAGTAGAAGAAGTAGTAGTAGTAGGAGTTGTGTGTGTGTGTGTAGCAAAATCCATAATAAGAGGTAATGTAGTTCATGTGACTGATGCTCCAAACATAGATCTGCATTAGTAGTGATTAAAAGGAGTAGGATGTTGAAGACCTTTGGAATGATGGCACGTGTCTTCTCTAACAGCTAAAGAGGCAGATGTATCCAACTCTGTTGAGTAGTAGTAGTACTAGTAGTAGTAGTAATACTAGTAGTGGTAGTACTGTTAACAGTATACCAAAGAAACCAAAAAAAAGCTGAAAGAAATGCACTCTACCTTTTGATTCTTTTCTAAATTGTATTATGGAATAATTCAGTGGTCAGAAAACTTTCTGACCAGTTAACAGTTAATATCCCAGGTGCTACCAAAACAGTGTTACAATGTATCAAGGGAAAGGAAAAAGAGGAAGAATGTGGTGATTGGTGCCAACTAATAGGTTACTATTTCATTTTTATTTAACTATTAATACAAAAAAAATATATTTAATAGCAACCCAGAATTTAATTTCCCAATGTGGTGGGTGCTACCAAAATAGGATTTAGTAGGGGATGCAGCAGTAATAGTAGCAGTAGCAGAAGCAGTAGATGTATTTTAATAGTAGTAGTAGTGGTAGTAGTAGTAGTAGTAGTAGTAATAGTAGTAATAGTAGTAGTAGTAGTTGTTGTTCTGCTATAGAAGTGAATAGATATGTTAAAAAGGAGGTGCATGAGTAACAGAATGTGCAAGAATAGAAGTAGAATAGTGTTGAGCGAGCATGCTCGGCCGATGCTCGGATCGGCTCGAGCATCGCTCTGCTCGACACATGGCGGTACTCGTACGAGTACCGCCATGTGCTCGCCCGCCATGTTCGGGTGGCAGGGATCTGTGCCGAAGGAGGCACAGATCTTACAGACGCTCCGCTGGACCACCAGGGACTGGAGGTAGGGGGCATTGCGGAGATGAAGGGGGCATTGCGGAGATGAAGGGGGACATTGTGGAGATGAAGGGGGACATTGTGGAAGGGGGGCATTGCGGAGATGAAGGGGGCATTGCGGAGATGAAGGGGGACATTGTGGAGATGAAGGGGGACATTGTGGAAGGGGGACATTGTGGAAGGGGGGCATTGCGGAGATGAAGGGGGCATTGCGGAGATGAAGGGGGACATTGTGGAAGGGGGACATTGTGGAAGGGGGGCATTGCGGAGATGAAGGGGGCATTGCGGAGATGAAGGGGGACATTGCGGAGATGAAGGGGGACATTGTGGAAGGGGGGCATTGCGGAGATGAAGGGGGCATTGCGGAGATGAAGGGGGCATTGCGGAGATGAAGGGGGACATTGTGGAGATGAAGGGGGACATTGTGGAAGGGGGACATTGTGGAAGGGGGGCATTGCGGAGATGAAGGGGGCATTGCGGAGATGAAGGGGGACATTGTGGAAGGGGGACATTGTGGAAGGGGGGCATTGCGGAGATGAAGGGGGCATTGCGGAGATGAAGGGGGACATTGCGGAGATGAAGGGGGACATTGTGGAAGGGGGGCATTGCGGAGATGAAGGGGGCATTGCGGAGATGAAGGGGGACATTGTGGAGATGAAGGGGGACATTGTGGAAGGGGGACATTGTGGAAGAGGGGCATTGTGGAGATGAAGGGGGGCATTGACCAGGCACCCTCCCCTCATCAGAGCAGGGGGTGCCTGGTGTAATGCTCGAGTCCTCCCATTTAATTCAATGGGGTTCGGGTGCTCGGCCGAGCACTCGAGCCTCCGGGGGTGCTCGGTCAGAGCACCCGAACACCCGAGCATCGGGGTGCTCGCTCAACACTAAAGTAGAACATTCCAAAAAAATAAACAGTTGTTGTAATAGTGGGTACAGTAGAAGTAGTAGTAGGTCTTACTGATGTACTAGCAAGGTTAATAGTTGCAGTGAAAACATGTACCTGTATCTGATGCTGCAGATGATGCAGAAGACGTGGATTCTGAAGTTGTAGAAAGAGCAGCAGTAGTAGTGGGTGCAGCAGTGGTAGTGGGTGCAGCAGTAGTAGTCAGAGCAGCAGTAGTAGTTGGTGCTGTAGTAGTTGTAGGTTCAGCAGTAGTAGTGGGTGCAGCAGCAGTAGTAGTGGGTGCAGCAGTAGTAGTTGGTGCTGCAGTAGTTGTAGGTTCAGCAGTAGTAGTGGGTGCAGCAGTAGTAGTCGGTGCTGCAGTAGTAGTGGGTGCAGCAGTAGTAGTGGGTGCAGCAGTGGTAGTGGGTGCATCAGTAGTAGTTGGTGCAGCAGTAGTAGTCGGTGCTGCAGTAGTAGTGGGTGCAGCAGTAGTAGTGGGTGCAGCAGTGGTAGTCAGTGCAGCAGTAGAAGTTGGTGCTGCAGTAGTTGTAGGTTCAGCAGTAGTAGTGGGTGCAGCAGTAGTAGTCGGTGCTGCAGTAGTAGTGGGTGCAGCAGTAGTAGTGGGTGCAGCAGTAGTTGTAGGTTCAGTAGTAGTAGTGGGTGCAACAGTAGTAGTCGGTGCAGCAGTAGTAGTTGGTGCTGCAGTACTTGTAGGTGCAGCAGTAGTAGTAGTGGGTGCATTAGTAGTAGTCGGTGCTGCAGTAGTAGTGGGTGCAGCAGTAGTTGTAGGTTCAGTAGTAGTAGTGGGTGCAACAGTAGTAGTCGGTGCTGCAGTAGTTGTAGGTTCAGCAGTAGTAGTGGGTGCAGCAGTAGTAGTGGGTGCAGCAGTAGTAGTCGGTGCTGCAGTAGTAGTGGGTGCAGCAGTAGTAGTGGGTGCAGCAGTAGTTGTAGGTTCAGTAGTAGTAGTGGGTGCAACAGTAGTAGTCGGTGCAGCAGTAGTAGTTGGTGCTGCAGTACTTGTAGGTGCTGCAGTACTTGTAGGTGCTGCAGTAGTAGTGGGTGCAGCAGTAGTAGTTGGTGCTGCAGTACTTGTAGGTGCAGCAGTAGTAGTAGTGGGTGCATCAGTAGTAGTCGGTGCTGCAGTAGTAGCGGGTGCTGCAGTAGTAGTGGGTGCAGCAGTAGTAGTAGTGGTTGCTGTGGGGAAGTAATACAGAACTGAATTAAAATTAAGAATAGAAAGGAGTCTAATAGAGAGGCAGACAAGCAGAGAAACAGATAGTGACTGAAACACAGACAGACAAAGAAAGACCAATGCTGAACCAGCAATTGGCAGTTTGTGTAGATATTGATTCCCCAAGCCTATATTAGACAGATAGGAAAGGCATCATCTCCTGATAACGAAAACAGAACATACCTGTAGTAGCTGTTGTGCCCTGTTCCCCTAGAAATAAGATAGGACAGATTATATTTCTTTCCAGATTTATATTAGTTTGTCCATGTACAGACCTAACACCCCATATAATAACCCCCCACACACCTTGTACAGACCTAACACCCCATATAATAACACCACTTACCTTACCAAGGCCATTAGGGTTTCCTGGCCATAGTAAGGTAAGTTGGAGAGGTTATTATAAGAACTTGTTACTTCTCATTTAATGTATCTCCAGCAGTAGAATTCAGCACTACAATGTAAATAGTAATAGTCGGATGAACAAGGATTTCCACTGAAATGTGATAAAGCATTGCAGGAGAAGGCAGACTTTGACACTCCAGCTGTTCAGAACTACAACTCCTATCAAGCCCTAGTCCCCAACAACTGGACTGCCAACGGCACTAGTAGTAGTAATAATAGTAGTATTGTTGTTATTATTACTAATATTATTGACTATTAGCTATATTATTATTATTATTATCATTTTTTTAATTACATGACAAACACACATAGGCATAGTACTGAAATTCTGCCCCAAACTAAAGGAAATAACACATACCATTGATTTAACAGTGTAAACACCACAGGGAGGCTGTAACACATAGTGCAGTGATGTCCTCTGGTCTTTAGAGGGCTACGTTTGGCTTCAAACTCTCAATACTGGAGATATTCACTTCAATACAAGATTGTTACCTAAACAGCATTATAAAGCTACAGAACAGGTACGTGAAAGCGCTCCCAATCCGTCACCAGACGCTCTGAGTTAACTCAAGGAAATAAGTTTCTATGGCCTCTATTGATCCAATGTCCCCCTTTATTCTATACCAACTCGGGTCTGCCGCTACAAGCAATGCGGGTCCAACCTCTCCCGCTTCTCCTCCAACTCCACACCACCATACAAAGATACAAGAAAGCTTGAGCGCTGACCTCTCCTTCAAACGGGGTTGACCTTCTAAGTCAGGGCTTAAAATCTGAAGTCCTTTGCTACTAGCCAGATCTGAAAAGTTACTCGCCACTGCAAGCCATAACATACCGACCAGGGCCGAATTTCTACTCGCCAGGGCTAAATTATCACTCGCCATTGGGTAGTGGCGAGTGGAAATTTTGAGCCCTGTTCTAGGTAGATAACTGAAAAACCTTAAATTCCCTTCTTGGTAGTAAAAAAACGAGTTTGCAAAACTCGTTTTTTTACTACCAAGAAGGGAATTTAAGGTTTTTCAGTTATCTACTTAGAAGGTCAACCCCGTTTAAAGGAGAGGTCAGCGCTCAAGCTTTCTTGTATCTTAGCATTATAAAGCTGCTACCCTAATCGCAGGTTGGCCACAGACCACATTTCTATATTCAGAACCTACAGATCCCAGGGACCAGCAAGAACTGGAACCTATAACTGCGTCAGTGTCCCCCTCTGTGTGTGTGTGTGTGGACATCTATTGCATGTGAGTGTACATGTGTGCATTTCTGGAGTGTGTGCATGCGTGAGCATGTCCATTTCATGTTTCTGCCACTCACTGTGTGTGTATGTGTCTGTGTGTTGCATGTGTCTGTGTTTATCAGTGTGTCACGTACACCCAACGGTCCTAACATGACGGGCAACGTCGTCCCACATTGCTAGTTTAGTTCTAATATTTCAAATAAGTAAAACATCTGACCCGTTGCTGTGCCCAGGGGACTGGGCAGACAGTTACTGACTTATAATAATTTAGCTGATTCTCAGACAGATCTCAAAATCAACTGTATGTTATATTACTCATTTTATATTTAAAGTGATAGTAATACTTCGTTTTAACTTTATTTTATTTTGTAGGTATTAAAAAAACATGAAGAATGATATAAGTCTTATCTCTCAAACCTTTATGGTTTAAGAGATATTCACAAACAAAGTACCCCCCCCCCTGTTCAACCAGAGCAGAAGGGAGGTGCCCAGGTAGACTGCAGAGAGGGTCAGTCTTCAATTAAGATAAGGGAAAAACCTGAAAAACTTGTCAAGGGGGGCAGGGCTTTCATTGTTCTCATAGGAAGAAGATTGTCCCCTTCTGTTATCTGTCTGGTCTATGGACTGGATTCCACATCTGAGAAGAGATGGCTTACACTAGGTAAAAGGGGCGGGAGGGGGAAACTTTGCTTGTGAATATCTCTTAAACCATAAAGGTTTGAGAGATAAGACTTATATCATTCTTCATGTTTTTTTAATGCCTACAAAATAAAATAAAGTTAAAATGAAGTGTTACTATCCCTTTAAAGTAATAGTTTACAAGATATTTAGCTCAGGATGGGGTAGTTGTATTTATTTCAGGATTGGGTAACGGTTCTCTAAACTGGTTCCGATCCTATTTATTAGACAGAACGCATTGCGGGAGATGCACTAAGGCATGATAAAGAGGTGATAAAGTGGAGATGACGTCTCTAGTGATATCACTTCTCCACTTCCTATGTTATTCTATACAGACAATGCACTAAGATCACCCAAAGCTGGAGAAATCTTAGTTTCTTGGCTCTATACAATAATATAGGACTTGGAGAAGTAATATCACTGGAGAAGTTATTTCCGCTTTATCACCTCTTCACTCCTTAGTGCAGTGGCGTAACAATAGGGTTCACACCTGCGACCGGGCCCGTCACTCTCAGGGGCCCGGCCGCCCCCTGAGACACCCTCGCCACCCGCCAGCAGCACAGCTGACGTCCCGGCGGCCAGCGCTCAAGTAATGAAGAGCGCTGGGAGATGACATAATCTCTCAGCGCTCTGCATTACTAAGGACCGCGCGGGAGCATGTCACACACAAGGCTAGACCACCAGGAGGTAGGAGGACGGGGGCCAGTAGGGGCAATGTGGCGATGGGGGCATTGTGGAGATTGGGGGGAAATGTGGAGAATGAGGGGCATTGTGATGGGGCATTGTGGAGATTGGTGGGAAATGTGGAGAATGAGGGGCATTGTGGAGATTGGGGGGGAAATGTGGAGAATGAGGGGCATTGTGATGGGGGCATTGTGGAGATTGGGGGGAAATGTGGAGAATGAGGGGCATTGTGGATATTGGGGGGAAATGTGGAGAATGAGGCGCATTGTGATGGGGGCATTGTGGAAGGGGCAATGTGGAGGTGGCCAGTGTGGTTGAGGGGGACCAATGTGGTCGGAGGGGGCCCGTGGCAATTCTTGCACCAGGGCCCCGTGGCTTCTAGTTATGCCTCTGCCTTAGTGCATCTCTCCCAATATGTGTCTATTCCTGATAATAGTTCCCCCTGGCTCCATTCTTGGCCCTCTTCTATTTCCCTAATTATAAATCATCTGCTGACGGTTTACAAAGCATCGTTTGGGCAAATGCGTGCAGACAACAACATAATCTACAATATAAATCCAAATGAAATAAACTACTCTTCCCCTCCTTTTAACTGAAATAAAATTAAGAACAGAAAGGAGTCAAACAGAGGGAGACAGACAAGTAGAGAAACAAATAGAGACAGAAAGACAGACAGACAAAGAGAGGCCATCGGTGAACCAGCATTTGGCAGTTTTTGCTCTCCAGCTATTGCTGCACTAACACTACAGCCAGCTTGTTGGCCATTTGAGGATAATAGAATTTGATGTCCAACAAGAACTGGAGAGCCACAGATTCCTCAAACCTCTATTAGACAGATAGGAAAGGTATCATCTCCTGATTTTGATTACAGAACTCACCTGGAGTAGAAGCTGTGTTCTGTGCACCTAGAAATAAGATAGGACAGATTATATTTATTGCCACCCAGCAACAGCTGCAGTGCAGTCATGTACAGTAGACACTGCCCGCGCCACGGCTGATCACGGAGCGAGGTTCTCCGAATTCAGACCGTAGTCCTCTCTTCTCACCGAAGGTCTTAATTCGGAGCCCCCCGTTATCTACTGCGCAAGACGGCTTCTGACACACACACATTTAGCGAGTTATTATATAGGATATATATATATATATATATATATATATATATATATATATATATATATATATATATATAAATATTGCATCTCCTACAGCAGCATCTGGGTGGCACAAAAAAGGTTATAATAAATCTGTTTCTTTCTTCCTTTTTTCTCTCTAGATGAAAGGTGTAGCGAATGCTTTCTTGGAAAGTTCCCTAATTATCTACATAAGAAACTTCTTTCTACTGTCATCAGCTCTCAGGGGTATAATGTCAGCTTTTAGACAAATTACCAGTTCTCAGTCACATACAAGAATTGCCCAATATGATCCTGTACTTTCAATGTGTATACAGATCTGCAAATCACATATGTCTACAAGAAAAGGCCATTTTTTGGTGTAAAAATTCAGCTGATTCAGAACTTCTTTCAGGGGTTAAATGTACCGTACCCCCAATTGTACCCTTTTAGGAGATATTAGAGGTACATACTTCCCAAGTGTCCCTCTTTAGGAGATATTAGGGGTCCAAACCTCCCAAGTGTCCCTCTTTAGGAGATATTAGGGGTCCATACCTCCCAAGTGTCCCTCTTTAGGAGATATTAGGAGTCCATACCTCCCAAGTGTCCCTCTTTAGGAGATATTAGGAGTCCATACCTCCCAAGTGTCCCTCTTTAGGAGATATTAGGGGTCCATACCTCCCAAGTGTCCCTCTTTAGGAGATATTAGGGATCCATTCCTCTCAAGTGTCCCTATTCAGGAGATATTTGGGTTCATACCTCCCAAGTGTCCCTCTTTAGGAGATATTAGGGGTTCATACCTCCCAAGTGTCCCTCTTTAGGAGATATTAGGGATTCATACCTCCCAAGTGTCCCTCTTTAGGAGATATTAGGGATCCATACCTCCCAAGTGTCCCTCTTTAGGAGATATTAGGGGTTCATACCTCCCAAGTGTCCCTCTTTAGGAGATATTAGGGATTCATACCTCCCAAGTGTCCCTCTTTAGGAGATATTAGGGGTCCAAACCTCCCAAGTGTCCCTCTTTAGGAGATATTAGGGGTCCAAACCTCCCATGTGTCCCTCTTTAGGAGATATTAGGGGTCCAAACCTCCCAAGTGTCCCTCTTTAGGAGATATTAGGAGTCCATACCTCCCAAGTGTCCCTCTCTAGGAGATATTAGGGGTACATACCTCCCAAGTGTCCCACTTTAGGAGATATTAGGGGTCCATACCTCCCAAGTGTCCCTCTTTAGGAGATATTAGGGGTCCATACCTCCCAAGTGTCCCTCTTTAGGAGATATTAGGAGTCCATACCTCCCAAGTGTCCCTCTTTAGGAGATATTAGGAGTCCATACCTCCCAAGTGTCCCTCTTTAGGAGATATTAGGAGTCCATACCTCCCAAGTGTCCCTCTCTAGGAGATATTAGGGGTCCATACCTCCCAAGTGTCCCTCTTTAGGAGATATTAGGGGTTCATACCTCCCAAGTGTCCCTCTTTAGGAGATATTAGGGGTTCATACCTCCCAAGTGTCCCTCTTTAGGAGATATTAGGGGTTCATACCTCCCAAGTGTCCCTCTTTAGGAGATATTAGGGGTTCATACCTCCCAAGTGTCCCTCTTTAGGAGATATTAGGAGTCCATACCTCCCAAGTGTCCCTCTCTAGGAGATATTAGGGGTCCATACCTCCCAAGTGTCCCTCTTTAGGAGATATTAGGGGTTCATACCTCCCAAGTGTCCCTCTTTAGGAGATATTAGGGGTTCATACCTCCCAAGTGTCCCTCTTTAGGAGATATTAGGGATCCATACCTCCCAAGTGTCCCTCTTTAGGAGATATTAGGAGTCCATACCTCCCAAGTGTCCCTCTCTAGGAGATATTAGGGGTACATACCTCCCAAGTGTCCCACTTTAGGAGATATTAGGGGTCCATACCTCCCAAGTGTCCCTCTTTAGGAGATATTAGGAGTCCATACCTCCCAAGTGTCCCTCTTTAGGAGATATTAGGAGTCCATACCTCCCAAGTGTCCCTCTTTAGGAGATATTAGGAGTCCATACCTCCCAAGTGTCCCTCTCTAGGAGATATTAGGGGTACATACCTCCCAAGTGTCCCACTTTAGGAGATATTAGGGGTCCATACCTCCCAAGTGTCCCTCTTTAGGAGATATTAGGGGTCCATACCTCCCAAGTGTCCCTCTTTAGGAGATATTAGGGGTTCATACCTCCCAAGTGTCCCTCTTTAGGAGATATTAGGGGTTCATACCTCCCAAGTGTCCCTCTTTAGGAGATATTAGGGATTCATACCTCCCAAGTGTCCCTCTTTAGGAGATATTAGGGATTCATACCTCCCAAGTGTCCCTCTTTAGGAGATACTAGTAGTGTGGGACTAATTGGCAATCTGATTATTTCTTAACCAATGCTTAAGCCTCTGCAAATCAAAGGGTTAATGTGAGTCTGGGTACATGACAGATCAAAGATGATGTGATTTAACTATATAGTGCAGCAAGTCTTAATGTACCTCAAACACAGAGAAAAGAAAAGAAAAATACCAGCTATCAAAAATAGGTCCTTATTTGTATGAACCGGACTCCGTTGACAGGCAACACCGTCCCAAATTACTAGTATTATTCTATAGAGCCAATGCACTAAGATCACCATAGTTGGAGAAATCGTATTGCATTGGCTCTATAGAATAACACAGGAATTTGAGAAGTGATATCACTGGAGAAGTTATCTCTGCTTTATCACCTCTTTATCACGCCTTAGTGCATCTCTCCCAATATGTGTCTATTGCTGACAATATTTCCCCCTGGCTCCATTCTTGGCCCTCTTCTATTTGTCTACATGCAAATCCATGTAGACAACAACATAATCTACAATATAAATCCAAATGAAATAAACTACTCCCCCCCCTTTAACTGAAATAAAATTAAGAGTAGAAAGGAGTCAAACAGAGAGAGGAAGACAAGTTGAGAAACAAACAGAGACAGAAAGACAGACAGACAAAGAGAGACCAACAGTGAACCATCATTTGGCAGTTTTTGCTCTCTGGCTATTGTTGCACTAACACTTCAGTCAGCTTGTTGGCCATTTGAGGTAAATAGAATTTGTTCTCCAACAAGAACTGGAGAGCCACAGATTCCTCAAACCTCTATTAGACAGATAGGAAAGGTATCATCTCCTGATTATGAATACAGAACTCACCTGGAGTAGAAGCTGTGTCCTGTGCACCTAGGAATAAGATAGGACAGATTATATTTCTTTCCACGTTTATATCAGTTTGTCCATGTACAAACCTAACACCCCATATAATAACCCCCCAACCACATCTTGTACAGACTTAACACCCCATATAATAACCCCCAAACACACACACCTTGTGCAGACCTAACACCCCATATAATAACCCCACACACACACCTTGTACAGACCTAACACCCCATATAATAACCCCCCCACACACCTTGCACAGACCTAACACCCCATATAATAACCCCCCACCCACACCTTGTACAGACCTAACACCCCATATAATAACCCCCCACACACACCTTGTACAGACCTAACACCCCATATAATAACCCCACACACACACCTTGTACAGACCTAACACCCCATATAATAACCCCCCACACACCTTGTACAGACCTAACACCCCATATAATAACACCACTTACCTTACCAAGGCCATTAGGGTTTCCTGGCCATAGTAAGGTAAGTTGGAGAGGTGATTATAAGAACTTGTTACTTCTCATTTAATGTATCTCCAGCAGTAGAATTCAGCACTACAATGTAAATAGTAATAGTCGGATGAACAAGGATTTCCACTGAAATGTGATAAAGCATTGCAGGAGTAGGCAGACTTTGACACTCCAGCTGTTCGGAACTACAACTCCCATCAAGCCCTAGTCCCCAACAACTGGACTGCCAACGGCACTAGTAGTAGTAATAATAGTAGTATTGTTGTTATTATTACTAATATTATTGACTATTAGCTATATTATTATTATTATCATTTTTTTATTTACATGACAAACACACATAGGCATAGTACTGAAATTCTGCCCCAAACTAAAGGAAATAACACATACCATTGATTTAACAGTGTAAACACCACAGGGAGGCTGTAACACATAGTGAAGTGATGTCCTCTGGTCTTTAGAGGGCTAAGTTTGGCTTCAAACTCTCAATACTGGAGATATTCACTTCAATACAAGATTGTTACCTAAACAGCATTATAAAGCTACAGAACAGGTACGTGAAAGCGCTCCCAATCCGTCACCAGACGCTCTGAGTTAACTCAAGGAAATAAGTTTCTATGGCCTCTATTGATCCAATGTCCCCCTTTATTCTATACCAACTCGGGTCTGCCGCTACAAGCAATGCGGGTCCAACCTCTCCCGCTTCTCCTCCAACTCCACACCACCATACAAAGATACAAGAAAGCTTGAGCGCTGACCTCTCCTTTAAACGGGGTTGACCTTCTAAGTCAGGGCTTAAAATTTGAAGTCCTTTGCTACTAGCCAGATCTGAAAAGTTACTCGCCACTGCAAGCCATAACATACCGACCAGGGCTGAATTTCTACTCGCCAGGGCTAAATTATCACTCGCCATTGGGTAGTGGCGAGTGGAAATTTTGAGCCCTGTTCTAGGTAGATAACTGAAAAACCTTAAATTCCCTTCTTGGTAGTAAAAAAACGAGTTTGCAAAACTCGTTTTTTTACTACCAAGAAGGGAATTTAAGATTTTTCATTTATCTACTTAGAAGGTCAACCCCGTTTAAAGGAGAGGTCAGCGCTCAAGCTTTCTTGTATCTTAGCATTATAAAGCTGCTACCCTAATCGCAGGTTGGCCACAGACCACATTTCTATATTCAGAACCTACAGATCCCAGGGACCAGCAAGAACTGGAACCTATAACTGTGTCAGTGTCCCCCTCTGTGTGTGTGTGTGTGTGTGTGCACATCTATTGCATGTGAGTGTACATGTGTGCATTTCTGGAGTGTGTGCATGCGTGAGCATGTCTCTTTCATGTTTCTGCCACTCACTGTGTGTGTATGTGTCTGTCTGTGTGTTGCATGTGTCTGTGTTTATCAGTGTGTCACGTACACCCAACGGTCCTAACATGACGGGCAACGTCGTCCCACATTGCTAGTTTAGTTCTAAAATTTCAAAAAAGTAAAACATCTGACCCGTTGCTGTGCCCAGGGGACTGGGCAGACAGTTACTGACTTATAATAATTTAGCTGATTCTCAGACAGAGCTCAAAATCAACTGTATGTTATATTACTCATTTTATATTTAAAGGGATAGTAATACTTCGTTTTAACTTTATTTTATTTTGTAGGCATTAAAAAAACATGAAGAATGATAAAAGTCTTATCTCTCAAACCTTTATGGTTTATGAGATATTCACAAACAAAGTATCCCCCCCTGTTCAACCAGATCAGAAGGGAGCTGCCCAGGTAGACTGCAGAGAGGGACAATCTTCAATTAAGATAAGGGAAAAACCTGAAAAGCTTGTCAAGGGGGGAAGGGCTTTCATTGTTTTCATAGGAATAAGAGTGTCCCCTTCTGTTATCTGTCTGGTCTATGGACTGCATTCCACATCTGAGAAGCGATTGCTTACACTAGGTAAAAGGGGCAGGAGGGGAAACTTTGCTTGTGAATATCTCATAAACCATAAAGGATTGAGAGATAAGACTTATATCATTCTTCATGTTTTTTTAATCCCTACGAAATAAAATAAAGTTAAAACGAAGTGTTACTATCCCTTTAAAGTAATAGTTTACAAGATATTTCGCTCAGGATGGGGTAGTTGTATTTATTTCAGGATTGGGTAACGGTTCTCTAAACTGGTTCCGATCCTATTTATTAGACAGAACGCATTTGGGGAGATGCACTAAGGCATGATAAAGAGGTGATAAAGTGGAGATGACGTCTCCAGTGATATCACTTCTCCACTTCCTATGTTATTCTATAGAGACAATGCACTAAGATCACCAAAGCTGGAGAAATCTTAGTTTATTGGCTTTATACAATATTATAGGACTTGGAGAAGTAATATCACTGGAGAAGTTATTTCCGCTTTATCACCTCTTCACTCCTTAGTGCAGTGGCGTAACAATAGGGGTCGCAGGGGTTGCACCTGCGACCGGGCCCGTCACTCTCAGGGGCCGGCCGCCCCCTGCGACACCCTCGCCACCCGCCAGCAGCACAGCTGACGTCCCGGCGGCCAGCGCTCAAGTAATGCAGAGCGCTGGGAGATGACATAATCTCCCAGCGCTCTGCATTACTAAGGACCGCGCGGGAGCATGTCACACACACCGCTAGACCACCAGGAGGTAGGAGGACGGTGGCCAGTAGGGGCAATGTGGCGATGGGGGCATTGTGGAGATTGGGGGGAAATGTGGAGAATGAGGGGCATTGTAGAGATTGGGGGGAAATGTGGAGAATGAGGGGCATTGTGATGAGGGCATTGTGGAGATTGGGGGAAATGTGGAGAATGAGGGGCATTGTGATGGGGGCATTGTGGAGATTGGGGGGAAATGTGGAGAATGAGGGGCATTGTGATGGGGGCATTGTGGAAGGGGCAATGTGGAGGTGGCCAATGTGGTTGAGGGGGGCCAATGTGGTCGGAGGGGGCCCGTGGCAATTCTTGCACCAGGGCCCGTGGCTCCTAGTTATGCCTCTGCCTTAGTGCATCTCTCCCAATATGTGTCTATTCCTGATAATATTTCCCCCTGGCTCCATTCTTGACCCTCTTCTATTTCCCTAATTATAAATCATCTGCTGACGGTTTACAAAGCATCGTTTGGGCAAATGCATCTAGACATCAACATAATCTACAATATAAATCCAAATGAAATAAACTACTCTTCCCCTCCCTTTAACTGAAATAAAGTTAAGAATAGAAAGGAGTCAAACAGAGAGAGACAGACAAGTAGAGAAACAAACAGAGACAGAAAGACAGACAGACAAAGAGAGACCAACACTGAACCAGCATTTGCCAGTTTTTGCTCTCCAGCTATTGTTGCACTAACACTACAGCCAGCTTGTTGGCCATTTGAGGATAATAGAATTTGTTCTCCAACAAGAACTGGAGAGCCACAGATTCCTCGAGCCTCTGTCAGACAGATAGGAAAGGTATCATCTCCTGATTTTGATTACAGAACTCCCCTGGAGTAGATTGTGTTTTATCTGCACCTAGAAATAAGATAGGACACATTATATTTATTGCCACCCAGCAACAGCTGCAGTGCAGTCATGTACAGTAGACACTGCCCGCGCCACGGCTGATCACGGAGTGAGGTTCTACGAATTCAGACCGTAGTCCTCTCTGCTCACCGAAGGTCTTAATTTGGAGCCCCCCGTTATCTACTGCGCATGACGGCTTCTGACACACACACATTTAGCGAGTTATTATATAGGATATATATATATATATATATATATATATATATATATATATATATATAAATATTGCATCTCCTACAGGAGCATCTGGGTGGCAGAGTTCTCTGCCACAACCCCTTTGGCACAAAAAAGGTTATAATAAATCTGTTTCTTTCTTCCTTTTTTCTCTCTAGATGAAAGGTGTAGCGAATGCTTTCTTGGAAAGTTCCCTAATTATCTACATAAGAAACTTCTTTCTACTGTCATCAGCTCTCAGGGGTATAATGTCAGCTTTTAGACAAATTACCAGTTCTCAGTCACATACAAGAATTGCCCAATATGATCCTGTACTTTTAGTGTGTATACAGATCTGCAAATCACATATGTCTTCAAGGAGAGACCATTTCTTGGTGTAAAAATTCAGCTGATTCAGAACTTCTTTCAGGGGTTAAATGTACCATGCCCCCAACTGTACCCTTTTAGGAGATATTAGAGGTACATACCTCCCAAGTGTCCCTCTTTAGGAGATATTAGGGTCCATACCTCCCAAGTGTCCCTCTTTAGGAGATATTAGGGGTCCATAACTCCCATGTGTCCCTCTTTAGGAGATATTAGGGGTCCATAACTCCCAAGTGTCCCTCTTTAGGAAATATTAGGGGTCCATACCTCACAAGTGTCCCACTTTAGGAGATATTAGGGGTCCATACCTCCCAAGTGTCCCACTTTAGGAGATATTAGGGGTCCATACCTCCCAAGTGTCCCTCTTTAGGAGATATTAGGGATCCATACCTCCCAAGTGTCCCTCTTTAGGAGATATTAGGGGTCCATACCTCCCAAGTGTCCCACTTTAGGAGATATTAGGAGTCCATACCTCCCAAGTATCCCTCTTTAGGAGATATTAGGGGTCCATACCTCCCAAGTGTCCCACTTTAGGAGATATTAGGAGTCCATACCTCCCAAGTGTCCCTCTTTAGGAGATATTAGGAGTCTGTACCTCCCAAGTGTCCCTCTTTAGGAGATATTAGGGATCCATTCCTCTCAAGTGTCCCTATTCAGGCGATATTAGGGGTTCATACCTCCCAAGTGTCCCTCTTTAGGAGATATTAGGGATCCATTCCTCTCAAGTGTCCCTATTCAGGCGATATTAGGGGTTCATACCTCCCAAGTGTCCCTCTTTAGGAGATATTAGGGATCCATTCCTCTCAAGTGTCCCTATTCAGGCGATATTAGGGGTTCATACCTCCCAAGTGTCCCTCTTTAGGAGATATTAGGGATCCATGCCTCCCAAGTATCCCTCTTTAGGAGATACTAGTAGTGTGGGACTCATTGGCAATCTGTTTATTTCTTAACCAATGCTTAAGCCTCTGCAAATCAAAGGGTTAATGTGAGTCTGGGTACATGACAGGCAACACCGTCCCAAATTGCTAGCATTATTCTATAGAGCCAATGCACTAAGATCACCATAGTTGGAGAAATCATATTGCATTGGCTCTATAGAATAACACAGGAATTGGAGAAGTGATATCACTGGAGAAGTTATCTCTGCTTTATCACCTCTTTATCACTCCTTAGTGCATCTCTCCCAATATGTGTCTATTGCTGACAATAGTTCCCCCTGGCTCCATTCTTGGCCCTCTTCTATTTCCCTAATTATAAATGATCTGCTGACGGTTTACAAAGCATAGTTTGGGCAAATGCATCTAGACATCAACATAATCTACAATATAAATCCAAATGAAATAAACTACTCTCCCCCCCTTTAACTGAAATAAAATTAAGAATATAAAGGAGTCAAACAGAGAGAGGAAGACAAGTTGAAAAACAAACAGAGACAGAAAGACAGACAGACAAAGAGAGACCAACAGTGAACCAGCATTTGGCAGTTTTTGCTCTCCAGCTATTGTTGCACTAACACTTCAGCCAGCTTGTTGGCCATTTGAGGTTAATAGAATTTGTTCTCCAACAAGAACTGGAGAGCAGCAGATTCCCCAAACCTCTATTAGACAGATAGGAAAGGTATCATCTCCTGATTATGAATACAGAACTCACCTGGAGTAGAAGCTGTGTCCTGTGCACCTAGAAATAAGATAGGACAGATTATATTTCTTTCCACGTTTATATCAGTTTGTCCATGTACAAACCTAACACCCCATATAATAACCCCCCAACCACATCTTGTTCAGACCTAACACCCCATATAATAACCCCCCACACAAACCTTGTACAGACCTAACACCCCATATAATAACCCCCAAACACACACACCTTGTGCAGACCTAACACCCCATATAATAACGCCCACACACCTTGTACAGACCTAACACCCCATATAATAATCCCTACAATCACCTTGTACAGACCTAACACCCCATATAATAACCCCACTTCCCATACCATGTCCATTAGGGTTTCCTGGCCATAGTAAGGTAGGTTGGAGAGGTTATTATAAGGACTTATTACTTCTCATTTAATGTATCTCCAGCAGTAGAAATCAGCACTACAATGTAAATAGTAATAGTCGGATGAACAAGGATTTACACTGAAATGTGATATCACGGTGCCCGTGATTGGTGCTGTTCAGTGTCAGTCACTTGCTGAGTATCATGATTGGCTGTCTGTGATTAGCCCTCCTCACACAGCCTTTTTAAACCCAGGCTGAGCACTTCCAGGTTGCCCTTTCGTGGTGTTTCTGACTTCACTCTGCCTGACCTGCTTGTCAGGCTTCTGGGCCTGTTCCTGCTGTTCCTGCTGTACTTGCTGATCCTGTACAGTGTTCCTGTATGCTAGTGTTTCTGTGTTCCAGAGTTCCAGTGTTCCTGTGTTCCAGCACCTCGCGGGTTAATCTTACTGAGTTCCTGAATCTCCTGCTCCAGCAGTCGCTCTGGCGACATTGTTCTTCTCGCTGCTGATCATACTTTGTTGGTTCCTGGTGGCGATATACATTGTTGGTCCCAGCGTGCGGACGCTGGTTTACTCCACTAAACCTGGTTGCGATATACATTGTTGGTCCCAGCGTGTGGACGCTGGTTTACTCCACTAAACCTGGTTGCGATATACATTGTTGGTCCCAGCGTGTGGACGCTGGTTTACTCCACTAAACCTGGTTGCGATATACATTGTTGGTCCCAGCGTGCGGACGCTGGTTTACTCCACTAAACCTGGTTGCGATATACATTGTTGGTCCCAGCGTGCAGACGCTGGTTTACTACACTAAACCTGGTGGCGATATACATTGTTGGTCCCAGCGTGCGGACGCTGGTTTACTCCACTTAACTGGGTGCGAGATACATTATTGGCTCCAGCGTGCGGACGCTGGTTTACTCCACTTAACTGGGTGCGAGATACATTGTTGGTCCCAGCGTGCAGACGCTGGCTTGCTCCACTAAACCTGGTTGCGATATACGTTGTTGGTCCCAGCGTGCGGACGCTGGTTTACTCCACTAAACCTGGTTGCGATATACATTGTTGGTCCCAGCGTGCGGACGCTGGTTTACTCCACTAAACCTGGTTGCAATATACATTGTTGGTCTCAGCGGGCGGACGCTGGTTTACTCCACTAAACCTGGTGGCGATATACATTGTTGGTCCCAGCGTGCAGACGCTGGTTCACTCCGCTAAACCTGGTGGCGATATACATTGTTGGTCCCAGCGTGCGGACGCTGGTTTACTCCACTAAACCTGGTTGCGATATACATTGTTGGTCCCAGCATGCAGACGCTGGTTTACTACACTAAACCTGGTGGCGATATACATTGTTGGTCCCAGCGTGCGGACGCTGGTTTACTCCACTTAACTGGGTGCGAGATACATTGCTGGTCCCAGCGTGCGGACGCTGGTTTACGCCACTAAACCTGGTTGCTATATACATTGTTGGTCCCAGTGTGCGGACGCTGGTTTGCTCCACTAAACCTGGTTGCGATATACATTGTTGGTTCCAGCATGTGGTCGTTGGTTTGCTCCATTTAATCTGGTGGCGCTATTACCATTAGTCCCAACGTGCGGATGTTGGTTTGCTCCTGAACATCCAGTACTGTGGTCAGTCGCTGTCCACTTCCTTGCAGTTGTCTGAGTATCCCTGGCAATAGACTCCTGCTGAGTAAGACCTCTATACTTATGCTCTATGCTGTCTTAGTCACCTGACAGCTGGTCTACTTGCTCAGACTGCCCTGCCCGGTATTGGTGAGGCCGGTAGAACCTTGACGATACCATCTTGTAGGTTGCCTCACCCGGTATTGGAAGGGCCGGTAGAGTCTACTCCAGTACTCCTTTGGGCTGCCCTGCCCGGTACTGGTAAGGCTGGTAGAACCTTGTAATTCACCATCTTTAAGGTTGCCTTACCCGGTATTGGCAGGGCCGGTAGAGCCTACATTCAGCATTCCGTGGGGGCTGCCTTGCCCGGTATTGGTAAGGCCGGTAGAACCGGTATATGTCATCTCACGGTTGCCTTACCCGGTATAGGCAAGGCCGGTAGAGCCTGTCATTAAAACTGTCACTTGGGTTGCCTTGCCCGGTATTTAGGCAAGGCCGGTAGAACCTATTATATGTTATATTACTGTTGTATTGTTATGTATGTTTACCCTACAGGGACTGCCTTCAACTTTTAATAAAGTTAAGTTATTTTACCAAACCTTAAGTCTGAGAGTCTTCTAAAACCATGACATGTGATGACGCATTGCAGGAGTAGGTAGACTTTGATACTCAAGCTCTTGGGAACAACAACTCCCATCAACCCCAGCCAGCCCTAGTACCCAACAACTGGACTGCCAACGGCACTAGTAGTAGTAATAGTATTATTGCTATTATTGTTGTTTATTAGCCTTATTATAATTATTATTGTTATTATTAATATCACTATTATTATTATAAACTATAACTTCACGTAACAGAAACCATTACACTACACTAATAATATAAGACAGGGTTTATTACAGGTGAAAGCTCCGCTTTAAAGGGATAGTAATACTTAAAATGTAAAAAAAAATATGTTGTAGGGTTTATCCCCCTGAGTAAAACACGAGTACTCCCACTGCTGAAAGGTGTTTCATTCAAAAGTTATTAATTTTCAAAGTTGAATTTTTAAGGTGCAATATCACAGTGGCCTGAAATTGTACAGTGGCGCTGTTGCTACATGATCCTATGGACAGCTCTGGTCAGTTGACCATAAATCTCCATAGGGTGGTGTAGCAACAGCGCCACTGTACAATTTCAGGCCACTGTGATATTGCACCTAAAAATTCAACTTTGAAAATTAATAACTTTTGAATGAAACACCTTTCAGCAGTGGGAGTACTCTTGTTTTACTCAGGGAGATAAACCCTACAACATATTTTTTTTTACATTTTAAGTATTACTATCCCTTTAAGTATCTATTCAAAGTCTATATGACTTCAATTATACAGATCAGAGATGGGCAACAGGTGGCCCATGCGGCCATTAGTGTCTTCTCCCATGGCCTCTGATCTGTTGCCTGACACTGGAAATAGGAGATAATATCCCTGGCTTCTAACTCTCAATACTGGAGATATATTCACTTCAATACAAGACTGTTACCTACACAGAACTGTAGAGCTCCTACGTTAATCCCAGGGTGGCCACAGCCCACACGTCTGCTCTCAGAACCTACAGATCCATAGGACCAGCAAGATCCGGAACCTCCACACAAGAGGGTGGCTACCACTGTGACAGTGTCCCCCTCTGTGTGTGAGCATGTCTGCTGCATGCATGTGTACATGTGTGAATTTCTGGTGTGTGTGTGTGTGCGTGAGCATGTCTATAGCATGTTTTTGTTACTCACTGTGTGTATGTATCTGCCTGTGTGTTGCATGTGTCTGCGTTTATCAGTATGTCGTCATTCAGACACGTACACCCAACTGTTGTAACATGATTAGCAACGTCGTCCCACATTGCTAGTATAGTTCTAATATTCCAGATAAGTAAAGCATCGGACCTGTTGCTGTGCCCAGTGGACTGGTCAGTCAGTCACTGCCTCAGACAGCTCTGAAAATCAACCATATGTTATTTCACCCATTGTTTATTTAAAGAAATTGTTTACAAGCTATTTAGCTCATGACAGGGTAATCGTATTTAGTTCAGGATTGGGTAATATTTCTCTAAACTGGTTCTGATCCTTTTTATTAGATATAACACACTGGGGGAGATGCACTAAGGAGTGATAAAGAGGTGATAAAGTGGAGATGACTTCTCCAGTGATATCACTTCTCTAATTCCTGTGTTATTCTATAGAGCCTATGCACTAAGATCACCAAAGTTGGAGAAATCTTAGTGCATTGGTTCCATAAAATAACATAGGAATTGGAGAAGTGATATCACTGGAGAAGTTATCTGCTCTTTATCACTCCTTAGTGCATCTCTCCCAATATGTGTCTATTGCTGACAGTATTTCCTCATGGCTCCATGCTTGACCCTCTTCTATTTCCCTAATTATAAATCATCTGCTTACGGTTTGCAAAGCATCTTTTGGGCAAATGCATCTAGACATCAACATAATCTACAATATAAATCCAAATGAAATAAACTACTCTTCCCACTCTTTTAACTGAATTAAGAATAGAAAGGAGTCAAACAGAGAGAGACAGACAAGTATGGAAACAGATAGAGACAGAAAGACAGACAGACAAAGAGAGACCAACAGTGAACCAGCATTTGGCAGTGTTTGCTCTCCAGCTATTGTTGCACTAACACTACAGCCAGCTTGTTGGCCATTTGAGGATAACAGAATTTGTTCTCCAACAAGAACTGGAGAGCAGCAGATTCCCCAAACCTCTATTAGACAGATAGGAAAGGTATCATCTCCTGATTATGAATACAGAACTCACCTGGAGTAGAAGCTGTGCTTTGTGCACCTAGAAATAAGATAGGATAGATTATATTTCTTTCCACGTTTATATTAGTTTGTCCATGTACAAACCTAACACCCCATATAATAACCCCCCAACCACATCTTGTACAGACCTAACACCCCATATAATAACCCCCAAACACACACACCTTGTGCAGACCTAACACCCCATATAATAACCCCACACACACACCTTGTACAGATCTAACACCCCATATAATAACCCCCCACACACCTTGTACAGACCTAACACCCCGTATAATAACCCCCCACAACCACATCTTGTACAGACCTAACACCCCATTTAATAACCCCCAAACACACAAACCTTGTACAGACCTAACACCCCATATATTAATCCCCATACATACCATGTGCAGACCTAATACCCCATATAATAACCCCCACACACCTTGTACAGACCTAACACCCCATATAAACCCCCCCACACACACCTTGTACAGACCTAACACCCCATATAATAACCCCACTCACCATACCATGACCATTATGGTATCCTGGCACAGTAAGGTAAGTCGGATAGGTTATTATAAGGATGTGTTATTTCTCATTTAATGTATCTCCAGCAGTAGAATTCAGCACTACAATGTAAATAGTAATAGTCGGATTAACAAGGATTTCCACTGAAATGTGATGAAGTATTGCAGGAGTAGGCAGACTTTTGGTGCTTCACTGTTGGGGACTACAACTCCCATCAACCCCAGCAAGCCCTAGTCCCTTACAACTGGACTGCCAACAGCACTAGTAGCGGTAATAGTATTATTGTTATTGTTGTTTACAAGCAATATTATTATTATTGATATTATTAATATCAATATTAGTATTATTATTATTGTTAATATTATTATTATGATTATTATTAACTATAATAACTTCACATAACAGAAGAAAAGAGAGCCAGAATTCACCCGTTAAAATATCTATTAATGTGTTCTCAGCACAACAGATGGGGTAACAAGGTGGTCTTAAACAAACAGCTGTTTCATACCTCGTGGTGCTTTATTAAGGCCTTATACAGAGGAATCACACGTGTACATTACACACTACATAAAGGCTGCTAGGCCACACCTCCTCTACCTTTCCAGGTAAATTTAAAGGGAGGTCAATTGTATATACGATTACTCTACATTCCCATGGTAAACACATAAGGCATAATAACAATTTAGTCCTGCAACCCTGAGCCAAGCATAAACTATGCAAATCGCAAAAATATGAGTCACAAAAATAATATTGTGACACATACAAGGTTCCGGGGCAGCCAACAACACCAAAAAATGTACATATTGCAATTGTGTAAAATAAACATTTATTATCTAAAGGGAAGCACACACTAAAAACACAATCACAACCTACATCAAAATGGGAAACATCTCATTCTTATCAGTGAGACCAAGCAACAAGGTCGCTTGCAATCTCATGATCCAAATAGCCCGTCTTGTGAGCAAGTTTATATGCCTATCCCCCCCAGGAGGGTTAATAGGAACATTCTCATTGCTACAAATTTCAACATTTTGCCATCACTGTTATGACATTCCCTAACGTGTGAAATTAATCTTGTATTCAAAGTACCTTTCTTGATCATTCTAAGATACTCAAGTAGCCTTATTTCTAGTGGACATTTGGTTTCGCCTACATAAAACCTACCTCAACAGCAAAACAATACATAATCTACAATAGAAGTGTAGCAAGTAATAAGATAATAACATATGCACAGCCCGGTAAGGGTAGAGATCTTCCCATAACCATATGTCTACAGGCCAAATAACTTCCATATCGATAATTGCCCAGAGGACCATCCTGGTCTAGCCAGTTAACCTTGTTGTGGCCTAGTTTGTACTCACGCCTGACAATCTCACCTAGGAGGCTTCTCACCCTGCTAAAATGACCACGGGGCATTCACCATAAATGTCCCTCAACAAAGGGTCCACCTTCAAAATCCACCATTGGGCAGCCTTTGGTGTATAATCAAAGACAAAACACATACTGTCCGATGAGACATTTTTTACCCTTATGTTTTAGAAGGCTCTTTCTCTCCGTATATCTCGCTGTGTTGAGGGCTTTGTCCAAGTTAACCCTATCATATCCTCTTTTCATCACTCTACGATAGAGAGCATTGCACCTCAATCTTAAAAACTGTCCATATGGAATGGATTTGACTGTGTGTGGAGGATGAATTTGAAGCAGTAAGTTTGCAATAACCCTTAGTAACAATATCTTCCCCATCCAAGTCAAATTCCAAATCCAAAAAATCAACATTGGTTTTGCCCACATCATAAGCATACCTGGGAACTTTTGAGACAGGGCTACCCAGAGGGTAACCCTGTCAGTGCCGACCTGTGAAGAAAATGATGCGATACGCGTCATAAAAGGGGCGGGGCTTAGTTGCGGAGGGGGGCGGGGGAAAAAAAAAAACCTGCAAAATGTATCTAAGAGGGCGGGGAGTGGGCGGAACCAGGCGGGACAGCGCACAAGTGGGCAGAGTTTCTATTTAAAGGGATAGTAATACTTCGTTTTATCTTTATTTTATTTTGTAGACATTATAAAAAACATGAAGAATGATATAAGTCTTATCTCTCAAACCTTTATGGTTTAAGAGATATTCACAAGCAAAGTATCCCCCCCCCGTTCAGTCAGATCAGAAGGGAGATGCCCAGGTAGACTGCAGAGAGGGACAATCTTCAATTAAGATAAAGGAAAAAGCTGAAAAACTTGTCAAGGGGGGCAGGGCTTTCATTGTTCTCATAGGAAGAAGATTGTCCCCTGCTGTTATCTGTCTGGTCTATGGACTGGATTCCACATCTGAGAAGAGATGGCTTACACTAGGTAAAAGGGGCTGGAGGGGAAACTTTGCTTGTGAATATCTCTCAAACCATAAAGGTTTGAGAGATAAGACTTATATCGTTCTTCATGTTTTTTTAATGCCTACAAAATAAAATAAAGTTAAAACGAAGTATTACTATCCCTTTAAACTCTGCCCACCCGGTGATCCACACATTGCCCCGGAGACCCGATAATACAGTCTGAAATCTGGAGTCTCCGGGGCAAAACCGGAGAGTTCCCAGGTATGATCATAAGTAAATGACATATTAATATCATTCTCATTAACGTAGGAAACAAATTCCAAGAATGAAGAAGAACTACCATCCCATTTTACCAACACATCATTGATAAATCTTAACCATAATTTAATCAAGATGCTAAATTTATTCTTTGGGGTAAAGACATAGGACCGTATGTTCAAAGGGATAAGGACAAAAAATTATCGTATGAAAGACAAAACTAAGTAATTGAATGCACAAACGACATATTTTCTACAGAGTATACGACAAAAAATTAGTAATGTCCGTTGTGTACGACACAACTCCAGAATTGATGGGCAAAGGGGCGGGGCTAGGGCGGGGCTAAACTATTCTCCAGTGTCGTATAGAGGAAAAGAAAATGTGTCGTAACTAACGACAAAAAATTGGCTTTCAAAAGACCAAATTTGTACGTTAAGAAAAAGTGGAGGGAATGTTTTCTGAATGTGAGAATTTTTGTCTTTAGTTAAGACATTTTTGTCGTTAGTTAAGACATTTTTAAAGACGTTTTTGTCGTTAGTTAAGACTTTTTTTGTCGTTCCATATGACAATTTCAGTCAGGAAAAACAACGTATTTCCAATCACAACCGACACTCTCTGAAAATATTAATCATCCCAACGACACTGTACTTTGAAAAGTCGTTACAAATGACAAAAGCTATTTCGCTACTTCTTTGAACATATGGTCCATAGTCCTCCTTCCATTTTCCAAAAAAATCTTATCTTCTCCCATCAAAAATCCCTAAAAATATATTTTTCTTTGTTATTTAAAATCAATGAGTAAGTATACATAACATTATATTTTTATGTATCTAGATTTATTTTGTTTCTCTACTTGTACAGTACATTTTCTCCAACAAACCAACAAGTAAATAATGGTAAATAGCTGGTAAGATATTGTTTTAAATAGAAAAGGCTAACATGAAATAGAGGTGACTTTGAAACCTCTTTCAAAATCTCAGTTTATTGTGTCAGTTCCACTTTAACTGAAAAGATGGAGTTTACTGTGGGATAGTTTATACATTTTACTTGTTTTTAATTGAACTATTTGAACTATATATTTTATTAAAGTGGAACTTTTCCCAGTAAAAAACCCTGTCTCATACTATTAGTAAATTTTAACTGTATCTAGATTGCAGGGGGGGGGGTTGTTGTAAATCCATAGTTAATGAGAAATTCACTGTCAAAATTAGATTCCTGTACCCACTTCCACATTCTGCGGCACAGGGTAATGGCGGCACAGTGGAGTAGGACTTCCCAGTCCTGAAATTCTCCTCTCGCCTCCCTCCCTGTTCTACCAGGGAGTGCATTCACTCTTCCCTTCATACTGATGTGCATCACGTCTATCGTTACAGCAAGCTCAGTTTAACATTATACTGAGCTTGCAAGAGGTGAGAGGAGAATTTTAGCAACAGCTAATTTCTCATTAACTATGGACTTGCAAAAATCCCCTGCGATCTAAAAAGAGTTACACTACATTAATAATAGGAGACAGGGTTTATTGGGGATGAAAGTTCAGCTTTAAGTTCTATTCAAAGTCTATATGACTTCAATTGTACAGATCAGAGATGGACAACAGGTGGCCCATGCAGCCATTAGTGTCTTCTCCTGTGGCCCCTGATCTGTTGCCTGGCACTTTCTCAAATCTCACACACCCTATTTCCTACCCAAAAGCACACACCCTCTTCATTTTTGCCACAGAGCATACATCACTTTATACTTACGCTGTTCTACCTTAAACCCTTGATTGCTAGAGAAGCAAACCTCCCTACATTTCAAATAGCCAAAGAGGGACATGTGTGTTTTAGGTGGTGTTGTCAGGGGTGTTTCTGGTGGGCGGGGCATTACCAACAATTTTTAGGCAATTTCATGACCTATTGATGCCTTTTTGTTTAACTCAATAAATAACTTATTTTACTTACATGGACTAATTTACAAACACATATACTGATGTTTAAACAAAAGTTAATATGAGTTTTATTGCTGTGGAGCAATGTGATACACTTATATACACACCACACAGTCTGATCTCCTAAATAAAGGGACATCAGAGTGCAAAAGAGGGATGGAGGGATTTTGGTCTGAAAGAGGGACACTTGGGAGGTACAGAGCCCTAATATCTACTAAAGAGGGACATTTGGGAGTTATGGACCCCTAATAACTGCTAAAGAGGGACACTTGGGAGGAATTGATCCCTAATATCTCCTAAAGAGAGACACTTGGGAGGTATGGACCCCTAATATCTCCTAAAGAGGAATACTTGGGAGGTATGGACCCCTAATATCTCCTAAAGAGAGACACTTGGGAGGTATGGATCCCTAATATCTCCTGAAGAGAGACACATGGGAGGTATGGACCCCCTAATATCTCCTAAAGAGAGACACTTGTGAGGTATGGAGCCCTAATATCTCCTAAAGAGGGACACTTCAGAGCTATGGACCCCTAATATCTCCTAAAGAGGGGCACACTGAGAGGTATGGATCCCAACATCTCGTAAAGAGGGACACTTGGGAGGTATAGACCCCTAATATCTCCTAACTAGGGACACATGGGAGGTATGGACCCTTAATATCTCCTAAAGAGGGACACTTGTGAGGTATGGACTCCTAATATCTCTTAAAGAGGGACACTTGGGAGGTAATGAGAAGTCAACAACATTTTGATAAGTAACAGGTTGGAGACATTTCTAGCATTCAAGAAGTTAGCCCTTTCAGTGCCAGGCACTGAAAGGGTTAAACTACTTTTATAACCCCTCCCCCCCATTTAAAATGTTTAACCATAATGTTTCACCACAACGTGAATCTGTCTACCTGTCACTTCTATAGATCTCTTTTACCGCTCGGAGTGCTTCAAAATGCTTTGCTTAGTAGCAGAAAAAAGTTATTAAATATTCCTCTGAGCTAGGAAAACAAATTGTGTTGCTCTTAACATTATTTCTTGATTAAAATAAATTGACGTTATTAGTTACAGCGGTATTTAAATTAATCTCTTTGTTTTTAATTACAGCAAAACCCTTAAGTGGAAGAGCCTGATGCCAGAATGTTTACTCAGCTTCAGATTAATGATTCATTCATATTCTGAGAGCTCGGTGTTAGGTCACTATTCTCGTTAATCCCCATTGTTCAACAATAGCTAATTTGTGGACAAATACTCACAACACTTGTATGCAATGTTCATATTTCATGCTCACGTATTTCCAGTTAAACCCTTGTGAAAGAATGCTTTGGAAACAGACAGACACACACAAATATATACCCCTCCAGCACTCAAAGGGTTAAAAGGTCGGTCCTGCTCTGCTTCCTGCCGTCACTCATGCGATGTGCTGTAGAGACTGCCCAAACCCACAGAATGCTCCCAGCACAGAACTCCCAGCATTCCGCACAGAATACTCCCAGCACAGAACTCCCAGCATTCCTTACAGAATGCTCCCAGCACAGAACTCCCAGCATTCTGCACAGAATGTTCCAGCACAGAACTCCTAGCATTCTGCAGAATGCTCCAGCACAGAACTCCCAGCATTCCGCACAGAATGCTCCCAGCACAGAACTCCCAGCATTCCGCACAGAATGCTCCCAGCACAGAACTCCCAGCATTCCACACAGAATGCTCCCAACACAGAACTCCCAGCATTCTGAGCGTTCGAGCAGTCTCTACTGAGCATGACGGCTTCTGACAAACATCCTAGTGGATTATTATATAGGATATATATATATATATATATATATATATATATATATATATATATTTTTATTTTTTTTATTTTTTTTTAACCAGTTTATAACATATTTAGAATTATTTTAGGAGAGATTTTGCTTTATTTATCCGTTTTTTCATAATAACCCTTTGATTGCCGGGGGCCTATGCCATTTCTGTAGGCCAGGCACCCTTTCAGTATTTTTTATTACCCATCTTTTTAGGTATGATTCTAACATTCGTGGTTACATACTAAGCTACCCTACAACAGCTTAATAACTATATCAAACTATATATTTCTGGAAAGCAGGTCTCCCTCTTCTGGAAAGCAGGTCTCTTGCCTTTCTGCCCCTAGCTAGGCTGCACAGATGTTTCCAGAAGTGGTTCTAAAGGAGAAGCGGCTTTTTTTTTTACTTTTTCACCCCTTCAAATATACTGACAAAAATTACATAGTAACATAGTAGATAAGGCTGAGAAAAGACATGCACCCATCAAGTACATTCCATGCCAAAAACATCCCTGTTGATCCAGAGGAAGGCAAAAAAAGCCCTCTGAAGCCAAATCCTTCCTGACTCCAAATTGCAGTCATATAGTTCTCTGGATTAACAACCTGCATTGAAGCAATCTGTCATGCTTTTCAATATTGTTCTGTGCTAGATAGGCATCCATTGTTTTTTTGAAAGCAGCTGCATTATCTGCAAGTACAACATCCCAAGGTAAATAATTCCATAGCTTTACCACCCTTATTGTAAAAAATCCCTGCCTTTGTTTTAATTGAAAACGCCTTTCCTCTAGTCTTATTGGATGACCTCTTGTTCTTAGCTCAGTTCCTTGCGTAAATAATTCATTGGATAGTTCTTTGTATTGACCTTTAATGTATTTGTATGAGCTGACATGCTGAAAGGCAGAGCCAGAAACATAAAACTACACCTACTACAAATTCTTATATTTCTTACATTTTTTTCATACATGACTTATCTGCACTAAAATGCTTGTTGTGACAGCTACAGAAATGAAGAATGGTAAACAAAGCATACAATTTGGGAAAAAATCGAACCCAATGCATCAAATCAGGAGTTACTTGTCTTTCTATCCCTATCCTGGTATGCGCAAAGGCTTCCAGAATTCATTACTAAAGGAAAAAATTGGTATTTTTTAACATTTCCATTCCTTCAAATATACTGAAATATTTGGAAAAAAATGATATCCCATTGATATGAGTTCACATACAATAGGGGGAGCCAGAAGCCCAATAATACACCTACTTTTTTGTCTGTACTAAAATGGACATGACTATAAGAGATATGAAGGAAAGATATGTAAGGTTGTAAAGGGTCATAGGCCATTACTGGAAGGCTCTTCTGAGGGCCTTGGAACTATTGTTAAAAGACTGAACTTCCTGTACTAAGTCGGCATCCGATGGCCAGGATGCAAGGGGGAATGCCTCCTCTCTTTTGAAATGTAGGCAGCTTAGCCTACGGTGAATGCAGATTAGCCTTCGGTGAATGTTACGTATATTGTGTCTGTCCGACAGGTAGGTGCTCTCCTCATTAGTCACTGCTTGTTGAGCAATGCCACAAGGTGGGTGACGTTGCTTTGACAAGTAGGCGACTGCCTTCAGCTTGTTCCTCCAGTTACCATTGGTTGGGGGCCAGCGTGACAAAATGAAATTAGTCTGTTGGGCCGCGTAATTCAATCAGAGTACAATTACAATAGCCCAGGCCCGAACTGGTAGCCTGTCCTTGTTGCTCTGATCCCCATTGGCTGGAGATCAGTGCAGCAAGACTGAACTGTGTTAGTGTCCACATTCTTTTTACTGTGCCATTGTCCTATGTTTAGTGTGCCATTGTCTTATTGTGTATGGTTTATTGTAAAATGTCCCCTGTCCCCTCCACAAGTGTGCTCGTTGATTTGAAGTAAAGAGGTGTTCTGTGTCATTCTTTGTGAATGGTTTAAAGGGTCCACTTTGACCCCCAATTCATGAATCCTGCATTCCAGCTTCACCAGCCCGGCTACATGCTTATAACCAACTTCAGGAGAGAGAACCCAGCATGACGGCCCAAGACAAATAGGTGTCTTGGGTTTCCATTACAAAGGTATACAATTTTGAAAAGTAGACATTTGCCCATATCAAGTTACAAGTTCTATGCATTTTTGCTCCTAGGCTGTTGTGCACAAATATTTTTAGAAGGTGACGCTATAGGGACAAATATATTTTTTTTATATTTCCACCACTTCAAAGATACAAAAAATATTTGAAAATCATGGAATTTCCTGCTGTATTCAGCACCTGCTAACATCCTGAGAGAAATAATATCCCATTTCTGTGGGTTAACATAACATATAGGGGTGATAGGAACACTAAACTATACCACTTTTCTTTTTGAAAATTACATGCCTGCACTAAAATAGACGCATTCAGTTTTTATAAAGAGGAGATAACCTCCCCAGAGTGATACACTCTCCAATCCCTATGTTATTCTACAGAAGAGCTTTAGTTATAGACTACCGGGGGAGATGTACTAAGGTGTGATATAGAGGAGATAACTGGTATCTCAATCTGGAGGACAAAAGGTATCTCAATCTGGAGGAATGTTAGAGGAGACTTTGGAGAACAACATAGGATTTGGGTTGTGTATCACATTACCAGGCAGTAACTCTTTTGTATTCTATGTGACATATGAACCACTGTGGTAAATGTACAGGTTTGCAAGTGTAGCCATCTTAACTCCAGTGGTTCACTGAGGGCTATGCCCTACAGTACATGGTCGCTGTATGTATGCCATCGGACACACTGCCAATTCAGACATTAATGCTAACAATTTCTGTGATGCCAGCCCCATAGCAGGAGCAACAAAATGGCATATGATTACACCGTTTCTTCTGTCTTGCTTAGTACTCCAAAATGCCCACAGACTGCCCCTTTGTCCTGCCCATGGTACAAGAGGCCTTAAGGAGAGGAAACCATGTGTATATAGTTTAGTAATGTTCACATTTGGGAGACCTAGACACCCATAATTAATTCCTGTATTCGATTTGGTATGGCCACATCTAGGATATGGAGTACAGATTTGGGCCCCATTTGTAGCAGATATTAGAGGTCTAAAACTCCCAAGTGTCCAGCTTAAACAGGTATTAGGGATTTGTACCTCCCAATTGTTCCTATTTAGGCGATATCAGGGATCCATACCTCCCAAGTGTCACTCTTTAGGAGAAATTAAGGTTCATACCTCCCAGGTGTCCTTCTTTAGGAGATATTAGGGGTCCATACCTCCCAAGTGTCCCTCTTTATGAGATATTAGGGGTCCATACCTCCCAAGTATCCCTCTTTAGGAGATATTAGGCAATGCATACCTCCCTCGCGTTCCTCTTTAGGAGATATCAAGGGTCCATACTGCCCAAGTGTCCCTCTTTAGAAGATATTAGGGATCCATTCCTCCACAATGTCCCTCTTTAGGAGATATTAAAGTATGTACCTCCCAAATGTTCCTCTTTAGGAGATATTATGGGTCTGTACCTCCCAGGTATCCCTCTTTAGGAGATGTGAGAGGTCCATAACTCCCAAGTGTCCCTATTTAAGAGATATTAGGAGTCTGTACCTCCCAGGTATCACTCTTTAGGAGATATTAGGGAATGCATACCTCCCACGTGTTCCTCTTTAGGAGATATCAAGGGTCCATACCTCCCAAGTGTCCCTCTTTAGGAGATATCAAGGGTCCATACCTCCCAAGTGTCCCTTTTTAGAAGATATTAGGGGTCCATTCCTCCAAAATGTCCCTCTTTAGGAGATATAAAGGTATGTACCTCACAAATGTTCCTCTTTAGGAGATATTGGGCGTCTGTACCTCCCAGGTGTCCCTCTTTAGGAGGGACAGTCCATCTTTGAGACCCAAATCCCTCTGTAACTCTATTTGTTTAAACTTCAATATATGTGTTTATAAATTAGTCTGTATAAATAACATCCTTTGGACTGGCTCTAAATCATTTATTTAGTTCAGTGGTTCTTAACTAGGGTGACGTGGAACTTTGGTGTGCTACGGACATCAGCTTAGGGTGCCCCATGTTTTCTATGAACATTTTTACGAAAATGTGAATTTTTAGTTTAAAATGTTTATTTGTGGAAATTTTTCTGCACAAAATGTTTAGTATTGTTAGCATGTTTGTGAGACCTAATAATAACTGTATATTTATGCATTGAACCCTTCACTATGCCCTTGATAAATTACATTACGTGTGCTAGGGGTGCCCCGGGAGTTCCAGATTGCGTGTTGGGGTGCATTGAGTAAAAAAAGATTGAGATCCACTGATTTAGTTACACAACAAGGCATCAATAAGACATGAAATAACCTAAAATTCTCTGTAATGACCCACCCACCAACCACGCTAAATGCCCTACTTTGGCCACTTGCAATTTTGGGAGGTTTATCTCCTTTTTGTAACCTGCTGAGACTACAGTTTGCTTATACATGTATTGTGGGAACAATTACTATGTATTTCTCTCTCTCAGTAAATGTTTAATTATAAAACAGTCCTTATTAAGAGTTAAAATATATACCTATTCATCTGAGAAAGGAATGCATGGTTATACCTGGGATCTGCCCTGGAAACTCTGATTTTCTGAGTTAATTACTTGGTCTTCGGGATAAGGGGTGGTTCACTTCCCCACCTGTTCTGCCCAGTCCTGACCCATTCCACCAAATTTCAGAACAAACCCTACCCTTTCTCTGTCCATTCCTGCCAGCTACTCTTAAACCCTGCACAAATTGACAGTAAATGCATAATTTGGTAAATATAGGGAGTGGATATGCATGCCTGGGGGGCATATTATGCCCCCACAAAAAGTTCTGCAGAGACCCATGCCCCTTGCATATTTTGAAGACTAAGGAAAAGCAGTCTCTAATGTCCTCATCTGATGGGCGACTGGCATTGGAAAAGCACTTGCACAGTGAAATCTGCACCAGTACACCGAGGCGTCAAACTTGCCTACCTTCTAATGTGAGCGCTAGTGAATGATCCAGCACTGAAAGAGTTAATAGAATAATTAAGCCTTGGCAGTTCTGCATATGGTATTCCAGTCTTCTGGATAAACACTCCTCTTTAACACATTCAGTACTGGATCACTCACCTGTGATGACCATAGAGGGCACAGTACAATAGCACCAGTCGCCAATCAGTGGCAGAATTTGAACGCTACCTACCTCTAGTCTTAAAGCCACAGTGCAGGACAGACCATGCGACTGGGTATGTATTAACCTCTGAGCTACTGACGCAGGTTATTGTAGTTGGGGAGACATGGTCAATCATTTAGTTACACTAATGTTTTAAAGTTTACTTTTACTTCAATCCTTTGAGTGCCGGAGGGGTGCGCAACGCATTGCTTTACAATGCATTGCGTACCCCTCCGGCGCTCAAAGGATTAACTCCTTGAATGCTTGGTATGCCTGTAACCCCTTATAGGGATAGTAATGCTTAAAATATATTAAAAAAAAAAAAAAAAGATATTTTGTAGGGTTTATCCCCGTGAGTAAAGCAAGTGTACCCCTGCTGCTGAAAGGTGTTGTTTTCAAAAGTTATTTCATCTCAAACTTGATTTTTTGAGGCGCAGTATCACAGTGGCCTGAAATCATACAGTGGCATTGTTGCTACACCATCCTATGGACAAGTCTGTTCAGTTGACCATGAATCTCAAAAGGATAGTTTAGCAACATAACCCCTGTACAATTTCGGGTCACTGTGATACTGTACTGAAAAAATTCAAGTTTGAGCTGTAATAACATTTGAATAAAACACCTCACTGAACTGAAAGTGCCCTTGTTATACTCAGGTGGATAAACACTACAGCACATATAAAAGAGGAACTTTCACTATAGGTAAAGTCACCGTACAATAATTAGGCAGCTGGTGACTAGCTTAATAATAGTTGTAGTTCTAAGAGGTAAGATAACTATTACTGAACGAGCAGTAAACTTTTTTATGAAAACACATATTTTATAGAGCTTTTCCTGCTGAATAAAACAAGGTCACTCCCATCGCTGTCAGATGTTTTATTCAAAATTTATAGCAGTTCAAATAATCAGGAAGTGAATTTACTGTGTTTACTTCCTGATAGTTGTAACTGACAGGAAGTGAATTTACTGTGTTTACTTCCTGATAGTTCTGTCTGACAGGAAGTGAATTTACTGTGTTTACTTCCTGATAGTTCTAACTGAAATTACTGATAGTTCTAACTGACAGGAAGTGACAGGAAGTTTCTGTCACATTCTATGGAGAACTGTATGTCTTTTACTTTCCTGACTTTCTTCTCTATTAGAATCTAACAGAAAAACTAATTAGAATTTGACCACTAGAGAGCACTGCTAAGGTAAAAAAAATTGTGTTTAAAGGGATAGTAATACTTAATTATTTCTAATCCCTATATTAAAGTCATATTAAAAATAAATGTATTGCCCCCAGTGTCATCTCCGAAACCTTTATGGTTTGAGAGATAATCGCTCCTAAAGTTGCCCTCTCCCTCCCCCTTCCCTGAAGTCAGTGTTGTAGCTGACTGAAGGCAAATCTGGTCTTACGATCATCAGGAGGCTCGCGTTAATAAAAAAAAAAATATTTCACTAAAACGGCCTTCTACGGTCTTCTACGTGTGCTTGCAAACCAAGCACACGTAGAAGACCATTTCAGTGAAAGATTTATTTTGTATTAACACAATCTTGGCTGTGCTGCAGAGCCGTGTGAAAGTCGTACGACAGGCTTCTCTGAAGTCAGCTAGAATGCTGACTACGGGGGGGGGAGGGCAACTTTAGGAGCGATTATCTCTCAAACCATAAAGGTTTGAGAGATGACACTGGAGGCAATATATTTATTTGTAATATGATTTTAATATAGGGATTAGTAATAAATAAGTATTACTATCCCTTTAAACTGTAATAACTCTGGAAATATAAATCACTCGGCAGTGATTTATATTATAAAATCCCTACAATATATATTTTTTCATAAAAAATGTTTTCTGCTCCTTTAAGCTAGTCGCCACCTGCCTAATTATTGCAGGGCAACTTTACCTATAGTGAAAGTTCCTCTTTAAGTATTACCATCCGTTTAAAGGCCAGACATCCCTAAATTCTTCAGCTGGGTAAATACAGATGTTATTAGCGTACTGGAAGCTCGTAAAACATTGTATATGGAAGCGGAGATCCAAAAATATATAACATATTATTACATACACTGCCTGCATACATTTAATTTTGTATTGAATTATCATTTAAGTTTCATATCCGTTTTAGTGGGATATAATTAAAAAGCAATCAAATCCTTCCTCTAAATACAAAATGTATATTTATGATTTCATTTCGGAAAATGCAGCTTCTTAAATGAATAGTTAACATTTATTTAAACCATTGGTTGCTAATGCATTGGAAACAGCTTTAGAATCCAAGGCATTATTAACCCTTTACCGAGCAGAAGGGTGCACAATGCATTCCAAGTCAGTTCTTTGTACACCCTGTCTGGTTTTCAAATGGTATGTAACAGATGTGTTAGTAGAATGTGTTACTAGTAATGCCAAAGGTTATATTAACCCTTTGAGTGTCAGTGGGGGCAAGAAAAGCATTGCTTCGCAATGCGTTCCGTACCCCTCTGGCACTCCAAGGGTTAATACTCTCAAGAGGAGCATTTCTGGAACACAACACTACATAAGGGAGAAATTTACATCCCCATTCAAGTAGGACTTTTAATCCCTTGAACTCTAGAGAGTTAAACTCCCCATTTAAGGGGATAGTAACACTTAATATAAAAATATAAAAGAAAAACATATATTGTAGGATTTATCCTCCTGAATAAAACAAGGATACCCTCACTTCTGACAGGTGTTTTATTCAAAAGTTATTTCAGCTCAAGCCTGCATTTTTTTAGGCGTACTTCCTTAATGGCCTGAAATGTTACAGTGGCACTGTTGCTACACTACCCGATGGAGGTATATTGTCACTGAGCAGAGCTGTCCATAGGCTGGTGTAGCAACAGCGCCACTGTCAAATTTCAGGCCATTGATATACTGCAGGTAAAAAATTCAGGTTTGATCTGTAATAACTTTTGAATAAAACACCTTTTGGAAATGGGAGTGCCCTTGTTTTACTTAGGAGGATAAATTCTACAATATATGGGGTTTTTTTTACACATGAAGTGTAACTATCCATTTAAATCCATGGAAATATGGAGCCTATGCACTAAGATTTATGAAGTGAAAGAGATCTTAGTTAGTGCATAGGTTCCATAGAATAACACAGAAGTTGGATAAATTATATCACTGGAGAAGTCATCTCCTCTTTATCACACCTTAGTACATCTCCCCCTGCAGTCTATAACTAAAGCTCTCCCATATCATTATGTAGGAGCAGGAGAATTTATCTCACTGGAGAAGTTATCTCCTCTTTATCACACCTTAGTTCAGCTCCCCCTGCAGTCTATAACTAAAGATCTCCCATTTCATTACATAGGAGCAGGAGAATTTATCATACTGGAGAAGTTATGACCTTTTTACCACACCTTAGTACATCTCCCCTTGGTTGTCTTACTGCATCAGCATCAATATGTGCATAACTTACCAACGCTATCCATCAAGAGAGTCCAAACCAGCAGAAATCTGAAGACAAAAAGACACTTTGAAGTCCCCATGGTGTTTACTTCTAAAATAAATTTAATCGTAGTCTATAAAGTTTCCAAAGTATTGTTCAAGAAGTGTTCTCAAGACTGTGATGGGTTAGGTCTTCAGGGGCTCTTATGTAGAGTTTGTCAGTTCAAAGGACCAACCCTTTATAGTTACTGCTCATAGGTGACTCCCTACGACATTCTTATTAAATTTTCACTTGTGGTAGACAATTAGCTCAGCTATTCAACTACTTCTGCAATTTACTCGGCAAGTAGCTGTGACACATAACAAAAATATGTCATTCAAAATAAGTGACATGGAAAAAATTAAGGTGAAAAGTAATGTAATTATGGGCAGGAGAAAAACATGAATGAGATTTCAAGAAGAGGAGAATGCGATGACTTGTTGATGTAACAGCAAAGTATGAGGGACAGAGGAGACCTGCCAAACCCACTACCCTCCTACTGCTTGCAGTGAGAGTTATGTAGAACAGCAAAAGGCAACTATTGATTCTCCAGATATTGAGAACTGCAGCTCCCATCAACCCAACCAGTCAAACAGCAGTTGTGCATGATGGGAGTTGGAGTTCCCAACATCTGGAATGGTAAAGGATACTTCCCATTTTAGAAATGAAGGGTATTTTCTTTGCCAGGTGGGTATGGGAGTAGGGTCATGCCAACTGCTTCATTGAGGATGATGGGAGTTATAGCTTCGACAGCCAGATTGCCAAAAGTTTCCTACTTCTGATGTAGCAGGACATTGGGAAGTGAGACAGCTAGATATGTAGAGATGTATTGGTGGGGACATATGCGGTAATAATAATAATATCAACTAGTATTTATATAGAGCCTTTCTCCCAGTGGGACTCAAAGCGCTTTCAGCCTTAACCAAATCATCAGATGAAATAATAGGTGTTAATATTACCCAATCAATGGTACTCATTTATCAGCCTCAGAAGGATAAAGGGCTGAGTTGACCCTGATGGGATACGAACCTGCAACCCTGCGGATGAATAGGTTACATATTGAGAGAGTTTACCAATGAGCTATCTTACCAACAGTAAAGTACAGAGGAACAATATTTCAGCTACCAAACACCATGTGTGTGTGTGGGGGGGAGGGGGGGGGGGAATGGAGCGTTTAACCCTTGAATAGTGGTGAAGTCTCCAACACACTGCAGGTACTATATCAATATCAATTGTAGAATTTCCTTTATGTCTTACCAGTTACAAATATGTCTTACAAGTCGACACTACACTAAAACCATGGACTGTAATGACCTTGTTGGATGCTGGAGAGGTTAACCCTTTGAGTGCCAGCTGGGTGTGCCACGTATGGCAAAACAACGTGTGGAGCACCTTTCTGGCACTCGAAGGGTTAAAGGTCTCATGTAAATCAGCGGTTATATTTATTTCTCATCTGCGGTGCATTTGGTTGGCCCTTTAATTTTTCATCTGCTTATTTGTATCCAAGGGGAACGTTGTATCACTGGTTTGTAGATATGTCCTGACATGTAATAGAGATGCCACTAAGGCTGATATACTTAGAAGAACATAAGGGAGATGCAAAAAGGAATGATGAAGAAGTGATAAAGTGGAGATGACTATCACTTCTCCAGTTCTTATGTGTTTCTATGGATCCATGCACTAATACTTCACCAAACATTGGAGATTTTAGTGTAAAGGGTCCATAGAATAACATAGGAACTGGAGAATAGCCCCCCTGTCCCGGTGGGAGATGCACGAAGGCATGATAAAGAGGTGATAAAGCAGAGATGACTTCTCTAGTTCCTGTGTTATTCTATACAGCCTATGCACTGAGATCTCCAAAGTGTAAAAAAATGTTATTCTAACAAAACAGCACCCAGTACTGTTCAGAATGTGACTATCTAAATGTCATTCGAATGGTATCAGCAATGAACATGTGCAAATAATAAATACAGGTTACTATGTCAGCTCAAATAGATGAAACTGAATGTAATAACATATATACATCCAGTAGTATAAGTAAGCACTCGCAGGGCTTCAGTAGAATTATTGATGAATAAGGTGTTTATTGATGCAACGTTTTGGCTGCTAAACACACAGCCTTCGTCAGGATGAAGGCTGTGTGTTTAGCAGCCAAATCGTTGTATCAATAAACACCTTATTCATCACTAATTGTATTGAAGCCCTGCGAGTGCTAACTTATACTACTGGATTTACATGTTAAGCCTAAGTTATAGCACCCAGGCAGATGTCTACCTTGAACGTGAGTGCTTCCCTCTCTGGTATGTTTTATATATATATATATATATATATATATATATATATATATATAAATATATTCATACACACACATAGTTGACAATTTGAACTCCACCCACTTAGTAATTGTCCATAGAATGTGACTAGTGATGAGCGAGCACCCCAATGCTCGGGTGTTCGGGTGCTCTGACCGAGCACCCCCTGAGGCTCGAGTGCTCGGCCGAGCACCCGAGCCCCATTGAAGTCAATGGGAGGACTCGAGCATTACACCAGGCACCCCCTGCTCTGATGAGGGGAGGGTGCCTGGTCCATAGGAAAAGGGCAGAAAAAGATGGAAACACTACAGAAATGGTTCAGGGACAGCATAGGGAGGATGTCTGGATGCATCTTGGACTCCAACATCGCTGCTGGGAACGATCTTTCGCCCGTATTACGCCATTTTTACAGACTGACCATAAAACACACAAAAAGGAAAATAAAAACGACTTTAGGCGAAAAATTGTTACCAAACAATATTTGCTGTATATTTACTTGTATATCATCTGCAAATTCTCCCAAAAATTTCCTTGATTTTCAGAACTGAGGCCATGATTAAGAGGGAAACGTGCGCAGAGGCAAATTCTCCCAAAAATTTCCTTGATTTTCAGAACTGAGGCCATGATTAAGAGGGAAACGTGCGCAGAGGCAAATTCTCCCAAAAATTTCCTTGATTTTCAGAACTGAGGCCATGATTAAGAGGGAAACGTGCGCAGAGGCAAATTCTCCCAAAAATTTCCTTGATTTTCAGAACTGAGGCCATGATTAAGAGGGAAACGTGCACAGAGGCATATTCTCCCAAAAATTTCCTTGATTTTCAGAACTGAGGCCATGATTAAGAGGGAAACGTGCACAGAGGCAAATTCTCCCAAAAATTTCCTTGATTTTATTGAACTGAGGCCATGATTAAGAGGGAAACGTGCGCTGAGCTGACCATCTAAAACATTATGGGTGAGGGTCTGCTGCAGAGCTGACCATCCTAAACATTATATGCGAAGGCCCGCTAGTGAGCTGACGCTATAAAACATTATATGAGAGGGCCCGCTAGAGAGCTGACCCAATAAAACATTATATGAGAAGGCCCGCTGGTGAGCTGACCTATATAAAAATTGGCAAACAGGGCCCGCTGGTGAGCTGACCCTATATAAAAATTATATCACAGGGCCCGCTGGTGAGCTGGCCCTATATAAAAATTATAGCACAGGGCATATGGAAGAGGAGGAGGAGGATGAGAAGATTAAGAGTCAACCATATACCTGTTTTTTGGGTGGAAGGGGTGAATGGGAATACAGAGTATTCCCATCATTGTAAATAATATATGTAAAGTGAGTTTATGTTCCCCCGGGGCTTTCCTCCAGTGGAGTGGAGAAGTCAGGGGAAATCCAGGCCTTGTTCATTTTTATAAGTGTCAACCTATAAGCATTGTCGGTGGAAAGGCGGATACGCTTATCTGTTATGATTAGTGTTGAGCGAGCGTGCTCGGCCGATGCTCGGATCGGCTCGAGCATCGCTCTGCTCTGCACATGGCGGTACTCGTACGAGTACCGCCATGTGCTCGCCCGACATGCTCGGGTGAAGAGGATCTGTGCCGGAAGAGGCACAGATCCGAAGACGCTCCGCTGGACCACCAGGGAATGGAGGTACGGGGGCATTGCGGAGATGAAGGGGGCATTGCGGAGATGAAGGGGGACATTATGGAAGAGGGGCATAGACTCTATGCCCCTCTTCCACAATGTCCCCCTTCATCTCCGCTATGCCCGTCTTCCACAATGTGCCCCTTCATCTCCGCTATGCCCCTCTTCCACAATGTCCCCCTTCATCTCCTATGCCATAGAGGAGATGAAGGGGGACATTGTGGAAGAGGGGCATAGCGGAGATGAAGGGGGACATTGTGGAAGAGGGGCATAGAGTCTATGCCCCTCTTCCACAATGTCCCCCTTCATCTCCGCTATGCCCCTCTTCCACAATGTCCCCCTTCATCTCCGCTATGGCATAGGAGATGAAGGGGGACATTGTGGAAGAGGGGCATAGCGGAGATGAAGGGGGACATTGACCAGGCACCCTCCGCTCATCAGAGCAGGGGGTGCCTGGTTTAATGCTCGAGTGCTCCCATTCATTTGAATGGGGCTCGGGTGCTCGGCCGAGCACTCGAGCATCAGGGGGTGCTCGGTCAGAGCACCCGAGCACCCGAGCATCGGGGTGCTCGCTCAACATTAGTTATGATGCCACCAGCAGCACTAAATACCCGCTCAGACAGAACGCTGGCGGCAGGGCAGGCCAGCACCTCCAAGGCGTAGAGTGCCAGTTCATACCACGTGTCCAGCTTGGACACCCAGTAGTTGTAAGGCACAGAGGGATCATTGAGGACGCTGACACGGTCTGCTACGTACTCCTTCACCATCTTCCAAAACTTTTCCCTCCTTGTGACACTAGGCTGCACATCAGGGTGAGGGTGCTGGCGGGGTGTCATGAAGGTGTCCCACGCCTTGGAGAGTGTTGCCCTGCCTTTCTCGGAACTGCTGTGTGCTCCCCTTTTCTCCCCTTCTCGGTTGGCCAAGGTAGCACGTACTCTGCCGCCAGCGTTGTCAGATGGAAAATTTTGGAGCAATTTTTCGACAAGAACCTTCTGGTATTGCACCATTTTGCTTGTCCTCTCCACCGGAGGAATGAGAGATGAGAAATTCTCTTTGTAGCGGGGGTCCAGAAGGGTGAACACCCAGTAATCCGTGTTGTTTAAAATGCGTATAACGCGTGGGTCACGGGAAAGGCAGCCTAACATAAAGTCAGCCATGTGTGCCAGAGTACCAACAGTCAAGATTTCGCTGTCCTCACCAGGAGGATGACTCTCAATCTCCTCATCCTCTTCCTCCTCTTCTGCCCACCCACGCTGAAGAGATGGAACTAAAGCATGGCTACCCTCTGTAGCGGAGGCAACCGTGTCTTCCTCCTCCTCCTCCTCCTCCTCCTCCTCCGCCTCCTCCAATTGTCGCTGAGAAGACGAAGTGAGGGTGCTCTGGCTATCACCTTGTGTAAGCTCTTCCTCCCCCATTTCCACCTCTTCCACATGCAAAGCGTCGGTTTTAATTGTGAGCAGCGAGCGTTTCAGTAGACACAGAAGTGGGATGGTTACACTGATAATAGCGTTATCGCCGCTCACCATCTGTGTCGATTCCTCAAAATTGCGTAAAACCTCGCAGAGGTCTGACATCCATTCCCACTCCTCACTTCTGATTACAGGAAGTTGAACGGAGAGGCGACGACCGTGTAACAGCTGGTACTCCACTACTGCCCTCTGCTGCTCACAAAGCCGGGCCAACATGTGGAAGGTGGAGTTCCAGCGCGTGCTCACGTCACACAGCAGCCGGTGAGCTGGCAATTGTAAGCGCTGCTGCAGCTTCAACAGGCCGGCCGAAGCTGTAGATGACTTACGGAAATGTGCACACACGCGGCGCACCTTGGTCAAGAGATCATGCACATTGGGGTAGGTTTTTAGAAATCGCTGCACCACTAAATTAAATACATGCGCTAGGCATGGTACGTGTGTGAGCTTGCCGAGCTCCAAAGCCACCACCAAGTTACGCCCATTATCACACACAACCATGCCTGGTTGCAGGTTGAGTGGCGAGAGCCACTGCTCGGTCTGGTGACTAATCCCCTGCAACAGCTCTGAGGCCGTGTGCTGTTTGTCCCCAAGGCAGATCAGCTTCAGCACGGCCTGTTGACGCTTCCCCACTGCAGTGCTACACTGCTTCCAGCTACTGGCTGATGGGGGAGTGGCGCTGCGTGTAGAGAATTCGGAGGTGGAAACGGAGGAGGAGGAGCCAATAACGTAGGTGCTGGTGGAAACCCTGATGGAGGTAGGGCCCGCAATCCTCGGCGTGGGTAGCACCCGTGCCATCCCAGGGTCCGAGTCGCTCCCAGCCTCCACGACATTCACCCAGTGTGCCGTCAGGGAAATGTAGCGTCCCTGGCCACAAGCACTTGTCCATGTGTCAGTCGTTAAGTGGACCTTCCCAGTAACTGCGTTGGTCAGGGCACGGGTGATGTTACGGGACACATGGTGGTGTAATGCGGGGATGGCACACCGGGAAAAGTAGTGGCGGCTGGGGACCGCGTACCGAGGGACAGCTGCTGCCATCAGGCTGCGGAAGGACTCAGTGTCCACAAGCCTAAATGGCAGCATTTCGATGGCCAGTAATTTGGAAAGGTGTGAGGTTAGTGCTATGGCCTGTGGGTGGGTGGCTGGGTACTTTCTCTTGCGCTCAAATGCCTGGGGTAACGACATTTGGACGCTGTGCTGGGACAGGGAAGTGGATGTGGTCGCTGATGGTGCTTCAGATGGTACAGGTGCAGGGCGGGAGGTATGCGGGCCTGCGCCTTCGACAGGCGATTGGCCGGCACCGAAAACAGGGGAAGAGGAGGCAGTGGTGTGGCCTGCAGACACAGATGGGCGATCCAGGCGTTCCTCCCACTTACTACGGTGCTTGGATGCCATGTGTCGGATCATGCTGGTGGTGGTGAGGTTTCTAGTGTTCATGCCTCGGCTCATTCTGGTGTGGCACAGGTTGCAAACTACAATTCTTTTGTCGTCTGCACTTTCCTTAAAAAAACGCCATACCGCGGAACACCTACCCTTTGGCAAGGTAGATTTACGCAAGGGGGTGCTCCGTGGAACATTTGAGGGCCGGTTTGGTGCGGTCCTCCTTCTTTCTGTAGCCACACCACTGCCTCTTCCAGCCTGTTGCGGTGCTGCAGATGGCTCACCCTCAGGACTGCTGACATCGCTCGGCTCTACACCTTCCCAGGTGGGGTCAGTCACCTCATCGTCCACCAAGTCCTCCTCCACTTCCTCACTCTGATCATCCTCCTCAAGTCTTGATCCCACCACATACTCAGTCATTGACAACTGTATAACATTCTCCTCAACAAGGTCTTGAGACGGAAATAGTGGTTGATTTAATGGCAACTGTGTCTCATCATCATCATCATCATCCACTACTTCCTTTGACCTTAAATGCCGTTCACATCTGTCATCTTCTTGTGATTGGGTAGCCTCTAGAGGTTGTGAATCAGGGCACAAGATGTCATGTTCCTCTGCAAGCGTGCTTGGAGAGAGGGTCAAATGAAGGACTGGTGATGAGACGAGCTCCTCACTATATCCCAGTATGGGATCACTTCTTTGACCAGACCGTGTATGGTGGGAGGAAGGATGATCAGAGTGAGGATTATGTTGACCAGACTCTTGGCTACTGAGAGTGGACTTGGTGGAAGACAGGGTGGTGCTTAACCGACTGGAAGCAGTATCAGCTGTCATCCAACCGACCACCTGTTCGCAGTGGTCGGACCTCGAGAGTGATGTCCTGCGACGCCCTGTAAAATTACACATGAAGCTTGGTATGGTGGATGTCTTTCTTTCTTGTGCTCTGGCACCAGGCACAGTTTCTCCGCGTCCTGACCCGCGCCCTGAACTTTCAGGATCACGTCCACTTCCCCGTCCCTTTTTACCCGCCTTCTTCATCTTACACAGAATATGTGACTTTAATATTTGAGTTTGAAAACTTAACAGTATTTCTTACTATTCTGCAACTCTGCAGAGTACACAGAATAGGCTGCTAAACGGCGGTGAAACACACTGAATGGAATATGTGACTTTAATATTTGAGTTTGAAAACTTAACAGTATTTCTTACTATTCTGCAACTCTGCAGAGTACACAGAATAGGCTGCTAAACGGCGGTGATACACACTGAATGGAATATGTGACTTTAATATTTGAGTTTGAAAACTTAACAGTATTTCTTACTATTCTGCAACTGTGCAGAGTACACAGAATAGGCTGCTAAACGGCGGTGAAACACACTGAATGGAATATGTGACTTTAATATTTGAGTTTGAAAACTTAACAGTATTTCTTACTATTCTGCAACTGTGCAGAGTACACAGAATAGGCTGCTAAACGGCGGTGATACACACTGAATGGAATATGTGACTTTGATATTTGAGTTTGAAAACTTAACACTATTTCTTACTATTCTGCAACTCTGCAGAGTACACAGAATAGGCTGCTAAACGGCGGTGATACACACTGAATGGAATATGTGACTTTAATATTTGAGTTTGAAAACTTAACAGTATTTCTTACTATTCTGCAACTCTGCAGAGTACACAGAATAGGCTGCTAAACGGCGGTGATACACACTGAATGGAATATGTGACTTTAATATTTGAGTTTGAAAACTTAACAGTATTTCTTACTATTCTGCAACTGTGCAGAGTACACAGAATAGGCTGCTAAACGGCGGTGAAACACACTGAATGGAATATGTGACTTTAATATTTGAGTTTGAAAACTTAACAGTATTTCTTACTATTCTGCAACTGTGCAGAGTACACAGAATAGGCTGCTAAACGGCGGTGAAACACACTGAATGGAATATGTGACTTTAATATTTGAGTTTGAAAACTTAACAGTATTTCTTCCTATTCTGCAACTCTGCACAGTACACAGAATGTGCTGCTAAACTGCGGCGAAGCACACTGAATGGAATTTGTGACTTTGATATTTTAGTTTGAAGACTTAACAGTATTTCTTCCTATTCTGCAACTCTGCACAGTACACAGAATGTGCTGCTAAACTGCGGCGAAGCACACTGAATGGAATATGTGACTTTGATATTTTAGTTTGAAGACTTAACAGTATTTCTTCCTATTCTGCAACTCTGCACAGTACACAGAATGTGCTGCTAAACTGCGGCGACGCACACTGAATGGAATATGTGACTTTGATATTTTAGTTTGAAGACTTAACAGATGTGCTCTAATCTGCAACTTTGCACACTAAACAGAATGTGCTCTAATCTGCAACTTTGCACACTAAACAGAATGTGCTCTAATCTGCAACTTTGCACACTAAACAGAATGTGCTCTAATCTGCAACTGTGCACACTAAACAGAATGTGCTCTAATCTGCAACTTTTCACACTAAACAGAATATTTTTTTTTTTTTTTTTTTTTTTTTTTCCCCCCACACAAAATAACCTGCTGCCCCCACACACAGTAGTCCTAAAAAGGACTTTTGGTTCTTTTTTTTCACAATTTTTGTTTTTTTCCTCCCTACACTGCCTTTCCCTTCCTATCCTCAGCTCTCCCTGGCTCAGACTGAGCCGAACTCGATGGTCAGGTGCTATACAGCACCCGACCACGGGTTCTGGCCAGCCAATCAGTGTAATGCCAGCAGCCAACATGGCTGCTGGCATTACACCGATGTCAGAGCTTCCCTGCACGTTTATTGGCTGCGCAGCAGCCGCAAAACGTGCGGGGAGGAGACCCGAACATGGCGGGCGAGCACATGCGGTACTCGTACGAGTACCGCCATGTGCCGAGCAGAGCGATGCTCGAGCCGATCCGAGCATCGGCCGAGCATGCTCGCTCAACACTAAATGTGACCAAAGATTTCTGAGTCCTTTATTCATATAAATAACAAATGGTACTAGTTGAAAAGCCCGTTACATGGGCCACAATGCCACTGCCAGCCAGTCGCAAGGCAATCATGCTCAGTAGACACTGCCCGCGCCGTGGCTGATATAGAGCTGGACGCTCAGGAGTGTCCAGCTCTGTATCAGCCGTGGCACGGGCAGTCTCTACTGCACATGACTGCAGCACGCGTAGCAGTCTCTACTGCACATGACTTTGTTGTTACACATGTTTTAGCGAATTATTATATAGGATGTTATTCCATAGATAGTGGTATCCATAGAAACTAACATATAATTCTATTCTGTGATATAAATGTCCCCAAGAAATATGAAACAATTAAATATAATACCTTTTATGGGAAGTCTGAATACTAAGATTAGTTAGTTCTGTTTAATTGAGAAAAATGATGATGGATGGTGAATGATGAATGAAATGATGTGAAGGGTGAATACTGAACAGGTTCATTTTTAAAATGTTTTTCTCTAGGCAGTTTGTAAAGAACACCTGATGCTCGGTCTCTAACATATTGGTTGTTCGTTTTTCACCAGGATCCCCATCTATCTCATACAAAACTCAGAAATAGAAACATGGAACAGTTCCAATAAAGACACTTTTTAATCAGAGCCGAAATTCAAGAAATTGGAATGTACGTACATCTCCATAGGCGGTTTAACTGTGTCCATGCCAAAAGACTTGGCTCGGACACACACATATCAATAGATGGATTATTTATCTTATACTGTGTGACAGTGAATAATAGCCATCTGTTTTATGAAGTGTTTTAGTCCACCATGTATTTGGTAGATGCTATTTTATTCTAGTGTTTATGTATATCAAATAAAATCGATTTCATGTATGCACTTTCTATTTTATGTACTGCACTTAGATGCATTTTTTTGTTTTTTTCTACCATAAGGTAGTATTATGCTGACGTTCCGAGAGTATGGTGCTGTAGTAAACAAAACGTGTTTTCACCACTCTAACGATACCAAAATATTTAACAAACATGGAATGTAATTTCTCATTGGATAGCTACAGGCCTCCAAAGAAAAATGGTGCTCCACTAGAATCAGCTGAGAGTATACTCTACAGCAAAGGTGTCAAACTGTATTCCTAAAGGGCCCAGACACTTGTTTTGGGATTCCACTGATTTTGCACATTAGTACAATCATCAGCTCAATCCGTTTAACTACAATACCTGTACAAAATCATAGCTATCCTAGAAATATTCACTGCCTCGAGCCTTTGGGATTATACTTTACATTCCTGATTTACAGCTTTTTTTAGACAAACAAAAACATTCAAAACATTATATGCCTGTACTAAAACAGTGAGGCAAGTGATACAAAGCATACCATTTTAGAAACTAGATAACTAATTGCATTATATGTGGTGTAAAGTGTTCTTAAAACATACATTCAATGTCTTGAGGACCAGGAAAAAAATAAGAGTTAAAGGGATAGTAATGTTTCATAATAAAAACAGCTCTAATTAATCATCATAGTATTTGGACTTTGGAGAGTGTTATTTCAATTCTGTCAGAGTTGTAGTTCAAGAGTAATTCAATGACAAAGTATCCCCCTCCCGCCCCTTTTACTGATGTAACACTGTTCAACCAGAGCAGAAGGGAGGTGCCCAGGTAGACTGCAGAGAGGGACAATCTTCAATTAAGATAAGGGAAAAACCTGAAAAACTTGTCAAGGGGGGCAGGGCTTTCATTGTTCTCATAGGAAGAAGATTGTCCCCTGCTGTTATCTGTCTGGTCTATGGAGAAGAGATGGCTTACACTAGGTAAAAGGGGAGGGAGGGGAAACTTTGCTTGCAAATATCTTTCAAACCATAAAGGTTTGAGAGATAAGACTTCATGTTCTTCATGTTTTTTTAATGCCTACAAAATAAAATAAAGTTAAAACGAAGTATTACTATCCCTTTAAGCATGTTATAGTATGTGTTCTTACTCAGATAAAGAGGCAACCAACTAAGCATGATGCAGTTCAAGCAAATGAAAAAGTCTTGAAAAAGCCAGTTCGGTGAAACGCTCATCTGCATTAAGTCCTGGCAAGCAGTGATGTTGGCTATGTACTGATTATGTTTGATTCACTTTAATTATTTGCAATCTACCATAATCCTCCATCGCCATGAATCCACCACCAATCTGCCACAATCCACTGACATCGCCATGAATCCGCCGCCAATCTGCCACAATCCTCTTACAACACCAATAATCTGCCACAAACTAAACTCAGCGTCCTCTACTGTCAGAGTTCACAATCTCAAAATCTCCTACCTGAGGTTGGTGATGTTGGGAATGGATCTCCCTGTAGCTTTCTATGGAGCCAGACAACAGTCTGCTGTCTTCACTAAAGAGCAGAGACAGCAGCTGCCCTCCCTTAACCCTTTCAGTGCCATTGTAACTTGCAGTGCATACCCCCCCCCCCCCCACCACCACCCCCGTGGCACTGAAACAGATAAAGAGTTGTGGAAAACATTTCATAGTAAAAGAGCTTTGCTTTAAACCCTTGAGGACCAGATGAGTGTGAAGTGCATTGTATTGGACACCCCTCTGTTTATCAAGTGATTCATCTAATTTTACAGTAATTAGTGATTTTATTACAAATGTAAAAGTAGATGTTCCATGGCACAGTACCGTTACCTATACCCCAGAACTGGACATACATGCCCTGTTAGAATGAGGGCACCTAAACCTCAAGCTGCTTATGTCAGAGAATGTTCAAATACAACGGGCGAGATGTTCAAAAAATCGTCATAATGAAAAACTTGTCGGATCATGAGTTGGTGGTAAAAGAAGGACCATATTTTCAGAAGTAAATCCGTCACTTTTGAAAATTCATCTAAAGAATTAAAAATGACGGTAAGAAGATCTCATTGAACACTGCCGTTAAAAATTCTAATCTTAAAAATTGTCTTTGATTTTGTCTTCGAAATGAAAATTTTCAAAGAAACAAAGAATTTTTTCGTCTTTGAAACAAAACTTTTCAAAGAAACGACGACTTTTTTTGTCTTTGAAACGAAAATTTTCAAAGAAACAGACTTTTTTTGTCTTTGAAATGAAAATTTTCAAAGAAGCAAAGAATTTTTTGTCTTTAAAATGAAACTTTTCAAAGAAACAAAGACATTTTTGTCTTTGAAACAAAAAATTGACTCTCAGTACTTTAATTTTTCCTCTCTGAGTTTAGACCATTTTTATTATGTCAAGGAAAAAATGACATTAATCAGACAAAAAAATGACATTCAAACAAATATTTTTTTCTGAAAATACCTTACATTATGATGGAAGATTAAACCACACCCACTTTTAAGACAGCTTTTTCCCTTTGATGGAGATGGCGGAATTGGATACGAAAAATGATGGAAACATGTCTGAGAATTGACGGATCTTGGTGTAAGAACTTTTTATACTGATTACAGACAATTTCAGTTAGCGCCACTTTCTGAACACCTCGCCCAATAACTCTAAAATAACCTCATAGCATGTACGTATGTATACATCAGTGATATAAAAACCGCACTATACACACGGCTGCTGTTTAGTCTTGTGTCATTAGTATAACAATGTAAATATGGCTATAAAATTCACCGCTTTTCCTTTATGAGACAAACTCGTAATCTCTGTACATGAATATGTAGATGGAGATTAGATGGAGATAAGTAGAATAAATTAAAGCTTCTAGACAGCAGCTATGCAGATGAGAGCGGATGTTTCACAAAGCTGCCCCACTGGCATCTGCTCATATCTACTTGTCTGGCAAGGTAATCAGATGTAAGTTGATTAGAGAGGATGCCTTGCCAAGCTGCACCACTGTCCGCTTGGTGAAACATCTGCTTTCATCTGCATAACTTCTGTTCAGAAGCTTCACTTCAAGCAGAACTTTCACCCGCTATACAGCTGCCCTGCAATAATTAAGCAGGTAGTGACTAGCTTTATAATATATATGTTACCTCTGAAATGTAGGCCAATATAAAGAAATCCTTTATTTTAAGAGACTGGAAGCCAGGCATCAGTGCAGACATCTTATCTGCGCACCTACGCTGCCAGTTCTGGTCTCCATTGAGAAGTACTGCAGTGTGCCACAAGGTAACCGGAAGGGACTGACGGCACAGGCATGCAGACTGCACTAACCTGCCCATCAATCTCCTACAATAAAGGATTTCATTAGAATGAGCTACTTTTCAGAGGTAATATATATTATAATGCTAGTCGCTACCTGCTTAATTATAGCAGGGGGACTTTATAGAGGGTCAAAGTTCCGCTTTCATCCTACTTATCTCTATCTGCCCATTCGTGTCATAGGACAGATATTACAACTTGGTTTCATAAAGGAACACTGGTGAATGTTATAGCCATATTTACATTGTTATACTTTGGACTCAAGACTAAATAGCAGCCAGTTGTGTATATCAGGGTCAACCAAGCCTGGTCCTCAAGAGTTATCAACAGTGCATGTTCTCAGGATCTCCCAGTTGGAGCATAGGTGGACTAATTGGTGGCCCAGTCACTTTGACTGGTCTGTCTGTGCTCATTCAGGGAGATCCAGAAAACAATGACTGTTGGTAACCCTTGAGGACTGGGTCTGGCTTCCTCAGGTATATATAGTGCAGTGTCCTTATCACTGTTTTATTCATGCATGCTATGAGGTTATTTTAGAGTTAAAGTGATAGTAATGTTTCATAATAAAAGCAGCTCTAATTAATCATCATAGTATTTGGGCCTTGGAGAGTGTTATTTCAATTCTGTCAGAGTTGTAGTTCAAGAGTAATTGAATGATAAAGTATCCCCCTCCCGCCCCTTATACTGAAAAACCTGTCAGTGGGGGCAGGGTGTATATTGTTCTCACAGTAAGAAAATTGTCTCTTACTTTTATCTGTCTGGTCAAGCAACCACATTCCACATCTGAGGTGAGCAGTGTTACACTAGGTAAAAGGGGTGGGAGGGGGAAACTTTATCATTCAATTACTCTTGAACTACAACTCTGACAGTATTGAAATAACACTCTCTATGTCTCAGATATTATGAAGATTAATTGAAGTTGCTGTTTTTGTGAAACATTACTATCCCTTTAATGTGTTCAAACATTCTCAGACATAAGCAGCATGAGGTTTAGATTCTCTCCTTCCAACACGACATGTGTGTCCAGTTTTGGGTTGTAGATAATGGTACTGTGTCATGGAACATCTACTTTTTCATTTGAAACATCACAAAGGGCTATATGTTCAAAGGGATAACAACAAAAAAATGTTGTATGATCGACAAAAATAAGTAATTGTATGCATGAACAACATATTTTCTATAGAACATACAACAAAAAACTAGCAATGTCTGTTGTGTACGACGCAACTCCAGAATTGCCGGGCAAAGGTGCGGGGCAATGGCATGGCTAAACTATTCACCAGTATCATATAGGGGTAAAGAAAATTTGTCGTATACAACGACAAAAAAATGTTGTGCAAACGACAGAATATTCTTTCCCACTGTATATCCTCGACAGTACGTTAAGAAAAAAGTGGAGGATATGTCACGTTTTGGTTATATTGGACAATTTCATATAAGAATTGTACTTCAACTACATATTTCCGATCACAACCAACACTCTCTGAAAATATTACTGAGCCCAAAAAGACAGTACTTTGAAATGTTGTTACAGACGACAAAAGCGATTTCGCTACTTCTTTGAACATACGCCCTTAATTGTAAAAGTAGATCAATGCCTTGAGGTCCAGGGAGGTATGTAAAGCAATGCTTTGCATACCTCAAGGGATTAAAGCAGAACTGTTTTTAATACAAACTTTTTCCGCAACTTTTTCACCTCTATGAATGCTACAGGGCAGGGACATGCACAGACATTTTGGGGGGGCGGGGGCTCAAATGAAAAAAAGGGCACTTCTCATAATTATTTATTCAAAATATATATTTTAAAAAAAGAAAATAATTTACATCTCAGGAGCCTGTAGGCACAGAAATCAGAAGTGCCCCCCATTGGCCATTTCCACTGGACACCTCCACAATGCTCCTAATCTCCACATTGCCCCCCATTATCTCCATGTTGCCCTTATATTGTCCCCTGTCAGCTCCATATTGCCCCCATCAGCTCCACATTGCTCCCATCATCTCCATATTGCCTCCATCAGCTCCAACTTACCCTCACATTGCCCCCATCAGCTCCATATTGCCCCATCAGCTCCAATTTACCCTCACATTGCCCCCTTCATCTCCATATTGCCCTCCATCAGCTCCATATTGCCATCAGCTCCAACTTACCCTCCCATACATTGCCCCATCATCTCTACATTGCCATCATCTCCATCTTGCCCCCCATCAGATCCATATTATCCCAACATTTCCACATTGCCCCCCAGTGTCCGTTTCCTACCTTTTCCCTGGTGGTCCAGCGGCAGGAGAGGTCTGTATGTGCCTCCTTCAGCACAGAGCTGTAGCTGATGGAGCTCCTGCGCGGTCTTCTCTTCATGCAGAACGCTGGGATATGATGTCATCTCCCAGCGCTCTGTAATACTAAAGAGCCGACGAGGGAGTGCTGCATCTACAGGTCTGTCCTGAATGCTGACATTGGGAGGGTCCACATGGATCGACTGAACAGACTCCATACAGGATGCCAACGAGGAGACCGGAGGGAGAGGAAGAAGAGAGACTGCACCGGGTTAGTTTTGAGCTGTGACACGCTGAGACTCATCATATTTTTAAAGTAAGTGACCACCCACACTGTAATCAGCTGGGACTTGGACACAATGCTGCTTAAAATGTGAATGTAAGGGGCCATTTCAGATATTGAAACTTTGCAATCACAGCTCACTAGCTAGACCCGGATCTCATACCTACCTCACCCATCCTAATACCAATGTCTCTCTACTGTATAATTTAATTTAATCAACATCGGAGCAGAGACTCATTATCCCTAAGATACCTCCCAGTTAAAATTTTTTATTCTTGTGTTTATTTACTGTTTTATCCGTCCCTTTTATCAATGCACATATAAATGTTGGGGCACCAATTATAGCCTCAAAAAGATCTATCTATAAGAATCCTATCAAGAGATTATGTTTTTTAATACAATATATGCTTTGGTAAATGGACAGTAATGTCCCAGAAAAAATATGTTGCATGTTGTAGCCCTTAAAAAGTTGAACAAGGTGCAAAAAACCATATCTCTCAAAACGCTATGGTTTGAGAGTAATGTGCATTTAAAGTTTGATGTTTCCTGCTGTCAGCTGTAAAGCTGTCAGCAGGAGATCAATGTCGGCCGACACGGAGGCTTGCAGCAGAGCCGCAATCGCGTTATTTACAACTAATGACTTAATTGGAAAGGTGTACAAAGTGTGCTTGCAAACCATGCACACCTTTTAGACCATTCCAATGAAGTAATTCATTGTAAATAATGCGATTGCGGCTCTGCTGCAGAGCCTCCGTGTCGGCCAACATGGATCTCCTGCTGACAGCTTTACAGCTGTCAGCAGGAAACATCAAACTTTAAATGCAGATTTCTCTCAAACCATGGCGGTTTGAGAGATACGTTTTTTTTGCACTTTGTTCAACTTTTTAAGGACTACATCATGCAAAATATTTTTTCTGGGACATCACCATCCCTTTAAGTGACGCTTACAATTTTAAGAAAACTACTGTGAAGAATCATATGAGACAAATTGTCTTTTTTATATGCTGCATATACTTTTTGCGTCTTACTTGAATCTTGAATCTTTTCTTTCATATGGAATTTTATTTCATGATTATTATTTATTAAAAACTAATTACTACACTTAGGTGGTAACGGCAGCAGATCGGAAGCCCTCCATCCTAATGAGTACATTTTCCCACCCCTCCCCTTACCTAATTCTTAGTGCATATGGCTATGTGCGTCTCCATCTCCAAAAACGATATGCTCATCACCACACAACGCCAACCACATATCAACATATTATCACCCTTTACTGCACCTCCACCCAGTTTTCCTTAGAGCACCTGTATTATTAACCTTTTAATACTTTCAGTGCCAGAGGGTAGGAACACATTGCTTTGCAATGCTTTGAGTACCCATCTGGCACTGAAAGGGTTGGCTACCTATAAAGTATCGTATTTCTTACAAGATTCTCCTCCTCTCCTGTAGGTCTCTCTGCTCCTCAGCACCCTCTTACATTTCTGCCCTTATCTCCCGCTACACCCCTTCCCGTCCCCTACGGTCTTCTCAAGGGTTCTTCCTGTCCTCTCCCTACACAACTCGAGCCATCTCTCGACTACAATCTTTCTCACTGGCTGCTCCTCGACTCTGGAATGCCCTCCCAATCACCGTTCGCCAATCATCCACAATCATCACTTTCAAGCAACTCCTCAAAACCACCTGCTCAGGGAGGCATCTCAATAGCAATGTCCTCCTTCTGCACACTGACAGTCACATCAGAATCCTTCTGCACTTCTTTCACCACACCTTGTACCTGCACTTATAATACTCCTCCTACTGTCTCTGTTTGTCAATATGAATTCAGCCTAGATTGTAAGCTCCTTGGGGCAGGGTCCCTTTCCTAGTGTATGATTCCCTTGCTGCACTTTCCCTCACAAATAATGTAATGATTGTACTTAACCTTAATGCTCTTAACCCCAGTTCTGTCGTTTTCTGTATTGTATTATTTCAACTTCTGTTAAGCGCTGTGTACATGTATGGCGCTATATAAATAAAGATACATACATACAAGGAGAAAAGGGGGTGTGCAAAGCATTGCAAAACAATATGTTGCACAACTTTCTGGTACTTAAAGGGATTAGGAACCTAAAGACAACTTTGATCTTTTGAAGGATCTTCCAGAATTAAGAAAATGTTTTATTAGCCTTTTTTTCTGAAAAAAATGGTTCTGGAGTTACTTAGATTTATAGATGATGTTAATTAGGGTATGCTGCGTGGGCACTTCCTGTTTTAACACTACATTACCTGCCCCATTCACATAAGCAGCTTAGTAAATTGGAGTTTGAATTTGAAAATCAATCGCAGCACTTTTTTTTGTACGGATTCGCAATTCACCTAATTGTGCTTTAAATAAATTTAGGCTGAGCCCACACAATGGGGCATTTCTTATAGCACAGTGAGCAGTGGGTTTGGCCTTGAACAGAACTAATACTGAGCTTGGAATTAGCATAAAGTGCCAGATTGTGTCAAAATACAATGGTTAATTTCCTCCAAAGCTACTAACAGAATACTTTTAATATTATATTTACAGTTATAGAAAAAAACAGTAGTACAATAAAGAGGCAGATTTTAATTCACCATAAAATAAACTACATTTGTCTAGAGGGTACAGTTTCACTTTAAAGGGATAGTAATACTTTGTTTTATCTTTATTTTATTTTGTAGGCATTAAAAAAACATGAAGAACGATATAAGTCTTATCTCTCAAACCTTTATGGTTTGAGAGATATTCACAAGAAAAGTTTCCCCTCCCGCCCCTTTTACCTAGTGTAAGCCATCTCTTCTCAGATGTGGAATCCAGTCCATAGACCAGACAGATAAAAGAAGGGGACAATCTTCTTCCTATGAGAACAATGAAATCCCTGTCCCCCTTGACAAGTTTTTCAGGTTTTTCCCTTATCTTAATTGAAGATTGTCCCTCTCTGCAATCTACCTGGGCACCTCCCTTCTGCTCTGGCTGAGCAGTGTTACATCAGTAAAAGGTGTGGGAGGGGGATACTTTGTCATTCAATTACTCTTGAACTAAAACTCTGACAGAATTGAAATAACACTCTCCAAAGTCCAAATGCTATGATGATTAATTAGAGCTGCTTTTATTATGAAACATTACTATCCCTTTAACTACTTCGGAATGCATCCACTAATGCAGGGGTATTCAAACCTGCCTTCAAATTTCCCCAACAGTGCAAGTTTTCAGGATCTCCACAATTAAACACAAAGGAATGGTGTTATAGGGTTAGTAATGTCTTGAATAAATAAAAAGTAATATTGTAGATATTGAAAAAATAAATCCATTGCTGCCAGTCCGATCTCTCAAACCTTTATGGTTTGAGAGATATACCGTGATAAAGTTATCCCCTCCCTCCCCATCAACTGTTGTCAGAGGTAAAGCTGATAGAAGGAGATTTGTATCGGCCGGACTTGATGTGGCTCTTCAGCCGAGCCAAGATACCGTGATCTAAAAACAAATACTTAATTGGAAAGGTCTACAAAGTGTGCCTGGTTTACAAGCACACTTTGTAGAACATTCCAGTGAAGTATTTCTTTTTAGATTGCAGAATTTCGGCTCTGCTGAAGAGCCGCCTGCCTGTCCCGGGACCAGGATCTTCTTCTGCCAGCTAGCGCTGAGGTCAGTGAAAGGGGAGGGAGGGGAGAACTATATCACGGTATATTGCTCAAACCATAAAGGTCTGAGAGATCGGACTGGCAGCAATGGATTTATTTTTTCCATATCTACAATATTTCTTTTTATTTAATCAAAACATTACTAACCCTTTCATTCAGACAGATCCTGAATGATTGATCCACTGATTGATAATCTTGTATACGTGGGAGAAAATCCTGAAAACTTGCCTTGTTGCTAGGGCTTGATGGCAGATTTGAACGCTCCTGCACTAAAGCAAATTATATTCTCCTGTGCATCCCCTGTGGTGCAGCCGCTATCACTGCAGGATAAAACCGGTGGGGCTTCACAGGCAAATATCATACATTAACCCCAATGTGTGGTGATATTTACCCAGCCCATAAATTAGTTAACCCCTTAAGTACCGGCCACGTGGGGGAAGGGCCGGCACTTAACCCCTTAAGGACGCGACCTGCACATAAAGGGATAGTAATACTTTGTTTTTTCTTTATTTTATTTTGTAGGCATTAAAAAAACATGAAGAACGATATAAGTCTTATCTCTCAAACCTTTATGGTTTGAGAGATATTCACAAGCAAAGTCTCCCCTCCCGCCCCTTTTACCTAGTGTAAGCCATCTCTTCTCAGATGTGGAATCCAGTCCGTAGACCAGACAGATAACAGAAGGGGACAATCTTCTTCCTATGAGAACAATGAAAGCCCTGCCTCCCTTGACAAGTTTTTCAGGTTTTTCCCTTATCTTAATTGAAGATTGTCCCTCTCTGCAGTCTACCTGGGCACCTCCCTTCTGATCTGGCTGAGCAGTGTTACATCAGTAAAAGGGGCAGGAGGGGGATACTTTGTCATTGAATTACTCTTGAACTACAACTCTGACAGAATTGAAATAACACTCTCCAAAGTCCAAATACTATGATGATTAATTAGAGCTGCTTTATTATGAAAAATTACTATCCCTTTAAGCAAAACAAAGTTTTGTTTTGTTTTGTTTTTTTGCCTAACCGATACAGGCCTGTAGCTCTGAAATCCATGATGTACCAGGATCTTCATGAGTCCTTGTCTCAAGTTGGAAACATGACGGTCCTGGCACGTCATGGGTCCTTAATGGGTTAAGGACCACAGAGAATATATTTATATATATTTTTTTTACTTTATTTTTTTGAATTATTTATACAAAGAGCTGAGCTAAGAACAAGAGGTCATCCATTAAGACTTGAGGAAAGGCGCTTTCGACTAAAATACAGGCAGGGATTCTTTACAGTAAGGGCGGTAAGGCTATGGAATTCTTTGCCTCGGGATGTTGTGCTTGCAGATAATGTAACTGCATTCAAAAAAGCAATGGATGCCTAACTAGCACAGAACAATATTGACAGTTATGACAGATGGCTTCAAAGCAAATAGGATATTGAGCCGGGGAACTATTTGACACACACACACACACTTACACTGGAAATTGCTCCAGAGGGCTTTTTTGTTGCCTTCCTCTGGATCAACAGGGGTGTTATTGGCATGGGCTGGACTTGATGGACGCATGTCTTTTTTCAGCCTTATCTACTATGTTACTATGTTACTATGTTACTCATTGGCGGTCTCCAAACGGCGTGCAGCAGCCTGGGGACCCCAGAATTCTATGATGTACATGTACATCATGCGTCCTTTGGGCATGTCCACTTCATGATGTACATGTGCATCCTTGGTCTTCAAGGAGTTAATATAAAGTGAGGGGCTGTACCACCAAGAAATAATGGCTCAACAACTCAACAACTGTCTGTATTTTTGAGTTATCTTTAACCCTTTGAGTGCCGGAGGAGTACGCAACGCATTGCTTTGCAATGTGTTGGGTACTCCTCAGGCATTCAAAGAGTTACAGTGAACTAAAGCATTTTTAGAGTGACAGGTCCACTTTTATGTTTTAAAGCTACTTTTCACCCAGAATATTTGAACTTCTAAAAAACATTTTCTATAAATTCGTCAGTTCTCACTTTTTTGTGCCCGTTTCTGTCCCCACTGGCGCGGTCACACCCCAACATAAAAAGACGACTCACGTTTTCAGGAGAGCCCTTTAATTACACAGCTACACATTACTAATCCATGTTTACGGAGCGCTGATTTAGAATGTAATTATATGTTGTCTTACAAGTCATACAGTAGCCGCGTGCCAGAAAATGTTACACAAGGAGCTTATAAAGAAGCTGTACAAACAATTAACCCACTGAGTGCCAAAGAAGTGTGCAACACACTTCAAAACAATGCACTGGATACTTATCTAGAACTTAAAGGCTTAAATTGACAGCAAATTTTATTTTTGACCTTACGTATTCTGTAATTGTGTAATATGTATAGTCAGGTTTCCTATATTTTATATTGTTTTCTTTCATCTTCGCCTATTTGTTTTTTCTTCACTTACATGCTCTTGACAGCGATCTCCCTGTTTCTCTATTTCCAGGGAGATTTCTGTCCAGAAGTGTGAAAGCAGAGATGCTTATTCATTGTTACAGTCTCCCTGCAGCTCTGAGTGATCAGGATCCTGTACAGCAGACATGACAAATATGGGAGATGCCTAGCTAATAAACTGTGGCCCCTAGTAACATAGTTGACGAGACTGAAAAAAGACGTGTCCATCAAGTCCAGCGTATACCAATACACCCCTGTTGATCCAGACGAAGGTAAAGAAAAAAAATCCTGAAGCCATTTACAATTTAGTCCCAAGTGGGTTAAAAAAAATATTTCCTTGCTCCAAATGACAGTCAGATAGTTCCCTGGATCAACAACCTATCTGCATTGAAGCCATCTGTCATAAGTTTGAATATTGTTCTGTGCTAGATAGGCATTCATTGCTTTTTTGAAAGCAGCTACATTATCTGCAAGTACATTATCCCGAGGCAAAGAATTACATAGCTTTACTGCCCTTACTGTAAAAAATCATTGCCTTTGTTTTAGTTGAAAGCGCCTTTCCTCTAGTCTTAATGGATGGCTTCTCTTTCTTTGCTCAGCTTTTTGCGTAATAATTAATTGGTTAGTTCTTTGTATTGACCTTGAATGTATTTGAAAATGGTAATCATTAGTGTTGAGCGAGCACCCCGATGCTCGGGTGCTCGGGTGCTCTGACCGAGCACCCCCTGAGGCTCGAGTGCTCGGCCGAGCACCCGAGCCCCATTCAAGTCAATGGGGCGACACCAGGCACCCCCTGCTCTGATGAGGGGAGGGTGCCTGGTCAATGCCCCCTTCATCTCCGCTATGCCCCCTTCATCTCCGAATGCCCCCTTCATCTCCGCAATGTCCCCCTTCATCTCCGCTATGCCCCTCTTCCACAATGTGCCCCTTCATCTCCGCTATGCCCCTCTTCCACAATGTGCCCCTTCATCTCCGCTATGCCCCTCTTCCACAATGTCCCCCTTCATCTCCTCTATGGCATAGAGGAGATGAAGGGGGACATTGTGGAAGAGGGGCATAGCGGAGATGAAGGGGCACATTGTGGAAGAGGGGCATAGCGGAGATGAAGGGGGACATTGTGGAAGACGGGCATAGCGGAGATGAAGGGGGACATTGTGGAAGAGGGGCATAGAGTCTATGCCCCTCTTCCACAATGTCCCCCTTCATCTCCGCAATGCCCCCTTCATCTCCGCAATGCCCCCGTACCTCCAGTCCCTGGTGGTCCAGCGGAGCGTCTTCGGATCTGTGCCTCTTCCGGCACAGATCCCCGCCACCCGAACATGGCGGGAGAGCACATGGCGGTACTCGACGAGTACCGCCATGTGCCGAGCAGAGCGATGCTCGAGCCGATCCGAGCATCGGCCGAGCACGCTCGCTCATCACTAGTAATCATATCACCCCTTAGACGTCTCTTCTCTAATGTACACAAACCCAGTTTGGCTAGTCTGTCTATATAACTCATATCCTCCAATCCCTTTATCAGTTTTGTTGCACGTCTCTACACTTTTTCAAGTTCAACAATATACTGGTGCCCAAAACCGTACTCCATATTCTAGATGAGGCCTAACCAAGGATTTATATAGAGGTAGGATAATATTAGAATCCCTTGAATCTATACCTCTTTTTATGCAGGTTGTTCCATGTTTGCTCTTGCAGCAGCTGAGTGACTCTGCACACTGTTGTGAAGTCTATCGTCTATCAGTACTCCTAAATCTTTCTCTACTGAGGATTCCCCAAGTTGTTTCCCATTTAGAGTGTGTGTAGCATGCTTGTTTCTACAACCCAAATGCATAACCTTACGTCTATCTACGTTAAAGGGATAGTAATACTTAAAATGTAAACAAATATATGTTGTAGGGTTTATGTCCCCGAATAAAACAAGGGTACTCACACTGCTGAGAGATATTTCATTAAAAAATTATAACAACTCAAACTTGAATTTTTTTAGCTGCAATATCACAGTGGCCTGAAAATTTACAGTGGCACTGTTGCTACACCATTCTATGGAGGTTTATGGTCTACAGACCAGAGCTGTCCATAGGATGGTGTAGCAACAGTTTCACTGGAAATGTTTCATGCCACTTTGATATTACACCAAATTCAAGTTTGAACTGTTATACTTTTTTAATAAAACATCTCCCACTTCTAGATCATTAATGAATAAATTAAAAAGTAGTGGGCCCAGGACTGAACCCAGCAGCACCCCACTTATAACCTTAGACCAATTTGAAAAGGTTCCATTTACAACAACTCTCTGCCATCTATCATTTAACCAGTGCTCAATCCATGTACAGAAAACACCGCCCAAACTCAAGTCTTTTAATTTATGCAGTAACCTGTTGCGAGGCGGTGTATCAAAGGCTTTTGCAAAATCCAAGTATACTACATCAGCAGCAATTCCCTTGTCCAGATTACTACTTACTCTTTCGTAAAATGCAAGTAAATTAGTCTGACATGATCTATTCTTCATAAAGCCATGCTGACTCTTACTAATATGTTTGTCTTTACATAGTTCTGAATACTGTCATTCTAGTATATTTTCCACTATGGAAGTCAAGCTCACAAGTCTATAATTTCCTGGTCTGGATCTTGCCCCCTTCTTGAACAAGGGAACTACATCAGCTTTCCTCCAAGGCACTACGCCTGATGAAAGTGAATCAATAAATATTAAGTATAATGGTCTTGCTATTACTGAACTAAGTTCCTTAAGTACCCTTGGGTGTATACCATCAGGTGCTGGTGCTTTATTCATTATAACCTTTTCCAGTCTTTTCTGGACTTTGGACTCCTCAGTAAGTCATGTACATGATGGAGGAAATTCTGTGGTTTTGTCTATTTGCCCATAGCCTGTCAATGCTGCTTCCTTTGTATATACTGAAGCAAAGAATGTATTTAGGGTGTCAGCCATAGTGTTATCCTCCTACTCAATTCACCTGTCTCAGCCTTAGGAGGACCAATACCAACTGTAACCTTTTTATTATTAATATACTTGTAGAATTGTTTAGGATTCTTCTTGCTCTCATTTGCAATATTTTTCTCCTTTTAAATTTTAGCTAGCTTAATTGATTGTTTGCAGATTTTATTACATTCTTTGTGTTGTTTAAATGCTGCATCTGACCTGTTTGACTTAAACAGTTTAAAAACCAGCTTTTTATTTCTCATTTCCCTGCAAACCTCAATATTAAGCCACATTGGTTTCACTTTACTCCTCTTGTGCTTATTCCCCAATGGTATATATTGACATGTATATTTGTCTAAGAGCATTTTAAACAAATTCCATGATTATTGTGCATTTTTTTTCTTTGGAAATTGCATCCCACTGAATATCCTTTAATACTGCTTTTAGCTTTGTAAATTAGCCTTTTTAAAATTGAATACATTTCAAAGGATTTCATATTGTGGTCACTGCTGTCCAAATGTTCCCTTACTTGTATGTTATATGCTGTTTATCATGTCAGAGTTGTTTGAGAGTACTAAGTCAAGCAAGGCCTCTTTTCTAGTTGGCTCCTCTACTAATTGTGACATAAAATTATCATTAATCATATTTAAAAAACTATTTCCTTTTGTTGTGCCAGAAGTCATATTGCTCCAGTCAGTTTCAGGATAGTTGAAATCTCCCATTATAATTACATTTCCTGACCTAGAAGCCTTATCCATTTGCAGTAAAAGCTGGGCTTCCTCCAACTCCGCAATATTAGGTGGCTTGTAGCAAATCCCCATTAACATATTTTTATTATGTGTCCCCCCCAGTGTGTATTTCAAGCCACAAGGTCTCTACATTTTCATTGGACCCTTAATTTATATCTTCCCTTATACTGGGTTTTAAGGCATGCTTTACATATAGGCATACCCCCTCCCTGTTTATTAACCCTATCCCTCATAAAAAGTGAATAACCCTCTAGATTGACTGCTAAGTCATATGTATCATCCAACCATGTTTCACACACGCCAATCAGATCATGCTGCTCATACACTGCAATCATTTCTAGTTCCCCATCTTACCAGCCAGACTACAAGCATCTGCATGCATACATTTCATCTTTTTCCCATTCTGAAAGATTTAATTATTTGTAAAATGTATTTGCCTTTTATCAGGATGTAACAATTGCACCTCACTATTAGATGAACTATGCAATTCCCTCTCTCCACCCCCATGCCCCTTCTCTAATCCCATTTCCTCAATTATACTACCTTCCCCATCCTGTGTTGCAGCACCCTGCCCCCCTTTCTGATGTAAAGTCTCCTCCAACCCTCTAACCATCCTAACACCCAGCACCGTGGCCCCCTTCCACTAAGGTGCAATCCATTTTAACTATAAAGATTGCCCCCAAGGGAAAAGGCCACCAAGTGCTCCATGAACCCAAACCCCTCCTGCCAACACCAAGTCTTTAAACATGCATTTAACTCCCTAATTTCCCATTGCCATACTAATGTAGCGTGTGGCACCAGTAGTATTTCAGAAAATACTATCTTAGAGGTCCTCAGCTTAAGCTTCTATCCTAAATCCCTGAAATCCTTCTTAATGGACCTCCATTTACCACTGACTTTATCATTAGTTCCAACATGCACCATGGCAGCCGGGTTATGCCCAGCCCCTCCCAACAATCTATCAACCCGATCTGCCACGTGTCGAGCCCGAGCTCCAGGGAGACAGCAAACTGTTCTGTTGTAGTGATCCTGGTGACAGATTACCCTGTCTGTCCTAATAATAGAATCTCCTACCACCACCATCTGTATAGGTCTGACCGAGTCCCGGATCTCATCAGTGCTAGAGGGACTGTTCTCCCGGCTGTTAGAGAGAACAGTCCTCTCCAGCACTGTCATTCCTGTGCCAACATCCCCAACACCATTACTCAATTTAGCAAATCTGTTAGGGTTAGTAAATACAGGAGTGTCTTCCCTGTTTCTTCACACCATTTATACTTCTACTTGTAATGGGACAGTAAATGCAGATTACTACAGTAAATCAAAATTCAGAATAAACCGCAGGTCTTGCATATATAACCAATATCCAAAAATTAAAAATCAGAATGATAAGGTACACTCCTGATCAGGTGAGAACTATCACACCCTTGCAGATCTATACCCTTCAAACTGAAATAGACCAGTTCAGTTTATCCCCTTACCGTCTGAGGACGTACATGTACGTTCCCGAAGTCATTAAAAAAAATGAAAAAAAAAAATTTTGCCGGGCGTTAAGTGCTGGCCGCGTGCACGTGTGGCCGGTCACTAAGGGGTTAAGAAAAGGGATACATGAACTCTAAAACATTATTAGTGACTGATAAAAACCATATATATAGGTCAACACACATAAAGAAATAGTTTGTGTTATGTGCTTTTATAAAAACACAGTGCAACAGTATACACCTCTGAGCCTCACGCCTAGTGTTATCTGCACTACATCAAATTTAATATTAGATAATCAGTGTACTAGTGAACACGTAGTGTCAAATACATAAAGTCATTTATGGTATCATAGAGAGAGTGCATTGTTATGATTGAGAACATTTTATTTTTATGATGGTTTCCTCTCATCTTATTTTTTACGAGTGAAGTTAATTGAGTATTAAACATGCCGGGAAAACATTGACATCTTAATTAAATGTTATTAAACAGTGGGAGGTGGACAAACTAAGAAACTGATGAAAGTTTGAGGCAAACCAAATCTCACCATAGGGTACAAATGAACATTTTGATGGATTTCAATTGGACTTTTAACCCCTGGAACAACAGAGAGGTCCAAAATGCATTGGGGAGTCTGGGGCTGACAGATGATCCCTTTTAAAAAGGAATACATATGAAAAATGCATGCAGTAGGGCTACATGGGGATCATAGAAGCCCAGAATTAATCATTGTCTCCCTGAAGCATGTAATGTAATTGTTTGTCCCTCTTTAAAGAGATGATCTGGCAACCTTAATGAAGCCTATGGCCCATATTTATTAACCCTTTAAGGACCAGTGGATTGGGCAACACATTGCTTAGTTGCCTTAAAAGGATAGTAATACTTCGTTTTATCTTTATTTTATTTTGTAGGCATAAAAAAAATATGAAGAACGATATAAGCCTTATCTCTCAAACATTTATGGTTTGAGAGATATTCACAAGCAAAGTTTCCCGTCTTGCCCCTTTTACCTAGTGTAAGCCATCTCTTCTCAGATGTGGAATCCAGTCCATAGACCAGACAGATAACAGCAGGAGACAATCTTCTTCCTATGAGAACAATGAAAGCCATGGCCCCTTGACAAGTTTTTCAGGTTTTTCCCTTATATTAATTGAAGATTGTCCCTCTCTGCAGTCTACCTGGGCACCTCCCTTCTGATCTGGCTGAGCAGTGTTACATCAGCAACATAAATAATGTTAAATATATGTTATCTGACCAGGACAATTTATGTAAGCTTTACAAAGTAATTTTAGGATTATATATTTAATTTTTAGACATGATAACTTTAAGTATTTAATGTTATATCATTAAATGTCTATGTCTTCTTTACATTTTCATATATATCGCTGTCTGTCTATCTACTCAAAGACATGTTTTCTATTAAAACACTTTGGGTGATTTTGAAAGCTTTTTTCCTAAATCAGCACACATGCTTTTAGATGATAAGATCTCTTTAAAGGGATAGTAATGTTTCATAACAAGAGCAGCTCTAATTAATCATCATAGTATTTTGACTTTGGAGAGTGTTATTTCAATACTGTCAGAGTTGTAGTTCAAGAGTAATTCAATGACAAATTATCCCCCTCCCGCCCCTTTTACTGATGTAACACTGCTCAGCCAGAGCAGAAGGGAGGTGCCCAGGTAGACTGCAGAGAGGGACAATCTTCAATTTAGATAAGGGAAAAACCTGAAAAACTTGCCAAGAGGGGCAGGGATTTCATTGTTCTCATAGGAAGAAGATTGTCCCATGCTGTTATCTGTCTGGTCTATGGACTGCATTCCACATCTGAGAAGAGATGACTTACACTAGGTAAAAGGGGCGGGAGGGGAAACTTTGCTTGTGAATATCTCTCAAACCATAAAGGAACTTATATCGTTCTTCATGTTTTTTTAATGCCTACAAAATAAAATAAAGATAAAACGAAGTATTACTATCCCTTTAAGAACCAGAAGGGGTGTGAGGAACATTATGAGAATTTGTTCAAATTCTCTCTTGTCCTTAAAGGGTTAATATTAATTTTCTTAGTTTAAAACTAACCAGGAAACTCGTACCAGGTATATACCTGACTTTTTTAGAAGTATAAAAAAATGTACTGCTTCTTTTATTTTGTGCAGTAGCCACTGGCATTTTTAATACTGGAAATTTCTATGAAACCTAAGTGTGTTTCTTGAAGTGGTATAATGAGTCCTTCCAATAGAGAGACTTTCAGATTCCAGCTGTAATATGGGACATCTTATTCCAGAACACACTGAACTGTGTCCTCCCAGAAATCTCGTAGCAGTGTAGAAGCTCTTAATGTTTAATTAATGTTTTATAATGACTTGGGAGATTTTGAAAGTGATTTCAACATCTCTTATATTTATATTAGACATTCTTTATTTGAAACTATAGTCTGAGGTATTTAAATGTCAGTTTCTGCAACGTAGCTGGTACTTCCTTGCAGGAAGTGACAGTTGGGTGAGAGAATGAAATTATAGTATCTGACACATCAAGCTATGCCAGCCATGTATAAACTGAAAAATAATTAAAATTAAATATCACTTAAACTATATTTTTAAATAACGAATGACTGACATAAATACAGGTGATTTTGAAAGCTCTTTGTCTTTAATGAGTCTAAAATATTATAATATGGTCTGTCATTCTCAGAGTTATTGCCTTAATTTATTTTATTCAATTTTATGTCTCAATTACAGGGAAAAATAAATCTTAAAGTGATAGTAATGTCTAAAGAAAACTTTTTTGCATTTAGAAGAGCTTAAAAATCAGCTTTTTAAGCTCTTCTAAATGCAAAAAAGTTTTTTTTAGATATTACTAACACTTTAACCTTATGGTTTAATCTACCATCGTATCATAATGTGTTTTAAAAAAAAATCTTCTTCAAGCCTTCATTTTTTGTCGAATTTCTATCTTTTTTTCAACAAAATAAAAATGGTCAAAACGAACAGGTGAAACCATTTTAAAGGAATCTTAGCAGATATGGCGTGAACTGGTTAAAAAAATCTTGTGTAATTTTAAAGACAAAAGTGTAATTTTAAATACAAAAAGAAAATTTCTGACATTAAAAAAATGCCTTTAAAGTTCAGTATTCATCAAGGTCATTGTACTGGAATTTTTAATTCTTTATGGCACATTTTTAAAAGATATGGATTTACTTTGTAAAATACCATTCTCCTTTTACTCCCAAACCACTACTTGACATATTTTTATTACGACATTTTGAATATCACTTTGCAAGCTTATACAATAGGAGCATACCTAGGATCTTCATCCACTTCAGCCCCTGAAGAGGGACTTATGTGCTGTGACTGGACGAAAGTAAATTACGTAATTCCTGTCATAAAGGGTTGGGGCTTAATCGAGTGGGCAGGGCTTATAGACATGGTAGTTGAGAAGTGGGTGAGAAGTTTGAGGGAAGTGGACAGAACAGGGTGGGAAGGCGGAGAACTGGGAGGAACAGGATGGGAAGGATGAGAAGTGGGAGGGAAGTGGGAGGAACAAGGTGGAAATGAGGAGAAGTAATTGGGAGGAATATGACTGGAAGAAGGAGAAGTGGGAAGACCAGGTGGGAAAGGTGAGAAGGAGGAGAAGTGGGAGGGAAGTGGGAGGAACAGGACGGGAAGGGTGGGAAGGAGGAGAAGTGGGAGGAACAGGGTGGGAAGGAGGAGAAGTGGGAGGGAAGTGGGAGGTACAGGGTGGGAAGGAGGAGAAGTGGGAGGAACAGGGTGGGAAGGAGCAGAAGGAGGAGAAGTGGGAGGAACAGGGTCGAAAGGAGGAGAAGTGGGAGGATCAGGGTGGGAAGGAGGAGAAGTGGGAATAACAGGGAATTCCAGTTATTTCAAGCATGTAGCAGGGATCCCTGACGAAGTGTCTAAGACACGAAACATGTTGGATAGCCTGAATTTTAAAAGCAATAAAAAGAAGAAGTGGGAGGAAAAGGGTGGGAATGGTGGGAAGGAGGAGAAGTGTGGGAAGGAGGAAACATAGGCGGGAAGTGGGAGGAACAGGATGGGAAGGAGGAGACGTGAGAGGAAAGTGGGAGGAACAGGGTGGGAAGGAGGAGAAGTGGGAGGAACAGGGTCGAAAGGAGGAGAAGTAGGAGGATCAGGGTGGGAAGGAGGAGAAGTGGGAGGAACAGGGTGGGAAAGAGAAGAAGTGGGAGGAACAGGGTCGAAAGGAGGAGAAGGAGGAGAAGTGGGAGGATCAGGGTGGGAAGGAGGAGAAGTGGGAGGAAAAGGATGGGAAGGAGGAGAAGTGAGAGGGAAGTGGGAGGAACAGAGTGGGAAGGAGGAGAAGTGGGAGGATCAGGGTGGGAAGGAGGAGAAGTGGGAGGATCAGGGTGGGAAGGAGGAGATGTGGGCGGGAAGTGGAAGGAACAGAGTGGGAAGGAGGAGAAGTGGGAGGAGCAGGGTGGGAAGGAGGAGAAGTGGACTGATGTACTAAGGAGAATTTATGGTGTCTAGAATCAAACCAGCTGCACTGCAGGGGGAAAAAAAATGTTTGCAAATTCCCTTTGGTTTAACCCTTTGAGTGCCAGAGGGGCAAGCAACACATTGCAAAGCAATGAGTTGCATACCCCTCTGGCACTCAAAGGGTTAAATGAGGCTTTTAACACCTTGAATGCCAGAGAAGCCTCTAGCATTCAAGGTGTAAAAAGCTCCATTTCAATCAATGCAGTTCGATCACTCTAAAATGACCCCTCCGCTCAGTATCTTTATTGTTTCGAGGAGCAGAGAGCTGCTTAGTGCATTGTAAAGCAATGCTTTGAACGCCGCACTGATTTTTGAGGGGTTAAAGAAACCGTTTTAGTCAGAAAAGCTATTTTATCTCTTACGACCCTTGGCAGAAAAAGCAGTTTATTATTTATGTGTTTGATCCTATACTTTAAGGCATCAACGCAATGTGTTAGGCAGCTCTTTGGCGCTCAAAGCGTTAATATAAATTGTTTTTTTAATTCCTGTACGTGAGAGTCAGATTCCTACAGAACGACTTGTGCTAATTTAATTTCCGTATTAATCCATGGTTTCTGCATCACTTAACTATGTATTTGCTATGAAATCCGGCCCAGTGAGTTACAATTGAAGAGGTGAAGAACAGGTAAATTATGAAGCTATTTATTTTGTGTCTCTCTTAAATATAAATGAGTGACTTCTTGAGAAAGGATGATTTGGAAAGAGCCATTGGCATTGCATGAATCACTATCCATCACATAAATAGGTCTGATAGGGAATTAGTATGTATTTAGTCATTGCAATGTACTAATTTGCCTACTATAGCCACAGTGACCTGTTAACATGTCAGGTGACTCTAGGCATGAGACCTTTGGCACTGCAAGCTAATGAATAACCAAACTTTGGCTCTCGATCTGTAGGATGATGGGAATTGTCTGCAACAACTGAAGAGCCATAGGTTGACTACCCCTGGTTGAATCACACCTATAGCAACACCCCTATTCTTCCCATGAAAACCCCCCATGCCTGCAACAGAAAATATATAAAACTTATTATCTGACAAGAACAAGAAAAATCTTAAAGGGATAGAAATACATCATTTTATCTCTATTTTATTTTGTAGGCATTAAAAAAACATGAAGAACGATATATGTATTATCTCTCAAACCTTTACGGTTAGAGAGATATTCACAAGCAAAGTCTCCCCTCCCTCCCCTTTTACCTAGTATAAACCAACTCTTCTCAGATGTGGAATGCAGTCCATAGACCAGACAGATAACAGAAGGGGACAATCTTCTTCCTATGAGAACAATGAAAGCCCTGCCCCCCTTGACATGTTTTTCAGGTTTTTCCCTTATCTTAATTGAAGATTGTCCCTCTCTGCAGTCTACCTGGGCACCTCACTTCTGCTCTGGCTGAGCACTGTTACATCAGTAAAAGGGGCGGGAGGGGGATACTTTGTTATTGAACTACTCTTGAACTACAAGTCTGACAGTAATGTGATCACTTTATATGCAATCCTCTTGGCTGAACATGACAAACAAACCCTACATTCATTACCTTCTCTTCAATTTAAACACATTGAAGGGATTGCAAACTCCAACCATTTGGCATCCCTGTGAACTCTGATGTGTGGTCTCCCCAGAGGGGGTGGTCCTGTGGTGTTGCTAGGGGGAGAAAAATGATGCAATTTGCGTCACAAAATGGGGGGCTTAACCACAAGTGGAGGGGCGGGGCTTAACAGGCATGAAGAAAGTGGTAAAAATATGCAGGGTAAGGAAGAGAAGTGGTCAGGAGTGGGAGGAACAGGGTGGGATTTTCTACCAGTGACCTTTTGATGAGCTAAACATTGAACTTGTGAGTTGCTAGCTGTGAGTTTCTTCCTTATGGTCTTGCACATTTCTACATAATCTAACCTTTTTTGATACTACTGTTTTGCTTAATTTCTCGACGCATTTTCATCATGGCAACTGTTTCCTTTGATTTCTGGGTGCTTTTTCTTGATTCTCATTAAGTGTAAGGGCATGGGTAGTGTCTATGATAACCTCAACAACTTTTTCATTGTGGGTTGAAATATCTGTGTCTGGAAGGTGTTGTATCACCCCGAAGCGATTAGACAATGTTAACACAAGATTCGTATGATTTTCAATAACTGACTAATGTCAATCTTCACGTTTGCTGACTTAATAATTTTCTTTCCTCCTTGCAGTCAATTTTGATTTTTGCTCTCACTAGACGAGGTTCACTTCCAAAGTTAAAACAATGTAGGTCTGAACAGTCTGTACCGTTTAGGGAGAGAATTAAAGAGGAGCTTCTTTGTGTAATGTTGTCAGTACAATAGATGGTCACCACACCTTCACCGAGTGAACAGATACTTACAAAAAAATTTGCTGGTGTGTCACTTAAATGTAAACCAGCTCTAACAGGAACAGAATATTATCAAGCTGTGTGAAACACAGAAGAAAAGAGAAAAAGGAGCGCCAATTTTACATTATCACACCAGACAGAGGATATATTAAAAATAATCCAAACTACTCACATATTAAAGTAGCTGCCTATATGTATATACACGTAAACAGCACAAAAAGCTTGCAGAGAATTTTCCACTGTCTCTACTTGATTGTTACGGTCAGATGTCCACAACACCTCCACAGAAGTTGGTTCCCCTCTTTCTTTTGTCTTTTATGTTTCAGTCTGTACCTTTTGCTGTTTGTTTTATAAATATGTTAATGGTTTTAGAGATTTTTGCTTTAGTAGTTGGGGAATATAATCTCAGCAGATCTTTGTTCTCTACCCTGGTCAGTTAAAGCTGCATAACTATAGGGATAGTAATACTTCGTTTTAACTTTATTTTATTTTGTAGGCATTAAAAAAACACGAAGAACGATATAAGTCTTATCTCTCAAACCTTTATGGTTTGAGAGATATTCACAAGCAAAGTTTCCCCTCCCACCCTTTTACCTAGTATAAGCCATCTCTTCTCAGATGTGGAATCCAGTCCATAGACCAGACAGATAACAGAAGGGGACAATCTTCTTCCTATGAGAACAATGAAAGCCCTGTCCCCCTTGACAAGTTTTTCAGGTTTTTCCCTTATCTTAATTGAAGATTGTCCCCCTCTGCAGTCTACCTGGGCACCTCCCTTCTGATCTGGCTGAACAGTGTTACATCAGTAAAAGGGGTGGGAGGGGGTTACTTTATCATTCAATTACTCTTGAACTACAACTCTGACAGAATTGTAATAACACTCTCCAAAGTCCAAATACTATGAAGATTAATTAGTATTTGGACTTTCAAAAGTGTTATTTCAATTCTGTCAGAGCTGTAGTTCAAGAGTAATTCAATGACAAAGTATCCCCCTCCCACCCCTTTTACTGATGTAACAATGCTCAGCCAGATCAGAAGGGAGGTGCCCAGGTAGACTGCAGAGAGGAACAATCTTCAATTAAGAGAAGGGAAAACCTGAAAAACTTGTCTAGGGGGACAGGGCTTTCATTGTTCTCATAGGAAGAAGATTGTCCCCTTCTGTTATCTGTCTGGTCTATGGACTGGATTCCACATCTGAGAAGACATGGCGTACACTAGGCAGGAGGGGAAACTTTTCTTGTGAATATCTCTCAAACCTTAAAGGTTTGAGAGATAAGACATATCATTCTTCATGTTTTTTTAATGCCTACAAAATAAAATAAAGATAAAACGAAGTTTTACTATCACTTTAAAAATATTTAAAGATGACTCGAAGCTGCAGTTTAAACCTTTGAGCGCCAGAGGGGTACGCAACGTATTGCAAATCAATGCGTTCTGTACCCCTCTGGCACCCAAAGGGTTAATTGAAGTATTACTATCCCTTTAACACAGATATACAAACACATGTAATATGATGTGTTAGAGTGAAAAACAATCATTTTATGTTATCACAAGGCCATCACTTGCATACTGTATGAGTGAACTGTGTCTTCCTCGCCAGAGCCGGTATGTTAATTGACCTTTCGGATCGCATGTTAGAAACTAATGACTTTAATTAAAAGGCAATTCTATGGCATGTCATGTGTACTGTAATTAAAAATACTAGAAACACTTTCTGGATGAGTTTAATGGACCTTAAAAATTCCAAAGATTCGCTCCCGCTAATTAACAAGCAATGCTGATGGTTTTGATTAACCCTTTGAGTGCCAGCGAGGCACTCAAATAATTAATATATATATTGTATGCAGGGTTATTGCGAGGAGTAGAGAGAGAGGAATTGGTTCATAAACGTTATTAATTTCAAGGTCAGGAAAAATTAGTTTAATATTTCTGTCTATTTTTTTGTGTGTCCCAGTTACAGTTTAAATCATAGGCAATATTTCTTAACAATAACGCCCACCCAGTTACCTTCATACGGCCGGAAAATCCTAACGGCCCTTATATATTTTGCCCTTGTGTCTTTGTTCAAGAGATAACCTCTTCGGTTAATCTTCGATGATGTGTTCATAGAGGTGACCATGACAGTTGATATCAAGTCAACAAGACTTCAAACTCTACCCACTAAACATGGTAATCTTAAAGGGATAGTAATACTTCATTTTAACTTTATTTTATTTTGTAGGCATTAAAAAAAACATGAAGAATGATATAAGTCTTATCTCTGAAACCTTTATGGTTTAAGAGATATTCACAAACAAAGTATCCCTCCCTCTTCAACCAGATCAGAAGGGAGATGCCCAGGTAGACTGCAGAGAGGGACAATCTTCAATTAAGATAATGGAAAAAGCTGAAAAACTTGTCAAGGGGGGAAGGGCTTTCATTGTTTTCATACAAAGAAAATTGTCCCCTTCTGTTATCTGTACTGTCATACAACCAGACTCACATCTGAGAAGAGATGGCTTACACTAGGTAAAAGGGGCGGGGAGGGGAACTTTGCTTGTGAATATCTCTCAAACCATAAAGGTTTGAGAGATAAGACTTGTATCATTCTTCATGTTTTTTTAATGCCTACAAAATAAAATAAAGTTAAAACGAAGTATTACTATCCCTTTAACCCTTTGGATCAGAGAGGTGCACAATGCATTGCTACACAATGGGTTGCACCCGCCGTACACGCGACCAGCACTTAAAGGGATAGTAATACTTAAAATGTAAAAAAAATATGTTGTAATGTTTATCCCCTTGAGTAAAACAAGAGTACTCCCACTGCTGAAAGGTGTTCTATTCAAAAGTTATTAATTTTCAAAGTTGAATTTTTTAGGTGCAATATCACAGTGGCCTGATATTGTACAGTGGCGCTGTTGCTACACCATCCTATGAACAGCTCTGGTCCCGGGACCATAAATCTCCATAGGATGGTGCAGAAACAGCGCCACTGTACATTTCAGGCCACTGTGATATTGCACCTAAAAAATTCAACTTTGAAAATTAATAACTTTTGAATGAAAAACCTTTCAGCAGTGGGAGTACTCTTGTTTTACTCAGGGGGATAAACCCCACAACATATTTTTTTTTACATTTTAAGTATTACTATCCTTTTAAGGACCACGGAGCATTTTTTTTTTTCTTATCCGATTCAGGGCTCCCCAAACGGCGTGCAGCCTCATGTGGAGCCCTTAAATCCATGATGGTCCTGGCAGGTCATGGGTCCTTATCACATGTTGGACCCATGATGTTCCAGGACCGTCATGGGTTCTTAAGGGGTTAAAGGGTTAAGTAGATGCATGGACTCTGCTTGCCTCATTTTTAAATACTTCCAGCAACTGTCATGAAAAAAATCACAAAAGAGGAATTCTCACGTATTAGGAGAAATTGTACAAATTCCATAATGTATGAGGAACAAGCATTGATATTAAAACAGGTTTATAAAAAAACAATACGATGACGAAACACTTGAACAAGATATTAGGGTCATTAAGAATTTTGAGAGAGAAAAATGATTAAGAGGAAAAGTAAACGCTAGTATGATTTTAGATAAAGGGAATAAAAATATGGAGACCAGAATTATTTGCCTTTTTTAATAGAGGACATGGTATATTCACAAAAATAATAAATGAATAAATTCGTAACCCCTTGGACATGTGAAAAGGGAAGGACTCATGACGTGCCAGAACCGTCACAGATTTCAGTGCCCCCTGCGTGCCTGCTCGAAGTTCACAGTCTTAACTTCACCTACCTGAGGCTGGAGAAATTGGGATCTCCTTGTAGGTTCCTATACAGTAACAGCCCTCAATCAATCAGCAGCAGGGAGGGTTGAAGAGCTGCTGGCAATGTGGAAGGGATGCCCTCCCTCACACATCACCATCAGTGCGACAATCCTGAGTCTGAGAACATTCTCTCTGCTGCCCCACTTGGTCAGTAAGGGAGTAAAGAGGATCCTTTCAGCACAATGAACAGCATCACTGCCCTAACTCTTTGGCCTTCAACCTTTAGTGCATCTCGCCAATGTTTCTTGCTATAGATATTGTAAATAAAAATTGTCTTGGAGGAGATTTTACATAATAATCTAAAGAAATGTCTAGAAAAGAATCTAACTGGATTCTTAAAGGGAAGAAGGGAATCTTTAGTGGAGGATTTAGCTCAAACCATAAAGGTTTGAGAGATAGGACTTTTTCCAAATACATTATTTTTGTAAAATCTAACATATAGCATCAACTTTACTCTGGGCATTGCTAACCCTTTAAAGGGATAGTAATACTTAAAATGTAAAAAATATATGTTTTTTGGGTTTACCCCCCTGAGTAAAACAAGTGTACTCCCACTGCTGAGAGATATTTTATTAAAAAATTATAACAGCTCAAACTTGAATTTTTTTGTTGCAATATCACAGTGGCCTGAAAATTTACAGTGGCGCTGTTGCTACACCATCCTATGGACAGCTCTGGTACGACCATAAATCTCCATAGGATGGTGTAGCAACAGCGCCACTGTACAATTTCAGGCCACTGTGATATTGCACCTAAAAACATTCAAGTTTGAGCGCTGTTATAATTTTTTAATAAAACACCTTTCAGCAGTGGGAGTACCTTGTTTTACTCAGGGTCATAAACCCTACAACATATACTTTTTTACATTTTAAGTATTACTGTCCCTTTAAGATGAATGCTGTACAACCTTTTGGACTTAATGCAGAATTAGAACAATATGGCTTTTTACAATCTAAGTTTTATGCAATATTATGTGGTGTAGATGATACATACAGTTTAACTACAATGTCATCAGATTATTTCGTGAGGGAGGATTGGTATGTTTATATTTTATATGCATCAAATTTGTGATACAGGAAATACCTTTCTGGTACAGGAGGGGTTACTGATTCACTAGAATTTGCATTATATGGTACAATGATTTATATAGTGCTGGATGTATAATAGGTGGTTTATTAGAATATGTTTAAGTATTCCAGCTGACATCAACAAGATTGTCCGTTGGTATATGATTGTAGTTTGCTTTCTTTTTCCTTTTTTCCCCTTTTGAGAGAATGTATAAAACTGTTAATTACTATTGCATTTACCTCTTTAAGTGCCAGAGAGGTAAGCAATGCATTGTGTACCCCTCTGGCACTGAAAGGGTTAAGGAGGAGTATACAATGTTTGAGAAGATGTCCTCTTTATGTCCTTTAAATATAACGTAACTAAATCTACCATTACAATGACGGCATTTATAAAAAAAAAACACACACAAAGCAGGGGTATACTGGTTTACGTGTGGTCCTGGGGAATTAAATTATCATACACGTCCTGCACTTAAAGGCAAGGTCTAGTCACCTTACTAATAGATTGTGAGGCACAATGTAGCTCTAGTGGAGAGGAAATCTTTGATATGAACTACCATGGATATCTGTGGGACCTTAAAGTGGAACTATCACTGAAATTAAAGTGACCTCCAAATAATTATTCATATAGCGATATGCATAGCAATACTGAATAAGTCAAGCATTATTGAGAAATTCATCTTGTTCAGAACTCACAGGCAGGCATCAGCACAGACGTCTTGCTGAAGAGGCATCTGTGTGTCTGCTCTGTCCATTCTGGTTTCCTCTAGGATTGGTTGCATTGTACCTTAAGGCACAGGAAGTGACTGACAGCGCAGGCACCCAGATGCCGCTACAGTAAGAAGCCTGCCCGTGAGTCTCCGAACAAGATGGATTTCTCAATAATGCTGAACTTATTCAGGATCAAATAAGTATTGGTATGCATATTGTACATGAATAATTATTTGGGGGGGCACTTTAATTTCGGAGATAGTTCCACTTTAACACAATCCAATAATCACAGGTAAATATCACCACTGATTTTAAGTGGCCATTGTTGTGAAAGGGCAACTGTCAACAGAGACTGTCAACAGAGACTGTCAACAGAGCCAGGGCACTGGCACTTAGAGGGTTAATGGATGAAAATGTATTCCCTCTTTATGGAACAACAAATGGTATAGGCTATTCCATTGATTTCTGTGGGTGCTAAACTAGTGACTGTCCTGCATTTTTAACACTCAGTGGCTGCACACAACACAGGTGATAAAATACTTTTTACTCATACTACCGTCTTCATGGTTTTTTTTTTTGCCAGCCCTAATAGACTCAACCCCTAGAATTGCTTTCCTTTCAGTTAATAAATATGCTGTTATGTCTCTCAGGGAAACTATTGTGCTTTCTGGGAGTTCACTTCTGATCTGTCTCATGAGTCACAGGTTTTCCATTTAAGTCACTGCTTTGTTAAATAACTACGCACAAGCCAGTCACAGTGGCATTTGTAACTTACATTTGAATTAGTGACACATTGATTCACAGGCCCCCATAGTCTCTAATATCCACACGATTAATGACTGCTATGTCTTGGAGATATCCTAACCAATAAATACTGACATTTTTAAGACTTACAGAAACATTTTAGATTAAAAAGGCATTTTTAAAATTCCTCCTAATGAAATGTCTTTTAAAGAAATACTTTGCCTAGTTAAGAACACCTAAATTGACGATGCGTTGCTACCTCTTCTTGTTAACACAGCTGATGCTGTTCATATCTTTTCTCCATACTTCCTGTACTGTTACACATGGTAGATAGCTACCTAGTGGATCAATGGTGCCCTGGATCGGAATCCCTTATCCTAACCCTCCTACCATGATTATTTATATATATATATATATATATATATATATATATATATATATATATATACTTTTTTTTTTCTTTCTTCTTCTCTTCTCTCCCCCTCTTATCTTGCCTTTAACTCCTGAAGCTTCAAACGGGGTTCTTGACTCCATTGTCCATAGAACTAATTAGCTCATATCTTATCACGACACAAACCTAATGGGGTGGTATGTCATACTTACTTATACTAAGTTATATACTGTTGTATTCAACATGTAATTGTGACTCATGAACTCATTCTGGATCGTATGTATGATTCTGGACTTGTTGTAACTTTGCTCAACTCACAATAAAGCTCATACAAAAAAAAAAAAAAGAAAACATTACTGATCCTCACAGGGCAGATGCAGGCGGCGATAGCAGGCATACCGCCCACTTCACAGATGTCCCAGCGGCCTCTGGAGGGGGTTAATAGAGGGAGAGGAAGGTGGCAGCATATTCAGGTGGAGGGAGGGAGGAGTAGAGCAGACCATTTTTTAATTTATATTTTTTTTACTCTAGTGTATAATACGTACCCTCCACTTCACATAAGGTTAAAAAGGCAAAATTGTGCAAACTATACCTGAGATTTTAAGGTAAATAGTATGTGTATATTATGGTATGTTAGCTCTGTGAGTTGCTTCTTTTTTTTCTTTGCTCTGCAAATATTTTCTCTTTCTCATTCTAGCTGATTTATCACTATGTTTCACTTATTTATTTTCATAGTTATAAATATATTATATGATGAAATACACTTCAAGTTTCAGTATGCACAATTGTTTATTATTGTAATGAATAAGGATTGTTATCTTAAAGGCATAGTATATAGCCATACTTTTTACTGGGTTGAATTTTCTTGATATTGTCTGTAATTATGGTTTGTTATATAGACCAGTGGTTCTCGACCCGTGACCTCAGTGGCCACTAAACAGACCAGGATTTGATGATTTCCTTGTTAGAGCACAGGTGAGTCAATCAGTGTGAATGAGCCACTGATCACATGATTTCCTTGTTAGAGCACAGGTGAGTTAATCAATGTGAATGAGCCTCTGATCACATGATTTCCTTGTTAGAGCACAGGTGAGTTAATCAATGTGAATGAGCCACTGATCACATGATTTTCTTGTTAGAACACAGGTGAGTTGATCAATGTGACTGAGCCACTGATCACATGATTTTCTTGTTAGAGCACAGGTGAGTTAATCAATGTGAATGAGCCTCTGATCACACGATTTCCTTGTTAGAGCACAGGTGAGTTAGTCAATGTGAATGAGCCTCTGATCACATGATTTCCTTGTTAGAGCACAGGTGAGTTAATCAATGTGAATGAGCCTCTGATCACATGATTTCCTTGTTAGAGCACAGGTGAGTTAATCAGTGTGACTGAGCCTCTGATCACATGATTTCCTTGTTAGAGCACAGGTGAGTTAATCAGTGTGAATGAGCCTCTGATCACATGATTTCCTTGTTAGAGCACAGGTGAGTTAATCAGTGTGAATGAGCCTCTGATCACCACACCTGTGTTCTAGCAGGGAAATTCCTAAATTCTGGCCTGTTATGTAGTTTGGAGTAGGGGGATAGAATGGACCTATAGAAGGGGACTGGTGGAAGTGTTTCAATCCTTTTGGGTCCCAATCCCAATCAAGACCCCACATTGAATATGCTGTTCAATTCTGGGCTCCTTTTCTGAAAAAAGACACTATTGGCGCGATGCACGTCGGTTAAAGGCATTTTTGTGCGCAGATAGATTTTGCGCATGTTCTAATCCAGGAAGCTAAATACCAAACACTTCTTGAATTGCACATGAAAAATTCCATTTTACGTCAACAGTACACAGACGTATAAATTCATTCGCAATAGCAGTTCTTGCATTAGGCACATTCGCTATTCCACTCACACAGATTCGTTAATCTTATCCACACCCACAAAAAAATAAATATAAGCAGCCTTTCGCTAATCTTGATTTTTTCATGCGAAATTCAACAAAATCATGCGCAAACCTATTCCCTAGTGGTTTTCACAGAGGAAATAGCGATTGCGCACGTTTCCTGCATCGCGCCGTATGGAACTAGAGAGAGTGCAGAGGAGGGCTACAAAACTAGTAAGGGGAATGGAAAGTTTTAGTTATGAAGAAAGGCTAGAAAAGTTAAACTTGTACACACTAGAGAAACGGCGTCTTAGAGGGGATATAACATTATATGAGCAGTATTTTAGATGTTTTTAACTAGGCATTCATCGCGTTTCTTTAACCCCTTAAGGACCCATGACGTCCTGGATCGTCATGGAATGCCAGGCTCCCCGCACGGCTGCATGCTATTCGGGGAGTCTGGAATCGGATCGCACAAAAAAACTGCTCCGTGGTCCTTAAGGGACCGCAAAGTACGTGTGAGGTCGGTCCTTAAGAGGTTAAAAGCAGTTTCTTCCTGAGGAATTTTAAAATGTAGGCGTTTTTAATCTAGAATGTTCCTGTAAGTCGTAAAAACGGTAGTACTTATTGCTTAGGACTCGCTTAAAATGGGGGTACCTTGGCACAGTAAGTGAATGGTCAAATATTGCAACAAAACCCTCTTTTTAAACCCTTACAGTGCCAGAGCACTCAAAGGGTTTAACAGTAAATCAACACTTTGGTATGAAATATGCTCTACACAGGTTTTGCATATGGTTGTTTTTACTTTAAGTTTCTTCCTTTGTTTTGGGGGATTGGAGAACCCCCTCATTCCTTGATGTGCTCTATGCCTTATTCACATGGGTTCTTATATATATATATATATATATATATATATATATATATATATATATATATATATATATATATATTTATATATGTAGCCTGTTGAGAAGTACTCCAAACATGATACTCTATTAACCCGGGTGCTAAAGTACTTGGGACAAAGTTAGAATAGACGAAACAAGTTGTACCAGCACTCTCAGGATTTCTGCCAATAATTATTATGTCTTTATTGATGTCAACGTTTCAATGCCATTTAAGCATTTTCATCAGGACATTGAAATGTTGACATCAATAGAGATATAATAATTATTGGCAGAAATCCTGAGAGTGCTGGTACAACTTGTTTCGTCTATATATATATATATATATATATATATTTACCAGGGAGGTGATAAAGAGGTGATAAAGTGGAGATGACTTCTCCAGTGATATCACTTCTCCAGTTCCTATGTTATTCTATGGATCCTATTCACTAACATTTCTTCATCTTTGGATATCTTTCTTAGTCCATAGGCTCCATAGAAATAACATAGGAACTGGAGAAGTGATGTCACTGGAGAAGTCATCTCCACTTTATCACCTCTTTATCACTGCTTAGTGACTCTCCCCCTATGTGTATATCATGGTGTTCTAGCGCTACGAGTTTCTTCTTTTTCTTTGTCATTGCTGTGGCAGTATCCTTGTTTGACCCTTTCATTTCCAGCAAGGTGTGCCGTGCATTGTTTCACAATATGTTGCATTCAAATTGTTAACTCCGCAGGGAAAAAGCACTATCACTACATTTTTACATTTAAAAAGGTTACTGCTTCTGTAAAATATCTTACTGTCATGTTACTAAAATTATTTTGACTTTATCATGGAACAGAGACAACCTTTGTATCTCCATCTGATGGGCCATACAATTGCCATCATCCAACGGGTTGTTGAAAATGATGGAAAACACAGTCTCCAACAGCTGTGGATTCATAGATTGTCTCCCCCTACCATAGGCGATGGCCATATCTCTTCCTTCTAATTAGAAATACACCAACACAGTGGAGGAAATTTTTTTTTATCAAACACTTTGTCAAGCCCATAATTGCATTAATATAACGTCAAAACTACAATTATTCATTTAAAAAACAATTGAACAATGTATTCCAAAGATCTAGTGTTTACTGAATAAGCTTGACGTGTGACATGAAACGTGACGTTCCTATCAGTCTATTGATGCAGATATGATGCGGTGAAGAATAGGCAACCTCCCTTCCCATAGCAGTCAGCAGAGGTAACCTTTAGGCAATCTGGCTGGCTGCCAGGATAAGTTATTATGGAATGAGACAACACCCCAGTGAGTCTACTAACAAGAAGTTAATATAGTTGGTGAAGAACAAGATCATAAAGGTGTGCAACATAGTGATATTGCATTTTACATCTGGATGTCTGTGTAATTGTTGTTATTTACTAGACAGTGAGAGAGAAGGAGCTACAAAGAGAAACTATATATTTCAAAATGTACATTATAGAGATGTCAAGTGAAAGGGAGAAAGAGATAGAAGCCAGTGTGTGTGTTGTGTGTGAGTGTATGTTTTGTGCACGTATATGTGTATGTGCTTATGTGTGCATGCATTTGTATAACATATTCGTGCAGGACTGAGCCTGTGTGTGGGTGTGTTTGTCTGAAACAATGCCCAGCAGCTTATAAGACCTAAAATATAGTCTTTTTCTGTCTCTGTAATTGCTAATTCCAAGTTCTTCTAGGGTCCATGATCATCTCTCCTGTGGGCCCCTGGTAGGTCTCCAGACAGGCGTGGGTAAGGGCAGGTCTGAGATATATATGCATACAAGGAAACATAAATCTGATGATTTTTAATTTTTTTCATCTACAAACAGCTTTATCTGAGAAAAAGAGAGCGAGGGAGAGAGAGAAATAATACAAAGGGGGAATTTGCAGTATATACTGAACTATTTATTGTGTATTTGTTTCATAATTTATCATTTGGAGGTCTTAAAGGGGAACTTTCACCTCCTCATTATCCTTATTGTATCCCTTCCTTTGTGTCCCCTCTGTACAGTGCGGTCTTTCTTTTTGCCTACAAATCTGTTTAAATGAAAAAAAAAGATACTTGAATTGTGTACCTTATGACGTTAGCAGCCGCACAGCCGCGCACCGCACGGTGCAGAAGACACTCCCACAGCCTCAGCTCCTTTCACTTGCCCCAGCATCCTCCGATGATGGAGGCGTTCTGTTAGTAAGCTGGAGAGAGATCTCATTGGCAGAGATCGATATCTAGCCAATGAGATCTCTCTCCAGCTTACTAACAGAACGCCTCCATCATCGCAGGATGCTGGGGCAAGTGAAAGGAGCTGAGGCTGTGGGAGTGTCTTCTGCACCGTACGGTGCGCGGCTGTGCGGCTGCTAACGTCATAAGGTACAAAATTCAAGTATCTTTTTTCTTCATTTAAACAGATTTGTAGGCAAAAAGAAAGACCGCACTGTACAGAGGGGACACAAAGGAAGCGATACAACAATGATAATGAGGAGGTAAAAGTTCCCCTTTAAACACACACACAAACACACACTCATAGACACCCAGACACACACATACAATCAGATGCACACTCGCACACATACACACACAAACACTTGTATACTCACACACAATCACACCTATGAAAACACACACACATATTTACAGACAATTGTGCACACACCAAACACATACACACGGATAAGAACACTCATATACACATACATGTGCACACACACACAGATGCAGACACAAAGACACATAATCTTCTCATACGCTGATTTCATATAGAAGATTCAGAAAGCCAGAATTTGTCACCATTCTCTAAGTAGGTATCAAAATTAGGTTTATTTGAAAACAAAGGAGAGTTTGTCATGCCTGGCCTGTGTGTCACATACAAAATGTATCTGTACGTGAGATCTAGGAGTGGTTATTAATCTGTATTGACACAATAAAAGATCTTAATCCAACATCCAGAAAGACGTTTCTCAGCCTGAAGATTTTCAGACTCAACAGGGAAATACTGGAGAATGTAAAGAAAAATAACTGATCACAAAGCAGAGAATTTTTATTGGTAATAGTATTAGTATTATTGTTGTTGAACAGGAATATCATTAGCAGGAGCCAACATGGCTTTGTGAAAGACAGGTCTTGTCAAAGTAACTTGATTGCATTTTATGAAAAAGTGAGTGAAAATATAGATTAGGGTGCGGCGGTTGATGTGATCTATTTAGACTTTGCCAAGGCATTTGATACGATTCCACACAAAAGGTTATTGTACAATTGAATGAAATAGGTTTGGGGCAAACGTTGCTTGCATGGATTGGAAATTGGCTGAAGGATAGAATCAGAGTTGTGGTAAATGGGAAGTTCTCCAATTGGACAAACGTGATACGTGGAGTACCTTTGGGATCTGTTCTGGGTTTTCTTTTCTTAATTTGTTTATTAATGATCTCCCAGGGAGACATGTTTCTGTGTTTGCAGAAGACATAAAATGTAGTAGGGTAATAAAGTCTGAACTGGATGTGTCTTCATTACAAGAGGATTTGGACAAATTGGGTAACTGGGCAGGCAAATGGCAAATGAGATTCAATATAGTCAAGTGTAAAGTTATGCATTTTGGGTATAATAATAAAAATGCAACATATAGTTTAAATGGCGTTTCTTTGGGGAAATCTACTACTGAAAAGATTTTGGGAGTAATGGTAGACAATATACTTAGCAGTAGCGTGCAGTGCCAGCTGGCAGCTGCAAAGGCCAATAAGATATTGGCATGTATTAAAAGGGGTATTGACTCAAGGGAGGAAGATATTATTATGCCTCTTTACAGGTCCATGGTAAGACCCCACCTAGAAAACGATGTTCAATTCTGGGTGCCTGTTCTGAAAAAGGACATTATGATACTAGAGAAAGTGCAGAGGAGGGCTACAAAACTAGTAAGGGGAATGGAAAGTTTTAGTTATGAAGAAAGGCTAGAAAAGTTAAACGTACATACTAGAGAAACGGCGTCTTAGAGGGGATATGATAACATTATATAAATATGTTCAGGGTCCATACAAAGGGCTCTCCAAAGACCTGTTCATTAACAGAACAGTACACAGGACAAGGGATCACCTACTTAGACTTGAGGAAAGGAAATTTCGTATACAACAGCGGAAGGGATTCTTTACTGTTAGGGCAATAAGGTATGGCATTCATTGCCTGAGGAGATGGTGCTATGGAATACATTAGATGCCTTTAAAAAGGGCCTGGATACCCCTTAGTGACAGACGACTTACCTGGTAAGTCCAGGAAGTCATTCGCTATAATGGGGGGAAAAAAATCCTGTCATTAAGGGGTTAAAAGAGCAGAACATAGAGGGCTATGTACATTAGTATTGGGATTAATATTTATTTAGTGCTTGTTGATCCAAGGAGAAATCTGATTGCCTTTTGAAATCAAGAAGGAATCCCCCCCATTCAAAGCAGAATTTGAAATTGCTGCATTGAGGGCTTTTTTGTCTTCTTTTGGATAAACGATGGTAAACAGGAATAGGAAAAGGGTTGAACTGATGGACGTGAGTCTTTTGTCAACCTAAATGACTATGTAACTATGTAACTATAGTGAGTTGTAAAGTAAATTCTCCATCCTCTAACCAGTGATGCAGATCTAGTAAATGCCCTAATATTGATGTGGGGTATATGAGGGAGGCCCAGTGCAGAGACTGACACTCCAGCAAGAAAAATGAGTATATCTGGAGCATATGATTAAACACAAAATTATAACAAGCCACCTGCACCATAGGGAACAATTAAATTGTCCCATTAGTTTAAATGGAATTTTTACCACCTTTGAACATGTAATGAATCAGAAGATGACTCCACTGAATATCCACCCATCAAATTGAAATTCATCAGTTCATCACATTGAAAGGGTTGGCATCCTAGTAGGAGCGACACCTCACTCCAAAGAGTCTAGAAACACAGACATTTGAAAGAGTTAACAACACAAAGACACACAATAGTCCAGCAATGTAAAAATACTCAAGAGTCTAACAACACAAAGACATTCGAAAGAGTCTAACAACATAAAGACACACAAGAGTCTAGCAACACGTTGACACTCAAGAACCTAACAACACAAAAACACTAAAAAGAGTCTAGCAACACAAAGACACTCAAGAGTCTAGCAACACAAAGACACTCAAAAGAGTCTAGCAACACAAAGACACTCAAGAGTCTAGCAACACAAAGACACTCAAAAGAGTCTAGCAACACAAAGACACTCAAGAGTCTAGCAACACGAAGGCACTTGAAAGAGTCTAACAACACAAATACATTCAAAAGAGTCTAACAACACAAAAACACTCAAGAGTCTAGCAACACAAACACACTCTAAAGATTCTAGCAACACAAAGAAACTCAAGAGTCTAGCAATACAAAGACACTCAAGAGTCTAACAACACAAAGACACTCAAAAGAGTCTAGAAACACAAAGACACTCAAGAGTCTAACAACACAAAAGACACTCAAGAGTCTAGAAACACAAATACACTAAAATAGTCCAATAAAACAAAGACACTTGAAATAATCTACCAACACAAAGCACTCAAAATAATTTGGCAACACCAAGACACTTGATAGGGTGTAACAGTAGAAATACACTCAAAAGAGACCATCAACACAAAGGCTCAAAAGAGTCTAACAACACAAAGATGCTCAAACAAATTGACTAGTCTCAACTGATTGGCTTAAAGGAAATCCATCATCAAAGCAGAACTATCATCAAGATAACATTGCCCCCCAAACACTTACTAACATAGCGATAGGCAAAGGCATACTTCTATTAGGCTAACTAAGTCCTGCGTTATTCAGGGAAAACAGTTTCTTCGGCAGGCACCAGTGGACAATAGCGGAGATATATTGGAGAAAATCTACCTGTGCATCTGCGCTGTCTGTCCCGTTCACTGTTACCTTAAGGTACCGGAAGTTATTGATGGCGCAGGTGCACAGAGCTTCTCTTGTAAGCTCTGTACACCTGATGCCTGCCAAAGAAGTTGTTTTCCTGAATAACGTGGGACCTAGCCTAGTAGAAGTATGCCTTTGCCTATCACTATGCTAATAAGTGTTTGGGGGGCAATGTTATCTTGATGATAGTTCCGCTTTAAGAGCTTGGCAAGACCATAACATTCCTGAAGAAGAGATCTAGGTTGTCTTGAAATCTTGTGCTCTAAAGCTACTCATTTAGCCAATAAAGGTATCACTTATCCTGTACCAGTCTCCTGCATTTTCCACAGCTTACACGGTACCACTTTTTACCTACGTAATAAAATAAACAACTTTCAAAAGAGTTTGGCAACACAAACACGATTAAAAGAGGCTAATAGCCCAAAAGACATTAACAAATGTGGAAACTGTGATCATTTGATAAAGCATACAACTGACTGAAATAAATTTTCCTCATAGCCTTTGTTCTTCTGGCTCACTAGAAACCAAAATGTGCAAATTAAGACTCTTTTAAACCAAAGAAAAAAATTGTCAGATTATATGTTTACCAGACAAAATATGATTTAGGAACAGCTGCAGCAAACCAAATGTCTATTTAAAAAATGTTTCATTATAGAAGCACAGTGGGGGATCTGTCACATGCTTAATCGATTGAGTGGTATTGTCACGGTTTGTTATGAATCTCAGACACAGAGTAAGATAAAAATCAAACTTTATTGAAAATTTTAGTGGGAACCCCCATGGGTCAGTAAAGACACATGTATCAATTATGCAATCTGGGTGCAAACAGTAGTAGTAAGATACAGCAGTATAGGCTCTACCGGCCTTGCCAAAATACCGGGCAAGGCAGCCAGTAAGATGGTACAATAGAATGTAAATAGGCTCTACCAGCCCTGCCAATCTACCGGGCAGGGCAGCCAGTAAGATGGTACAACAGACTGTAAATAGGCTCTACCGGCCCTGCCAATATACCGGGCAAGGCAACCAGTAAGATGGTACAACAGAATGTAAATAGGCTCTACCGGCCCTGCCAATATACCAGCAAGGCAGCCAGTGAGATGGTAAACTGAATGAGAATGTGGAGTAAACGACAAAATGAAAATGTTGCCCAAGAGACAGTCAGCCAGAAGCAGAGAATCAGGATACAGCACGGGAACAGGTTGCCCTCCAGGACAACCGCAGGAATGGCAGGACGGCCAACTGGGTCAGGAACGGAATCAGGTACAACGTCAAGACCGGAGCAGAGCAGAATCAGGAACTACGGACAACCGGATCTGGAACGAGGACAGGAACCATGCAGCAGCAGTCCTGACAGTGGATAAACGCTGACACTGGCAGAAGATCACAGGCCCAAGGAAACACCATACAGGTAACTGCAGGTACACAGACACTACAAAAGGGCAACCAAAGGGTGTCTCAGACTGGTTTAAATAGGCAGTGCAAAGCGGGCGTTAAACAGGCAGCCAATGGGGAATACACACATCTGACTGACAACAAGGGTGAGCAATCACGGGCACCGTGATAGGTATGACCATTGCTGGAGGTCTACTGACCAAAGAAAGAAAAATAGATCTTAAATAAATGGCCAGTACCATGCTATTTAAAATGTTCAAAACAACTGTTTAATCTGATATATAATTTGAACATTACAACAATATTCAAACTGGCAAAGAAACTGGTCACCATAAACCAGGAGCAGGCATCTAGTATGGTGATATTAGGATTGTTCAGGACAGTCGCACCTCTGGGCATAGTAGGAAAACCCTCAAAATTAAGCCCCGTGGTTGATTTCCTGTTCTAGTAATGAAGAATATGTCCTTCATAAAGATGGATACCATGTTTTTACATATTTCCTGCCCCATTAACACCTTGGATGCTATAGACATATCTTATATATTGCAGCAGCATTGTTTCATACACGCCATGTGCATTCTATATTTATATCCCGTTTGACAGGTGTAGAAGACAAGGATGTCCACTATCCTCACGGGAGCAGCTATTAATGCAATATTTCCCCAGATGCATACACCTCAGCTTTATAATAAAGGTGCTGTATACAATGGAAAAAAACTATGTTAACTTTTAATGACGGATTTCTTTTAAGTCAGTCAGCTGAGACTAATCAATCTAAATCAAAAAACTTAATTAGAATTCATCTGTGTTTTACATGTGGAATAAATTATAATTAACAAGTAATTATTGTTGATGGATAGTACAGTATGTAAAAAATGTTATAATTAACACTGGATAGACAGATCCATGATTCGAAAAGCAAGACAGGGAAGCAAACATAAGAGATCACAGAGTCTGTGCACCTCCTCTTCAAGTGGACAGGGTAGGAAGGGAGTCATTGGAGAGATATGATTGCCCTTTAACCTTCTGAGTGCCAGAGGCATGCCCAACACATTGCTAAGCAATGAGTTTGACACCCACTCTGGCACTCAAAGTGTTAAGTTTAGCTAGTCTAGGGTGGGGTTGCAACAACATTTAAGCTTAAATGAGAGTCAGTTTGGTTAGAAACCATACAGACACTCACATAGAAGAGAAAGTTAAGGTGACCCTGGACAAGATGCACTAAGGTTCAATAAGGACTCAGGATGGTGATGTTACACTGGAACTGTATGAAAGGTACATCGCCAATGTGTACTAACATATCTTTTCCATCATAGCCCCATCAATCTTCCACCAGTCCTCCATCATCACCATGAATCTGCTATGCCTTCAAAAGGGTTAAAGGGATAGAGTGGTCAAACTTTTACTAAAATGCATCTTGTAACCATTAAAAAATTAAACTTAATGCCCCAGTAACATCTCTCAAACCTTTATGGTTTGAGAGATATTCCACACTACAGTTCCTCCTCCCTTCCTGGACGCGTTTCGCTTACCTGCCAAGACGGCCGCCAGACATCTGTGGGTGGCCGGTCTTGTGTGTATGCTGCCTCGCGGCTCTTTGCCGCACCTGATTCCCTGACAGCCGGCTGCCCAGGTTTCCTGGCGGGCAGCCAGCTTCCTGCTTCCGTCTGTGCTGCAGAGTGCGGGCGCGCGTCAAGGGAATCCCCTGTGATGTCGCGACTCGGCTCTTAAAGTCATAGTACCCCAATTGCTCCACCTTCTGGAGGTGGAGCAACTGGTACTTAAACTGCCTGGACACCACATCAGTTGCACTTTCATGGTGTTCCAGTGCAGTAGTGTTTTCTGAGCTCTGTGTATTACTTGGTTTGTCTGACTACCCGATCAAGTGCTGACCTGTGGCTTTGTCTGACTATCCGCTTTGTGTATGACCCTTGGCTTGTCCGACAACCATTCTGGTGCAGACCTGCGGCTCTGGCTGACTACCTGTTCCATGTATGACCTGGCTTGTCTGACTACCCACTCTGGTGTTGACCTGGGGCTCTGTCCACTGCGTATTCAGCATACCAACACTTCAGTGAACATCTTATCTGGTGCGAACCTGTGGCTCTGGCTGACTGCCCGCTCCGTGTATGATCTGGATTGTCCAACTATCCATTCCTTGTTAACTGGGGGCTTGTCTGGTGATCCTCTAGGTGCGGACCTAGGCTCAGATATTCCTTACTACTGCTGCCTATCGATTACGTCTGGTTTCCCTACAGGTGCAGACCTGGGGTTCTGACAGTTATCCTTCCTGATGGTCTTTCCGTATAGTCTGGTATCCTCCAGGTGTGGACCTGTGGCTCTGCAGACTATGCATTTGTTTCAACTACTGAGTCATTCTGATCGAGTTTCTTACGAAGGTAATCTCCTAATCCCAAGAGGTGGCGCTAGTTCCGTTGAATATGTATGCCTCTGGTTGCCGTTTACTGCTGAGACGTGCCTTACTGTTTTATTATTTGTGCTTAATAAAGTGATTGTTACCTACAAGTACCTGTCCTGTATTCATTTGTACGAACTGTTACACTCCCCTTTCTCTGACGTCAGCACTCTTGCAAACCAAGCACCCTTTGTAGACCGTTCCAGCGAAGTATTTATTTTTCTATCTGACAATCTCGGCTCTGCTGAAGAGCCTCCGCCGGTCCTGGGACCGGATTCCCCTGCAGTCAGCTAGACCGCTGACATCAGGGAAAGGGGAGGGATGGGGGAAGTTTAGTGCCGAATATCTCTCAAACAATAAGGGTTTGAGAGATGGGACTGGGGGACATTTAGTTTAATTTTTTAATGGCTACAAGATGCATTTTAGTAAAAATTTGACCATACTGTTCCTCTAATGAGCCATTGTCTTATTCATGTGGGTGTGTTCATATGTTTATATTTTCTAATGTCCCGGTAAATTCCTATTTAACCCCTTAAGAACTACGTGACGTGCTATCACTGTCACGGTTCTTATACCCTTAAGGACCAGTGACGGTCATAGCACTTCAAGTACTTTATACTTACAGTGCTCTACCGGTAGCGCTGTAAATAAAAACGGGGCCTAAACTTGATCGCTCCAAGACCGGAGCGATCTCTCTTAGGCCTCAAAGCGGCGAGCCGGTACGTGTAACAGGTCACGTGTACCAGCAAGTCGGCAAGGATCAAAGCGGTCCTTAAGGGAAGGTAACTTCCCTGGACCGCTGTTCCTTAAGGGGGTAAGAGGTCTTCTCATTTCATTTGAGGCAGAGCGTTAGGATGGACCTAGTACCGTTCCAGTTAATAGCAATCACCAGGGATTAATTTGGATCAGTAATATTGCTCCTATTTCTGACACATTCCGTATGGATAAGCATTTACTAATTAGTGTATCTAGAAAGTTAATAATTACCATTTAACCCCATGATCCTTACCCATTAATTTTCAGGAAATAATATGAGGACCTAGGACGGTAGAATGAGAGTTGTGATCATCACGGAGTTCTATTTTGATAATTGATGACAAGTGATTGTAATTATCAAGTAACACCATACGGAGACATCTCCTAGAACAGAGAATTGAATGGCTCCTACATATACATTTATAGGGAACAACCCAAGAATCCATATTGGATTGTGTTATTTCCAAGCAGTAATCACTTAATAGACTCTATGAAACTGAAAATTGCATAAAAATTGATACCAGATTCTCTGCTGTAGATAAGGTGTTAACACCCTTTAATCATTTCCCTCTATGTCAACCAGGATATTTAGCCCCAGTTGAGAGTACGTCTTTATTTCTTTTTTTTTTCTTTCTCTTTTTTCCTGTTTTATCTCCGATAATGAATTTTTAAATGAATTTTTAAATGAATTAATAAATAACAATTTTAGATAATATGTATCCACATGCATTGAGAAAAGGGTTCAGAGAATGCTGCCACAATTTTTTTTTAAAATGTTCTTAATTGCTTGTTCCATTTTAAATTAAAGAAATATTAACAAAGACAAAAAATATTGTTAATATTGCATCTTTTAACCCTTTAAGTGCCACAGAGATGCAATGCACATAATTATGGCACTGAAAGGGTTACAGGAGGGATGATTTTTGTGGTTCTTAAGACAGGGAGGATCTTCTCCACACACACACACCCCCTAGTGGACCGGTGAGGGAGTAGAGTGAATGCTATCAGACTTCAGGTTTGTGAAGCTACTGGTGATGTGTAAAGGAGGGCATCGCATCCACATCACCAGTAGTTCAACACCAATACATATAGTTTCTCCACCTCTCCCTTGCATCACTAATTCTTAGTACATTTGAAAATATAAGTCTTCATCATCAAAGTGACGTGCCTCCCACACAACGCCAGGTACATTTCATTACAGTATCAAACTTACTGCTTCTCCCCACCATCCCTCATTTAAAATGCATTTTATCTTAGTATGCGAGACAAATGTAGAGTATAACTTGAACAAAGAAATATGACACTGCTTATTTTCTGATACTTAGTCCTAATCTTAGACCCCTCCTATTCCTGGCTAGGTGCAAACTGTCGGCGCTCAGCGGGTTTGTGACTCGGATCGGGGTGTTGTGATGTCAGAATTGTCAGATCGTTCATGATGTGCCTTCCCTATATACCTAAGTGCTGCTGTGAAAATTTAGCCCTGGAGAGTAGAAATTCAGCCCTGGTGGGTATGTTTTGGCTTGCATTGGCGAGTAAGTTTCAGGTCTGGCTAGTAGCAAAGGACTTAAAATTTTAAGCCCTGTCTTAGAGCATGTTCTACTATTTCTGTATTTATCCCTGGCTATCCCCTGACCACTCTCCTGAACGCTACCCGCCCTGACCTATTCGCTATCCCCTGACCACTCTCCTGAATGCTGCCTGCCCTGACCACTGGCTATCCCCTGACCACGCTCATGAACGCTTCCTGCCCTGACCTATTGGCTATCCCCTGACCACTCTCCTGAATGCTGCCTGCCCTGACCTATTCACTATCCCCTGACCACTCTCCTGAACGCTGCCTGCACTGACCACTGGCTATCCCCTGACCATGCTCATGAACGCTTCCTGCCCTGACCTATTGGCTATCCCCTGACCACTCTCCTGAACACTGCCTGCCCTGACCTATTCACTATCCCCTGACCACTCTCCTGAACGCTGCCTGCCTGACCTATTGGCTATCCCCTGACCACTCTCCTGAATGCTGCCTGTCCTTACCTATTGGCTATCCCCTGACCACTCCCCTGAACACTGCCTGCCCTGACCTATTCACTATCCCCTGACCACTCTCCTGAACGCTGCCTGCCCTGACCTATTCACTATCCCCTGACCACTCTCCTGAACGCTGCCTGCCCTGACCTATTCACTATCCCCTGACCACTCTCCTGAATGCTGCCTGTCCTTACCTATTGGCTATCCCCTGACCACTCCCCTGAACACTGCCTGCCCTGACCTATTCACTATCCCCTGACCACTCCCCTGAACGCTGCCTGCCCTGACCTATTCACTATCCCCTGACCACTCTCCTGAACGCTGCCTGCCCTGACCTATTCACTATCCCCTGACCACTCTCCTGAATGCTGCCTGCCCTGACCTATTGGCTATTCCCCGACCACTCTCCTGAACGCTTCCTGCCCTGACCTATTGGCTATCCCCTGACCACTCTCCTGAACTCTCCTGAACGCTTCCTGCCCTGACCTATTGGCTATCATCTGACCACTCTCCTAAATGCTGCCTGCCCTGACCACTGGCTATCCCCTGACCACTCTCCTGAACACTGCCTGCCCTGTCCTATTGGCTATCCCCTGACCACTCTCCTGACTGATGCCTGTCCTGACCTATTGGCTATCCCCTGACCACTCTCCTGAATGCTGCCTGCCCTGACCTATTGGCTATCTCCTGACCACTCTCCTGAACGCTGCCTGCCCTGATCTATTGGCTATCCCCTGTCCACTCTCCTGAATGCTGCCTGCCCTGACCTATTGGCTATCCCCTGACCACTCTCCTGAATGCTGCCTGCCCTGACCTATTGGCTAACCCCTGACCACTCTCCTGAACGCTGCCTGCCCTGACCTATTGGCTATCTCCTGACCACTCTCCTGAACACTGCCTGCCCTGATCTATTGGCTATCCCCTGTCCACTCTCCTGAATACTGCCTGCCCTGACCTATTGGCTAACCCCTGACAACTCCACTGAATGCTGACTGCCCTGACCTACTGAATGTCCACTGGACCACTCTCCCGAACGCAGCCTGCTCTGACCTATTGACTATCCATTGGACCACTCTATTGAACTCTACCTACCCTGACCATTGGCTATCCATTGGACCACTCTCCTGAACGCTGCCTGTCCTGACCTATTGGCTATTCATTGGACCACTCTATTGAACTCTGCCTGCCCTGACCTTCTGGCTATCCTCTGACCTTCCTCTTCATCCAGATCTGCTGGTTTGCTCTTCACCATCATAGCAAGTACTAGGGGTTTTTACCCAGTTTCTGGACTGTCGGTTATTGTTTATATGCATGCACTTTTAGTTTTTCTGTGTTCCTCAGTTTCCAGGGCACTATTACATTGGAGTCTCAGTATCAGTCTGGGTTACTACCTCTGTTTTACTGCTGTTCAATGCTTCACCAGCTACTGGGTTCCGTTACCTTGCTTGAACCCCCTTTAGCTATCATCTTTCTGAATAATTGGCTTTCTGATGGTTCTTTGTGGGGTTTTCATTCCCATAGAGTAAGAGTCAGCAAGCATACAAGCCCTACATCCTAAAGACCTGACACAAACCATTTTGCCAAGATGTCAGCACTAGGTGGGCCTTTCTATTCCCATAAATTCAGGACTAGTCAATTTTCAGACCTTCAGCTGTTGGGGACTACAACTCCTGTTATCCCCAATCACATATTGACTTATGATTCCAGGGTCTGATTTCCCAAAAGGCAGTTTCCTAGGAAGCCATTTCTGAGAACCCTCATATTCCTTGGAGGACCAAACAATCTAGCCAAACTGTCAATGCCAGATTGGCCTTTCCATCCCTTAACCCATTGAGGGGCAGAGGGGGGGACGCAACGCATTGCAAAGCCATACGTTGTGTACCCCTCTGGCACTCAAAGGGTTAATGCAGGAATCATTAGTCTTCAGGTCACCAGACATTAGGAAACTACAACTCCCACCATCACCAACTAGCCACTGGCACTTGATTGTAGGTCCTGATTACCCACAATGCATCCTTGTAAAGATCATGGCCTAGATTTAAAGGCAGCCGTTAAACCATCCGCTAAGTAAAAAAGGCACATCGGCCGCAAAGAACACATGGTTTACGGCAGATTCAAAGGTAAGCGTTCAAGAATAGCTATCGGGCGTAGGCACTACAAAAACACGTTAAACAAAAACCAGCGTCACACCTGATTTTGCATCACCGTGCGTCCCAAACACCCGTTAAAACACAACTTAACTCAAAATGTTACATTACGGCTGCCGTTGTCTAGCAACCCTGATAGATGCACAAACAAAATTCAAACCTACAGCCAATCCCAAGGCCCCAAAGTATCAAAAATGTTCAAATACACCTATATATACCTCAAAATAACGGTTACACCCTGTCTGTGTTTCGAGTTTCAGCAAGCTAGAGCACAGGACCCAGGAGTGGAGGATAGCGTTGAGAGAGAGATAGAGAGAGAAGCATACACAGCAGTAAGGTAGAGGGATCTTGGAGAGAAGTACATTTAAATAGACACATAGCACACTTTTGCACATAGCACATACATCCATACAAACACAAACACATACACATACATACACATAGTCTTTTTTTTTTCATCACACCTTACACATTTTAAACTTTACTTTCACAGTGTGAATCCGTGAGAGAAAGTGTGTGACAGAGAGTGAGTGGGATCGAGTGTGTCTGTGAGGGCGTGTGAGAGTGCCTGGGTGTGAGTGGGTGAATGATGGCCAGGAGAGGAGGACAGGAGAGAGGGATGGGGAGACTAGTGGAGGAGGAGGAGGAAGGTCAGGAGGGGATCCCTCAGCAGAGCAGGGGTGGGAGAGGGAGATACGCAGGGCGGAGGGGGACCAGGCCCACAAGAACAGGCACACTAAGAAGAAGAGGGACAGATCCTGCAGTGGGACGAGGGGTAGTGCCTGGGGACCACCACAAACAGACAGGGGCAGAGCAGGCAGGACACTCCGGGTCTGACTCCTCGCATGCCGGAGCTGAGGGGGACAGGGTCAGGGATCCCCGATATACCGAGGAAGAAAACACGGCCCTCGTGGAGGCTGTGCTGGAGAGGGAGAGTGTCCTCTTCCCGGGGGACAGACTCCCTGGCCTGTCTGCGAGGAGGAGAGCTGCCTGGAGTCAAATCTGCAGCAGAGTTAATGCGGTGGCCACCTGCAGACGGGATGTTGACTCAATAAAGAAGAGATGGGGCGACTGCAAAAGGCAGGTGAAGAGGAAGATGGGGGATGTCGCCCTGCATGCCTGAGCCACCGGAGGTGGGCCACCTGTCCCCATCACCTTCAGCGCATGGGAGGAGAGGCTGCGGCAGACACTGTCGTCTACCCTCATTGAGGGGGTCCCTGGAGGATCAGACACTGGGGAGGAGAGGAGCCTCCACACCACCGGTAAGTGCATCACCCCAAAACCACACACCACCCCAAACCACACACCCATCACAAACAAGCACTCACATCCCAACATCTGCCCTTCATTCAACCACACAATTGCACCAACACAGCACCCTGAGGGTTTAAACAGGAATCAAGACAAGGACAAATGTCAATGTTCAACAAGGCCAAAACCTGTCCAACTCCCTGGTTAACCCTCATGTTGCTGTGCTGATCACACACAATACACACAAACCATGCTCAGTAAAGTGTTGTATGTCAAACATCACAATTGTTGTCACACAGTGTTACCCATGTTCACACAGGGAATCCAGCACATAACCCCATGAGTGCGAGAGGGATCATCAATGCATCGATCAGCAATGCTTTGGCAACCCCTCTGGTACTCAAAGGGTTAACCAGACAACAAACACATGTCGATAGGTTAACAATTACATGACACATAGGGGACATTCACTAAGCGGTGAAAAAGAGCTGATGTAGAGAATTTGACACTTACATACCCTCACTTTACCAATTACAATGTTAGTCTATGGAGAACATCCAATAACAGGATTCAAGCTGCACAGGCCCCATTGTGTGGACTCCATAGAAAACATTGCAGATGGGGAAATGAGGTCAGCGGAGAAGTCAGCATCATAATCAGTTCATCAGGTCCACTTAACCGCTTACTGAATCACCAACAGGATGGATCAGGTCACAAATCACAGTGCCACTGAGAATAAATGCTTGTATGTGCAACACACAGGCCAAAAACAATCACACATAACTAAAGGTGAAAAAGTTGGCCTTGGTGTTGTGTATGCAATCATTTACGCTAACTTCAATTTACATAGCTCACATTTGATTCACATATAGATCCTCAGGAGTGCTGATGCCATGGATGGATGGTACACCAGACACTATTTGCAGGATACATATGGGAACCAAATATGAACCATTGAGGTTTGGTCAATAACAGGCCAGGGATTATGGATATCTATGATCGGGTCTGGCTGCCTCACACAGAAGGATGGATGGGCTGATCCAGGAAAAAAAAGGCCTCAATCAATGATATCCTTCAATACTGGCTTGATTGTTGCCCCTCAGGATTCAACTTGAACAGACCTCATGGACAGAATCCTGTAATGTACATCAATCCCTGATTGCCACGGTGGTATCCCATGCATCACAATGCAATGCATAGGATACCATCATGACAACCAGAGAGGGACATGTCTAATCTGACAAAATCCAGCACTGTACGGGATGAACTGATAACATAGGGATGAATACTACTTGAATCACACTGCAGATCTATTCAAAAAAGATATGTACAGAAAGAAAAACAACCAGATTTGTATGTGGATATGTCCCTTTCAAATGGGTACAAAATAGGTCCCAACAAGATGTAAACCCAGAGTTCGGTTCAGTACGTGTGATTGTCCAACTGCCCATATATGTGCACCCTCAACAAAATAACTCATATTGATATCATCATCAGAGTACATGTACCCAGTATATTACATCTACTTGGATGGGTATCACTTGTATCTATGAAAGTTCATTTGTGATGGCTGTACATATATAGGCAGTTAGACAATCACATGTTCTGAACAGATCTCTGGGTTCATATCTATCAAGGATATGTTTGTACCCGTATGAAAGGTACATATACACACATATCAGACCATATTCCTCACTGTGTACCTTGGCATGGCAATGGTTAATTTCACTTGATGTAACCTTGCAGGCATCATAAAGAGATGTTTAGAAAGATGTTACTGTATGTGACAGCTGGAGATGTCAGTCATATGACCACACGGAGGCTCTTCAGCAGACCCAAAATTGAACCAATTGGAGATGGATCCATCATTGACATGGTCCACAGAGCGTGCTTACAAACCAGGAACACTTAGTAGACAATGGCAAAGATGTAGTTATCTCCAAATGGGTCAATGTGGAGTCTGCTGAAGAGCCTCTGTGTGGTCAAATGACTGACATCTCCAGCTGTCACATACAGCAACATCTTTCTAAACATCTCTCTATGATGCCTGCAATGTTACATCAAGGTGAAATTAACCATTGCTATCCCGTTAAAGAGATAGTAATACCTAAAATGTGAAAGGAAAAATACATGTCATTGGATTGATCCACCGGGTAATGCAAGGGTATTCCCACTACTGAAAGGTGTTTCATCACAAGAGTATAACAGCTCAAAGTTGAATATTCCATGGACAATATCACTGTGGCCTGAAAATGTACTATGCCAATGTTGCCAGACCATCCTCTGGCTAGCTTTGGTCCAGGGAGCAGATATCCACAAAGGATGATGTGGCAACAGCGCAAATGTACAATTTCAGGCCACTGGGATGTGGCACCAAAGGAATTCAACTCTGAGCTGCAATACATGTAGAATACAACACCCATCACCAGTAGGAGTACCGTTGTTTCACACAGGGGGATACACCATACAACATATATGTTCCTTTACACATTTCAAGTATTAATATCAATTTGACACCATCATGGCTAAGTTTACTGATCACACAATCTCAATCCTCCACACAGGTTATGTGTCTCCAGCACATCAGGAGCCCATGGAGGAGGCCACCTCACCACCCAGTGAGGAGTATTTGGAGGAGGGGACCAGCCAGTGGGCACCAACGACATCCACACCTCTTGGCCAGCTGGATGCACCAACCCTGCCTGCACCGACTCTGCCTGCACCGACTCTGCCTGCACCGACTCTGCCTGCACCAACCCTGCCTGCATCAACTCTGCCTGCACCAACTCTGCCTGCATCAACTCTGCCTGCACCAACCCTGCCTGCATCAACTCTGCCTGCACCAACTCTGCCTGCACCAACTCTGCCTGCACCAACTCTGCCTGCACCGACTTATTACAGTGACTGGATGCCCCCCACCACCTCCAGGAGCTATTATCCCCCAGCAGCAGCAGCAGCACCACCACCACCAGGGAGGCAATGGCTGCCCGGTGATGTGGCCACCACCCAATACGGGCCATACCCACAGATTGATCTACCCTCCTGGATGGCTCCCCAGCATGGCCCCAGGTATGATCCTAGGTGGGGGCCAAGCACATACCAGTGGCCAAGGTTTGACCCTTGGCCACTCGACTACCAACACCTGGGCCTGCTTGGGGAGCCCCAACAGCCTATGTGAAGGGACGTGTTTACCCCACCACCTCCACCAGCACAGACATCGGTGGGCAGCAGTGGGTCAATTGATGTGGTGGGCACTTACCCATCTGCAGCACAACCAGCACCAGCAGAGGAGGACACAGCAGCAGCAGAGGAGGACACAGCACCAGCAGAGGAGGACACACCAGCAGCAGAGGAGGACACAGCACCAGCAGAGGAGGACACAGCACCAGCAGAGGAGGACACAGCAGCAGCTGATTCACCAGGCACAAGCATCACCAGCAGTGAACGGCCCACGGGGATGGAAGCTGAGTGTATGGCTCTGCAAAGGAGACTACTCAGGTCAAGCCTCCGCACCAATGACAACATCACCAGGAGCCGTAGGGAATCCCGTATAAACACTAACAGGATAGAGGCAAGGATCCATGCCCTGGAGTCGGAGGTCATGAGGATCAACACTCAACTCCATCAGCTACACACGGGGGTGATGGACCTGCTTGCACAGCTACTGGTGGAGTTGAGAGAGCTGAACCGCAGGGAGGACTTACGTTTGGAGAGGGAAAACCTGCGCTCCACAGAGGGATCCACTGCCCCCACCACCCCCTCTAATGTGACCCCCGAAGCCACACCTAGGGGGCAAAGGGTGACCAGGAGATCATCCAGGTTATCCACTTCTGCCACACAGTCTAAGCCCCCCCCCCCCCAAGAAAAAAAAATAAAATGCCCAACATGTTAAATTTCCCCTGAATAAAGGAACATTGTGCTTTTGAATCCTGTCTGATCTGCTTTGAATTTGGTCATAGATTTGGGTGGCAGAGTTGTCTCCAATGCATTGCCAAACAATTCAGTGAATACAACTCCTGCCTAGGTAAGACGTTTGTGGGATGTTACAACATGGGTTCACACACACATCGTTGTACAAAATCAACTGTAAAAACATCCCTGTTGTCATATTACACAACTGTGTTATATGGCAATGTTGTGTGTTGATTTTGCATAACAAAACATTTCCCTTAGCCCAACATTTGGTACAACATTGAACATTCATCTACATCATATGTTGTGTTTAACCCTTTGATAGCCAGAGTGGTAGGCAACGCATTGCAAAGAAATGCGTTGGGTACCACTCTGGCACTCAGAGGGTTAAGGGGATAACCAAACAAACGGCTTAGCGGTGAGATAACAAGCAGGACAGATAAATGGGACATGTATCCATATTGTCTTGGATTCACACACTCATTGTGCAACAGACTGACTGGGGAAGCCAATGTTTTCAACCTAGGATTTCAATGTGTAGCACACACATTGATATCCTGGGGTGAGCATTGGGGCCTCCAGTAAGTTGACTTGTTGTTTTTTCTAAGGGTGTAACAGACTTCCCCAGTGAAAACACTTGTCCACTTGGTCATGTGCTGTGATATGTCCCAGTGGAGCAATATCACTGAACACTGATTATACTGAGCAACACATTAACTGTGGACAGGAATTCACTGTGGAAGTATGTCCCTTTTATCACCTCTTTATCACTCCCACAACACATTAGTGTATCACTGCCACCATCTGTTAGCGTGAATACATCACTGAGTCCACTCACTTGCAAACAAGTGGTGGAGTCCTGTGATATGGGTGATGCCTTTCCATGTATGGGGATACTCTACCCTGGGTGTGGTAACGCATTGACAACTGTGTTCTCAAATATATCCTCCTACAGACACAGATAGAATGGTGATGGTTCATCTTTATTGTGTCTCAAAGTACATTAGGATGTACATGTGTTTTCTGTGTATTGCCTATATGCATTGAACACCTGTATGAGAACACTAAATGTACTTTGAAACAAAAAAATAGTACTTTAGTAACACTGCTGCCCAGCTCATGTGTTGTCCACAAGGTTTGACAACTCTGTAGCTGAGCATCCTAACTGTACAGGTTATAAAACTCAGGAATTAGTGTTTTCTGTGTCTATATGAAAATGATCCAGTAGAGGTTTGTGTGAACCTCAGGTCAAACTTTGCATCACCAACAACATCAACATAAACAGCAAGGGGTGATCTCCATGAAGGTGTTGTCAAGATATCAATCCAGTCACATAGAAGAACTTTAGTTCAAGGATGGATCATGTTACGGATGCCTGTGGAAGAAGAGGACAGGATTTGGAGCAGTTGACCTGAACTGATCATCAAGCAACAACAATTTAGTCTTTTTGATCCCCTCAATTTTCACAGTTACAGGTGAGTACACAAACCATTGCTTGACAATGTGTTGTGTACTCATCTGTAACCAATTATGTGGAGAACTAAGGACATGTGCCCCAGCCCTATGGATATGTGCCCCTGACATGGATACACACATCAACAAGTGTTCTGAGAGCTCCATGGAAGTAATGAATTTGGGCTGCCACTGTTAATGTGACAGTGGCAGCCCAATGTCATTTGTTCCATGGAACTGTTAGGACACATTTGTTGATGTGTGTATTCATGTCGGGGGCACATATGTCTGCACACTCACAGGTCAGCATGGTGTCCCTGGTAATCTGATCTACGTCTCATGACCTCTACATTGTGTGCCCATACCACTGTACATCCACCCCTGTGCTGCTCTTCTCAGCTGTAGCACAGTACAGGTCCCATATTGAGTCCAATGGCCCTTTAACCCCTGATGTGATGGAGTATTATCCAATGCATAGCATTGGATAACACTCTTTCGCTACAAGGCTAGCATGGTTGCTCTGGCTATGCTCATGGCAAATCAAGTTAGCTGCTGTCAATCAAGCCCTGTAAGGCGATGAACATGGGTTATGTGTTGTACCTTGTTTCTCCTGAGGGTGTGCGTGATATCCTTGGGGTCTGTATGTCAACGTGGAGAGTGGAATGGAGGATGGTTTTTGAGTCCACACACACAATTTGCCACGTCCGCTGCCAGTGCAGTGCTGTGTCACTGTTCCTGTGGGGTGAGACAGAACAAAATGTGCAGTGTGGTTAGTGTCACAGGACTGATGGGGGACTTGCATGGATTGTTTGCATGCCTGTGCTATACTCACATGTAAAGTGTTCCGTGATGAGCCTGTCTCTGATCTGTGTCCCTCTCAGGGTCTCCTCAACGTGTCCGATGTCCATGGGCACTTCCTGTATGGGGGGGCCTGGATGTGCTCCAGCAGCCTGGTGTCCACTGCGATGTTGTGCAGTATTGCGCACACCACAATGATGTTGCACACCTTTCCAGGTGCATACTGCAGTGCTCCCCCCGAGTGGTCCAGACATCGGAATCTTGACTTGAGGAGGCCAAAGGTCCGCTCAATGGCATTCCTCGTTCTGCCATGAGCCTGGTTGTAGCTTTCCTGGGCATGTGTTCGAGGATTGGCCAGAGGGGTCAGTAGCCAGGACTTGCATCCATAGCCAGCATCACCTGTGTAATGTGAGTGACATGGTGAGACAGGGAGCACATGTTGTGTGAATGATGTTTTGTGTGGTAGACGTAGTAGCTGTGGGTCAGGAGCATGCTAAGCAGCGTTGTGTGTACGCCTGTGTATGTGATGTGATTTTGTATTGTGAACTCACCCACAAGCCATCCCCCTGTAAAAGTTCCATTCTCGAAATCTCTGTGGACTGAGGAGTTTTGGAGAATGTATGAATCATGTGAGCTGCCAGGATACTTTGCACAGACATTCATGATCCTCATGTTGCTGTCACACACCATCTGCACGTTGATGGAGTGAAAGTTCTTCCTGTTGATGAATATCTGTGCGTCACGTGCTGGGGCCTTAATTCGGACATGGGTGCAATCTATAGCACCCATGACCCTGGGCATGCCTCCCCTGGCGTAAAAGGCCTGCTTGACTTGTATCCAGTCCATGTCGGTGGTGGGGAAATGTATATAGGTACTGGCCTTGCTTTTGAGGGCTGGCAGGACCTGGGCCAGCACCCTGGAGAATGTGGCCTGTGACATGCCAGATGTGTAACCCTCTGTGGACTGGAAGGCCCCGCTTGCCATGAAGTGCATGGCACAGAGTAGTTTCTGCAGGCCAGTTAGGGCATGGTTGTGGATGTAGATGGGATCCACCTGCTCCTTGATGACCTCATACAAGGCAATGATGCTGTCAGGCCTCAACCTGTAGCGATCAATTACCTCATCATCGGTCATTCCAAAGAGGGTGACCCTTGGGCGGTATACCCTGGGCCTTGGTGGTCGTCTATACATCCTGTGCCCTCCAGGTGGGGATGGGCTCCTGTGTGGCTGCTGAGCCAGAGCCTCTTCACTTGCAACAGGTGGTGGCTGTTGATCAGGCATGCTTGGAGGTTGCTGATGTTCCCCAGCTCTCTCCCTTGCACACCTTCTCTGCAGCCTTCAAACAATATGTAACCCAACATACTGTTTGCTCTCTCTATCTGTCTCTATCTGTCTCTATCTATCTATCTATCTATCTATCTATCTCTATCTATCTATCTCTCTCTCTCTCTCTCTCTCTCTCTATCTCTCTCTCCCTCCCTGAGTGGAAAACAAGCCACAAGTGAGTGTGTTGAGTTGTCCCTTTAAGTACTTGCTAGGGCGTTGTGTGGGTGTGGTGATGAGGTGAGTGCTGACCAATGGTGAGTTGTTTTTGTCCAGGTAAGTGTTTGCAGGTGTGTGTGTGTTATAAGATGTGGTGTGTTGTGCTTGTTCTGTGTGTGCCATTTGCGGACGTGCAGTTGTTGGGTGCAGGTGGCGTGTTGATGTTGCCCAGGTGAGCTTGTATTTGCAGGTGTCCGCTTTGTGTGATGACCCCCATTGTTCCGTGCCATGTTGTGTTGTTGTTTTTTTGTGTGTCGTTGTCCCTGTGGTGTTGGTTGTTGTTGTGTGTGTAGTGATTTGTGTTGTGTGTACATGTTTCTGTGTTGTTTTGGCATTGCACGGGTTAATTTTCCCATTTACATGGTTGTGCGGTAAGCCTTTTGTGTCTTTTCCTATGTAACGGGTGTTTTGTTTTGGCCGTTAAGTGTCTAACGGCTAAGAAAAGTGGGTCTTAACTTTTAGCCGTTAGGTGTGTCTTTTTTTCAGCCGTTATCAGTACCGCAAGCCTTTGAATAGCTCTGGGGTATGTTTTTCCATGCGTCTGAATGCACGTAAGTGTATCGGCCGTAAGGATTCTACAACTGCCGTTAGCTGGTCTTTAGACGGATCTTTGAATTGCAACATGTCACTTAACGCACCCGTTAGTGATTTTTTTTTGCTAACGGCTGCCTTTAAATCTACCCCCATATCAGCTGTGTTGTACTGAACTGTGAGTGGGGCCAGCATAATACCAGTCGCCCTGGACCCTCTCTCCTGGTTTATAGCGACTAGTTCATTTACCAGTTCATATTTTGCTACATCTCTTCATACCTGGGAACTCACCAGATCTGCCCCAGAGACTCAGGTTTTTGCATCTGATTACCGGGTCTATGGGGACAGACACTGATTCTGTGGTGGTGGTGAGGTTCATAAGAAACTCTGCCCACTTCTACTCCTTCCCACCCGTCTCCTTCTCCTCCTTCCTCACCCAGTTCTTCCCACTTCCCGCCCACTTTTGTGACACATACATTAATCTCCTCCCCCTCTGGTGAGTAAGCCCCACCCATTTTTATGCAAATCGCCAACGTTCCCAAGTATGGTCATGTGTAGTACAGCCTTTTGGTCCTTAAAGGGTCGTCTGCTTCAGTTTGACAGAAAACATTGCCAGCAACTCTCTCTGATGATGTTATCGCTAGAAGAAAGGCACAATGGGCCATTAGGATTTTCTGCTCATAGTAAGGCAAGTGTGTGTGTGTGTGGGGGGGTTATTATGAGGAGGTATCACGTCTCCTTTAACCCATTGTGTGCTAGAGAGATCTTCATGTCATAACATTTTCAGGTTACCCTGGAAACTCACAAAGCTGATAATTCTCTCTCTCCCAGAGACCCATAATTAAGTAAGCCCCTGCCTTTTCCTGTGCATTGTTGGGTAGAAACCGTCACATAAGAAGACAGCCCCATCACATAAGATTTACAGAGAAGGGTGATAGCCTATAAATCTGGGGCACGGGTGGTAGTTTATGAACTCCTCTTTGGATGGCCACACTATAACCTCCCCCCAAATATCAGTGTGAGCTCAAAGGGTATTACCAATCATCTTCACCCTACTCCTAGGTACAGTGGCATGGGGGCCATATAGCTGAGTGTTGGGACAAGGCTGGGCTAGAAACGGAATGGATCAATGGACCCCAGTCTCCCAACCATTGGACTTTAACTGCTTAAGGACCCATGAAGTGCCAGGACCATCATGGGTAAACTTACTTTAAGGAGCCATTATGGTCCTGGCACGTCATGGAATTCACAGGTCCCAGTGCATCTGCACAATGCTCAGGGCTAGTAATGTTTCATAATAAAAGCAGCTCTAATTAATCATCATAGTATTTGGACTTTGGAGAGTGTTATTTCAATTCTGTCAGAGTTGTAGTTCAAGAGTAATTCAATGATAAAGTATCCCCCTCCCACCCCTTTTACTGATGTAACACTGCTCAGCCAGATCAGAAGGGAGGAGTCCAGGTAGATTGCAGAGAGGGACAATCTTCAATTAAGATAAGGGAAAAACCTGAAAAACCTGTCAAGGGGGCCAGGGCTTTCATTGTTCTAATAGGAAGAAGATTGTCCCCTTCTGTTATCTGTCTGGTCTTACAACCAGTTTCACATCTGAGAAGAGATGGCTTACACTAAAAGGGGCGGGAGGGGAAACTTTGCTTGTGAATATCTCTCAAACCATAAAGGTTTGAGAGATAAGACATATCATTCTTCATGTTTTTTTAATGCCTACACAATAAAATAAAGATAAAACGAAGTGTTACTATCCTTTTAACTGCTGGCCGTGCATTAAAGAAATAAACTCAGTAGTTGACACATATTATGCTTACCAATACAACAACATACACACACATACACACAGAGATATTTAAACAAACAAGCAGATGCAAACACACACACATACATATACATATTTGCAAACACATATACACAAATACATGCATACACACAACATACACACATGCAGACGCAAATACACATGCATACACACATGCAGAAGCATATACTCAGGAATACACACACACACACACAAACATGACACACACACAATGCAGTTGGTTTGCCCTAATAATCCTTATTTTGTCTTTATGTTTATGATCCTACAGTCAGTAAATAGTAGAAAGACTTCTGTTGGCCCCATACACCTGATACTATGGAACTTACTGACATTAGCAATTTTACTACAGAAAAAAGCATCTTCTTGAAATTCTATTTTGAAATGCTGATACATTTGAAGTGATTACTATTCATTCACTGTGATCCTGTCCCACACACACCATGTCATTACAGTGCACAGAGCGATGTCTTGTACAACTCTGGTCGGCGGTAGAAGATATGACACAGTAAGCTCTTTAACCCCTTCTGTGCTAGAGACATCTAAAGCATTGTGAAGGAAAATATCTCTAGAGACATCTAACGCATTGTGAAGGAAAATATCTCTAGAGATATCTAACGCATTGTGAAGGAAAATATATCTGGCACCAGAGGGGGTTAAAATCATTTGCGTGCCAGACATTGCTATGGCACAGCCAGCATTCTGATGCAATGGCATTCTTCCTGTGATATTTAGAAAGTGCTGACTCAGTAGAACAGTATGTGGGCACTGCCTGCCACAGATCTAGCTGTTTATTTGTTTAATTTACTGATACCTGTTTGCATTACAGAGCAGTTGCATTCACACACACACACACCCACACACACACACACACACCTTCAAGTTAACCCTTTGCGTTCAGTGGGGTGAAGAATGCATTGCTCATTCCTGTGGCAATCAAAGGGTTATAGGGACATTAAAGGAACAGTAATGTCCCAGAAATGTTTTTTCTTGTTTTGTAGAGTTAAAAATAGATTATGTGGTGCAAATCCTATCTCTCAAACCTTTATGGTTTGAGAGATATTCATATCTAAAGTTCTGCCTCTCCTGATGTCAGCTGTAAAGCTGACAGAAGGAAATCCGTGTTGGCTGACACAAGGCGGCTCTTCAGCAGAGCCAAAATAGTGATACTGGAAAATAATTACTTCATTGGAACGGTCTACAAAGTGTTCTTGCAAACCCGGCACACTTTGTAGACGATTCCTATTAAGTAATTATTTTCCAATACCGCTATTTCTGCTCTGCTACAGAGCCGCAGGCTGGTCCCCGGACCGTGATCTCCTGCTGTCGGCTAGAGCGCTGATGTCAGGGAAAGGGGGGGGGGGACTTTGAATGTGAATATCTCTCAAACCGTAAAAGTTTGAGAGATGGGATTTGTGTCACATAATTTCAATTTTTTAATGTACAAAACCAGAAAAAACATTTATGGGACATTAGTGTCCCTTCAACCCTTTCAGCGCTAGAGGGGTATGCAATGCATTGCTAAGCACCTTAAAGGGTTAATAATGCCTAAAAATGAGCCTTCGGGTTTTTTGGTGTAGAAAATGCTAACAGTGCAATTCATCATAAATCCGTGCTCCCTAATGAATCTTTAATCTATGACAGAGGTGTAACTAGAAGCCTCCGGGCCCTGGTACAAGAAGTGACACGGGCACCCCCCCCACACATTGGCCCCCGCTTACCACATTGACCCCCTCCACAATGCCCGCATCTTCTACCTGGAGCTCCCGCGCGGTTCTCTTTGTAATGCAAAGTGCTGGGAGATGATGTCCCAGTGCTCTGCATTACTAGAGCACCGGCAGAAGATTATGGGCGCCAGGCGGAGAGGTTGCAGGGGGAGGATGGGACCCTGGAGTGCATGGGCCCGGTCACAGGTGCGACCCCTATAGTTACGCCACTTATCTCAGATGTGGACATGATTTCATGATGCTGGACTTCACAACTCCAAGCCCCACCCCTTAAAAAGGGCTTGATTCTTTGTTGCTGAACCGCAGGATTCCAAAACTATCCCGCTAAGTCCACTTCAGTAAGGAGGCGTTTGGGGTTTACAGTATGAATTAAAGGGATAGTAATACTTCATTTTAACTTTATTTTATTTTGTAGGCATTAAAAAAACATGAAGAATGATATAAGTCTTATCTCTGAAACCTTTATGGTTTAAGAGATATTCACAAACAAAGTATCCCCCCCTGTTCAACCAGATCAGAAGGGAGGTGCCCAGGTAGACTGCAGAGAGGGACAATCTTCAATTAAGATAATGGAAAAAGCTGAAAAACTTGTCAAGGGGGGAAGGGCTTTCATTGTTTTCATACAAAGAAAATTGTCCCCTTCTGTTATCTGTACTGTCATACAACCAGACTCACATCTGAGAAGAGATTGTTTACACTAGGTAAAAGGGGCGGGGAGGGGAACTTTGCTTGTGAATATCTCATAAACCATAAAGGTTTGAGAGATAAGACTTATATCATTCTTCATGTTTTTTTAATGCCTACAAAATAAAACAAAGTTAAAACGAAGTATTACTATCCCTTTAAAGATCAGTTTTAGAAAAACAACACACATATAACTGATTCATAGTGGCCATTAAGATTTTCCAGGTAAAGTTAAGGAGGGGTTATCATTAGTTGATTTTAGCATTACTTTAACACTTTGAGTGGAAAGTGGCACACAATGCATTGCTTTGCAATGTGTTTAGCAACCCATCTGGCACCAAAAGTGTTAACTTGAAATTTAAAATGCTTTTTTTAATTTGATGCAAATGTGTTGATGGGTGTAACAGACATCAAATGACATTTTTTTAGATGAGGTGCTGTGTCGTAAACAATTTTAATTTAATTGCAATACTGAATTACAACGTACCTGTCATTATGAACTACTAAACAATAAGTCATTTGAAAGAATGGGCGACAGAGTTCAGGGAAAGTATGATGCGCTGTTCCTTATTTACATAGGCAAAATGCATGGCCGGAGTTACATCTTAAGCACCCTAAGGCACAGCACCCTCTGGTGCCCATAGCGCTTCCTCGGTCCCACTATCAACCACATCCTCTTCTAACTACACCCTCTTTTGTGATCAAACCAATTTTTGGATTTATTCTTCACAGTAATGGGAAATTTTCCAAAATTAGATGAAAATGCTCTGTTGTTATGTTCCAGTTTGATGAAATCTTAAAGGGATAGTAATACTTCATTTTATCTTTATTTTATTTTGTAGGCATTGAAAAAACATGAAGAACGATAAAAGTCACAAGCAAAGTTTCCCCCTCCCTCCTCTTTTACCTAGTGTAAGCCATCTCTTCTCAGATGTGGAATCCAGTCCATACACCAGACAGATAACAGCAGGGGACAATCTTCTTCCTATGAGAACAATGAAAGCCCTGCCCCCCTTGACATGTTTTTCAGGTTTTTCCCTTATCTTAATTGAAGATTGTCCCTCTGTGCAGTCTACCTGGGCACCTCCCTTCTATTCTGGCTGAGCAGTGTTACATCAGTAAAAGGGGCGGGAGGGGGATACTTTATCATTGAATTACTCTAGAACTACAACTCTGACAATATTGAAATAACACTCTCCAAAGTCCAAATACTATGATGATTAATTAGAGCTGATTTTATTATGAAACATTACTATCCCTTTAATACATTGGCGCCATTGAATAAAACTGGACTTTTTTTAATTTTTTTTGTTCCTCAGTTTTCTTGTACAAAGATCTCTTTATTCACACACCTCTAGGCATTAACTCCATAAAATAACATAGGACTTGGAGCACCGCTTTTTTGGTACCATGTTTTGTTCTGTTTTCTTGGTTCATTTTAGAGAAATCTTAATACATTGACTCCATAGAATAACATTGTACTTGGAGATCTATTCTTTACTCTTTGTACCCAATGCACTAAGTCCTATGTTTTCCGTGAATCCAATGTATTAAGATTTTGCCAAAATAGAGCAAGAAAATGGAGCAACAAAGTGCAAAACAGAGCAAAAATTTAGCAGTATAATGGCGCAAAAAAAGATCCAGATTTCTCCAACATTAGAGGTCTTAAATACTGGCCTGTTATCAGAGGCGTAACTAGAAGCCACGGGGTCCTGGTACAAGAATTGCCATGGGCCCCTCTACCACATTGGCCACCCCCACATTGCCCCCCATTTCACATTGCCCCTCAATCTCCATATTGCCCCTTTCACAATGCCCCTCAATCTCCACATTGCCCCTTCCAGAGTGCCCCTCAATCTCCACATTGCCCCTTTCACATTGCCCCCATCTCCACATTGCCCCTTTCACAATGCCCTCAATCTCCACAATGCCCCTAAATCTCCTACTTCCCTGGTGGTCCAGTGGTAGAGGACAGGTCTGTGCCTTTTTTTGCACAGACCTCTTCTCCTGCGCAGTCCTCTTCAGTAATGCAGTAATGAGATGATGTCATCTCCCAGTGCTCTGCATTACGAGAGTGCCGGTCTGCTGGAGGGAATACTGATCTCCCTCTTGTAGACCAGCACTCTCGTAACTCAGAGCCCCAGCGCTCTGCATTACTTAATTGTGGGCGTCAGGCGAGGGGGTCGCAGGGGGAGGCCGGGCCCCTGGAGTGACGGGCCCGGTCACAGGTGCAACCCCTATAGTTACATCACTGCCTGTTAGCCTGGAGGAACTATCCTGGACACCAATGCACTACGGAGCCAATACACTAAAACCTCTAATGTTGGAGAAATCCGTTGGCTTTGGTTCCATAGAATAACATAGGACTTGAAGTTCCACTTTTTGCTCTGTTTTCTTCTTGCTCCAATTGTTGCTCCATTTCTTCTTGCTTCACTTTTTTGCTCTGTTTTCTGCTTGCTCCACTTTTCTCTCAGTTTTCTTCCTCCACTTTTTCTCCTTTTTCACTCCATTTTCATCTTGCTCCATTTTATTGCTCCATTTTGGAGAAATCTTAATACATTGGCTCCATAGAATAAGACAGAGGTCTTTTCTTTAGTCTATGGAGCCAATGTACTAAGTCCTCTGTTATTCATTGGAGGTCTCTCTAGTATCCAAGAGATTAAATAACAGACTGTAAAGGGGTAAGTAACTAGTTCAGACACATTATGATTGCTCTGACCACACCTAAAATTCAGAATGTGGGTGTGGCCATCACAGCAGAGGCGCCCCTCAAAATCTGGAGCTCTAGGCAGGTGCCTACTCTGCCTATTGGGAAATTCAAAGTGGCAAAGTGGCACAATTATATATGAATTCAACTGAACTATAGAGCACAAATCAAAATAACAGCTGCAGCTCCCTTTCCACCATCGTATCACCCTCAATTGACCATTGGCTAAGGTTAGGGGTGCACTGAAATAAAAATTCTGAACCGAAAATGAAACTTCAGGAAGCACTTAGTTGAAAACCGAAACCAAAAAATGACTTTTTTTCCCACCTACCAATGTTAAAATAGTTTTTGGCATAATTGTATTATACTGGAACCGGAAGTGAGACGGGAACCAGAACATGACCTCTGACGGGGGAAATGACAGATCCGGATCACATCCAGATGAACTGTTGCACTTGGTGCCTGAACTGCCAGCACTTTTTTGCCAGCTTGCCCACAGCTTCGGTGAAGGTACTTACTATTTCTTGCCTCTATGGATTTTCGGACATTTTTTTATTCAGGCTTTTTGCAGAAAATGCTATTTTCTGCCGAAACATTTCAGCTACAGAAATTTCAGTGTACCCCTAGCTAGAGGAGGATCTGCAGTACTTGTAGTTATGATGTGGTTCTCCCATCAATGTTCTCCATACAACCACCTCTTAGACTGGTCCAGTGTTCTCTGTAGAGAACTCTAGGGAATCTGCGTATGATGGAAACTGCAGTCTAGAAATAGCTGGAGATTGATGATGGGAGTTGCAATATAACAAGAGCTACATTGATTGCCCATTTCATACTTGGGAACTTCCTCATCTTGATCCCCGGGAGAAAGCTCATTTGCTGCTGACCAGCAGGATGTAAATGATGAAATTTGCACCATAAAGGCTGTGGAGCTTAATTGGGGTGGGGCTTGCCATCCTTATATCACAACGTGAGCAGGAAGTGGGAGGAACAGGGTGGGAAGGAGGAGAAATGGGAGGGAAGTTGGAGGAACAGTGTGACAATGAGGAAAGGTGAGCAGGAAGTGGGAGGAGCTGGATGAGAAGGAGGATATGTGAGCAGGAAGTGGGAGGAACAAGGTGAGAAGGAGGAGAAGTGGGCGGTAAATGGGAGGAACAGAGTGAAAAGGAGGACAACTGGGAGGAAAGTGGGAGGAACAGGGGGAGAAGGAGAAGTGGGCGGGAAGCAGGTAGGAATAGAGTGGGAAAGAGGAAAAGTGCCCCCAGGGCCGATCCGGAGAATTTCCAGTTATGCCCATTTCGGCTCTAGTATTCACTTATATGCAGTTTTGCGATATGTGTCTCTTCCAAGTGGCCAGTATTAATGAGTTGAAACAAAGATGAACACATATCCATATCAGGAATTCTTATAAAAACACATACACTGCAGGGTGACACTGATTCCTATGCTGTTCTGTAGAATGAAGTTTTCATGTGTCCCTGATTTAAAGGCATCTGAAGAGGCCCAGATTTAAATCCCAGACACCCATAGCCAAGGCACTCTAGGTGCCTTTAAAGGGATAGTAGTACTTGAAAATAATTGTATTTTATATTGTAGCCCTTAAAAATAACATGAAAAATGATATTAGTCTTATCTCCCAAACCTTTATGGTTTGGGAGATATTCACATGTAAAATATAGTAAAATGCTCTTTTCCTGGCTTTTTCAGCCAAGACTGCCATCTAGTGGACAGATTTGGAATTCGGTCCACAGAGCAACTGGCAGCTCTTTAGCAGTGCCGAGATCACGATCTTTGAAAATAACTACTTAATTGGAACTATCTACAAAGTGTGCCTGGCTTGAAAGCACACTTTGTAGACCATTCCAATTAAGAAATTATTTTTAAAGATGGTGATCTCAGCACTTCTGGAGAGGCACAGCCGGTCCCGGGACCGGATTCCAAATCTGAAGGGTGGAGCAATGACGTCACTCCAGGGGAAACTTTACTTCTGAATATCTCCCAAACCATAAAGGTTTGGGAGATAAGACTTATATCATTTTTCAAGTTTTTTTAAGGGCTACAATATAAAATAAACTTCTTTTCAAGTATTACTATCCCTTTACCTCTGCCTATTGCCACACACCACTACTCACATGACCCCCACACCCAGTCCCATCCATTGTTTCCTGGCACAGAAAATACCCTTGGTCTACAATAAGCAAGACTGAAAAATGATTTATCACCTTGGTTGCTAGAGAGATCACCAACATATTGTTCTGCAATTCATTGGAGACCTCTCTACTATTCATGGGATTAAATAATAGCCTCAAAAGGGATATATAACTGGTCCAGGGAAGCTGAACTTGTTCTGGCCACACCCACAATTTAGAATGTGGGTGTGGCCAGCACTGCTCTAAGCAGTTGCCTACTCTGTCTAGTGGGAAATCCGGCCCTGGATATTGGTTACCTTACTTGAATTGTCAAGCCTAGGCTGACCTCATACAAGCACCAGAACAGGATCAGGTAAAATCCAACACTCTAGCTGCTGGAGACTACAACTCCTATGATTTCCCATCAGCCAACAGCTGGTGGGCGATGGAGGGAATTGTAGTCTTAAGGTATGTAAGTTTCCTAGGCTTCCGCTAACTTATATTGCAAATGCACTTCCCCATTTCACCACAGTCTACAATATGTCTAAGAAACTAATTCATGCAAGTGTGACACACCTGTCTTTATAGGATTGTAAAAATCATTTAAACAAGCTATGAGACAAAGGTCTTTGCATATGTTTACAAGGAAATAATTAATACATTTTTACAATCCGATTTGGATTTAAGTACTGTCTTAAATGATGTCGTAAAAATGTCTGTTTCATAACTGTGCACTATGTTTTTGAGTCCTCTCTTCTTGTGTGATTGGGTTTGATTCTCTATTCTATTCTCTATTCTTATCTCTCTCGCACTGCTCAATAAATACATAGGGCTGTAGGCAAAAGGACAAAGAGGGGCCATTCTGGAACTAACCAATTGCACTCTAGAGCAGAGATACTCCAAACCTGTCCTCAGCTTCCCCATTGGTGCAGGATTTCAGGATCTCCTCATATGACCAAAGGCGATTCATTCAGGGGTTTACTCATTCTAAAGAAGTAACCTGAATTGATGATATTCACTTAATATCAAAATATCAATATTCAAAAATATTATTATTATTATATTATATAACAAGTTGAAGAGCCCGTTACACAGGCCACAGTGCCACTGCCGGCCGGTCGCGGGGCAGTCATGCGCAGTAGAGACTGCCCGCGCCGCGGCTGATACAGACTTGGACGCTCCTTCAGAGCGTCCAGCTCTGTATCAGCTGTGCCGTGGGCAGTCTCTACCGCGTATGACTGCAGCACACGCAGCAGTGTCTACTGCGCATGACTGCGTTGTTACACACGTTTTAGCGAATTATTAGATCCTGAAAACTTGGTTTGTTCAAGGTTGAACACCCCTGGCGTAGGGTAAATAACATTGAAACCTGCTTCCACTGGAGGTTCAAGTCAAATGGACATGTTTGTCTACCTCCAGTCACACTAATGGTCACATGTTGATCTAATTCTGTTTGTAAGAAAACTTCAATTGAATAAAATGTTTGGTTTATTAATTCAGTTAATACATTTCTGTACATAAGTAACCTTTAAAGGGATAGTAATACTTAGTTTTGACTTTATTTTATTTTGTAGGCATTAAAAAAACATGAAGAATGATATAAGTCTTATCTCTCAAACCTTTATGGTTTGAGAGATATTCACAAGCAAAGTTTCCCCTCCCGCCCCATTTACTTAGTGTAAGCCATCTCTTCTCAGATGTGAATCTGGTTGTAAGACCAGACAGATAACAGCAGGGAACAATCTTCTTCCTATGAGAACAATGAAAGCCCTGCCCCCCTTGACAAGCGTTTCAGGTTTTTCCCTTATCTTAATTGAAGATTGTCCCTCTCTGCAATCTACCTGGGCACCTCCCTTCTGCTCTGGCTGAGCAGTGTTACATCAGTAAAAGGGGCGGGAGGGGGATACTTTGTCATTGAATTACTCTTGAACTACAACTCTGACAGTAATGAAATAACACTCTCCAAAGTCCAAATACTATGATGATTAATTAGAGCTGCTTTTATTATGAAACATTACTATCCCTTTAAAGCAGTGGCATCATTACAGGTGATTGAGAGAGGGTAGTTAGGACTGGGTCTGGCACCCAACGGGGGTTGACGTGAAGAAGAGAGACGACACTAAAAGGGACAGGAGGGGAAACTTTAGAGCCTAATTACACATCAAGTGTACTGATATAAAGACTGGCAAAGGTAGAAAATGTAAGGACTGATGGAGGCTTCATTTCTCCTGAGACATTACTAGTGGTTTAAATATTAAAGTAGATTCTAAGCGATATTTCTCCAATTTCAGTATCCCAGAGGTGCTCCAGTCTGTCCTCAATTCATCTATAACATGCTATAATTTAACCCTTTAAGGACCAGAGGGGTGAGCAATGCATCGTGAGGCACTCACACACACACACACACACAGCAAAATGGAGGTTATGGCTAAGGTGTAATAAAGAGGTGATAAAGCTGAGATTAATTCTCCAGTGATATCACTTCTCCAGTTCCTGTGTTATTCTATATCCTGTGCACTAAGATTACCAAAGCTGGAGAAATCTTAGTGAATTGGCTCCATAGAATAACATACGAATTAGAGAAGTGATATCACTGGAGAAGTTATCTCCACTTTATCACCTCTTTATCACATCTTAGTGCATTGGCTCCATAGAGTAACATAGGAACTGGAGAAGTGATATAGCTGGAGAAGTCATCTCAGCTTTATCACCTCTTTTTTCAATGCCTTAGTGCATTTCCTCCAAGAGCTTACTTAGGTTGGCATCCTTTACAGTGCAGTTAGTTATATTGTTATCATTATTTTGTATTAATCTTTTTTCAAATCCTCTGCTACTTATTTTCAGTTTATAATCTGGTAAAGATGACTGACCATTCATTACTATTGAATGCTACTGTTTGTATTTTTGTTAGATATTGTAGATGTAGAGCTTGTTGTGGAGTATTGTGGAGTATTGTGTACAGTACCGGAGACCCCATCTCCAGAAGGATATAGATATTCTAGAGTATTGTGTACAGTATAGGAGACCCCATCTCCAGAAGGATATAGATACTCTAGAGTATTGTGTACAGTATAGGAGACCCCATCTCCAGAAGGATATAGATATTCTAGAGTATTGTGTACAGTATAGGAGACCCCATCTCCAGAAGGATATAGATACTCTAGAGTATTGTGTACAGTATAGGAGACCCCATCTCCAGAAGGATATAGATAACTCTAGAGTATTGTGTACAGTACTGGAGACCCCATCTCCAGAAGGATATAGATAACTCTAGAGTATTGTGTACAGTATAGGAGACCCCATCTCCAGAAGGATATAGATAACTCTAGAGTATTGTGTACAGTACTGGAGACCCCATCTCCAGAAGGATATAGATACTCTAGAGTATTGTGTACAGTACCGGAGACCCCATCTCCAGAAGGATATAGATACTCTATAGAAAATTCAGAGAAGGGCTACTAAAATGGTGACTGGTTTACAGGAAAAGAAATGTCAGGATAGACTAAAGGATCTGAACATGTATAGCTTGGAGGAGAGAAGAGAGAGGGGATATGATAGATACATTCAAATACATGAAGGGATTCAACACAGTGCAGGAGGTAAGTACATTTCAAAGTAGTAAAAATGTTAGGACAAGAGGCCATAGTATAAAACTAGAGGGACACAGGTTTAGACGTAATGTATGAAAGTTTTACTTTATTGAGAGGGTAGAAGATGCAAATGAAAAAAAAATTAATAGGTTTTTCTGTGATTATGTGTCCTCAATTAGCACATTTTTTTAACACTGGATAAAAAGTATGAACATTAATTCACACCTCCCAAGTGTCCCTTTTTGGGAGGTGCTGTCCCGAAGAGACAAAATCCCTATGACCCTCTTTCATACTATGATGTCCTTCTTCTAGGAGATCAGAATGTGCGGTGTGTATATAAGTGTATCACCCTGGTGTCCCTGTGTTTAGGAGATCAGACTGTGTGGTGTGTATATAAGTATATCACCCTGGTGTCCCTGTGTTTAGGAGATCAGACTGTGTGGTGTGTATAGAAGTGTATCACCCTGGTGTCCCTGTGTTTAGGAGATCAGACTGTGTGGTGTGTATAGAAGTGTATCACCCCAGTGTCCCTGTGTTTAGGAGATCAGACTGTGTGGTGTATATAAGTGTATCACCCTGGTGTCCCTGTGTTTAGGAGACCAGACTGTGTGGTGTGTATATAAGTGTATCACCCTGGTGTCCCTGTGATTAGGTGATCAGACTGGGAGATGTGTATATAAATGTATCACCCTGGTGTCCCTGTGTTTAGGAGATCAGACTGTGTGGTATGTATATAAGTGTATCACCCTGGTGTCCCTGTGTTTAGGAGATCAGACTGTGTGGTGTGTACAGAAGTGTATCACCCTGGTGTCCCTGTGTTTAGGAAATCAGACTGTGTGGTGTGTATAGAAGTGTATCACCCTGGTGTCCCTGTGTTTAGGAGATCAGACTGTGTGGTGTGTATAGAAGTGTATCACCCTGGTGTCCCTGTGTTTAGGAGATCAGACTGTGTGGTGTGTATAGAAGTGTATCACCCTGGCGTCCCTGTGTTTAGGAGATCAGACTGTGTGGTGTGTATATAAATGTATCACCCTGGCGTCCCTGTGTTTAGGAGATCAGACTGTGTGGTATGTATATAAGTGTATCACCCTGGTGTCCCTGTGTTTAGGAGATCAGACTGTGTGGTGTGTGTATATAAGTGTAACACCCTGGTGTCCCTGTGTTTAGGAGATCAGACTGTGTGGTGTGTATAGAAGTGTATCACCCTGGTGTCCCTGTGTTTAGGAGATCAGACTGTGTGGTGTGTATATAAGTGTGTCACCCTGGTGTCCCTGTGTTTAGGAGATCAGACTGTGTGGTGTGTATAGAAGTGTATCACCCTGGTGTCCCTGTGTTTAGGAGATCAGACTGTGTGGTGTGTATATAAGTGTATCACCCTGGTGTCCCTGTGTTTAGAAGATCAGACTGTGTTGTGTGTATAGAAGTGTATCACATTTCTCCACGGCAATAAAACTCACATTAATGTTGGTTTAAACTTCAGTATATGTGTTTATAAATTCATTTGTGTAAATAAAATACTTTGGTCATGCTCTAAATAATTTAGTAATTTACACGAAGATGTGTCAGTAGATCATGGAATAAACGTATATTTCGTAATGCTCTCCCCACCAGCCCTGACCCCAGCACAACAAAATTGACCCTGCTTTGGCCATTGAGCAAAGTGTGGAAAAGAAAGGCAGAGAGTGCTAACAAAACCCTTATTTACATAAATTGCCTTTGTCATGTGGCTCCACTGGCCTATGTGATTTCTGTATCAGCAATTACACGTGAGGAGCCACCGGGAAAAGACTGTAACCGACTGTTCTGGTCCTGGAGTAGTCAGTTACAGATTCCCTCAATGATCACAGCACTTCCTGAGGCATGCTGAGATCATAACCATGCATTGGATTCCTCCCTGGCACCGGTGCAATGTGTTGGATATCTTCCTGGCACTCAGAGGGTGAAGGCTTATTCCTGATTAACCCTTCGAGTGCCAGAGAGGCATCCAATGAATTGCAATGTGTTGAGCACATCTCTTCAACTCAAAGGGTTAAGAACAGTTGGAACAATCAGAATGACTGAGCAACTGATTACCCACATGTTATCAAGCAGAGAGATCCAGATAATCCGCGCTGTTGGTGTGTCCTGATGACTAACACTGTGATACACTGACTTAATAGCATTTTAATAGCCTGTTAGGTAATATAAAAATAAGGAAGGAAGTTAGTGCTAGGGAAGGTGGACAATCCATTACTGAGCAGTGTCAGTGAGTGATGGAGGTAATGTAGGGATAAGACAGGAAGTCAGTGCTGGGGGGGGTGCATTGCTGAGCAGTGTCAGTGAGTGGGGGAGGTAATGTAGGGATAAGACAGGAAGTTAGTGCTAGGAGAAGTGGGCATTGCATTGCTGAGTAGTATCAGTGAGTGGGGGAGGTAATGTAGGGATAAGACAGGAATGCAGTGCTAGGGGAGGTGGGTAATGCATTGCTGAGCAGTGTCAGTGAGTAGGAGAGGTAATGTAGTGATAAGACAGATAGTCAGTGTTAGGGGAGGTGGGTAATGCATTGCTGAGCAGTGTCAGTGAGTAGGAGAGGTAATGTAGTGATAAGACAGATAGTCAGTGTTAGGGAAGGTGGGTAATGCATTTCTGAGCAGTGTCAGTGAGTGGGGGAGGTAATGTAGGGATAAGACAGGAAGTCAGTTCTAGGAGAAGTGGGCATTGCATTGCTGAGTAGTATCAGTGAGTGAGGGAGGTAATGTAGGGATAATACAGGAAGTCGGTGCTAGTGGAGGTGGGTAATACATTGCTGAGCAGTGTCAGTGAGTGGGGAGGTAATGTAGGGATAAGACAGGAAGTCAGTGATAGGGGAGGTCAATGCATTGCTGAGCAGTGTCAGTGAGTAGGGGAGGTAATGTGGGGATAAGATAGGAAGTCAGTGCTAGGGGAGGTGGGTAATGCATTACTGAGCAGTGTCAGTGAGTAGGAGAGATAATCTAGGGATAAGACAGGAAGTCAGTGCTAGGGGAGGTCAATGCATTGCAGAGCAGTGTCAGTGAGTGGGGGAGGTAATGTAGGAATAAGATAGGAAGTCTGTGCTAGGGGAGGTGGGCAATGCATTGCTGAGCAGTGTCAGTGAGTAGGAGAGGTAATGTGGGGATATGATAGGAAGTCAGTGCTAGGGGAGGTGGGTAATGCATTACTGAGCAGTGTCAGTGAGTAGGAGAAATAATCTAGGGATAAGACAGGAAGTCAGTGCTAGGGGAGGTCAATGCATTGCAGAGCAATGTCAGTGAGTGGGGGAGGTAATGTAGGGATAAGATAGGAAGTCTGTGCTAGGGGAGGTGGGTAATGCAATGCTGAGCAGTGTCAATGAGTAGGAGAGGTAATGTAGGGATAAGACAGGACGTCAGTGCTAGGGGAGGTGGGTAATGCATTACTGAGCAGTGTCAGTGAGTGGGGGATGTAATGTAGGGATAAGACAGGAAGTCAGTGCTAGGGGAGGTCAATGCATTGCTGAGCAGTGCCCGTGAGTGGGGGAGGTAATGTAGGGATAAGATAGGAAATCGGTGCTAGGGGAGGTGGGTAATGCATTACTGATCAGTGTCAGTGAGTAGGAGAGGTAATGTAGGGATAAGACAGGAAGTCAGTGCTAGGGGAGGTGGGTAATGCATTGCTGGGCAGTGTCAGTGAGTGGGGGAGGTAATGTAGGGATAAGACAGGAAGTCAGTGCTAGGGGAGGTGGGTAATGCATTGCTGAGCAGTGTCAGTGAGTGGGGGAGGTAATGTAGGGATAAGACAGGAAGTCAGTGCTAGGGGAGGTGGGTAATGCATTGCTGAGCAGTGTCAGTGAGTGGGGGAGGTAATGTAGGGATAAGACAGGAAGCCAGTGCTAGGGGAGGTCAATGCATTGCTGAGCAGTGCCCGTGAGTGGGGGAGGTAATGTAGGGATAAGATAGGAAATCGGTGCTAGGGGAGGTGGGTAATGCATTACTGATCAGTGTCAGTGAGTAGGAGAGGCAATGTAGGGATAAGACAGGAAGTCAGTGCTAGGGGAGGTGGGTAATGCATTGCTGAGCAGTGTCAGTGAGTGGGGGAGGTAATGTAGGGATAAGACAGGAAGTCAGTGCTAGGGGAGGTGGGTAATGCATTGCTGAGCAGTGTCAGTGAGTGGGGGAGGTAATGTAGGGATAAGACAGGAAGTCAGTGCTAGAGGAGGTAGGTAATGCATTACTGAGCAGTGTCAGTGAGTGGGGGAGGTAATGTAGGGATAAGACAGGAAGTCAGTGCTAGGGGAGGTGGGCAATGCATTGCTGAACAGTGTCAGTGAGTAGGAGAGGTAATGTAGGGATAAGATAGGAAATTGGTGCTAGGGGAGGTGGGTAATGCATTGCTGAGCAGCGCCAGCGAGTGGGGGAGGTAATGTAGGGATAAGATAGGAAATCGGTGCTAGGGGAGGTGGGTAATGCATTGCTGAGCAGTACCAGTGAGTGGGGATAATGTAGGGATAAGACAGGAAGTCAGTGCTAGGGGAGGTGGGTAATGCATTGCTGAGCAGTGTCAGTGAGTAGGAGAGGTGATGTAGGGATAAGACAGTAAGTCAGTGCTAGGGGAGGTGGGTAATGCATTACTGAGCAGTGTCAGTGAGTAGGAGAGGTAATGTAGGGATAAGACAGGAAGTCAGTGCTAGGGGAGGTGGGTAATGCATTACTGAGCAGTGTCAGTGAGTGGGGGAGGTAATGTAGGGATAAGACAGGAAGTCAGTAATAGGGGAGGTCAATGCATTGCTGAGCAGTGTCAGTGAATGGGGAGGTAATGTAGGGATAAGACAGGAAGTCAGTGCCTGGGAGGAGGGCAGTGTATTGAGCAGTGTCAGTGAGTAGAGGAGGTAATGTAGGGATAAGACATGAAGTTAGTGCTGGGGAGGTGGGCAATGTGTTGTTGAGTAGTGTCAGTGGGTGTGGGTGGTAATATATGGATAAGACAGGAAGTCAGTGCTAGGGAAGGTGGGCAATGCATTGCTGAGCAGTGTCAGTGAGCGGGGGGAGGTAATGTAGGGATAAGACAGGAAGTCAGTGCTAGAGGAGGTAGGTAATGCATTACTGAGCAGTGTCAGTGAGTAGGAGAGGTAATGTAGGGATAAGACAGGAAGTCAGTGCTAGACGAGGTAGGTAATGCATTACTGAGCAGTGTCAGTGAGTAGGAGAGGTAATGTAGGGATGACACAGGAAGTCAGTTAATACATACATTCTTTCATTCCATATCCTTAAGGTTTCAAGTAAATATTTTTTAAAATTTAATTTTATCTTTATTTAAATGCAGTTCACATTTACGAATACAGAAAATTAAAGAAATGTTATGGGGGAATAAAATAATTTCTTCAATTCAAATCCAAAAATAAATCTAATTATAAAACAAAATGTAATACCTTTCAATTAAATGTATGACTAACTAAGTTGTCATTCTGTTGAACTACAATACCTTGTTCAGTTGTCAGCATCTGATTAACCTGTAAATAATTATACAAAACCAATATGTGAATCTATAAATAGGGTTGGCAGGTTATTCCTTTAAAATTGAACACATAGAAAAATGGATGATGCATGGATATGGAAAACGTTGCTTTTCTTTAACGTAAATAACAGAGCTGTTAATGTGTGGTGTGATATCTTTTGTTGTCTGCGTGAAATAGTTATCTCCACTTTGACAGCTGTTATCTGAGTAAATAAAAGCATAGTATCCCCAAGGCTCAGTCCCATATACTTTACAAGAGATATTGATATCACAAACAATCCACTGCTCTCAAAGATAAATTCATCAGCAAGGGATATCCTGAGACATTAACCGAAGATACCTACCAGCAGGGGGCAACCCTTGCTAGAAAAATCATCATATATTCAGACTCTAGATTAACGATGAACAAGTGCAACTAATAAACGCACTGACACACACACAAATTAAAGGGATAGTAATACTTGAACATAAGTTTATTTTATATTGTAGCCCTTAAAAAAACATGAAAAATGATATAAGTCTTATCTCCCAAACCTTTATGGTTTGGAAGATAGTAACATGTAACATGTAGTAAAATTCTCTTTTCCTGGCTGTTTCAGCCAAGTCTGCCATCTAGTGGACAGATTTGGAATTCGGTCCACAGAGCAACCGGCAGCTTTAGCAGTGCCCAGATCACTATCTTTGAAAAGAACTACTTAATTGGAACTGTGTACAAAGTGTGCCTGGCTTGAAAGCACACTTTGTAGACCATTCCAATTAAGAAATTCTTTTTAAAGATGGTGATCTCAGCACTTCTGGAGAGACACAGCTGGTCGGGGGACGGATTCCAAATCTGAAGGGTGGAGCAATGACGTCACTCCAGGGGAAACTTTACTTCTGAATATCTCCCAAACCATAAAGGTTTGGGAGATAAGACTTATATCATTTTTCATGTTTTTTAAGGGCTAAAATATAAAATAAACTTATTTTCAAGTATTACTATCCCTTTAAAAAGAAAAATACAAATAATAGGGATGTTTTGGATAAATAGCCAAAATTTGTTATCCAATTTAATACATATCATTCAAAGATTAAAGGGATAGTAATGTTTCACAAAAACAGCAGCTCCAATAAATCAACCATAGGCGTGCGCACGGGGTGTGCCGGGTGTGCCCAGGCACACCCTAATCGGCACCGTGCGCACCGGCCAGGGAAGCTGGGGATTTTTTTTCCCTTTTTTTAAAAAATATATCTGCCGCGAGGGAGCGCTGATTTAAACTACCAAGCGCTCCCTCGCGGCATCTATGTGACAAGCCGCAGCGAGACCCAGGCTCTGTAGTAATACAGAGCGCTGGGAGATGACATCATCTCCCAGCGCTCTGCATTACTGAGAGCAGCGCGCGGGAGCTTCAGCTCTGTGCCGAAGGAGGCACAGAGCTCCCTTATGACACGCCACTAGACCCCCAGGGACTGAAGGTAGGGTATGGAGGGGGCATTGTGGAGATGAATGGGGCATTGTGGAGATGAAGGGGCATTATGGAAGGGGGCAATGTGAAGATGATGGGGGCAATGTGGAACTGATGTCAATGTGAGGGCAAGTTGGAGCTGATGGGGGCAAGTTGGAGCTGAGGGCAAGTTAGAGCTGATGGGGGCAATGTTAGGGCAAGTTGGAGGTGATGAGGGCAAGTTGGAGGTGATGGGGATAAGATGGAGCTGATGGGGGCAAATCAGAGCTGAGGGCAATGTGGAGATTATGGGGACAATGTTAGGGCAAGTTAGAGCTGATGGGGGCAATGTGAGGGCAAGTTGGAGCTGATGGGGGCAATGTTACAGCAAGTTGGAGCTGATGGGGGCAAGTTGGAGCTGAGGGTAAGTTGGAGCTGATGGGGGCAATGTGAGGGCAAGTTGGAGCTGATGGGGGCAATGTTAGGGCAAGTTGGAGCTGATGGGGGCAGTGTGAGGGCAAGTTGGAGCTGATGGGGGCAAGTTGGAGCCGAGGGAAAGTTAGAGCTGATGGGGGCAATGTTAGGGCAAGTTGGAGCTGATGAGGGCAATGTGAGGGCAAGTTGGAGCTGATGGGGGCAAGTCGGAGCTGAGGGCAATGTGGAGATTATGGGGGCAATGTTAGGGCAAGTTGGAGCTGATGGGGGCAATGTGAGGGCAATATGGAGTTGATGGGGGATACGTTGGAGCTGATGGGGGCAATATGGAGCAGATGGGGGGCAATCATTTATTTAGCTAGCACACACACATATATATTACATACGCGCACGCACGTGTGTTTGTGCTTTTGGGTGCACACCCTAATGCAATTGGCTGCGCACGCCTATGAAATCAACATAGTATTTGGGCCATGGGGAGTGTTATTTCAATACTGTCAGAGTTGTAGTTCAAGAGTAATTGAATGATAAAGTATCCCCCTCCCACCCCTTTTACTGATCTAACACTGCTCACCTCAGAGCAGCAAGACTGTCTGGATGGATCACAGAGAGGGACAATCTTCTTACTGTGATCATAAGGAAAACCCTACTCCCCTTTGACAGGTTTTTCAGGTTTTTTCCTTATGTTCACCGAAGGTTGTCCCTCTCTGTGATCCATCCGGACAGTCTTGCTGCTCTTTTAACCCCTGAACGACTGGCCGAGCAGGCATGCGGTGGTCACTAAAGGACCACTGAGCTTTTTTTTTTTTTTTTTTTAAATTTCGATTCATGACTTCCCAATTGTCAGATCGACCCATGACATACTATGACCGTCAAGGGTCATTAAGGGGTTAAGGGAGTTTTACAAAAGCACTGGCCAATCCTTTTATAGGATCCATTATTACAAAATGAAATTCCATCTTTCCCATTTGTTATATTTACTAAAAATTGCAATTTAAAAATATGTATTATCTAAATATAAACTCCAGTTCGGTATTAAATAATTGGGTGGACACTTTTTGGGAGTAAAGGGAGTCTATAAATGCGGAGCGAGTCGATACATTACCTGCAATTTTACAGCACACAAAGGCCAAAAAAGATATTAAGGAAAATATAGTACTTGCAATAGACAGTTTGTAATATACAGCATTAAATGCCCCTGTAATAATATATAAATTTAGGACACCCTCATTTTTGAAACATAGCAGTACTATCCTTTCTGGGATAATAAATATCCTCTGGCTAAACATTTTTTGGAAAAACATAATAAAAGCATTACAGATACTAGCTTAATACCATTGGTACATATTCCAAAAGTAATAATAGGAGGTGACAGATTTAAATGCTTATGTCAAAGACAATCCTATTGGATTAATAATTGTAACACAATTATTCCTAATGCTTGCTCCTTTATTTAAATAATTCCATAATAGATTTGCTTAGCTATATTCAATTTACATTTATACTAGTGTAAAAGCCTGTGCACACGGACCAAGGTCTGGGTGATGTTAACCCTTTGAGTGCCAGAGGGGTACGCAACGCATTGTTTTGCAATGCGTTGCATACCCCTCTGGCCCTCACAGGGTTAAGAGGCCGGCCCTGCTCTGCGTCCTGCCACCAACGCAGTCATGCACTGTACAGATTGCCTGAAAGCACAGAATGCTCCCAGCACAGAACTCCCAGCATTCCGTGCTCCCAGCATTCCATGCTCTAGGCATTCTGTGCTCCCAGCATTCCGTGCTCCCAGCACAGAACTCCCAGCATTCTGTGCGTTCGGGCAGTCTCTACTGTGCATGACGGCTTCTGACAAACATCCTTAGTGAATTATTATAGAGGATTAGTTTGGGTGCATACATAAGGACACACATATATATCATCATATACTTTTTGTCTTTCATATTTTTAATCCAATTTGTTATCATATTACTGTCATTATAGTCTACCCTATTTCATCTTAATTATACTTGTTAGTCTTATTTCTATCTTTATTTTTATTTTCATTTCATCTTCATTCTTCTTATTTTTTATTTGTTATTAAATATATGCTTTTTATTTAATTTCATTTTTTATTTTTATCTTTATTATTTTAATTTTATTGCTATTTTCATTTAATTTAATTTTATTTCATTTCCACTTTTTTACTTTTATCTGTATTTTTATTTGTAACTTTATTTTCCATTTTTTTTAAATTGTTCTTATCATTTTCATATTTATGATATATCATCTACCACTTTTTATTTCATTTTATTTTATTTTGTTTAATTTCTCAATCACTGGCATAAATTGCATGGTATTATTTAGAATTAGATTAGATCATTTATTTCTTATTATTGTTACCATCTACTCATACATTTCGACATACAGTATCACAAAATATGATATATATGTTTTATTATCTATTTTGTCATTAAAAGGGAGATGATCTCTGCCCCCTACCGCTACTTATAATACTTGGCACAAGAAATCAAGGCTCTCGGGTCACCATACATATCAAGGACCAGTCTGCCCACTGTTCTCATAAAAGAGGATATTGGCGACAAAATGGCAGAGGAATATCTCATCACATTCTATTATTTTAACTTTTTGTCTTTGAGCTGTAAGCATTATATACTCTGTGAGATAAATTGTCTTCCTTGATCTATCCAATTTTTCTGGTTGCCATATATATATTTTTATATATTTTAGTGTGTGTCACGGTAACCAGGCAAATAAGGACAGACGCAGTATAAAATTTAACCACCTTTATTGAAAATGCAGCAATATAGATAATAGCCCACACAATCCCAGACCTTGAAGGACTCATCCCCAGGATCCATCAGGAGCTGCACACTGTGCTGTGCACTGTACTGCGGAGGAACGTCAGACAAAGGCTAGAGGAGAACACCAGAGGCCGGAGCCAATACGTAAGTACAACGGAGACTACACAGAGTGAGTCAGAGGCCAGTGCCCAAGGTAGAAACACCAGGGACTATACTGAGCAAAACCACAGACAGGCCCAGGGGTCAGCACTGGAGCTGATAGTCAGACAAGCTGAGGTTATACACGGAGCAAATCCTCAGACAGAACCAGGGTCAGCACTGGTGCAGGTAGTCAGACAAGCCGGGGTCATACACTGAGCGAAACCTCAGACAGAACCAGGGTCAGCACTGGTGCAGGTAGTCAGACAAGCCGGGGTCATACACGGAGCGAATACACAGACAGGCACGGCTCACAATGGAGCAAGTAGATACTGTCAGAAACACAATGTAAAGGCAATGACTCCTAGCCCCAGGGAAGATTATAAAGGAGCAGAAGGAGGCGGGACCCAATTAGCCCACCCAGAATAGGCAAAGAACTAAGGGTGGAATGTAAGAAAGTAGAGCATTTGCTATTCTTTCTAAGTCATACATTTATTCTCTATTTGTAATTGCTTACATTTTGATGCTGAAAGCGTACACTCCTAAATTAACAGTAAAGTTAGTGAATGCTCCTAAATTAATGGCAAAATTAGCCAGACATATGAAAATATGTCCTAATTGCTTTGTTGAATAAGGCGCAATTGCTAATCCTTTGACAAAACGGTGCACATTTTAGCCACGCCCACTTTTTCAAATGCATTTGCTAAAAAGAGTGCAAATATTCACTAATTCAGAAAAACATGTGCAATTCAGTAACATACATATAAATAAGAAATATAATCTCCAATTGTGTGCAATGAGGTTTATACATTGCTGTAGTCCACAGATCCTATCCACATATTTCTTCTTAAAGGTATAGTAATAATTCATAATAAAATCAGCTCTAATTAATCTTCATAGTATTTGTGTTATTTCAGTTCTGTCAAAGTTGTAGTTCAAGAGTAATTCAATGACAAAGTATCCCCCTCTCGCCCCTTTTACTGATGTAACACTGTTCTGCCAGATCAGAAGGGAGGTGCCCAGGTAGATTGCAGAGGGGGACAATCTTCAATTAAGATAAGGGAAAAACCTGAAAAACTTGCCAAGGGGGGCAGGGCTTTCATTGTTCTCATAGGAAGAAGATTGTCCCCTTCTGTTATCTGTCTGGTCTATGGACTGCATTCCACATCTGAGAAGAGATGGCTTACACTAGGTAAAAGGGGCGGGAGGGGAAACTTTGCTTGTGAATATCTCTCAAACCATAAAGGTTTGAGAGATAAGACTTATATCGTTCTTCATGTTTTTTTAATGCCTACAAAATAAAATAAAGATAAAACGAAGTATTACTATCCCTTTACTTTATCTCTTTCAATAGACACATGCAAGAGCTCTGGAGGGCGCTTTAGGTGAAGGCTTCTAAAGAGAGTTTTAGTCAGGGATGCGATTTGCAGCCTCCTCCTCTGCATCGGCCCTGTTGGAATTGATCTCTGCAAGGGTTCTGGCAAAATGGGTCCATTCATCGCTGCGAGGCACGGCAGTTTGCTCTCTCGCGTCATATATAAAGATTTGTCATTCAGAGTCTCCCACTGCAATTTCTCTCCCAGAATGAGTCTGGTACTAATGATTTTACCATCAAAAGTACACTGTAAACAGCGATTGCGCATGTTTCTTGCATTTCTCCCGAAGTCACTTATTTTAAAATCAAACTATATATTTTTGAACTAGTTGAAAAGCCCATGTACACAGGCCACAGTGCCACCCAGCAACCTTGGCTGGTGGCCGGATCATCTGTTGTGACTGGTTGCGCTGCAGTCATGCGCAATAGAGACTGCCTGCACCGCTGCTGATACGGAGAGGGGCACTCCGAATTCAGACTGTAGTCTTTTATGCGCACCTTCCTGGGGCCACAAGAGGTCCCAGGAACGTGCGCAGAGAGGACGACGGTCTGATTTCGGAACGCCCCGCTCTGTATCAGCCACAGTGCGAGCAGTCTCTACTGCGCATGACTGCAGCATGTGCAGCCATCTCTACTGTGCATGACGGCTTCTGACAAACATCCTAGCAAATTATTATATAGGATCATATGAAACCTATCAGTGTAACCATATATGGAAATTTAATTGGATTATATATTTACTTAGGAATAATTTTTCCAGCAATAATGCATAGCATAACTCACATTTTCAAGGGTGTGTAATGGGTTATTATATATAGTATGTACAAATGTCAAAATGTACAGATTTACATACTTGGAATACCAACAGTGTGACTTATACTTGTGTGACCAATGTGTAATATATGTGATGGCAACCTCTCAAAGTCCCATTTAAATCAAAGAAGATATTTCTATCTCATCTACTGTGCAACTGGTCTGCATGAGACTTTATGTTTTTACAAATATTGTTTGTAATTATTACACCCCAAATGGACTGTTGTGAATTGTACCGGAAATTTACAATTTATAATCATGATTACAAAGACAAATTGTTATTTTAATGAATCAATATATGTATTCTAAGATATTTATATTTGTACTAAGCAATGAAGTGCATCTGTCTTTAACCCTCCGAGTGCCAACAAGGTAGTCAACACCTTGCAATGCGTTGACTACCTATCTGGTACTGTAAGTTTTAAAAGTCGGTGAAATAAGAGCTTCGCAATGCTTTAGGGATTCCAGTTTCTTAACATGGGCCTGTCACCCACACAAAGGATATGGATAGTTTATTGAAAGAAAGTTAAAGGAGCAGTAAACTTTTTTTATAAAAACACATATTTTACAGAGCTTTTCCTGCTGAATAAAACAAGGTCACTCCCATCACTGTCAGATGTTTTATTCAAAATTTATAGCAGTTTAAATAACCAGGAAGTGAATTTACTGTGTTTACTTCCTGATAGTTCTAAATGACAGGAAGTGACTCAGCAGTTTCTATCATAGTTACATAGTTACATAGTTACATAGTAATTTAGGTTGAAAAAAGACTTGCGTCCATCCAGTTCAACCCTTTTCCTATTCCTGTTTACCATCGCTGACCCAAAAGAAGGCATCTGACTCCAAATGGCAATCAGATTTCTCCCTGGATCAACAAGCCCTAACTAAATATTAATCCCAATACTAACGTGCATAGCCCTCTATATTATGCTCTTTTAAATAAGTATCCAGGCCCCTTTTAAAAGCATCTAATGTATTTGATAGCACCACCTCCTCCGGAAGTGCATTCCATACCTTTATTGTCCTTACTGTAAAGAAACCCTTCCGCTGTTGTAGACTAAATCTCCTTTCCTCAAGTCTAAGCGGGTGGCCCCTTGTCCTGTGTACTGTTCTGTTAATGAACAGGTCTTTTGAAAGCCCTTTATATGGGCCTTGAACATATTTATATAGTGTTATCATATCCCCTCTAAGACGCCGTTTCTCTAGTGTGTACAAGTTTAACTTTTCTAGCCTCTCTTCATAACTAAAACTTTCCATTCCCCTTACTAGTTTTGTAGCCCTCCTCTGCACTCTCTCTAGTTCCATAATGTCCTTCTTCAGAAAGGGCGCCCAGAATTGAACAGCATATTCTAGGTGGGGTCTTACCATGGACCTGTAAAGAGGCATAATTATATCTTCCTCCCTTGAGTCAATACCCCTTTTAATACATGCCAATATCTTATTGGCCTTTGCAGCTGCCAGCTGGCACTGCATGCTACTGCAAAGTCTATTGTCTACCATTACTCCTAAATCCTTTTCATTAGTAGATTTCCCCAGAGAAACACCATTTAAACTATATGTTGCATTTTTATTATTATACCCAAAATGCATAACTTTACACTTGTCTATATTGAATCTCATTTGCCATTTGCCTGCCCAGTTACTCAATTTGTCCAAGTCCTCTTGTAATGAAGACACATCCAGTTCAGACTTTATTACCTTACTTAATTTTGTGTCATCGGCAAACACTGATACATGGCTTCCTATGCCCTCTGGGAGGTCATTAATAAACAAATTAAAAAGAAGAGGACCCAGGACAGATCCCTGAGGCACTCCACTTATCACGTTTATCCAACTGGAGAACTTGCCATTTACTACCACTCTTTGCATTCTATCTTTCAGCCAATTTCCAATCCACTCACAAACATTTTGCCCTAGTCCTATTTCATTCAATTTGTACAGTAACCTCTTGTGTGGAACCGTATCAAATGCCTTGGCAAAGTCTAAATAGATCACGTCAACCGCCTCTCCCTCATCTATATTATTACTTACTTTTTCATAAAATGCGATCAAGTTCGTTTGACAAGACCTATCTTTCACAAAGCCATGTTGGCTATTGCTAATGATATTCCTGTTCCAGCAGAATTCTTGAATATATTCCCTTAGCAACCTTTCAAACAGCTTCCCTACCACAGATGTCAAGCTTACGGGTCTGTAATTTCCTGGCTGGGACTTTGATCCCTTTTTAAATATGGGCACCACATCTGCTTTACGCCAATCCATGGGCACCATACCAGAAATAAAAGAATCCCTGAAAATCAGATATATCGGTCTGGCCAGGGTCTGGCCTAGCTCCCTAAGTACCCGTGGGTGTATACCATCTGGCCCCGGAGCCTTGTCTACCTTGACACCATTCAATTGTTTTAACACTTTTTCTTGTGTTAGCCAGTCCCATGCTTGCTGTGCCTGTTCTGTAAAAGTAGTTTGCAGATTCTTGTCCAATGCGTCTTCCTTGGTAAAAACAGAAGAAAAGAAATTATTTAAAATATCTGCCTTCTCTCTGTCACCTTTGACCATCTCACCCGTTTCAGCTAACAAGGACCCAACATTATCAGACTTTAATTTTTTGCCATTAATGTATTTAAAGAATTTTTTTGGGTTGCTTTTGCTCTCCTTAGCAATATTTTTTTCATTCTCCAGTCTAGCTAATTTAATAGCCTTTTTACAGGTTTTGTTGACATTTTTGTATTCTGCAAATGCCTCTGCTGATCCCTCAGCTTTGTAATGTTTAAATGCCGCTTTCTTGTTATTTATTTCATGAATTACTTTACTGGTTAGCCACATTGGTTTCAATTTGCTTCTTTTGTATTTGTTTCCAACAGGGATAAATTTATATGTGTATTTTTGCAATATTATTTTGAAGGCATTCCACTTACCTTCTGTGTTTTTTCCTGAAAATATTTTATCCCAGTCAACGAGACCAAGGGATGAATTAAACCTGCTAAAGTTGGCCTTTTTAAAATTCAGTGTTTTGGTGGAACTCATATCAACTTGTTTTTTTGAATTAATCTCAAACGATACCATGTTATGGTCACTATTCCCCAAGTGCTCCCTTACTTGGATGTTAGAGATAAGTTCTTCATGGTCAGTTATTACCAAATCCAGACATGCATTCCCTCTGGTTGAGGTCTGCACTAGTTGTGACAAAAAATTGTCATTCAACAAGTTCAGAAACTTGCTGCTTTTAGCAGAGTTAGCTATTCCATTTTTCCAGTCTATTTCTGGATAATTAAGATCCCCCATAATTATAGTTCTCCCTATTTGGGAAGCCTTTTCTATTTGCATTAATAGCTGTGTTTCTTCAAGGTCACCAATGTTTGGTGGTTTATAACAAATACCCACTAATATTTTCTGGGCAGTTTTATCCCCAGTGACTATTTCAACCCACAGGGATTCCACATGTTCACTACTGTCCTCACATATATCTTCCCGCAATTGAGGCAATAATGCTGGTTTGATATACAGACAGACCCCACCACCTCTTTTGCTTGACCTATCTTTTCTAAATAACATGTAGCCCTCTAAATTGATTGCCCAATCATGTGTGTCATCCCACCATGTTTCTGTTATGCCTATCAAGTCATAGTTTTCAATTTCAGCTACCAGCTCCAGTTCCCCTATTTTACCAGTTAAACTTCTGGCATTTGCAAGCATACAATTTATGCCACTGCTGTGTTCCATTTGTGATTTAATTTTGTTGTGGCTTATAGTCTTCTCCCTATCATCTGTACTAACCCCGCCCCCAGATCCTCCCACCTGGTTATTAACTACATGGCCTTCCCTTTCTATACTATCTATCCCAGTATTTATTGGCCCCTCCCCCCCCCTTCCTAGTTTAAAATCTCCTCCAACCGTCTGGTAATCCTCTCCCCAAGCACTTGAGACCCTCTTGCATTCAGGTGCAATCCATCCCTGCTATAGAGATTGTACCCCAAAGCAAAATCAGCCCAGTGCTCTAAAAACCCAAAGCCCTCCTTCTTACACCAAGACTTCAGCCATGCATTGAGCTCCCTAATCTCCCGCTGTCTCTCTGGCGTAGCGCATGGCACAGGTAGTATCTCTGAGAATACTACCTTGGAGGTCCTGTTCCTAATCTTACTGCCTAAATCCCTAAAATTACCTTTTAGGACTCTCCACCTTCCTCTAACTTTGTCATTGGTACCAATATGCACCAAGACAGCTGGATCCTCTCCAGCCCCTCCCAAAAATCTGTCCACCCTGTCTGCAACATGCCGAACCCGGGCACCCGGGAGACAGCAAACCATTCGGTTGCTGCGATCAGAGCCACAGATTACCCTATCTGTTCTCCTAATAATAGAGTCCCCTACCACCACAACCTGCCTAGGCTTCACTTCCCTCTGGATCCCCTCTGTGCTAGAGGAGCTGTTCTCCCGGCTGTTAGGGAGAACAGTCTTCTCCAGCAATTCCACTTCTGGGTTTGCCTCCCCAACATCTTTACTTAAATGAGCAAATTTGTTTGGATGGAAAAACTCAGGACTGGCTGCCCTCTTCCTCTTCCCTCCCCCACTGCAACCACTTCTAACTGTCACCCAGCTATGTGCCTGGTTCCCTTCTAGCTGATCTCCTCCCTCTTTGCTAGGTGACCCAGCTAGACTCTGCTCCGTTAGCAAGAGACTCCTCTCAAGGTTGTCAATGTCTCTCAATGTTGCAATATGACTCTCTAGAGCTCCAATCTGAGCTTCTAGAAGGGCCACTTGCTCACATTTGCTACAGCGGTATGGACCCTGGAACTGCTGTTCCAAGCATGCATACATATGGCATGATGTGCACTGAGTGAGATCTCCAAACTTGCTCATCATGTATGGTGCAAACGTGAGTTCCTAAAATGTAAACAATTAATTTACCTGTGTTGCACTACCTCCTGTGTTTCACCAACTGCTGTGTTTCACCAACTGCTCACTTATTCCAGAGCACTTAGTAAAGAGCACGCTCTATTTGTGAGCAAGCTCTGTGAGTTCTGTACTTAGATTTATACAGGCCTACACAGGGGATTGTTCACAAACCCCACCCTTAATTAATTACACACTCTCAGAAAAATACAACCTTTTAAACTTTTAACCCTTTAACCTTCTTACTGCAGGTTAGAATGTCAACACAAAAAACACTTTTTCCAATGCTGGGATGTCCAACTGTTCAATTCAAATTACTCCAGAACACACTTGAGCTTGTGAGCAAGATCTGTGAGTCCTGTACCTAGATTTATACAGGCCTACACAGGGGATTGTTCACAAACCCCACCCTTAATTAATTAATTACACACACTCCCAGAGAAAAACACAACCTTTTAAACATTAACCCTTTAACCTTCTTACTGCAGGTTAGAATGTCAACACAAAAAACACTTTTTCCAATGCTGGGATGTCCAACTGTTCAATTCAAATTACTCCAGAACACACTTGAGCATTCTGTGGAGAACTGTATGTCACTGACAGGAAATCTAATTAGAATTTGACCACTAGAGGGCATTGCTAATGTAAATAAACATGGGTTTAAACTGTAATAACTCTGAAAATATAAATCTCTCGGCAGTGGGAGTTCCCTTATCTTACTCAATAGGAAAATCCCTACAATATATATTTATTCATAAAAAAAGTTTACTGCTCCTTTAAAACAACCTATATATTGTGCTTGCCATCTTTTTTGGGGTGTATGTATTGTGTGTTAATATTTGGTGTATATTGTGTGTGTGCGGCGTGTTTGTATATAGCGTGTGTCTTGTGGGCATTGTGTGTATAGTGTATGTTTGTGTGTATTGTGTGTGTAGTATATGTGTGTAGTTTGTATATAGTGTTTATGTGTGTGTGGTGTGTGTATTATTATGTGTATAGTGTATGTTTGTGTGTGTTGTGTGCATTTGTGTCTGTGTTGTATGAGTGTATTATGTGTAGCGTGTGTTGCCTATTGTGTGTTTTTGTGTGTATTCTGTGTGTTGTGCATATTGTGTGTGTGTTATACATAGTAACATAGTAATTTAGGTTGAAAAAAGACTTGCGTCCATCTAATTCAACCCTTTTCCTATTCCTGTTTACCATCGTTGTATTTACCATGTGTTGTATTGTGTATAATGTGTGTGTTTTGTGTATATGTGCTGTGTTTTGTGTATTGTGTGTTTTCTGTACATTGTGTATGTGTATTGTGTAACAGAGTAAATTAGGTTGAATAATGACACAAGTCCATCAAGTTCAACCTTTGTCTCATAAACCAGAAAAATGAAAATTATATAAGCCTTCCTGCCTCTAAAATGAGAATTAGTCTATTTACTGGAACTTCCTGTTTTACCTACTAATACACAGTATAACCCTGTGTTTTCCCTCTTAAAATAAATGCATCTAATCTACTCTTAAATGTATCCATTGTATCTGCCATTACCAGAGAAATATTAAAGGGATAGTAATGTTTCATAATAAAAGCAGCTCTAATTAATCATCATAGTATTTGGACTTTGGAGAGTGTTATTTCAATTCTGTCAGAGTTGTAGTTCAAGAGTAATTCAATGACAAAGTATCCCCCTCCCGTCCCTTTTACTGATGTAACACTGCTCAGCCAGAGCAGAAGGGAGGTGCCCAGGTAGACTGCAGAGAGGGACAATCTTCAATTAAGATAAGGGAAAGACCTGAAAAACTTGTCAAGGGGGGCAGGGATTTCATTGTTCTCATAGGAAGAAGATTGTCCCCTTCTGTTATCTGTCTGGTCTATGGACTGCATTCCACATCTGAGAAGAGATGGCTTACACTAGGTAAAAGGGGCGGGAGGGGAAACTTTGCTTGTGAATATCTCTCCAACCATAAAGGTTTGAGAGATAAGACTTGTATCATTCTTCATGTTTTTTTAATGCCTACAAAATAAAATAAAGTTAAAATGAAGTATTACTATCCCTTTAAGGCATCATAAGGCCCTAGGCAAGGTACCAGTTTGGGGCCCCACATCTCTTGATCCAGTCCTTCTGACAATGAGTGCTGCTAGCAGGTACAGATATTGTGGCTTTAATAGAAGTGTGAGCAACTGGATGATGCTGGTCTTTTTCATCCAAAAGGGCATATGACACAAGATGTTAACCCCTTAGTGACCGTCTGCTCGCGCACGCGGCCGGCACTTAATGACGTTTTTTTTTTTTTTTTCGCATTTTAGCGAATGACTTCCTGGACTTACCAGGTACATCATCTGTCACTAAGTGACATTTTCACATGACGTACCTGGTAAGTCCATTGTCGGAAAGGGGTTAAAGGAAGCAACAGCAGGGCCTCTCTCTGTGACTTCTCACTTGCAGGCAGGACCCCTCATATTGCCATGGGCCCTAGGCAGTAGGTCCCATGGCCCTAGGTTGCTATAATGGATAATCTGGCTCTGGCCATTACCACATCCTTGGGCAAAGAATTCCACAATATAACAGACCTTACTGTAAAAGAAACCCTTCTTCTGCTGAAGTTGAAATCTATTTTCCTCTAATCTTAAGGGGTGACCCCTAGTTATTTGAGCAGGCCTTGGAATGAAACTCTCACTAGAGAGACTTGAATTTTGAAGTAAGTAAATGGTATTTTAGCAGCAGATAGCACCGGGAGAGGGAGGGAAGGGATCTGGCAGGCTTAATTTTTATTTTTTATAAAAAAACTCTCGGGTATAATACGCACCCCCCCACTTCACATAAGGTGAAGTGTGGTAAAATTGTGTGTATTATACCCGAGATTTTATGGTAAGTGCATTGGGATTTTTTCTTCCCAAATGCATAACTTTACACTTTTCCACATTAAATTTCATACGCCATTTGGTTGCCCAGTCTGCCATTTTATGTAAATCCCTCTGTAGAGAACAAACCTTGTGTTCCACATTTATTACCCTACAGAATTTAGTAAATAAGAAACAAATTCCCCTTAAGGAGGGAGGGGGAGGCTGCGCTCTCAATCCTATGAAGGGTAATAATAATAATAGACGAGAAATGTGGACAATATAATAAAAATAAATAAAATGAAAGGAAATAAAAAAAGAACTTGGTGCTACTTTTCTCTAAAAGGTGGATGAGTGCAATTTACCAAATAAAAACAAACATAAAGGAAAAAAAAAACCCATAAAAAACTGGAAAATTGAAAAGAGCACCAATATCTTAGAATGAAAATGTATATATATATATATATATATATATATATATATATATATATATATCCTATATAATAATTTGCTAAATCGTGTGTAACGCCGCGGCATGTGCAGTAGACACTGTTGCGCGTGCTGCGGTCATGCGCAGTAGAGACTGCCCGCGACGCTGCTGATACAGAGCTGGGCACTCCGAAGGAGCGTCCAGCTCTGTATCAGCCGTAGCTCGGGCAGTCTCCACTGCGCGTGACTGCCCCGCGACCGGGTGGCAGCGGCACTGTGGCCCGTGTAACGGGCTGTTCATCTAGTATTTATATATTTATTTAAAGGGATAGTAATACTTGAAAACTTTTAAATTTAATTAAATAGATATTTTAAAAATACATTAATTGTGCCAAAAGGTTTGGGAGATATAAGTCTGCAAAGTTCCCCCTTCCCTCCCCTTATGCTGACGTCAGTTTTCAAACTCGTAGATGGAGATCTCAGTCCATAGACTGTCCTGCGGCTCTTCAGCAGAGCCATGATCGCAGTAGTTACAAAGAAAAACTTAATCTGAACGGTCTACAACATGTGCTTGCAAACCAGGCACACGTTGTAGACCTTTCAAATGAAGACAGAGACGGAGATTGCAGTCCATAGACTGTCCTGCGGCTCTTCAGCAGAGCCGTGATCGTGGTAGTTACAAAGAAATACTTCATTTGAACAGTCTACAACATGTGCATGCAAACCAGGCACACGTAGACCGTTCAAATTAAGTATTTCTTTGTAACTACTGCGATCACGGCTCTGCTGAAGAGCCGCAGGACTGTCTATGGACTGCGATCTCCGTCTCTGAGTTTGAAAGCTGACGTCAGCACAAGGGGAGGGAGAGGGAACTTTGCAGACTTATATCTCCCATACCATAAAGGTTTGGGAGATGGAAAATGGCACAATTAATGTATTTTTAAAATATCTATTGAATTAAATTTAAAAGTTTTCAAGTATTACTATCACTTTAAATACAATAATACTCTAAGGAGGGTACCCTCATAAAGGTAATACAAAGTTACAATGCATAAAATACCATAGTAATGTTAAAACCAATGAAGTATCTCAGTCTATATATTATAGTCTGGAATATATCCATTGAAATGTTACTGTATATCTATGGCTGGTAATGGATTTAAAAGTCTTAAGGCCAGTGAATCATTACCTTACCAGGTATCAATGTCCACTCCTGTCCTTTACTATAATATTACCACTTTATAGGTGGAAAGTATTTCTTGAAATGTTTGAGATAGTTTGAGATAGTTCACTGTTTTTAACATTACTATGGTATTTTATACATTGTAATGTTGTATTACCTTTATGAGGGTACCCTCTTTAGAGTATTATTGTATTTAAATAAATATATATTTATACATTTTCATTCTAAGATATTGGCGCTGTTCTCTATTTTCCCGTTTTCTACATAATTTAGTGTCATCTTTAAATATTGAAATTTTGATTTCTATATCTATTTCCAAGTCATTTATAAACATGTTAAAAAATGAACCAAGTACTGAACCAAGAGCTGTATATTGTGTTTGTATTGTGTTGTATTGGGTGTATTGTATGTGTGAGATTATGTGCGTATTGTGTGTGTGTTGTGTGTCTATTGTGTGTTTATGTAAATGTGCTGTGTGTGTGCATTGTCTATGCATTGTATGTGTGTATTGTGTGATCTGCGTCTGTTGTGTGTATTGTGTGTATGTGTGTTTTGTGTATCGTATTTTGTGTATATTGTATGTGTATTTTGTGTGTCTATTGCAAGTTTTGTGTAACGTGTGTGTACCCTGTGTCTATTGTATGTGTATTGTGTATTTTTGTGTACTGTGTGCTTTGTGTATATTGTGTGTTTGTGTGTATTATGTGTTTATTCTGTGTTGTGTGTGTGTCTGGTGTGTGTATATTGTGTGTGATCATAATAGCATCTCCTTGCAGAGATTTTCACATTATACCCCCAGGGCACTACTGCCAAAATCCCACCCCCATGCTTACACCAATGGGAAAGGCAGTATAGAGGTGATTTGCATAACTCCTCCTTAATGCTGTCCCTGGGGATGTGTCCATGAGTAAAGATAATAATTAGCAAGATCTTTACACAAATGTAATGTATAAAGGAAGAGAAAAGATCATGTAAAACTGACAGCACAGTGCCACCTGTCTCCAAACACTTTCACTTGCAACATGATAATTATAGGTTAAATGCTTGCACTCTCTGAAGTTCTTCTTAATCTTACATCCACCCTGTTGGCAGATATGCAACTAGTAACATGATAATTAAATGTATTTTTATAACCGCTGATTATATGTCTTTGCATCTCAAGCATTTATTATATTCATCATGTGACCTAATGATATTGCTTTACATAAACAGACAGAGCTTAACCCTCTGATTGCCAGAGGGGTGCTCAACGCATTGCTTAGCAATGCGTGGCGTACCTCACTGGCACTCAAAGGGTTAAAACAGCAACTACAATGGTTCTCAATATACATGACAAAGGCAAATCAAAAGCAAGTGGTGACTGGCAAAAAAACAGAGCGTTTCGCCTCTCGTGGCAGATTCCTGAAGAAGTGCTCTTTTTCACTTCATATTTTGCTTGTCAGGAAGCTGAACATTATGATTAGTGATGAGCGAGCATGCTCGGCCGAAGCTCGGTTCGGCTCAAGCATCGCTCTGCCCGGCACATGGCGGTACTCGTACGAGTACCGCATGTGCTTGCCCGCCATGTTCGGGTCTCCTCCCCGCACGTTTCGCGGCTGCTGCGCAGCCAATAAACGTGCGGGGAGGCTCTGACATCAGTGTAATGCCAGAAGCCATGTTGGCTGCTGGCATTACACTGATTGGCTGGCCAGAACCCGTGATTGGGTGCTGTATAGCACCCGACGCGTGAGTTCGGCTCATTCTTAGCCAGGGAGAGATGCGCTTAGGCAGGGAAAGTCAGTGTAGGGAGAATAAAATTGTTGAAACTCTTTCAAGACCCAAAAGTCCTTTTTAGGACTGTTGTGTGTGGGGGCAGCATTTATATTTTGTTTGGGGGGGCACAATTTCCTTTTTTTTGTGGGGGGGATATTTGAAAGGTGACATATAATACTAGATGCACAGGAAGTCAGTGTAGGGAGAATAAAATTGTTCAAACTCTTTCAAGACCCAAAAGTCCTTTTTAGGACTGTTGTGTGTGGGGGCAGCATTTATATTTTGTTTGGGGGGGCACAATTTCCTTTTTTTTGTGGGGGGGATATTTGAAAGGTGACATATAATACTAGATGCACAGGAAGTCAGTGTAGGGAGAATAAAATTGTTGAAACTCTTTCAAGACCCAAAAGTCCTTTTTAGGACTGTTGTGTGTGGGGGCAGCATTTAATTTTTTTTGGGGGTGGCAGAATTTCATTTTTTTGTGGGGGGGGGGACATGTTCTAAGGTGACATTGTACTAGGTGCACAGGGACAAATATTTCACAGTGCAGTGACAAGCTGACATATTCTGTTAGGTGCACAGGGCCAATGATTTTACAACGCAGCGACAAAAAGAGCCATTTTAAACGTGTGCCTAGCCATAGATTATTGTCACATTCTGTTTAGTGTGCAAATTCACAAATTAACGTCACATATTCCGTTCACTGTGCCTAGCCGCAGATTAGCGTCACATTCTGTTTAGTGTGCCTAGCCGCAGATTAGCGTCACATTCTGTTTCGTGTGCCTAGCCGCAGATTAGCATCACATATTGTTTAGTGTGCCTAGCCGCAGATTAACGTCACATATTGTTTAGTGTGCCTAGCCGCAGATTAGCGTCACATATTGTTTAGTGTGCCTAGCCGCAGATTAGCGTCACATATTGTTTAGTGTGCCTAGCCGCAGATTAGCGTCACATATTGTTTAGTGTGCCTAGCCGCAGATTAACGTCACATATTGTTTAGTGTGCCTAGCCGCAGATTAGCGTCACATATTGTTTAGTGTGCCTAGCCGCAGATTAGTTTTTATCTTCCTTTTTGTGTGTTTTACGGTCAGTCTGTAAAAATGGCGTACTACGGGCGAAACATCGTTCCCAGCAGCGACGTTGGAGTCCAAGATGCATCCAGACATCCTCCCTATGCTGTCCCTGAACCATTTCTGTGGTGTTTCCATAATTTTCTGACCTTTTCCTATGAACCAGGCACCCTCCCCTCATCAGAGCAGGGGGTGCCTGGTGTAATGCTCGAGTCCTCCCATTGACTTCAATGGGGCTCGGGTGCTCGGCCGAGCACTCGAGCCTCCGGGGGTGCTCGGCCAGAGCACCCGAACACCCGAGCATCGGGGTGCTCGATCATCACTAATTATGATATATTAACCTAAATTCCTTACTGAGTAAAACAGGACTTTTCATCCACCCTTGCAGTACCTATTTAATACACTGGTGTGAGCGTCCACATATCTGAAACAGATCCAAAAGCCTGTCTCCAGCAAACATTTCAAAGCTTACACTGTTTTCATGACATTCCCAGAATTCCGTGCAACAGAAACATGCACATGGAGAATAGCATGCAATCACTTTTTAGATTCTAAATATGGTTCCCATAACTTATGCTTGCTGTTTTAAAGAGGCAGTAAAGGTTCAATATAAAAACATTTTAAAGGGTTAGTAATGTCTGATTTTAATAAAATGCAATATTGTAGATATTATTAAAATAAATCTACAATACTGCATTTTATTAAAATCTGGATTTAACTCACAAGTTAGCGGTGTTCTGTCACAGCCATCCTGAGCTTGTCTGTGGTGCAAGATGGGCCGCAGACATATGCTGACCATCTCCTTTAGCTATCTCTGCCCACCCCCAGCTACTACACTTCATGTTCTGATAGGTGAGGCAAGCAGTGAGGCGAGGGAGCGCTGTCAATCATGCTCTACATAGACAAGATGGCAGAGCTCGCATCAATCCTTCATAGAAATAGAGCATGTTACAAGAATCAGATGCATCTATCGCTGGTAACACAGTCCGTTTTGGACTAAGGCAGCACTGTAAAATTATCGGGGGTGGGGTTTAATAACAGATGACAGTTCCTCTTTAAGTGAAGTATTTAAGTGGCCTGAAATTGTACAGTGGCGCTGTTGCCACACCATCCTATGGCCAGCTCCAATTAGTTGACCATAAATCTCTATAGAATGGGGTGGCAACAGCACCACTGTAAGATTTCAGGCCACTGAAATGCTGCACTTATCGCTTTCAAGTTTGAGCTGTAATAACTTTGGAATAAAACACCTCTCAGCAGAGGGACCGCCCTTGATTTATTCAGGAGGATAAATCCTACGATAAATTTAGTTCTTAACATATTATGTGTTACTATCGCTTTAACTGGTTTAATAGGTTTATCCTAAAATGGAATTATGTGGGTTTATTGGTAGAATAGCTTTATCTAAAAGTGAAAATATCTGGATTTATCAGTTTAATTGGTTTACCCTTTGGCTGTGTGAAAGGCACCCATATATCTCATTCTGTTAACCCTTTGAGTGCTAGAGAGGTATCAAGTCACTAAGCGGTGATAAAGAGGTGATGAAGTGGAGATGACTTCTCCTGTGATCTCATATCTCCAGTTCCTATGTTATTCTATGGAGCCAATGCACTAAGATTTCTTCAGCTCTGGAGATCTTATTGAATTGGCTCCATAGAAAAACATAGGAACTGGAGAAGTGATAAACTGGAGAAGTCATCTCTACTTTATCACCTCTTTATCACCACTTAGTGAATCTCCCCCATTGTGTGATATTGTGTTGGATACCTATCTGGCACTCAAAAGGTTAAACAAAACAATAATAATATTTAAGGAGGAGCTAAAACCTCAGTACCTCTCCCCCACCCTTACTTTACAATGACCATAAAATCATAATGGACCCTACGAATCCTTCTTTTGTATCTTTGTTCAAGATATATCATCGTCAATACATCTTGGATGTCCTATACGTGGAGGGAGACAGTTAATGGTAGTTTTTTCAGTTTGAAGCAGGAAGAGTGCATGACCTACTTAACCCTTTAAAGGGATAGTAATGTTTCACAATAAAAGCAGCTCTATTTAATCTTCACAGAATTTGGACCATGGAGAGTGTTATTTCAATACTGTCAGAGTTGTAGTTCAAGAGTAATTGAATGATAAAGTATCCCCCTCCGGCCCCTTTTACGGATGTAACACTGCTCACCTCAGAGCAGCAAGACTGTCCGGATGGATCACAGAGAGGGACAATCTTCAGTGATCATAAGGAAAAAGCTGTCAAGGGGGCAGGGTTTTCCTTATGTTCACAGTAAGAAGATTGTCCCTTGCTGTGATCTGTCTGGTAAAGAGACCAGATTCCACATCTGAGGGGAGGTGACTTACACTAGGTAAAAGGGGCGGGAGGGGGAAACTTTATCATTCAATTACTCTTAAACTACAACTCTGACATTACTATCCCTTTAAACTTGTTAATTGTTACTGGTTTGGCCTGGCATAAGCTTGTTTTTGTTTGAGCATGTAAGGGGTTGTTTGGGGAGGGCTGGCGTGGGGAGAAGGAGGGGCAGTTATCCCCTTGGATGGTCATATATCCGTGCTTATGAGTGACTGCTGTAAATGATGCTACACTAGTGATACCACAGAGCTTACAATTGAAATGGAGCTACACGATACCACAGAGCTATAATCCAAATAGAGCTGCACCAGTAGTTTAACCCATTTCTCTTGTAAGTTCTATGGTATCACTAGTGTACACACATTTCAGTTATAAGCAATGTGGTATCTCTTGCCTTACGTCATTAATTAATTAATGCCAATTTTAAAATAAAGAAAAGGGAGTGGAGTGGGACAGTGTGCTGGAACGATTGTAGAAATGGGCCACTTGATTATATTTTGCCCCCCAGGACAGAAGTTACCAACCTTCCCCAGGTAAAATAGGATTGGGTGCAAGGATGTTTATTGGTAGGATATGCTCTATCTATGTTTGGAGATGTTAACTGTACTACTGATTAATAAATTGCCTGTTCATACCCAACTAGCATGTTGGTGTGAACTTTCTCATAGCCTATTCCTTCTGCATGTTTATACACACAAGTCCTATAACTTTACATTTGATGTTATTAATAACTAATGGTGGTAATACTATCTGTTTAATGGACTTGCAATACCAGTCAAACATTCTTTAAAGGGATGAGACATTGTGGCTCTCACTATGACATATTTAGATGATTTGGCTTTTAAAAAACATTAAAACTGCAAGCGTGATGATATTTGAAATAAGAACAAATTGTTTAATGGAACACCTACATATTATGTTGGGTTATCTCATTGTAAACATTTTGTATTTCCAGCTAACATCTATGATATTAGTTGTTTTATGTTATAACAGTAAAATCCAATCCTAAATTTGTTTTTAAATAATTCTCTGGCACTCAAAAGGTTACTGATGTTCAGAGAGTCCTCTTCAGCCACCATTTGGATGATTTTGTTCTGATGAGAAATGAGAGTTAGTTCAGTTACAATATTGACATTAGTACCCACCGATTTTCTATTCAGGAAAGCAGTTGATAGTACCGAAAATAGTAACATAGTCTAAGAGGTTGAAAAGAGACATGCGTCCATCAAGTCCAGCCCATGCCAAATCACCCCTGTTGATCCAGAGGAAGGTAAAAAGAAAACCCTGAAGCCATTTCCAATTAAGCCCCAAGTGGGTCAAAAAATCCTTCCTGACTCCAAATGGCAGTCAGATTGTTCCCTGGATCAACAACCTATCTGAATTGAAGCCATCTGTCATAATTCTCAATATTGTTCTGTGCTATATAGGTATTGCTTTTTTTAAACCAGTTACAGTATCTTCAACCACAGTATGCCAAGGAAAAGTATTCCATAGCTTTACTGCCCTTATAGTAAAAAAACCCTGCCTCTGTCTTAGTCGAAAGTGCCTTTCCTCTAGTCTTAATGGATGACCTCTTGTTCTTAGCTCAGCTCTTTGCATAAATAATTAATTGGCTAGTTCTTTGTATTAACCTTGAATATATGTGTAAATGGTATTGATATCACCCTTAGACGTCTCTTCTCTAATGTAAACAAACCCAGTTTGGCTAGTCTCTCTTTGTAACTCAGATCCTCCAATGTGTGCATTATACAATATATAGTTAAAGAAATATCTAAAACTAAAAGAGGGCTATCTCATTTTAAATGTAATTTATTACCAGTTAGTATCTGCAATAAAATAGATATTTTATGTTATATCCATAAAATCCAGGGCCAGATTTCCATTCCCCACACCCTTAGAAATGAGAAAAAAAAAACAAAAAAAAAGCTTTAACGCCTAGATTGCTAGAGCGATCTCCGATGCATGGGACTGCATGTCCCAGATTGCCAGGGACAGTACTGGGACCACAAGGAAACTTCTTGTAGTCCCGGATTTTAATTGTGTATCCCTTGTTCCGGGCAGCCCCTTTCTGGAACCTAGAGTATTGTGTACAGTATTGGAGACCCCATCTCCAGAAGGATATAGATACTATAGAGTATTGTGTACAGTATTGGAGACCCCATCTCCAGAAGGATATAGATACTCTAGAGTATTGTGTACAGTACTGGAGACCCCATCTCCAGAAGGATATAGATACTATAGAGTATTGTGTACAGTACTGGAGACCCCATCTCCAGAAGGATATAGATACTATAGAGTATTGTGTACAGTACTGGAGACCCCATCTCCAGAAGGATATAGATACTATAGAGTATTGTGTACAGTACTGGAGACCCCATCTCCAGAAGGATATAGATACTATAGAGTATTGTGTACAGTACTGGAGACCCCATCTCCAGAAGGATATAGATACTATAGAGTATTGTGTACAGTATTGGAGACCCCATCTCCAGAAGGATATAAATAGTCTAGAGATAATTCAGAGAAGGGCTACTAAAATGGTGACTGGTTTACAGGAGAAGAAATATCAGGATAGACTAAAGGATCTGAACATGTATAGACTGGAGGAGAGAAGAGAGAGAGGGGATATGATAGACACATTCAAATACATGAAGGGATTCAAAGGATTAAAACTGTTAGGACGAGAGGTCTAAAACTAGAGGGACACAGGTTTAGACGTAATGTAAGAAAGTTTTACTTCACTGATAGGGTAGTAGATACTTGAAATAGCCTACCAGCAGAAGTGGTAGAGGTTAATACAGTGAAGGAATGTAAGCATGCATGGGAAAGGTATAAGGCTGTCCTTAACATAAGAAAAGACCAAGAAACAAATAAGGTTTGAGGTTTTTACAGTAGGAAAATGGGCAGACTAGATGGGCTGAATGGTTCTTATCTGCCGTCAAATTCTATGTTTCTATGTTTAACCCCTTAGTGACCAGCCGCATGCGCGTGCGGCCGGCACTTAACGACGGGGTTTTTTTTCCCCATTATAGCGAATTACTTCCGTGACTTACCAGGTACGTCCTCTGTCACTAAGTGACATTTTTGTGTGACGTACCTGGTAAGTCCATTGTCGCGATGGGGTTAATTGGAGATGCTGTTTTTTGTGAAACATTACTATTCCTTTAAATGAGTTTGTGTAGTCAGTGCTATATAGACACTATTTATTGTGTTTGTGCAGTTTGAAATAAGAGACACAAGATAATTTAGTTAATTTATTGTAATATCCGCAGCTCTTCTGTGCAGAAAGGCTGTTATCTTATCTTGGGCTGTTTACAGACATTACAGCCCTATCACTTCCATCATTTCTCAAACCCCTATAGAGGAAACAATGTCTTCCCTCATAAAGTATATGAGAGACTCACTGGATCTTTGGACACAGAAAAAAGGAAAATTAGTACAGATTCAACAGGGTGTTTTCAGTTTATATAAACCCAGATTATTTTTAGATTTTAGTGGTCATTTCACTCCAATGTAGTTTATATAAACCCAGATTATTTTTAGATTTTAGTGGTCATTTAACTCCAATTCTAGCAACCAAGGGGTTAAACCATTATTGTCTCTTTAACGATATTTTACTTGTTTTTTTGTTTTTTTTTTGTTTTTATTAATACTATTTTCGACAGTTGAATTTGTCATGTGTATAGTACCGTTTGAACAATGTAGGGAGTTCATCACTTCAGTGCCAAATGAACATAAAACAGTTTTTACTGCCATCAAGTGGTACAAATATAGCTCTGCAGATTAACCTGGAGGTGACTGTAAAATAAGTCTATTTGAAGACATTTTAAAACTTCCTATTTATTGTGCTAGCCATAGGATTGTAACATAATTTAAAAGACATATAAATCAATGGTAACTGTAGAAAGTTGTATTTTCCCACTATGGTGCAGTTGGCTCACCCCAGAATTATGCCAAGGGGCAGATGTACGAAGGTTTGATAAACAAGCAAATACTGTGTGATGAGAAATGTGACACTGCGTATAAAGCATCTCCTCAAACAATGCACTAAAGATTAGGAATTCATGTTAACTCCTTAAGGACTGGGAAAATCTGAGGTCGTTTTCCCTTAAGGACCGGAGCAATTCTGACCTTTTTGACTATGTCTTTGTTCAACAGTGTTTTTTCCCTCTTAGGCTTTTATTCCACCCCCATAAATTATCTACTGTTTTTTTAAGCATAAATAGGGCTTTCATTTGATTCCCTATTTATATGGATAACCCACCATTCACTTTATTAAAATTAAAAAAAAAGGTAAAAAAAATTTAAAAAAAACACCATTTTTGTTTTTTCTCTTGGGATCAATTGGGCACAAAGGGTTACATTTTTATGGAGACTGCATGAAAAATTGACCTGCATTTAGCCAGCCTCCTGCACCAGCAGTGAAGGGGTTAATACCCCCAACTGCTGCATTTTTTTTAACCACTCTGTGTCTCCCGTCTACTTCTGTCTCCCTTACTTTGAGGGCAAGGGAGACAGAGGCAGACGAGACAGGCACAGACAGCATGCTTTGCATGCTGCCTCTGTCTGTCACTATGCCGGTACATGTGATCGCTGATACGGCGATCGCATGAACCGGAAGAAGGGCTGAGACTGAATGCCCTGGTCTCGGAGCGCTCAGTCTCAGCCTGGATTTAATGATAGCAGCGTGCACGGAGGCATGCTGCTATCATTTAAGCCATGACGGTCCTGGACCGTCATGGGTCGTTAAGTGTATAACAACCCATGACGGTGCAGGACCGTCATGGGTCCTTAAGGGGTTAATGGTTTGAGATATTTGTATTTGCATAATCTGAATACAATGTTTGCTTTGTCGTATAATAGTCTTATAAGGTGTTCGTGTATTGGGTTCACTTTTAAAAGGTCACATGGAAAAGAGCGTGAAACTGCATGGCACATTCACCATGTCCTCATGATAAAAATGGCAACATGAGAATCTCTCACTGCATGAAAGCGCGAGATTCTCATGTCGCGTACTGAAAGGTTGCATTCCTTCCAGATTCTCTTCACTGTTTTTCCCCAAGCCCTTTATCCCTGGCACCTCCACCCCTCAGCCTTGTCCAAGATTAACCCAGGAAGGTCCCTCCTCTCCCTCTCTTACCTTTCTGGACTGCTATGTTGTCATTCATTTCCTGGTCTGCTGCAAATGCCAGACCAGGGAAGCTGACATAGGAAATACGTGGTGAGGCAGTACTCAGTTCTGGCACTCTGCGTCCTACATAATTCCTGTCTCAGCTTACCGAGTTCCACATTTGCTGCAGGCCAGGTGGTAAATTACAAAAGAGCAGTCCCTCCAGGACTCACTGACCTCCAATGCTCAGCCTCATCCAAATTTTACTCCCTCCAGCTCGTTGTCTCACCTCCAGACATACTCGCTCCAGCCACATCAAACTAAACAGCTCACTACATCCAACAGTCTTACTCCCCCCTGCCCCAGCCTTCAGCCTTACTCCTGAAGCCATCAGTCGCACCCCATACCTTACTGCAGCTACCGGGGATGAACGGATTAAAGGTATGCAACGTTTCAGTACACAATATGAGAATCTCTCACTTTCATGTAGTGCAAGATTCTCATGTCACCATTTTTAGCATGGCAACATTGTAAATGAGCCATGTGGTCGCACACTCTTTTGCATTGCAAACTTTTAAAAGGATACCTGTGTATTGTATGTTCCCCTCACTTGAACTACACAAGTCCTTAGAATGTCCCCCTTTTTCCACAACGTGAAGGAACTTTAGTCTACATCACACATTTTTTTTTTGTTGGATCCCTATTCATTATTGTGATTGGTTGCCATAGTTGGTATCTTAGTGTCAACATCCTCTCCATCCTGATTGGAACATTAATATTCCTCCTACACCTGTTGGAACATACAGACTATGGGATCAAATGCCTCCATGATGCATGACTAGCAGGCCGGCATTTGTTGAATAACTATAAGAATTGGAATGCGGTACGTCTCTCAAAAATGGGATGGAGTGTCAGACAGACAGACAGCGAGACTCCGTCACTCCGAGTCTGATCACAGTAAACTGCAAGCAGAGAGGACGCGTTTGCTCCGTCTCTTACTTGTGGTGTTCTCTCTCTCTCAGGCCAAAAAGCCTGCCCCTGAAGTAAATCGTAACGTCCTCTCTTCGACACTCACATTAGTCGTTTTACAGTGTTTACTGTGCTCATTGATTACCATAGAGTCTTATGACTCGTCATCAAATCACAGTGTAAGAGACTCTATGGTAATTTACCATAGACTTGAGAGTCTTAGACAGTTATGAGTCACTCGAGTCATAGGACTCTATGGTGATCAATGAAGCACAGTAAAACCATTAGTGTGACGAAAGGAAGTTCAGATTTACTTTATCTTATGAGAAATTAACAAGCCGCATTGTTTTTTACAAAAAATTAAAAACTATATATAAGTTATATTAAAAACGGGACAAAATTTACATTTATATTAAAAAGAAGGGATGGTCTGGAAATATGAAAAAAAGGTACTGTCCCGTTTAAAATGGTAAATATGGTCATCCTAGTAATTAGGGAAGGTGTAAATACCTCCCTTTTTCCCCTCAAAAGGATTTTACTAACAGTAGGAAGGGTGGTATCACTGCATTTTAATTGCATACAATGCATTGCGTACCCCGCTGGAACTCAAACGTTTAAAGAATATTAAAGTCACTTTTTGTCTTTAAGACATTTTCAGTTCTTCACATCATTGTTTCAACATTTATGGATTTGCTTCTGAAAATACCATCCTCCACTTATCCCCAACCCATGATATGACATTTTTTCATGATGGTGACGTTTTGAACACTTATTTATACACATGCTCTCTGGTGGCTCCCATTCCTGCCTTTTTCAGGTATCACAGCACCATAGCAATCTTTATATATACATATATATATAGAGATATATATATATATATATATAGATAGATATATATGTATAGAAGAGACAGTCTGTTACTGTCTGTAAATGGGCAGAGATAATGATAAAGCCTTGATTAATAGAACAGTAGTGTATGCAAATCTCAGTAAATGAACTGAATTAGTTCCTATTTGCCATTACAAAAAGCTCAAGCAAGATTGATGAAATGCTGTTTACAATGGACAGTGTACACATACATTAAAAATGCACTTTTAGGATTAGATTTTGGGGAAATAAAATTATTTTTTTTTTAACATACACAAGATGGAAATATAATGGGTTAAATAATTTTAACCCTTTGAGTTCCAATGGAGTGTCCAACTCATTGTATAGCAATGCTTTGCACAACCCTGCAGCACTTAAAGGCTTAAAGAGATAGTATTACTTCAAAATTACTATCCCTCATATTGTAGCCCTTAATAAACTGCGTTAAATGACACCAGCGGCATCTCTCAGACCTTTATGGTTTAAGAGATAGCCGCTTTCAAAGTTACCTCTCCCCTGCTGTCAGCGTTCTGCTGCCAGCAGGGGAATCCAGTCCCGGGACAGGCGGAGGCTCTTAAACAGAGCCGATATCTCGTTATGGAAGGAAAACTGATTCATTGAAACAGTCTTCTATGTGTGCTTGGTAACCAAGCACACGTAGAAGACTGTTTCAATGAATCATTTTTCCTTCCATAACGAGATATCGGCTCTGCTGAAGAGCCTCCTCTTGATTCATAGACCGGATTCTCCTGCTGGCAGCAGAACGCTGACAGCAGGGGAGAGGTAACTTTGAAAGCGGCTATCTCTTACACCATAAAGGTTTGAGAAATGCCGCTGGTGTCATTTAACTCAGTTTATTAAGGGCTACAATATGAGGGATAGTAATTTTGAAGTAATACTATCCCTTTAAGCCTTTAAGTGCTGCAGGGTTGTGCAAAGCATTGCTATACAATGAGTTGGACACTCCATTGGAACTCAAAGGGTTAAAATTATTTAACCCATTTTTAGGTGTTCATGTCCCTTTAAGCAATAAAGTTGCAGCTTTCCTTGTGGGACGTATAGTCCCCTATAGTGCGGATGGTTAACTCAAGTTCAGTCTTAGTACTTTAAAGTGATAGTAATGTTTTAAAATAAAAGCAGCTCCAATTAATCTTCATAGTATTTGGGCCATAGAGAGTGTTATTTCACTACTGTCAGAGTTGTAGTTCAACAGTAATTGAATGATAAAGTATCCCCCATCCGCCCCTTTTACTGACGTATCCGGATGGATCACAGAGAGGGGAAATCTTCAGTCAGTATAAGGAAAAACCTGTCAAGGGGGGCAGGGTTTTCCTTATGTTCACAGTAAGAAGATTGTCCCTTGCCCCTTTTACCTAGTGTAAGCCTCCTCCCCTCAGATATGGAATCTGGTCACTTGACCGGACAGATCACAGCAAGGGACAATGACATGTTTTTCAGGTTTTTCCTTATGATCACTGAAGATTGTCCCTCTCTGTGATCCATCCGGACAGTCTTGCTGCTCTGAGGTGAGCAGTGTTACATCAGTAAAAGGGGCCGGAGGGGGATACTTTATCATTCCATTACTCTTGTACTACAACTCTGACAGTACTGAAATAACAGTCTCCATGGACCACATACTATGAAGATTAATTGGAGCTGCTTTTATTTTGAAACATCCTTATGTCTTTAACCTCAATGGGACTGGTGAGCTTAATCCTTTGAGTGCCAGAGGAGTACGCAAGGCATTGCTTGCAATGCCTTGCGTACTCCTCTGGCATTCAAAGGGTTAAAGGAAAAGGAGTAATTATATGCAAATCAATTGTAAAATATAAAATAAAAGTTCCCACTGATTTAAATGGGGCTTGCAACCCATTGAATAGATGCAAGGGGTTAAACGTCTAATTTAAATCGATGGGACTTTTGTTCATCTGGTTTTCTCCATAATGATCCCATTTTTCTTAGTACATCAGAGGGTGTGGCAAGTATGAATAATGTGACATGAATTGCATATTGATGACTAATGCACCAGCGGGATAGTTTTTACATGATCTGATTTGTAATGTTTGATGTTCATTGTGTGATTTAGGTGCAGCAATAAAATGTTATAGCAGTGCAAGCCCAGCCTACATTTGGTGGCATTGATTCCTGACTCCGTCATTCCTAAATCTCTAAGGAAAATAATAACGTTTTCAATGTCAATTAGAGAGGTTTCCAACCTGTGAGTTAAGTTTATTGTCATCACGTATGTCACTGCAGTTAGTTCACTTTGTCCCTGCAAGAGGTCAAGCCTTCAGCACCTTAAAGGGATAGTAATACTTAATTTTATCTTTATTTTATTTTGTAGGCATTAAAAACACATGAAGAACGATATGTCTTATCTCTCAAACCTTTATGGTTTGAGAGATATTCACAAGCAAAGTTCCCCTCCCACCCCTTTTACCTAGTGTAAGCCATCTCTTCTCAGATGTGGAATCCAGTCCATAGACCAGACAGATAACAGCAGGGGACAATCTTCTTCCTATGAGAACAATGAAAGCCCTGCCCCCCTTGACAAGTTTTTAAGGTTTTTCCCTTATCTTAATTGAAGATTGTCCCTCTCTGCAATCTACCTGGGCACCTCCCTTCTGATCTGGCTGAACAGTGTTACATCAGTAAAAGGGGTGGGAGGGGGTTACTTTATCATTCAATTACTCTTGAACTATAACTGACAGAATTGAAATAACACTCTCCAAAGTCCAAATACTATGATGATTAATTAGAGCTGCTTTTATTATGAAACATTACTATCCCTTTAAAAATGTCATAAATAGGTTTTTATTTGTGCCTTCAAACTATGGGCTGGATTTCACTGCAGGTTATCATTTTTTCACTGATTTTGTCTAAGATCCCCCCCCATAGTCATCAGCAGGAATTTGTGTGATTCCAGCTGCAATGAAATCCAGCCCTGTGTTTGAATTAGTGAGTAGGATCACAAACTGTATTCCATGTCATCACAGGGTTTCCTAAGGAAGTAAAAGGGGTTTCTCAGAACATATTTCAGTAAAGGAGGATATGTGAGCAAGACTGGAGTGTCCGACAGTGTTTGTGTGGTTCTGAGACTACTAGTGGACAGGAAAAAAGGCCTAGGTGTCAGACAGTGTATGTGCAGTTCTGTGAGTACCAATATGTGTAGTTCTGTAACTACCCCAGTGGACAGTGCTATAAGGCTGAGGTGCCAGACAGTGTATGTGGGGTTCTGTGAGTAGCAGTATGTGTGGTTTTATAACTATCAATGGACAGTGGCATAAGGCTGGAGTGTCAGACAGTGTACATGTGATTCTGTGACTACCAGTGGGACAGTGGTACAAGGCTGGAGAGTCAGAAAGGCTATGTGTAATTCTGTTACTCACAGTGGACAGTGGAACAAGGCTGGAGTGTCAGACAGTGTATGTGTGGGTCTGTGACTACCAACTGACAGTAGAACAAGACTGGGTGTCAGACAGTGTATGTGTGGGTCTGTGACTACCAGTGGACAGTGGAACAAGGCTGAGGTGTCAGACAGTGTATGTACAATTGTGTGACTACCAGTTGACGGTGGAACAAGGCTGGGGTGTCAGACAGTGTATGTGTGGGTCTGTGACTACCAACTGACAGTGGAACAAGGCTGAGGTGTCAGACACTGTATGTATGATTCTGTGATTACTAGTGTTGAGCGAGCATGCTCGGCCGATGCTCGGATCGGCTCGAGCATCGCTCTGCTCGGCACATGGCGGTACTCGTACGAGTACCGCATGTGCTCGCCCGCCATGTTCGGGTCTCCTCCCCGCACGTTTTGTGGCTGCTGCGCAGCCAATAAACGTGCAGGGAGGCTCTGACATCAGTGTAATGCCAGCAGCCATGTTGGCTGCTGGCATTACACTGATTGGCTGGCCAGAACCCGTGGTCAGGTGCTGTATAGCACCTGACCAGCGAGTTCGGCTCAGTCTGAGCCAGGGAGAGCTGAGGATAGGAAGGGAAAGGCAGTGTAGGGAGGAAAAAAACAAAAATTGTGAAAAAAAAAGAACCAAAAGTCCTTTTTAGGACTACTGTGTGTGGGGGCAGCAGGTTATTTGGTGTGGGGGGAAAAAAACAAAAAAAAAAAAAAAAAAATATATATATTCTGTTTAGTGTGCAAAGTTGCAGATTAGAGCACATTCTGTTTAGTGTGCACAGTTGCAGATTAGAGCACATTCTGTTTAGTGTGCAAAGTTGCAGATTAGAGCACATTCTGTTTAGTGTGCAAAGTTGCAGATTAGAGCACATTCTGTTAAGTCTTCAAACTAAAATATCAAAGTCACGTATTCCATTCAGTGTGCGTCGCCGCAGTTTAGCAGCACATTCTGAGTACTGTGCAGAGTTGCAGAATAGGAAGAAATACTGTTAAGTCTTCAAACTAAAATATCAAAGTCACATATTCCATTCAGTGTGCTTCGCCGCAGTTTAGCAGCACATTCTGTGTAGTGTGCAGAGTTGCAGAATAGGAAGAAATACTGTTAAGTCTTCAAACTCAAATATCAAAGTCACATATTCCATTCAGTGTGCTTCGCCGCAGTTTAGCAGCACATTCTGTGTACTGTGCAGAGTTGCAGAATAGGAAGAAATACTGTTAAGTCTTCAAACTAAAATATCAAAGTCACATATTCCATTCAGTGTGCTTCGCCGCAGTTTAGCAGCACATTCTGTGTAGTGTGCAGAGTTGCAGAATAGGAAGAAATACTGTTAAGTCTTCAAACTAAAATATCAAAGTCACATATTCCATTCAGTGTGCTTCGCCGCAGTTTAGCAGCACATTCTGTGTACTGTGCAGAGTTGCAGAATAGGAAGAAATACTGTTAAGTCTTCAAACTAAAATATCAAAGTCACATATTCCATTCAGTGTGCTTCGCCGCAGTTTAGCAGCACATTCTGTGTACTGTGCAGAGTTGCAGAATAGGAAGAAATACTGTTAAGTCTTCAAACTCAAATATCAAAGTCACATATTCCATTCAGTGTGCTTCGCCGCAGTGTAGCAGCACATTCTGTGTACTGTGCAGAGTTGCAGAATAGGAAGAAATACTGTTAAGTCTTCAAACTAAAATATCAAAGTCACATATTCCATTCAGTGTGCTTCGCCGCAGTTTAGCAGCACATTCTGTGTAGTGTGCAGAGTTGCAGAATAGGAAGAAATACTGTTAAGTCTTCAAACTCAAATATCAAAGTCACATATTCCATTCAGTGTGCTTCAACGCCGTTTAACAGCCTATTCTGTGTACTCTACAGAGTTGCAGAATAGTAAGAAATACTGTTAATTTTTCAAACTCAAATATCAAAGTCACATATTCCATTCAGTGTCTTTCACCGCCGTTTAACAGCCTATTCTGTGTACTCTGTACAGTTGCAGAATTATAAGAAATACTGTTAAGTTTTCAAACTCAAATATTAAAGTCACATATTCCATTCAGTGTCTTTCACCGCCGTTTAACAGCCTATTCTGTGTACTCTGTACAGTTCCAGAATTATAAGAAATACTGTTAAGTTTTCAAACTCAAATATTAAAGTCACATATTCCATTCAGTGTGTTTCAACGCCGTTTAACAGCCTATTCTGTGTACTCTGCAGAGTTGCAGAATAGTAAGAAATACTGTTAATTTTTCAAACTCAAATATTAAAGTCACATATTCCATTCAGTGTCTTTCACCGCCGTTTAACAGCCTATTCTGTGTACTCTGTACAGTTCCAGAATTATAAGAAATACTGTTAAGTTTTCAAACTCAAATATTAAAGTCACATATTCCATTCAGTGTGTTTCAACGCCGTTTAACAGCCTATTCTGTGTACTCTGCAGAGTTGCAGAATAGTAAGAAATACTGTTAATTTTTCAAACTCAAATATTAAAGTCACATATTCCATTCAGTGTCTTTCACCGCCGTTTAACAGCCTATTCTGTGTACTCTGTACAGTTCCAGAATTATAAGAAATACTGTTAAGTTTTCAAACTCAAATATTAAAGTCACATATTCCATTCAGTGTCTTTCACCGCCGTTTAACAGCCTATTCTGTGTACTCTGTACAGTTCCAGAATTATAAGAAATACTGTTAAGTTTTCAAACTCAAATATTAAAGTCACATATTCCATTCAGTGTGTTTCAACGCCGTTTAACAGCCTATTCTGTGTACTCTGCAGAGTTGCAGAATAGTAAGAAATACTGTTAATTTTTCAAACTCAAATATTAAAGTCACATATTCCATTCAGTGTCTTTCACCGCCGTTTAACAGCCTATTCTGTGTACTCTGTACAGTTCCAGAATTATAAGAAATACTGTTAAGTTTTCAAACTCAAATATTAAAGTCACATATTCCATTCAGTGTGTTTCAACGCCGTTTAACAGCCTATTCTGTGTACTCTGCAGAGTTGCAGAATAGTAAGAAATACTGTTAATTTTTCAAACTCAAATATTAAAGTCACATATTCCATTCAGTGTCTTTCACCGCCGTTTAACAGCCTATTCTGTGTACTCTGTACAGTTCCAGAATTATAAGAAATACTGTTAAGTTTTCAAACTCAAATATTAAAGTCACATATTCCATTCAGTGTCTTTCACCGCCGTTTAACAGCCTATTCTGTGTACTCTGTACAGTTCCAGAATTATAAGAAATACTGTTAAGTTTTCAAACTCAAATATTAAAGTCACATATTCCATTCAGTGTGTTTCAACGCCGTTTAACAGCCTATTCTGTGTACTCTGCAGAGTTGCAGAATAGTAAGAAATACTGTTAAGTTTTCAAACTCAAATATTAAAGTCACATATTCCATTCAGTGTGTATCACCGCCGTTTAGCAGCCTATTCTGTGTACTCTGAACAGTTGCAGAATAGTAAGAAATACTGTTAAGTTTTCAAACTCAAATATTAAAGTCACATATTCCATTCAGTGTGTTTCACCGCCGTTTAGCAGCCTATTCTGTGTACTCTGCAGAGTTGCAGAATAGTAAGAAATACTGTTAAGTTTTCAAACTCATATATATTAAAGTCATATATATCGTGTAAGATGAAGAAGGCGGGTAAAAAGGGACGGGGAAGTGGACGTGATCCTGAAAGTTCAGGGCGCGGGTCAGGACGCGGAGAAACTGTGCCTGGTGCCAGAGCACAAGAAAGAAAGACATCCACCATACCTAGCTTCATGTCTGATTTCACAGGGCGTCGCAGGACATCACTCTCGAGGTCCGACCAGTGCGAACAGGTGGTCGGTTGGATGACAGCTGATACTGCTTCCAGTCGGTTAAGCACCACCCTGTCTTCCACCAAGTCCACTCTCAGTAGCCAAGAGTCTGGTCAACATAATCCTCACTCTGATCATCCTTCCTCCCACCATAGACGGTCTGGTCAAAGAAGTGATCCCACACTGGGATATAGTGATGAGCTCGTCTCATCACCAATCCTTCATTTGACCCTCTCTCCAAGCACGCTTGCAGAGGAACATGACATCTTGTGCCCTGATTCACAACCTCTAGAGGCTACCCAATCACAAGAAGATGACAGATGTGAACGGCATTTAAGGTCAAAGGAAGTAGTGGATGATGATGATGATGATGAGACACAGTTGCCATTAAATCAACCACTATTTTCTTCTCAAGACCTTGTTGAGGAGAATGTTATACAGTTGTCAATGACCGAGTATGTGGTGGGATCAAGACTTGAGGAGGATGATCAGAGTGAGGAAGTGGAGGAGGACTTGGTGGACGATGAGGTGACTGACCCCACCTGGGAAGGTGTAGAGCCGAGCGATGACAGCAGTCCTGAGGGTGAGCCATCTGCAGCACCGCAACAGGCTGGAAGAGGCAGTGGTGTGGCTACAGAAAGAAGGCGGACCGCACCAAACCGGCCCGCAAATGTTCCACGGAGCACCCCCTTGCGTAAATCTACCTTGCCAAGGGGTAGGTGTTCCGCGGTATGGCGTTTTTTTAAGGAAAGTGCGGACGACAAAAGATTTGTAGTTTGCAACCTGTGCCACACCAGAATGAGCCGAGGCATGAACACTAGAAACCTCACCACCACCAGCATGATCCGACACATGGCATCCAAGCACCGTAGTAAGTGGGAGGAACGCCTGGATCGCCCATCTGTGTCTGCAGGCCACACCACTGCCTCCTCTTCCCCTGTTTTCGGTGCCGGCCAATCGCCTGTCGAAGGCGCAGGCCCGCATACCTCCCGCCCTGCACCTGTACCATCTGAAGCACCATCAGCGACCACATCCACTTCCCTGTCCCAGCACAGCATCCAAATGTCGTTACCCCAGGCATTTGAGCGCAAGAGAAAATACCCAGCCACCCACCCACAGGCCATAGCACTAACCTCACACCTTTCAAAATTACTGGCCATCGAAATGCTGCCATTTAGGCTTGTGGACACTGAGTCCTTCCGCAGCCTGATGGCAGCAGCTGTCCCTCGGTACGCGGTCCCCAGCCGCCACTACTTTTCCCGGTGTGCCATCCCCGCATTACACCACCATGTGTCCCGTAACATCACCCGTGCCCTGACCAACGCAGTTACTGGGAAGGTCCACTTAACGACTGACACATGGACAAGTGCTTGTGGCCAGGGACGCTACATTTCCCTGACGGCACACTGGGTGAATGTCGTGGAGGCTGGGAGCGACTCGGACCCTGGGATGGCACGGGTGCTACCCACGCCGAGGATTGCGGGCCCTACCTCCATCAGGGTTTCCACCAGCACCTACGTTATTGGCTCCTCCTCCTCCGTTTCCACCTCCGAATTCTCTACACACACCGCCACTCCCCCATCAGCCAGTAGCTGGAAGCAGTGTAGCACTGCAGTGGGGAAGCGTCAACAGGCCGTGCTGAAGCTGATCTGCCTTGGGGACAAACAGCACACGGCCTCAGAGCTGTTGCAGGGGATTAGTCACCAGACCGAGCAGTGGCTCTCGCCACTCAACCTGCAAGCAGGCATGGTTGTGTGTGATAATGGGCGTAACTTGGTGGCGGCTTTGGAGCTCGGCAAGCTCACACACGTACCATGCCTAGCGCATGTATTTAATTTAGTGGTGCAGCGATTTCTAAAAACCTACCCCAATGTGCATGATCTCTTGACCAAGGTGCGCCGCGTGTGTGCACATTTCCGTAAGTCATCTACAGCTTCGGCCGGCCTGTTGAAGCTGCAGCAGCGCTTACAATTGCCAGCTCACCGGCTGCTGTGTGACGTGAGCACGCGCTGGAACTCCACCTTCCACATGTTGGCCCGGCTTTGTGAGCAGCAGAGGGCAGTAGTGGAGTACCAGCTGTTACACGGTCGTCGCCTCTCCGTTCAACTTCCTGTAATCAGAAGTGAGGAGTGGGAATGGATGTCAGACCTCTGCGAGGTTTTACGCAATTTTGAGGAATCGACACAGATGGTGAGCGGCGATAACGCTATTATCAGTGTAACCATCCCACTTCTGTGTCTACTGAAACGCTCGCTGCTCACAATTAAAACCGACGCTTTGCATGTGGAAGAGGTGGAAATGGGGGAGGAAGAGCTTACACAAGGTGATAGCCAGAGCACCCTCACTTCGTCTTCTCAGCGACAATTGGAGGAGGCGGAGGAGGAGGAGGAGGAGGAGGAGGAGGAGGAAGACACGGTTGCCTCCGCTACAGAGGGTAGCCATGGAACTTTAGTTCCATCTCTTCAGCGTGGGTGGGCAGAAGAGGAGGAAGAGGATGAGGATATTGAGAGTCAGCCTCCTGGTGAGGACAGCGAAATCTTGACTGTTGGTACTCTGGCACACATGGCTGACTTTATGTTAGGCTGCCTTTCCCGTGACCCACGCGTTGTACGCATTTTAGACAACACGGATTACTGGGTGTTCACCCTTCTGGACCCCCGCTACAAAGAGAATTTCTCATCTCTCATTCCTCCGGTGGAGAGGACAAGCAAAATGGTGCAATACCAGAAGGTTCTTGTTGAAAAATTGCTCCAAAATTTTCCATCTGACAACGCTGGCGGCAGAGTACGTGCTACCTTGGCCAACCGAGAAGGGGAGAAAAGGGGAGCACACAGCAGTTCCGAGAAAGGCAGGGCAACACTCTCCAAGGCGTGGGACACCTTCATGACACCCCGCCAGCACCCTCACCCTGATGCGCAGCCTAGTGTCACAAGGAGGGAAAAGTTTTGGAAGATGGTGAAGGAGTACGTAGCAGACCGTGTCAGCGTCCTCAATGATCCCTCTGTGCCTTACAACTACTGGGTGTCCAAGCTGGACACGTGGTATGAACTGGCACTCTACGCCTTGGAGGTGCTGGCCTGCCCTGCCGCCAGCGTTCTGTCTGAGCGGGTATTTAGTGCTGCTGGTGGCATCATAACAGATAAGCGTATCCGCCTTTCCACCGACAATGCTGATAGGTTGACACTTATAAAAATGAACAAGGCCTGGATTTCCCCTGACTTCTCCACTCCACTGGAGGAAAGCCCCGGGGGAACATAAACTCACTTTATATATGTTATTTACAATGATGGGAATACTCTGTATTCCCATTCACCCCTTCCACCCCAAAAACGGGTATATGGTTGACTCTTAATGTTCTCATCCTCCTCCTCCTCTTCCATATGCCCTGGGATATAATTTTTATATAGGGCCAGCTCACCAGCGTGCCCTGGGATATAATTTTTATATAGGGCCAGCTCACCAGCGGGCCCTGTGATATAATTTTTATATAGGGCCAGCTCACCAGCGGGCCCTGTTTGACAATTTTTATATAGGTCAGCTCACCAGCGGGCCTTCTCATATAATGTTTTATTGGGTCAGCTCTCTAGCGGGCCCTCTCATATAATGTTTTATAGCGTCAGCTCACTAGCGGGCCTTCGCATATAATGTTTTATAGCGTCAGCTCACTAGCGGGCCTTCGCATATAATGTTTTATAGCGTCAGCTCACTAGCGGGCCTTCGCATATAATGTTTAGGATGGTCAGCTCTGCAGCAGACCCTCACCCATAATGTTTTAGATGGTCAGCTCAGCGCACGTTTCCCTCTTAATCATGGCCTCAGTTCTGAAAATCAAGGAAATTTTTGGGAGAATTTGCCTCTGCGCACGTTTCCCTCTTAATCATGGCCTCAGTTCTGAAAATCAAGGAAATTTTTGGGATAATTTGCCTCTGCGCACGTTTCCCTCTTAATCATGGCCTCACTTCAGAAAATCGATGAAATTTTTGGGAGAATTTGCAGATGATATACAAGTAAATATACAGCAAATACTGTTTGGTAACAATTTTTCGCCTAAAGTCGTTTTTATTTTCCTTTTTGTGTGTTTTACGGTCAGTCTGTAAAAATGGCGTACTACGGGCGAAAGATCGTTCCCAGCAGCGATGTTGGAGTCCAAGGTGCATCCAGACATCCTCCCTATGCTGTCCCTGAACCATTTCTGTAGTGTTTCCATCTTTTTCTGCCCTTTTCCTATGGACCAGGCACCCTCCCCTCATCAGAGCAGGGGGTGCCTGGTGTAATGCTCGAGTCCTCCCATTGACTTCAATGGGGCTCGGGTGTTCGGCCGAGCACTCGAGCCTCAGGGGGTGCTCGGTCAGAGCACCCGAACATCCGAGCATTGGGGTGCTCGCTCATCACTAGTGATTACCAGTGGACAGTGGAACAAGGCTGATGTGTCATACAGTGTATGTCTGATTCTGTGACTACCAGTGGACAGTGGAACAAGGCTGATGTGTCATACAGTGTATGTATGATTGTGTGATTACCAGTGGACAGTGGAACAAGGCTGATGTGTCATACAGTGTATGTATGATTCTGTGATTACCAGTGGACAGTGGAACAAGGCTGATGTGTCATACAGTGTATGTATGATTCTGTGACTACCAGTGGACAGTGGAACAAGGCTGATGTGTCATACAGTGTATGTATGATTGTGTGATTACCAGTGGACAGTGGAACAAGGCTGATGTGTCATACAGTGTATGTATGATTCTGTGACTACCAGTGGACAGTGGAACAAGGCTGATGTGTCATACAGTGTATGTATGATTGTGTGATTACCAGTGGACAGTGGAACAAGGCTGATGTGTCATACAGTGTATGTATGATTCTGTGACTAGACTACCAGTGGACAGTGGAACAAGGCTGATGTGTCATACAGTGTATGTATGATTCTGTGACTAGACTACCAGTGGACAGTGGAACAAGGCTGGTGTGTCAGATAGTGTGGGTGTGGTTTTGTGACTGCCAGATGGAAAGTAGAACAAGGCTGGGGTGTCAGACACTGTGGGTGTCAGACACTGTGCACCAACTCTTAAATTATCATTAATTAATCAAGGGAATAATTGATAGCCTCCAAAGAGACTCATTGTACTGATTACCCTAGATGCAAAATGTACGTTTCATAAAGAAAAATGTAGAAAGAATATGTTGGTGATTATACAAATGTTATTATAATAATCATTAAAAATAAATATGAACACTCTTATTAAAGCAGTTAAAATAGCTCACATTCACTCAGAATGCAATAACTCAATTAAACCTAGCTACAAAGTGGTAAAGAATTGGTGCTAGTGATTGTTTAGATTAACCAGCCCCATTGTTACACATTTGAAATTGAAGTAAACAGGAATTATTTAGATACCCTTGTGTCCGAAAATGATTGTAAAGTAACATAGTCAATTAGGTTGAAAAAAGACGCAAGTCCATCAAGTTCAACCATTGTCTCATAACACAGAGAAATGAGAATTATATAGCTTTCCTGCTGCCAAATAAATTAGTCTTTATCTGACCTTCCTGTTTTACCTACTAATAAACAGTACAACCCTGTATGTTCCCTTTTGAAAGAAATGTATCTAATCTTCTCTTACATGAATCCATTGTATCTGTCATTACCACATCCTTGGGCAAGGAATTGCACAATTTAACAGACCTTATTGCAAAAAAAACCCTTCCGCTGCTGAAGTCTATCCTCCTTTCCTCTAATCTCAAGAGGTAGCCTCTATTTATTTGACCAGACCTTTTACTGAAAAGCTCACCAGAGAGATCCCTGTATTGACCTTCCATATACTTATACATTGTGATAAGATATCCTCTTAGTTGTCTTTTCTCTAAAGTAAATAAACCAAGTTTGTGTAGACTTTCCTCATAAGTCTTATATTCCCTTAATTAATTTTGTTGCTCTTTGGTTCCTCACCATCAGAGAATATATCAATGACATGTGAATCTGATGATGAGGGACCAATGACGTGTGAATGTGAGGGTGACAGACCAATAACGTGTGAAGGTGATGGAGAGGGACTACTGACATTTGTGAATGTGATGGTAAAGGAAGACTAACATTTGTGCAAGAAGAGAAGACAAAAAAGCGGAGCAGGCAGTATCCTCTAAGGGTAGTATAAGTTCTCAATCCTTCACCAACAGCACAAAAGTAGGAATTTCAAAAGATCTACTCACATTCTTTAGAGGCAATGTCCTGCCTCCAGATGGTCAGACATGTGGGATCTTCAGTTGACTCTCATGCCTCACTTGGCTTGTATGGTAGGGTCTGGTTTGTATAAGGTTATTTACCACTACACCCTCAACCAACTTTACCATTTACTGACACCCATAGGGGTTAATTATATAAAATATCTCACTGAGGCCAGTGGGTTCTTAATATTAATGTAATAATATACAATAAGTCACAGATACACTATGTCAAATATTTATTCTAAAACAAATCTCAATTAATGGGTATAAAAAGAGGACTCCGATATTCCTCTAATACAAACAAACAATCTCTTAAATTAAAGGGATAGTAATACTTTATTATTACTATCCCTCATATTGTAGATATTTGTAAAATAATTTAATAGCCCCCAGGATCATCTCTCAGACCTTTATGGTTTGAGAGATAACTGAAGGCAAAGTCCCCCCCCTCCCTGCCCCTTCCCGTTGTGCTGACTGCAGGGGAAGTCTGTCGTACGACAGGCTTGTGGCTCTGCAGCTGAGCCGAGATCCTGTTAGTGAAAAATAATTATTTCACTGAAACAGTCTTCTACATGTGCTTGGTTTGTGCTTGGTTTGCAAGCACACGTAGAAGACCGTTTCAGTGAAATAATTATTTTTCACTAACGGGATCGCGGCTCTGCTGCAGAGCCGCAAGCCTGTCATGCGACAGACTTCCCCTGCAGTCAGTACAACGCTGACTTCAGGAAAGGGGGAGGGCGGGGGGAACTTTGCCTTCGGTTATCTCTCAAACTATAAAGGTTTGAGAGATGAACCTGGGGTCTATTAAATTATTTTGCAAATATGTACAATATGGGGTATAGTAATAATAAAGTATTACTATCCCTTTAAGAAATATAAGTCTACAAAAATAATGCTAGATGAGTTTCATGACAATTTGTCACTTTCTCAATAGCCAAATAATCATTATCATGTGTGAATGTGATGGAGAGGGACCACTGACACTTGTAAATGTGATGAAGAGGGACCGCTGATTCTTGTGAATGTGATGAAGAGGGACCGCTGATTCTTGTGAATGTGATGAAGAGGGACTGCTGATTCATGTGAATGTGATGGAGAGGGACCTCTGATTCTTGTGAATGTGATGAAGAGGGACCGCTGACACCTGTAAATGTGATGAAGAGGGACCGCTGATTCTTGTGAATGTGATGAAGAGGGACCGCTGATTCTTGTGAATGTGATGAAGAGGGGCCGCTGAGTCTTGTGAATGTGATGGAGAGGGGCCGCTGATTCTTGTGAATGTGATGAAGAGGGACCGCTGATTCTTGTGAATGTGATGAAGAGGGACCGCTGATTCTTGTGAATGTGATGAAGAGGGACAGCTGATTCTTGTGAATGTGATGAAGAGGGACCGCTGATTCTTGTGAATGTGATGGAGAGGGACTGCTGATTCTTGTGAATGTGATGAAGAGGGACCGCTGATTCTTGTGAATGTGATGGAGAGGGACCGCTGATTCTTGTGAATGTGATGGAGAGGAACCGCTGATTCTTGTGAATGTGATGAAGAGGGACAGCTGATTCTTGTGAATGTGATGGAGAGGGACCGCTGACTCTTGTGAATGTGATGAAGAGGGACAGCTGATTCTTGTGAATGTGATGGAGAGGAACCGCTGATTCTTGTGAATGTGATGGAGAGGGACCGCTGATTCTTGTGAATGTGATGAAGAGGGACCGCTGATTCTTGTGAATGTGATGGAGAGGAACCGCTGATTCATGTGAATGTGATGGAGAGGGACCGCTGATTCTTGTGAATGTGATGAAGAGGGACCGCTGATTCTTGTGAATGTGATGGAGAGGGACTGCTGATTCTTGTGAATGTGATGAAGAGGGACCGCTGATTCTTGTGAATGTGATGAAGAGGGACCGCTGATTCTTGTGAATGTGATGGAGAGGGACCGCTGATTCATGTGAATGTGATGGAGAGGGACCGCTGATTCTTGTGAATGTGATGGAGAGGGACCGCTGATTCTTGTGAATGTGATGAAGAGGGACCGCTGATTCTTGTGAATGTGATGGAGAGGGACTGCTGATTCTTGTGAATGTGATGAAGAGGGACCGCTGATTCTTGTGAATGTGATGAAGAGGGACCGCTGATTCTTGTGAATGTGATGAAGAGGGACCGCTGATTCTTGTGAATGTGATGGAGAGGGACCGCTGATTCATGTGAATGTGATGGAGAGGGACCGCTGATTCTTGTGAATGTGATGGAGAGGGACCGCTGATTCTTGTGAATGTGATGAAGAGGGACCGCTGATTCTTGTGAATGTGATGAAGAGGGACCGCTGATTCTTGTGAATGTGATGAAGAGGGACCGCTGATTCTTGTGAATGTGATGGAGAGGGACCGCTGATTCATGTGAATGTGATGGAGAGGGACCGCTGATTCTTGTGAATGTGATGGAGAGGGACCGCTGATTCTTGTGAATGTGATGAAGAGGGACCGCTGATTCTTGTGAATGTGATGGAGAGGGACCGCTGATTCTTGTGAATGTGATGGAGAGGGACCGCTGATTCTTGTGAATGTGATGGAGAGGGACTGCTGATTCTTGTGAATGTGATGGAGAGGGACTGCTGATTCTTGTGAATGTGATGGAGAGGGACAGCTGATTCTTGTGAATGTGATGGAGAGGGACCGCTGATTCTTGTGAATGTGATAGAGAGGGACCGCTGATTCTTGTGAATGTGATGGAGAGGGACCTCTGATTCTTGTGAATGTGATGAAGAGGGACAGCTGATTCTTGTGAATGTGATGGAGAGGGACTGCTGATTCTTGCTGGTAAGGTACGGGATCATGTTAGGACCACTACAAAAAGAGAAGATCCCATGTCATTAAAGTCTGGCCATCCATGTAACAAAGGAGGATGGGAGAAATTGAATTTCAGGTAAAGTAACCTATTTATTTATACATTTATCTATGGATATTGGGCAACATTCTGCCTTAACCCACTGAATGTCAGAGTGATGACCATTCCAATATAGGAATGGGGAAGAGACAGCGCAAGTGGATCTAAGCGTAGTGTCTGATATTTTATTTGGTTACAGCAACTTCAATTACTCATTGACAGAAAAAAGACAGTAAATACTAGTACATACTAGAGCCGAGCGCTACCTTGTAGTATTGTATCGGGCTGCGAGAGTGTGCTCTCTAGTAAGCAGCCATTACACTTCTATTAAGTTCCATACATACGGGTTGTTTCTTCGTACAACAATATGTTGCATTAATACTCTTTCTAAGTAAATTCACTCCATTATCCCCAATACTCCATCTATATTGATTACACAGTGCCCCCTATCATACCCGGACACACGTGCTGATACAAACACCCATATCACTATGAGCTGTATGAAGCATATTGGATCAATTGGATCCCTTTTATATAGAAGTCCATATATACTCTAAGAATATATATTTTGTATTTTATATGTTCTTCCTTTTTATAATTTCCGAGTGATGTTTTAACTTTTTTATTTTTCAAAGTGTTAATACATGCTTTTATTGACAATTTGTAGATGTACTAGTATTTACTGTCTTTTTTCAGTCAATGAGTAATTGAAGTTGCTGTCACCAAATAAAATATCAAACACTACTCTTAGATCCACTTGCGTTGTCTCTTCCCCATTCCTTTATTGTTTTGCATGTGAGACCTCTACGGAGCCCGGTTTGCTACACTTTTTGAGACAAGCAGCAGAGAACGTATCAGTGAAGACTGATCTAGGGACAGTTCTTTGTTGCCACTATATATATATAAAACTATTGTTGCAACTTACCTATAGACCAGGGCTCAAAATTTCCACTCGCCACTAGCCAATGGCAAGTGAAAATGTAGTCCTGGCGAGTAGAAATTCAGCCCTGGTGGGTATGTTTTGGCTTGCAGTGGCGAGTAACTTTTCAGGTCTGGCTAGTAGCAAAGGACTTAAAATTATAAGCCCTGCTATAGATGTTATATGGATTCAACACCTCTAAGAGAGTTTTTTTGACTAGCCCTCAGATCTCTGGATTTTTTTCCCCATCCTAAATAGGAATTAGGGATTCACTTTTCACTAGAAACTCTGTTTACACGTTCTATCAATCACTGTTTAGAAGTAGTAAGATTTATGTCTGGCGCAGTGTCACCCTCCCTTTTGTCCTTAGGATGTCCATTCCAATGCATAGCAAAGCCATGTATGGCTACCTTTCTGGCACTCAAAGGGTTAAATGCATAAATCTATGGAATGAGCAAGAAGGGGAAATAATTAAATTCTTGCATCATTTGCCGCTGTGTTTCCATTGTTTAATAGTTTTATAATTAAGGTGCATTTGATAACTGATCCCAACATTTTCTGTGATTTTCAAGTCTCCCTGTACTTATTGAATGTAATATTTCCTGCATTTCTCAACAACTGTCTTACAATTAGGAATTGTTGAAAACTTTCTCCTCAAACCAAAACTGGCAAAAAAAAATGTCAGTTTCCGCTTGGAGAAAAATTTTCAGAGAAAAGTGCCATTTTCCCTTTTTTCACCTAGCTCATTGTATTGAAATCAATGGGAAGAGAAATTTTTCCCAACACATGAAAGTTTTCTGTACATTTGTACAGCCATATAAAAGGGTGTCAGGCTCTCACAGCAGCCATTTTGTGTTTGTGAGAGGAGAGAGCAGCATGTTTGTGAGCTAGAGGAGATAGGCAAATAAAGGGAAATTAATGCTTAGTTTAGGGAGTCATTTAGGTAAGACATTTGTTCTCTGTATAAGGGGAGTCTGGGGGTACTCTTGGGGTGAAGAAGGAAGGAAGGCAGTTGACCCCAAATACCCCAAAATCTGGTGTGACTGACTGGCAAGACACAGGCAGCTGGGGTCCATATTGCTTGCTGATTTTACTTTTATTGTCTCTGTGCTGGGGAAGTCTGGGGAAAGAAGTTGTTGATTTGATTTTTAGTTATATATATTTTTGGGGAGACCGACTATAATAAGATAGGGTGGACAACATAAAAAATAAATAAATACAATAAAAAAATGAATACATAAATAAATAAACAAATAAATATATTAGTGACAGCTGACTGGGAGCCTGATGTGAGCTCTGTGACTGAGGCAGATTTGATAGACATTGAGAATTTTGTTGAGGGCCAAGGCAAGACATCACACTAGATCACTTGTTTACTGTACAGCGTAAAAACACACACAGTAGTAGAGTAATGTCTATCAAATGCACAAGTGAGTGGGGAAAGGTGGAGCAGTGCAGGGGTGTGGGAGTAAAGTGTTAGTACAAAAACTGACGCAGCAATGGTTGCTACAGCATCTGAACTAAATGATGATGATCCCTCTCCTTCTGGGGTGGATGCAGTTTGTCAGGTTACCACCAATCACACCACTCCAGTCCCCCACCACCACTACCATACACATCTGCCACATTGTAGGTTGTACTTTATTTTTTTTTATCACTTGACATTATCATGAATTTGTGCCAGTGTCACTTAAAGTGGAACTTTCATGTTGTATTAAGTCGCCCTACAATAAATAAGTATATGGCGACTGGCTTCAGAATAGTTATAATACATCTCAGGACTACCCAATTCTAAAGTTATCCTTAATCTTCGGAGACTGATGGCCAGGTTAGTGCTGTCTGCACGCCTGCTCCCTCAGTCCCTTCCGGTTACCTTGTGGCGCACTGCAATGCTTCTTAGAGGAGACCGGGACTAGGGGTGGGCGAAAAGTGTGAAAAATTTCCTGCATGACTTTTTTGCGAAAACATAACGATTTTTCGCTTTTCCCTCAAAAAAGTTGCCTTTTTGCCTGTTTTAACAAATTTTCTGCCTATTTTAACACGTTTCGCCTATTTTAACACACCTATATTTCCTATAGGTACTACATTTCCCACTGTAATATTACTTCTTATGAGGGCTGAAGTTTAGAAATAAGTGGCTGGAAGTCAAAGTTGTGAGTCCTACAGCAACATATGGCTTGAAAAATGTGTTAGCACCCAGAATGCATTTGTCCTTTGTCCACAACACTAACTTCCTGCTTAAGTGACACTGGCACATATTCATGATGACGTTAAGTGATTAAAAAAAGTAAAGTACAACCTACAATGTTGTAGATGTGTATTGTAGTAGTGGTGGTGGAGGACTGGCATGGCTTGATTTGAGTATGTATATCATTTTTACCCTTGTTATATGCTATCTTCCTTCTCAGATTATTGACACAAATTACTTTTCGGTCATAGCAGTGGTCCCAAGTGGGGTAGATGGTGGCAACCCTTCTTCACATCCCTCCTCCACCTCCTCATCTGTGCTGCTGTTAATATATTTGTCCTGGCTTTGTCTGTCATGTGTGGTTTCTGCTACCTGAATTGAATGTGATTGGTGGGTGGAATGGATTGAATGTGATTGGTAACTGGAATTAATTGAATGTCATTGATGGGAGAATGAACTGAATGAGTTACAAAATTCTTCTGTCAATATAATGAATATATCATCTATATAGCAATGTGATATATAGGGTCTATTTTGGAGTGGCTAAAAATAATTCTTCAAGATATGCCACAAGTTGTTCCCATAAGTCGGAGATAAGTCTATTTGTTCAAGGTGCAGTAGTTGTGTGTAAGAATTAACCTGATGAGATTAATTGCAACTTCATCACTGTACTTCTTATTTGATGAGGATGTCAGGAATTTGTAGTATGTATCTAAACTATCCTTGTGTGGAATGTTGCTGTATAGAGATTCTCATACATGGTAACCAACAGTTGTTGTGAAGTTTGTTGAGAAAGTCTGTTGTATCTAGTATGAAACTGTATGAAAACGACTCAATAAAGATCTTTGATCCTTATCACGCTATCAGAAATTTCTATAACAAGTGCCTCCTCTGTAGTTTTTCCATCCCCCATTATCATCTCTATGCTCTGCATCCAAAACACTGGTCAGACACATTTTATTTAAAGGGATAGTAATACTTTGTTTTATCTTTATTTTATTTTGTAGGCATTAAAAAACATGAAGAATGATATGTCTTATCTCTCAAACCTTTATGGTTTGAGAGATATTCCCAAGCAAAGTTTCCCCTCCCGCCCCTTTTACCTAGTGTAAGCCATCTCTTCTCAGATGTGGAATGCAGTCCATAGACCAGACAGATAACAGAAGGGGACAATCTTCTTCCTATGAGAACAATGAAAGCCCTGCCCCCCTTGACAAGCTTTTCAGCTTTTTCCCTTATCTTAATTGAAGATTGTCCCTCTCTGCAGTCTACCTGGGCACCTCCCTTCTGATCTGGCTGAGCAGTGTTACATCAGTAAAAGGGGCGGGAGGGGATACTTTGTCATTGAATTTCTCTTGTACTACAAATGTGACAGAATTGAAATAACACTCTCCAAAGTCCAAATACTATGATGATTAATTAGAGCTGCTTTTATTATGAAACATTACTATCCCTTTAATGTCCACTCCAGTTACATAGATATCACTTTTGCACCCTCCCTAAGGTTTTCCTGTTGTATATGTGATTATCATCTAAATTGGAAACTCTGTATTGTTTTGGACAGACTGTGTGATTGGACATACTGTAATTTGGTATTGCTAACCTGAGAAAGAGTTGATTTCTCAAAATAATTATTTTTAACACCATTAAACCTTTGGATGTGAGACATCTCCAGTTCACTGCAAAGCAATTAATTGAAAACGTCTCTTGCATCTAAGAAGCTAATTATATCTCTTAAATTCAAATAAAAAAATTCCAATTTAAAAGCAAAATTTATTGTTTCAATTTAATTTATGACTAAGCTGTCATTATGATAAAATAAAATGTCTTGCTTAATTGTCAACATGTAATTAACCTGTAAATAATTCTGCAAAACCAATATGTGAGTGTATGATCCTTAATTATATGTATTAACAGAAAAGCAGTTACCCCTTTGAATACTAGGGGTAACATAATAAATTAGGTTGAAAAAATAAACAAGTCCATCAAGTTCAACCTTTTCCTCATAACCCAGAGAAATGAGAATTATATACGTTTTCCTGCTGTCAAATAAGTTAGTTTTTATCTGAACTTCCTGTTTTGCTACTAATGCACAGTATAACCCTGAATGTTCCCTCTTGAAATAAAGTTAGCTAATCTTCTTTTAAATGTATCCATTGTATCTGCCATTACCACATCCTTGGGCAAATAATCCTACAATTTAACAGACCTTACTGTAAAGAGCCCCTTCCTTTTCTGGAGTTGAAACCTCCTTTCCTTTAATCTCAAGGGGTGACCCCTGGTTATTTGATCAGGAGTTGGAATGAATAGTAGTGTTGAGCGAGCACCCCGATGCTCGGGTGCTCTGACCGAGCACCGCCGGAGGCTCGAGTGCTCGGCCGAGCACCCGAGCCCCATTGAATTCAATGGGGCGACACGAGCATTACACCAGGCACCCCCTGCTCTGATGAGGGGAGGGTGCCTGGTCAATGCCCCCCTTCATCTCCACAATGCCCCTCTTCCACAATGTCCCCCTTCCACAATGTCCCCCTTCATCTCCGCAATGTCCCCCTTCATCTCCGCAATGTCCCCCTTCATCTCCGCAATGTCCCCCTTCATCTCCGCAATGCCCCCTTCATCTCCGCAATGTCCCCCTTCCACAATGTCCCCCTTCATCTCCGCAATGCCCCCTTCATCTCCGCAATGCCCCCCTTCCACAATGTCTACCTTTCCACAATGTCCCCCTTCATCTCCGCAATGCCCCCTTCATCTCCGCAATGCCCCCCTTCCACAATGTCCCCCTTCCACAATGTCCCCCTTCATCTCCAAAATGTCCCCCTTCATCTCCAAAATGCCCCCTACCTCCAGTCCCTGGTGGTCCACCGGAGCGTCTGTAAGATCTGTGCCTCCTTCCGGCACAGATCCCTGCCACCCGAACATGTCGGGCGAGCACATGGCGGTACTCTACGAGTACCGCCATGTGCCGAGCAGAGCGATGCTCGAGCCGATCCGAGCACCGGCCGAGCATGCTCGCTCAACACTAATGAATAGCTCACCGCAGAGATCCTTGTAATGACCTCTCAAATATTTGTACATTGTGATAAGATCTCCTCTTAGTCATCTCTTCTCTAGAGTAAATAAACTTCCATTCCCTTGATTAATTTTGTTGCTCTTTGCTGTACTCTCTCCAGTTTTAGTATATACGTATTTAGAAGTGGTGCCCAAACCTGCACTGCATATTTGAGGTGAGGTCTTACCAATGATGTGGCAAAATGATGTTATCCACTCTTGCTTCAATGTCCCTTTTTATACAAGACAGGACTTTCTCTGCTTTTGTTACTGCTATTTGACACTGGTCGCTGCTTCCAAGTTTGTAGTTTACAAGGATTCCCAGGTCTTTCTCTAGCAATGAGTCCCCTATAATGTTTCCATTAAGTAGTATTAGGATTTTTTCTTCCTATATGCATGACTTTATACTTAACCACATTAAACTTTATAGTCCATTTGTTTGCCCAATCTACCATTTTATGAAAATCTATATGTAGAGAACAAATATCCTGTTCTGAATTTATTTACTCTGCATAATTAATGTGTTGGTTGTCTCTCTCCAACACACTTCTGGAGACGTCCCTAGAATCCAAGCGATTAATGGTGTCATGGATTACATTATGCTTCCACTGTAGCCCTTTAAATGGACTCTATTCCCTAAAATGTATTTTGGTAATTTTTAAAGTTCTTTCCAAATCATCTTTATGATTTATTTAACATTTTGTATGATGAGATAGTTTTTACGTTATTTATATTTATAGATGTTGCATAAACTTTATCTACCATACATTAACTCTGCCACTCACTGACACGACTTACCATTACATCCACTAGCACTGAAAGGGTTAAATATCATGAGTGGGAGAAAGGGGCATTTTAATGCATAGTCATACCCAGCCTGCACCGGGGACCTCTAGTGTCATTGAGCATCACCTTGGGGTCCCAACAGTCCCAGTTTTAGGGAAAGGACCCAAGATAACCCTTGTGGTCAGATGATCATGAAGTAAGGCTGTTCTTGGTGTCAATACATAACTGTGACTGCTGTTCCCACAAATAAGAATAGATACAATACACTCAAGAGGATCCAGTGGTTTCCTATTTAGGGGGTCTCCATTCACAATTCTGTCAGGGTCTCAGGGGTTCTTAAGACTGCCCTTGTGGGGGAGGAAATGTAGTGCTAAGACAGGAAGTGCCTTCACAGCATGTCTTAACACTTTTGCTTTGCATGTGCATTACATATAGACCTGCTGTGTCAGGCTTTCAAGCCCTATACAGCTTGGGATCTGGTTGTATTACCCAGGAAAAGAAACTGCCCTATGTGACATCACATAAATGCACAGAGGGGTGTAGCCAAAAGCGTGACTAACCTCAGAGCTCCTTTTTGTCTAATATTATGGTGATCGGAGCAGTGTCAGGACCAGAAGGATGTAGAACTCAATGCAAAGCAATCAGTTGCATATTTCTGGTTCTTAAAGTCCCTGAATAGTCTGTATCCGGTCTGCATGGCACTTTGGAGACCAGAGAATTTATCTTTGGGTTGCCAGCAGAATAAGTAATTTCTAGACTAGCACTGAGGGAAAAACAGAGAGGGAAATTACACACACAAAAGCATAGATGATGCAGGGGCTTTAATTAGCATTGCTAGTGGCAGCTTCATTGCATAACCTGAGTCATATCATATCTACTAGTAGGCCCATTTGGGTAGCCTATGAGAACCCTGGTGTACACCAGGTTCACTCAGACAGTAAAATACCTCTGATCAGTAACAATACCTACCAGATAACCAGTTTCAACCAGTATCCTGATGTATTTCACTAGTAATAGAAGCACCGGTTATCCATTAACAGCCGTCAATGAGGTATTGACTTTCACTTCTTATTCCTTCAGCTTTCCAGCTTTGGAATATCCAGTTCCTACCAACACAATTCGTAATTCTGCAGGTGATTCTATTATTACGTGGGACAGACAGACAAATAGATGGAGAGACAGACTAATTGAGAAAGAGAAGCAAATATAGAAACAGACAGACTGGAGCAAAGGTGACATTTGTCCTGAATAGTTTTAATTAAGGTATACATAAACTTGATTAACCAAAAAACAATGCAACTCTCTCTCTCTCTTAATAGATTGTTAGACATTCAGTTAAAGAGTAGATAGATATGAGATAGATAGTCTTTAAAGATAAAAATGCACAAGAATCATGGAATGTCTTTAAAATATTCTTAGATAAATATATGTGTCAATATATACCATTGGAGACTAAGCACAAGAGGAGTAAAGTGAAACCAATGTGGTATAATAATGAGGTTTACAGGGAAATTAGAAATAAGAAACAGGCTTTTAAAGTCTTTAAATCCGATGGGTCAGATGCATCATTTAAAAAAATATAAAGAATGTAATAAAATCTTCAAACAAGCAATTAAGCTAGCTAAAATTGAAAATGAGAGAACTATTGTAAATAAGAAAAATCCTAAACAATTGTACAAGTATATTTATACCAAAAGGGTTAAGGTAGATATTGGTCTTCTTAAAGCTGAGACGGATTTATTAGTGAGGAAAAGGCTATGGCTGACACCCTAAATACATTCTTTTCTTCAGTATATACAAGGGAAGCAATAATGATAGGCTATGGGCAAATAGACAAAACCATAGAATTTCCTCCATCATGTACATGGCTTACTGAGAACAAGGTCCAAAAGAGACTGGAAAAGGTTATGGTGAATAAAGCACCTGGACCTGATGGTATACACCCAAGGGTACTTAAGGAACTTATTTCAGTAATAGCAAGACCATTATACTTAATATTTATTGATTCACTTTCATCAGGCATAGAGCCCTGTGATTGGAAGAAAGCATATATACTGCCTTGTTCAAAAAGGGGGCAAGATCCAAACCAGAAAATTATAGACCTGTGAGCTTGACTTCCATAATCTGTAAATTATTTGAAGGGTTGCTAACAGACAGTATTGAGAACTACGTGAAGACAAATAAAATTATTAGTAGGAGTCAGCATGGTTTTATAAATAATAGATCATGTCAAACTAACCTAATTTGTACAAGGGAATTGTTGATATAGAATATTTGGATTTTGCAAAAGGTTTTAACACAGTGCCTCATAACAGGTTACTGCATAAATTAAAAGGCTTCATTATGGGCTGTGATATCTGTACATGGATTGAAAACTGGTTAAATTATAGATGGCAGAGAGTTGTTGTCAATGGAACCTTTTCAAGTTGGTCTAAAGTTGTAAGTGGGGTGCCACTGGGTTCAGTCCTGGGCCCAATGCTTTTTAATTTGTTTATTAATTCTCTAGAAGAGGGAATTGAAAGTAATGTCTCAATCTTTACTGATGGAACTAAGCTGTGCAAGGAAATACATACAGGGATAAAGACATCACATACAGACACTATAGGGGTTATGCACTAAGGTGTGATAAAGAGGTTAAAAAGCTGAGAAGACTTCTCCAGTGATATCACTTATCCAGTACCTATGCTATTTGATGGATAGATAGATAGTTAGATAGATAGATAGATAGATAGATAGATAGATAGATACCTTAAAATCTCAGGTATAATACATACCCTCCCTCCCTCCCCCCACTGCAATCTGCTCTCAGCAGCTTCCCTTACTTCACTCAAGTCTCCACTGAAGTGTCACCCCCATCATATTCCTCAGTGACAGCTTCAGTATGGATAGCATGCTTGCTTTTGCCCTCCCACTTCCAGCAATGCCTCGTCAGGACATTTCAATGTCAGCCAATGGTAATGCCCTGTGAGGACCTCCGGGTCCTAGCAGGGCAATACCATAGATCCAATGTTTAGATCTGTAAGCACTGGATCTACGGTATTGCTCTGTGAGGACCTTGAGGTCCTGACAGGGCATTACCATTGGCTTACATTGAAAAGTCCTGACAGGGCATTGCTTGAAGCAGGCAGAAAATACAAAGCATGTTGCCCGTAGTGAAGCTGTTGCGAAGGAATCCGAAGGGGTGAGACTTCAAAGGAGACGAGTGAAAGTAAGGGAAACTGCTGATAGTGGATTGCAATGTGGTAAGCAGAAAAAAAATATTATACTTTTTTCTTGTGTATTATACCCCCCCACACACACGTCACATGAGGTGAACAAGGGCAAAATTGTGTGTGCTATACCTGAGATTTTACAAATAGATAGATGTATAGATAGATAAATTTGAGATGGATCCATATGAGATCGATAGATATGTGATAGATAGATATATAGATAGATAGATAGATAGATAGATAGATAGATAGATAGATAGATAGATAGATAATCATGTTGATAAATATACAAAATATACATGCTTTAGACAGATAAATAGTTTGACATGCTCTGCATCACTATATAAAGAAATACAGATTATTATTTTACCTTGGAATAGGGCACAACAACTGCTGTCATCAAGGGACTCCAAAATGTCAGATTGGGGAATACATTGCGTGTGTGTGTCAATCAGCACAGTGCACAGTGTGAGGATAAAGCTATGGCTGACACCCTAAATACGTTCTTTGCTTCAGTATATACAAAGGAAGCAGAAATGACAAGCTGTGGGCAAACAGACAAAACCATGGAATTTCCTCCAACATCTACATGGCTTACTGAGGACAAGGTCCAAATGAGACTGGAAAGGGTTATAGTGAATAAAGCGCCTGGACCGGACGGTATACACCCAAGGGTACTTAAGGAACTTAGTTCAGTAATAGCAAAACCATTATACTTAATATTTATTGATTCGCTTTCATCAGGCATAGTGCCCTGTGATTGGAGGAAAGCTGATGTAGTTCCATTGTTTAAAAAGGGAGCAATATCCAAACCAGGAAATTATAGACCTGTGAGCTTGACTTCCATAGTGGGTAAGATACTAGAAGGGTTATTAACTGACAGTATTCAGAACTATGTGAAGACAAACAATATCATTAGTAGGAATCAGCATGGTTTCATGAAGAACAGATCATGTCAGACTAATTTACTTGCATTTTATGAAAGAGTGAGTAGTAATTTAGACAGGGGAATTGCTGTTGATGTAGTATACTTGGATTTTGCAAAAGCCTTTGACACAGTGCCTCACAACAGGTTACTGCATAAATTAAAAGGCTTCGGTTTGGGTGGTGTTATTTGTACATGGATTGAGAACTGGTTAAATGATAGATGGCAGAGAGTTGTTGTAAATGGAACTTTTTCAAATTGGTCTAGGGTTATAAGTGGGGTGCCACAGGGTTCAGTCCTGGGCCCAATGCTTTTTAATTTGTTTATTAATGATCTAGAAGTGGGAATTGAAAGTAGCATCTCAATATTTGCTGATGACACTAAGCTATGTAAGGAAATACATACAGAGCTCGATGTTTTTTCCCTACAGAAGGATTTAGATAAACTAAGTGAATGGGCAGAAAAGTGGCAGATGTCATTTAATGTAGATAAATGTAAGGTTATGCATTTGGGTTGTAGAAACAAACTTGCTACATATACTCTAAATGGGAAACAACTTGGGAAATCCTCATTAGAGAAAGATTTAGGTGTACTGATAGACAATAGTCTTCACAGCAGTGTGCAGAGTCACTCAGCTGCTGCAAGAGCAAATAGAGTACTAGCCTGCATAAAAAGAGGTGTAGAAGCAAGGGATGCTAATATTATCCTACCTCTGTATAAATCCTTGGTTAGGCCTCATCTAGAATATGGAGTACAATTTTGGGCGCCTGTTCTAAAAAAAGACATTGCTGAACTGGAAAAGGTGCAGAGACGTGCAACAAAACTGATAAAGGGATTGGAGTATCTGAGTTACAAAGAGAGACCAGCCAAACTGGGTTTGTTTATATTAGAAAAGAGACGTCTAAGGGGTGATATGATTACCATTTACAAATACATTCAAGGTCAATACAAAGAACTATCCAATGAATTATTTATGCAAAGAGCTGAGCTAAGAACAAGAGGTCATCCATTAAGACTTGAGGAAAGGCGCTTTCGACTAAAACACAGGCAGGGATTCTTTACAGTAAGGGCGGTAAGGCTATGGAATTCTTTGCCTCGGGATGTTGTGCTTGCAGATAATGTAACTGCATTCAAAAAAGCAATGGATGCCTATCTAGCACAGAACAATATTGACAGTTATGACAGATGGCTTCAAAGCAAATAGGATATTGAGCCGGGGAACTATTTGACACACACACACACACACACACACACCTACACTGGAAATTGCTCCAGAGGGCTTTTTTGTTGCCTTCTTCTGGATCAACAGGAGTGTTATTGGCATGGGCTGGACTTGATGGACGCATGTCTTTTTTCAGCCTTATCTACTATGTTACTATGTTACTATGTTACTATGCATTTGGTAGTCAAGAGAAATCTTTCAATTCTGCCTGGTTGTGGGCCCTTGATAACTGGAGTTGTGCACTGAATCCTTTCATGTATAAGACATCAATATAACATCATGTGCCGAGATTTATGACTGATGTCAGTAACTAAAATAGTATGAGGGCATGTCAGCCCAACCCTCAACTGTACTTCTCCTTCACCCTTCACATCGTTGTGTCACGCACACAGACCTAGATGATGGATGAAATAATATACAGTGAGGGAAAAAATTATCTGATCCCCTGCTGATTTTGTAGGTTTGTCCACTGACAAAGAAATGATCAGTCTATAAGTTTAATGGTAGGTTTATTTGAACAGTGAGAGACAGAATAACAACAAAAAAATCCAGAAAAACGCATTTCAAAAAAGTTGTAAATTGATTTGCATTTTACGGAGTGAAATAAGTACTTGACCCCCTATCAGTCAGCAAGATTTCTGGCTCCCAGGTGTCTTTTATACAGGTAACAAGCTGAGATTAGGATCACTCTTTTAATGTTACCTGTATAAAAGACACCTGTCCACAAAAGCAATCAGTCAATCAAATTCCAAACTCTCCACCATGGCCAAGATCAGAGATCTGTCCAAGGCTGTCAGGGACAAGATTGTAGACCTACACAAGGCTGGAATGGGCTACAAGGCCATCGCCAAGCAGCTTGGTGAGAAGGTGACAGCAGTTGGTGCGATTATTCGCAAATGGAAGAAGCACAAAATAACTGTCAATCTCCCTCGGTCTGGGGCTCCATGCAAGATCTCACCTCGTGGAGTTTCGATGATCATGAGAATGGTGAAGAATAAGCTCAGAACTACACGGGAGGATCTTCTCAATGCTCTCAAGACAGCTGTGACCATAGTCACCAAGAAAACAATTGGTAACACACTACGCAGTGAAGGACTGAAATCCTGCAGCGCCCGCAAGGTCCCCCTGCTCAAGAAAGCCCATGTACAGGCCCGTCTGAAGTTTGCCAATGAACATCTGAATGATTCAGAGGAGAACTGGGCGAAAGTGTTGTGGTCAGATGAGTCTAAAAAAAATTGAGCTCTTTGGCATCAACTCAACTCGCCGTGTTTGGAGTATGAGGAATGCTGCCTATGATCCAAAGAACACCATCCCACCGTCAAACATGGAGATGGAAACATTATGACTTTGGGGAGTTGTACTGCTAAGGGGACAAGACAACTTCACTGCATTAAAGGGACGATGGACAGGGCCATGTACCATCAAACCTCAGGTGAGAACCTCCTACCCTCAGCCAGGGCATTGAAAATGAATCATGGATGGGTATTCCAGCATAACAATGACCCAAAACACATGGCCAAGGCAACAAAGGAGTGGCTCAAGAAGAAGCACATTAAGGTCCTGGAGTGGCCTAGCCAGTCTCCAGACCTTAATCCCATAGAAAATCTGTGGAGGGAGCTGAAGGTTCGAGTTGCCAAACGTCAGCCTTGAAACCTTAATGACTTGGAGAGGATCTGTAAAGAGGAGTGGGACAAAATCCCTCCTGAGATGTGTGCAAACCTGGTGAAAAACTACAAGAAACATCTGACCTCTGTGATTGCCAACAAGGGTTTTGCCACTAAGTACTAAGTTATGTTTTGCAAAGGGGTCAAATACTTATTTCACTCAGAAAAATGCAAATCAATTTATAACTGTTTTGAAATGCGTTTTTCTGAATTTTTTTGTTGTTTTTCTGTTTTTCTGTCTCTCACTGTTCAAATAAACCTACCATTAAAATTATAGACTGATCATTTCTTTGTCAGTGGGCAAACGTACAAAATCAGCAGGGGATCAAATAATTTTTTCCCTCACTATAAATACATGAGTAGATAGACAAATAGATACATAGATGTGAGATACATGCACACCTTCAAATTTCCTTTCTGAATCATGACTTTCCTTTTTTTTTCTTGTCATTGTGGAGGACTTCATCTGTCATGCCTTCAGTCTGTCTATCAGTTGTGTTGATGCTACTACTCACAAGGATGGTCACTTCCAAGACTTTGTGTTCACTAGATACTGTGCACTATCTGATTTTAACATCTCCCCTCTTCCACTATTTGACTAACACCTTCTAACATTCAGCACTGATTTATACATCATCCGCAATCCCCTCTTCCTCTCTCCGCTTCACTTGTAACCTCAAATCACTTAATCTCACTGCTCTCCAGTTCTCCTTGGCTACTGGACTTTCATCCAATCCCACTAATCCTGACACCTACAACCGTGTGAAAACCTACAACTCTGTCCTGTCCTCCTCTTTGAACGTTCATGCTCCTCTGTCTATCTCCAATGTACCATAAAACGAATTGCTAAATATGGACACCAGCTTTCTCCGCTCCTGAGGGACTCTACAGAAAGTCGGGTTCTTTGGCAGACTTTCTCCACTACAGATTCTTCCTTTCTTGTTTTAACTCTGCTTTGTCCTTGGCTATAAAACAGTACTTTTCTCAACTAGTTATCACTCATAAATCTGCCTTTTCCCTACCTTTGACTCTCTCCACTGCCCTCCATTTTCCTCCCTCTCAAACGCTATACAGTCACAAGACTTTACCGGCTTCTTCAAAAGACAAGGTAGACTCCATTCGAATAAATATCCTACCTTGTAAATACTCTATCCTCTCTCCTTCCCGTCCTACCACTCTAGACTCTCTTTCACTAGTCAATGAGGAACTATTAACTAACCTGCTATTCTCCTCTACCTCCATAATATGTGCATTCTATCTGCTCCCCTCTCACCTCATCCAGTCCCTCTCCCCCATGCTGATCCCTATTTCAAATTTTTAACTCCTCCTTTACTACTTTTCTTGATGACTTCAAACATGCCATTGTAATACCCTTCATCAAGAACAATTCCCCTGTGAATGTCACACCCTCTAGCTATTGACTGGATTCTCTATTGCCTTTTTCCTCTGAGCGCTTGGAATGCCTAGCCTACTCCCACCTGCTTGACTTCCTTAACATGCACAACCTGCTTGATCCTTTATAGTCTGGCTTTCACACTGCATACAGCTATTTTGGCACTGTTGATCATGGCCTCCTCCTCCAAATTCTCTACTCCTTTGGAATCCGTAAATTAGGACTGGACTGGTTATCCTCTTATTTAACTGACCAATCCTTCATCTTTTCCTCTGCCAACTCTTCATCCTCTCCCGTCCACCTCTCTGTTGGTATTCCTCAAGGTTCTGTTCTAGGACTGCTTCTGTTTTTTCTTTACACATTAAAACTTGGTGTACTTTTTAATCCATTCAGGCTCAGATATAACCTCTGTGTAGATGACACCCAGCTTTATTTATCTGCACCTTGATGACTTCTGATCTTCAATCTAAACTCTTAGTGTGCCTCTCGAATATCTCAGTTTGGATGTGTCATAGGCATCTCAAGCTCAGTATGACTAAAACAAAGCTAATCTTCATCCCACCTAGGCCTGGCCGAGTAGTGCCCTTCCATGTGACTGTAAATGGCACTATCATAAATCCAGTATCAGAAGCACAGTGCCTATGGGTGATAATTGACACTGCACTCTCATTCTCTCCTCATATTAATGTCATCTCTAAATTCTGCAGCTTTTTCTTTTGCGAAACATAGCAAAAATGCATCCCTTCCTCTGTTCCTCCACAGCTAACATTTTTACACAAGCATTCATCCTTTCCCACATGGACTACTGTAACCTTCTTTTCTCTGGCCTTCCTGTCTCCCAACTCAATCCACTTCAATCCATACAGAATGCTGCAGCACAAATTACCCTATTGTCACCTAGGTTTCTCCCTGCCCTGCTCCTCATCAAATCTCTCTAATGGCCACCTATCAAACTCCGGATATCTTACATTTTGCTTCTCTCATTCAAGACCCTTCTCTCTTCTTCCCTTTACTAGATTTCCACTCTGATCTCCCACTATACACCATCCCACCACTTACAGCCAATGAGAGTCTTCTTTCAGCTCCATTTGAGTCTACAGCCCTCTCACGTAGCAAAATGTCTCTATCTGCTCCATATCTATGGAATGCTCTACCTTCCACTGTTTGCCACTGCACCTCTCTTATGGTTTTCAAGTCACGATTGAAACTACACCTCCTTAACAAAACATAAACATTATAGAAGGCACTGACTTTGTACAACTAATGTTTTTATAAATTATTTACTTTAAGTGTGTCCCCTATCCTGACCAGAACTCTAGCACTGTATTCAGAACTTGACTCTTATGTACTCTGTATGTCTCCCATTACTATTTTAGATTGTAAGCTTTCAGGCAGGGACCTCACTTCCAGTGTTTAACTTTACAAAGCACTTGTTACCCTGTATTGTCTAAAACCCTTACACTGTAAAGCCCTGTGTACACTTGTAGATAGATAGATGAGATAGATCGATAGATAGATGAGATAGATCGATAGATAGATGAGATAGATCGATAGATAGATGAGATAGATCGATAGATGAGATAGATCGATAGATAAGATAGATCGATAGATAGATCGATAGATAGATGAGATAGATCGATAGATAGATGAGATAGATCGATAGATAGATGAGATAGATCGATAGATAAGATAGATAGATGAGATAGATCGATAGATAAGATAGATAGATGAGATAGATCGATAGATAGATGAGATAGATCGATAGATAGATGAGATAGATCGATAGATAGATGAGATAGATCGATAGATAGATGAGATAGATAGATGAGATAGATAGATGAGATAGATCGATAGATAGATGAGATAGATCGATAGATAGATGAGATAGATCGATAGATAGATGAGATAGATCGATAGATAGATGAGATAGATAGATGAGATAGATAGATGAGATAGATCGATAGATAGATGAGATAGATCGATAGATAGATGAGATAGATCGATAGATAGATGAGATAGATCGATAGATAAGATAGATAGATGAGATAGATCGATAGATAAGATAGATAGATGAGATAGATCGATAGATAGATGAGATAGATCGATAGATAGATGAGATAGATCGATAGATAGATAGATGAGATAGATAGATGAGATAGATCGATAGATAGATGAGATAGATCGATAGATAGATGAGATAGATCGATAGATAGATAGATGAGATAGATAGATGAGATAGATCGATAGATAGATAGATCGATAGATAGATAGATGAGATAGATCGATAGATAGATGAGATAGATCGATAGATAGATGAGATAGATCGATAGATAGATGAGATAGATCGATAGATAGATGAGATAGATGAGATAGATAGATGAGATAGATCGATAGATAGATGAGATAGATGAGATAGATAGATGAGATAGATCGATAGATAGATGAGATAGATCGATAGATAGATGAGATAGATCGATAGATAGATGAGATAGATCGATAGATAGATGAGATAGATAGATGAGATAGATAGATGAGATAGATCGATAGATAGATGAGATAGATCGATAGATAGATGAGATAGATCGATAGATAGATAGATAGATCGATAGATAGATAGATAGATAGATAGATCGATAGATGAGATAGATGAGATAGATAGACAGACATGAGATAGATAGATAGATAGATAGATAGATAGATAGATAGATGAGATAGATGAGATAGATAGATAGACAGACATAGATAGATAGATAGATAGATAGATAGATAGATAGATAGATAGATAGATAGATAGATAGATAGATATAGACATGAGATAGAAAGATAGATAGATAGATAGACATGAGATAAGAAGATAGGTAGATAGATACTGTAGAGATGAAATAGATATATAGTTAGAAGATAAATATATATGAATAAGACATCAGTATATAACACCATGTGACGTGATTTATGACTGATATTAGTAACTAAGACTGTATGAGGGCAAGCCAGTCCTACCCTCAACTGTACATTTACTTCACCCTTCACATGCCTGTACCACCCTCATAGATCTAGCCTTTTCTTTGCCCTATAAATTATCTTATTAGATGACAGAGGAAATAATATATACAATAGGGAATGCCTAAAAAATCCTGTTCACTGTGATAAGCAAAATGTCAGTAGATGCACAGTTTAGAAAACTGGGACTGCATTACTACTCTTGTATCATATTAAGAAATGTCTCCTAATAGTCCCCTGTGTTTGTACCAAACCAGTCAACTGGTTTTATTCCTAACTGTACAAGTCTTGGCAAACCTTATAGTTAGAGAAAACAGTAGTTGTTTTACTCTCCCTCCTATTTTGATACCAGCCCTAATGTAAATGTGACACATTATGCACATTAACCCCTTCCCGCCCGAGGACGTACATGTACGTCCTGACTGGATGTCCCAGAAGGACAGAGGACGTACGCGTACGTCCCGGAAGTCATTCGGCATAATGCTGAAAAAAAAAAACACGGGCGTTAAGTGCCGGCCGCGTGTGCGCGCGGCCGGTCACTAAGGGGTTAAAGCTCTGTTCTGAGTTCTATTTGCTAATAGAGAAGAGGTGAAGAATTATATTGGTGGAAGCACCACATCTCTGTTTAGAAGGTTTATATAACATCATTATCTTTAGCCATTTTCAATCCACTGCACGATGAAGGCCTCCTCAGCAAGTTTCCAACAACTTTGGTCTTGTATACACACACACACACAGGGCACAAAATTTCAGTTTGATGTCTCTGCTAGAGAGCCAACACAGCATCTAACTCCCTTTCTGTGTCATAGCGATGTGCTTTGCAATAATGTAGACTATGTGAAAAGTATGCTAGAGAGGTTTCCAATGCCTTAATAATAAAATCAGGGCTCAAAATTTCCACTTGCCACTAGCCAATGGCGAGTGAAAATTCAGCCCTGGCGAGTAGAAATTCAGCCCTGGTGGGTATACTATGGATTGCAGTGGCGAGTAACTTTTCAGGTCTGGCTAGTAGCAAAGGACTTCATATTTTAAGCCCTGCACACACACATACATATGATACTGATTCTATAGTTTATGTTAAATTAAAGGGATAGTAATACTTAAAATGTGAAAAAAAAATATATGTTGTAGGGTTTATCTCCCTGAGTGAAAAAAGGGAACTCCCACTGCTGTTTTATTCCAAAGTTTTTACAGCTCAAACTTGTTTTTTTTTAGGTGCAATATCACAGTGGCCTGAAAATGTATAGTGGCGCTGCTGTTACACCATCCTATGGAGATTTATGGTCAACTGACCAGAGCTGTCCGTAGGATACTGTAGCAACAACACCACTGTACAATTTCAGTCCACTATGATACTGCACCTAAAAATGTCAAGTTTCAGCTGTAATATCTTTTGAATTAAACACCTTTCAGCCACGGGGGGGGTACCTTTTTTTACTCAGGGAGATAAATCCTACAACATATATTTTTTTTTTACATTTTAAGTATTGCTATCCCTTTCAGTTTCTGTGTTAGTTGACTTTTATTTTACCGATGACTTGTGAAATTGGCTCACATTTGTTTTAGCCAGACCTACAACCCAAGCTCAGTGATTGATTGTGGAAGTGGAAGTGAATCCTTGGTCCTGTAAACCCAGTTAAAGGGAATCATTAGAATCAGGTGTTTTAGATAATTAGGTAGGTCTATAAAAAGAGCAGAACCTGGGGGAGTTTGTGCTTAATCAGTTGTGTGGAAGAAAATCATACCACTATCAAAAAATATCCCTGAGGACCTCAGAGAAGCAGTTACTGCTTCCCATGGGTCTAGAAAGTGCTACAAAACCATTGATAAGTATTTGGGACTGCATCCATCCACTGTCTGACAGATAGTCTACAAATTGAGAAGGCTCAAAACCACAGACACTCTACCCAGCAATTATCATCCTCTTGAATCTCTCCAATAACAACCCAGTGCATCATCCAGGAATTCACAAAAAACCCTAGGGTAGCATCTAAGGATCTAGTCATCACTCCTGCCTTGGCTAATCTGAGTGCACATGCCTCAGCAATTACAAAAAGACTGAACAAGAATGTTGGAAACGACTTCTTTCCAAAAAGAACATTGTTGACCGTATGAAGTCCACCAAAGACCACAAAGATGACCTACAATACTTCTGAAACAATATTTTTTGGACAGAATTAGATATTTTATATTTGGTAAAAACACTGTGTTGTAACAGAAGAACAGAATTCTACCCACCAAAGAGGAATGGGCCAAAATTCCCCAGAAGTAATGTTAGAGACTGACCAACACTTAGCAGAAACACGGTAACTGACGCTATTGCTGAACAAGTTGGTGCCACCAGGTACTGAATCTAAAGGGTCACATACATTTCCACACATGGATATTGAATGTTGAATCAAATGTGGATAAATGCATGTTGAAAAAGTATCATGTTTTTGTGCTGAATGTTTAATCAGGTTACTTTTATCTGTTATTAAGTGTTAAATTAAAATCTAAAAAAATTAGATTTGAAATATGAAAAAATCTGTAAAAATTGTTATGGGTTCACAAACTTTTTCTCATCACTGTCTATAAACAGAAACAGGCAATCAGATAGCTCCAAGTGGCATTCATTACAAGACAGCACCTTCTTTAAAAAAAATAAATAAATATATATATATATATCAGGGGCGGACTGACCATACGGGCCAGCCGCTGCCACTTCCAGAGCTGCTCAGCAGCTCTCCTACAACGGCCGCCGGCACGCCGTTCTAGTAATACAGGGCGCTGAGAGATGACATCATCTCCCAGCCTCTGCATTACTAGAGGCGCGTGGGACATCGCAGTGCTAAGCCACGCCGCTAGACCACCAGGGACTGCAGGTAGGGGCATTGTGGAGATGAAGGAGCAATGTGGAGACGGGTGCATTGTGGAAGGGGCAATGTGAAGATGGGGGCATTGAGGAAGGGGCAATGTGGAGATAAGGGGCATTGTGGAGATAAGAGGGCAATGTGGAAATAAGGGGGCAATGTGGAGATGAAGGGGCATTTTGGAGATAAGGGGGCATTGTGGAAGGGGCATTGTGGAGATAAGGGGGCATTGTGGAGATAATGGGCATTGTGGAGATAAGGGGGCATTGTGGAGATAAGGGGGTATTGTGGAGATGAGATGAAGGGGGCATTGTGGAGATAGGGGCATTGTGGAGATTTCTGCAGGGGGCCCAGACCTCTTTTTGGACCAGGGGCCCTGGGTCCTGTCAGTCCACCCCTGATATATATATATATATATATATATATATATATATATATATTGATATATATTGATATAGATAGATAGATATAGATATATATATATAGATAGATAGATATATGGATATAAACCAGAGAGGGAAGCACTCACGTTTAAAGTAGCCAGCTGCCTGGGTGGTCTACTTATGGCTGAACATGTATATCCAAGAGTGTAAGTAAGCACACACAGGTCTTCAAAAAGTTGCGATAAATCAAGTGTTTTAATTGTTCAACGTTTCGGCTGTCAACCACACAGCCTTCGTCAGGACAGGGTAAACAAACAAGCAACGTTCCTTTTAAACCTCCCCACCACCGTGTGAAGGCGCCAAACTTGAAATTGACCAATCAAGCACGCCTTCTTAGCATAAAATTGCCTAATCAACCCAACCAAGAAAAAAACTAAAAGAATCTGCAGCGTGTGTCTAAAATACAGCGAGCAAGAAGACTGTAACATTGTATCAATCATAGTCTCATAAACTGAATATGTCAACAGACTCTATAATTGCACCAGTAATATATCAAAACTATCCTCATCTGATAATGAGCATAGTCCCCAATATGTGAACACGTGTGGACACAACTAGAACAGAATAATAAAAGACAATAGAAGTCAATACCAACATACAAGCTGAAAATACTAAAGAAACAAAGTATCCAGCTATGTCAACACGTGATCGTGGATCAAACAAAAATGTACAATCTTAAATACATCAGTATAGCAAGCAAAAATGAAAGAAAATATATACCAGATGAACGGATAACATTGCTGAACCGAGGCGAAAGGGCTGTGCAATGCGTCGGAGACCTCCGCAGCCCAATCAACAACGAAGCACGTCAGGCGCGGACAACCCCGAATGCATATGAACTGGCTTGATGCACGCCACAAAAACATAAAAACTTTATGTAGAGAATTTATAGTTACCGGACAACTAACACGGTAACCTATAAAGCGCTGGGATGAAAAACGTGCACACAAGTCCCATATGCAAATCAAGTATGTCATCTGGCCACAACCCCCCACTTATATCAAACAGCAAACAATATTATTAGAGCCCCATAATAGAATATAAAAAAAGCCCACTGGAAAATGGGTACAGCACAAGCAAAAAAATGTATTCCCTTACATCATGAATCTCCAAACTAACATTATAAGAGTCAAAGTAGCAAAAATGTGAACATTGAATCTAGACTAGGAATGGGAATATGTCCCAAACATAAAGGTGCTAAGTAAATCCATGATGATAGGAAAACATTCAGATATTCCATGAAGGGTCCACCATCAGTCATCCTTACTCATTATTCTGAATGATCCATGATATGACTAAATAGTCATTGTCCCAACAGTCATTGAGATTCCCCGAGAGGACAGCATAGATGTATTTGTATAGAGGTCATACACCACACCACCAATATATACATTTGAAGATAGTATAAGTTAGTTCATAAATGTCACTCATAACAATGCAAACTGGGTTCAGTCTGGATAAGCGAAAGTGATTCATATATACTTCTTAGGAAGAAACCTCCCGGTGGTACCACGCATTCTGGTCCACTTCATAAAGGATCAGGTTCTCCTCATAGTTCATCCACATGGTACTCTTATGTTTTATGTTAGAAGTCAGCTTTTCAAGGGAAATACCTCCCGGTGGCACCAGCCATGCTGGACCTAAGTCCTATTATGCATCCTGGTCCACATCATAAAGGGTTAGGTTTCCCCCATATTCCCATGTGTCTATCTCCTCCATCAATATACAAACATCCACATATTTTACCCATGTTCAAGCATAGGCGTACTTATAAGAGCACAGACTTAAAAGGCATTAAAGCCCACTTTTTCGTGGAAAATTATATCCTTTTGAGTGACAAGACAACCCAATCATGTCACAATTATATTCATTATACAATCTTGAGTCAAGCCCAAATTGTGATATAAATCAAAAATAGGCTGCATAAGACAACTTTTCATTCAAACCCTTAGGGGCCACAGTGTCCATAAATCTAATCCAAAATGTCTCCCGTTGCAGTAGTTTGATTTTTCTATTTCCTCCCCTTTTAGGTGTTGGTATTTGATCAATGATCATACTTCTCATAGAAAGTAGTGGGTGTCGCATGGATAAGAAATGTCTTAGAACTGGCTTATCAGAAGTCCCAGTACTGATGGCTGCTCTGATAGATGAACGATGATTGGCCATTCGTTCACGAAAAGACGTCTCAGCCTTCCCCACATAATATAGGCCACAAGGGCAAACAAGGATTTACACGACAAATTCACCGGTACAGGTTACCCTGTGTTTGATCTTAATGTTGACATTTGTGTGTGGGTGACGAAATGTTTCTCCACTCAACATGCTGTTACATGTGGTACAGTTAGTGCACCTATAGCACCCATTCTTTTTCCTTGCTCCCCATAACCAGTTAGCAGAAGTGGATTTATCTGATAATGCAGTGGGAATTTTTCTATCTGGTTGCATTAGGTAATCCCTAAGGGTTTTACCTCGTCTGTATCCAATATAGGGAGGCTGCATATTTTGAAATGGCAGAGTAGGGTCAGACGTCAAGGAAGTCCAAAGCCGTTTAATTGCTCTGCCCAGACACTCAGTGCCTGGAGCATAATTCATGACAAAAGCTAGTCTCTGAGTATTCTGGCGTTTGGTCCTAGTAAGTAAATCTTCACGTCTATGGCTCAATGCTCTACTCATTTGTTCATTCAGAGTATGTAAATCATAACCTCTTACAAGAAAGTTCCTTTTCATTAAAAGTAACTGTTCCTTGGCTTTCTCTGGATCACTATTGTTCCTCAATACACGGAGGAACTGGGAGTAAGGAATACTGACTTTCTGTGCTTTAGGGTGACAACTATTTGCATGCAATGTGGTGTTCCTATCTGTTGGATTTTTATATAGAGTCGTACCCAGTTTACTATTCTCAAAAAAGACCCTAACGTCCAAGAAGTCAACATATTCATTGCTATAAGTATGTTTAAACCTAATGGTCGATGGAAGAGTATTGAGGGTGGAAATCCACTCAGTCAAGTCAATGCTACTACCTCTCCATACCAAGAACAGGTCATTTATATATCGTGTATAGAAACAAATTTTTGGATGTGTGAGATGACTGGTTTCATACTTAGCCATAAATATATTGGCATAAGAAGGTGTCATATTGGAGCCCATTGAAGTGCCTGCAATTTGAAGATAAAAGTCATTCTCAAACCTGAAAAAATTCTCACTCAGTGTGAGAGTCAGTAGGTCACAAATAAATTCAGCTGGGTATGTTAAAGAGGACTGCTGTCTAATGAGCATGTCGTGGACAGCCCCTCCTCATGGGGGATAACCGTATACAGGCTATCTACATCCATGGTCACCAGAAGATCATTGTCTTTAGACACATTCAATGTGGAGATACACTGTAAAAAATGTGTAGTATCTTGAATGTAAGACTCTACCATTTGGACCATTGGTTGTAAAATGGTATCTAAGAAGATGGAAATGGGTTGTAACAGTGACCCAACTGCCGATATAATCAGACGACCTGGAGGGTCTTCCAGAGTTTTATGAATCTTTGGTAATGTGTATATAATTGGGCAAATGGGGTCACTGTTAAACAGATATTTGAAGAGTTGTTCATCAATATAGCGGCTGTTCAATGCCCGAGTCAGTGTCTCGAGAATAGATGTTTTATATTCACTTGCAGGATCATAATTCAGTTTGAGGTATGTATTTTCATCAGACAATTGTCTCAATATTTCAGCCCTATATGCACTATGGTTGAAAACCACAACTGCCCCACCTTTGTCTACTGGTCTTACAACTATAGTGTTATCATTTGCAAGTATAGTAAGAGCCCTCTGTTCAGCTTTAGAGAGGTTGTGTCTTATTCTGGGCATAGTCATGGACTGAGCTTCTTTAATGATGTTACATGTATAAGCTCTAATATTGGGGTTAATATTCGGAGGATCAAAGGTACTTTTAGGACGTAGTGCAGCGACAGTAGTAGATGGCGTATTTTTAAAGAAATCATGAAGGTTCAAAGTACGTTGAAATCTATGACAATCTATTTCAAATTTAAGAGTCATACTTTGTGGTAGGAACAAAAGATAACCCTCTGTAATTTCTGCAGGGGAATGGACTCTGTTACTTAAATTATAGACTAGGTCTTTGGAATTGTAGGAGGTTTTGCAGCGTTTTTGTTTGCAGCCTCCCCTCCTAGGGTGCGGCCATCTCCTATACCTGCCCCTCTCCTGTTGGCAGGCGTCTGTACCCCTAAAAAAAAGACTTGTGTATTGGTTTCAGTAGTAGTCGTACTAGTGGTCTGTACTGGATTTGCGTCCTCAGATTCTGACAAAGAGTTACCCGAACTCAAGTCTATAGTGTTCAGCTTCTGTGGGCGAGTTACCCTCCTAGTACGCTTGGGGTGTGTGGGGCGTGGTCTCTGTCCTAGTACCCACCCATATACTCTCTTATCTTTATAATCTTCCTGAACCTTAACTAGTTTGCTGTTCTTGAAAGTAACTAGCTCCTGTTTATAGGTGCTGACAGCTGTTTTAAGCTTACTATACCAGTCAGTAGTAGTGTCTGCTAATAGTGTTTCTTTGTATGTAGTTTCAAAATTCAGTATCTCTGCTCTGACCGGTGTAAGGATTTTACCTACCTCCTCAACTACTAGTACCATAAGGTCAAAGGAACATTTATTTAAAATGCCGCACCATCTGAGGCAAAAATCTGGGTTGGTACGCCCAGTGGTTGGTATATTACGTATCCTAAAGCCTCTTGTCCACTCCTATGATAATCAGATATGTATAATCCATGTAGGTATAAATCAGTGTCTCTCTTATGTAGCTTTAACAACTTATGATATAAATTCAAAGGTGTGTCACCAACCTCTGTTTCTTCTGGTGATGCATTGAAAAGAATGTCCTGTATCTGCTCCTGTGTGAATTGTACTCTGTTATCTTCTGCTACTGCTTGTGAATAGGTAGCTGCTGCATTCTCCATATCCTTCTTAGAAAAGGAGTGGTATTCAGGAAGGCTGGAACAAGTAGAACTTGGCTAATTACCAAAAAAGGGATTCTGATTACGGGTGCACTCCAAAAGACTTGCCTTGTCTTTATAATATAAACCAGAGAGGGAAGCACTCACGTTTAAAGTAGCCAGCTGCCTGGGTGCTCTACTTATGGCTGAACCTGTATATCCAAGAGTGTAAGTAAGCACACACAGGTCTTCAAAAAGTTGTGATAAATCAAGTGTTTTAATTCTTCAACGTTTCGGCTGTCAACCACACAGACTTCGTCAGGACAGGGTAAACAAACAAACAACGTTCCTTTTAAACCTTTTGAATAGCCTATTTAATAACTCGCTAGGATGTTTGTCAGAAGCCGTCATGCGCAGTAGAGACTGCCCGCACTGCAGTCATGCTCAGTACAGAGTGCCTGAATGTGCTGCAGCTGATAAGGAGCGGGGTGTCCCGAATTCGGACTGTATTCCTCTCTGTGCACCTTCCTGGGTCCCACTCCGTATAAGCCGCAGCGGATTCTAGCACTCTGTACTGCGCATGACTGCAGTGCGGGCAGTGAGCAGAGAGGCTCCGAGCACCAGCCAAGGCTTCTGGGTGGCACTGTAGCCCATGTACACGGGCTTTTAAACTAGTATATATATATAATCAGAGCTGTCCAAGTTCAGTCCTCATGTGCCATTAAAGGGATAGTAATACTTCATTTTATCTTTATTTTATTTTGTAGGCATTAAAAAAACTTGAAGAACGATATAAGTCTTATCTCTCAAACCTTTATGGTTTAAGAGATATTCACAAACAAAGTATCCCCCCCCGTTCAGTCATACAAAGAAGATTGTCCCCTTCTGTTATCTGTCTGGTCTTACAACCAGACTCACATCTGAGAAGAGATGGCTTACACTAGGAAAAAGGGGCGGGAGGGAAACTTTGCTTGTGAATATCTCTTAAACCATAAAGGTTTGAGAGATAAGACTTATATCGTTCTTCATGTTTTTTTAATGCCTACAAAATAAAATAAAGTTAAAATGAAGTATTACTATCCCTTTAACAGTGCAGGGTGTAAGGATTTCCCTGATTAAGCCCAGGTGAGTTAATCAGTGGCTCATTCATTTTAATTGACTCACTTGTACTGAACAGGGAAATCCTTACATCCTGTACTGTTGCTGGCCCTTGTGGACTGAATTTGGACAGCCCTGATATATAATATAATATAAAGAGAGAGCTTAATGAATGTGGTGAAGTGCTACGTTAACACATGAACACACCCACAGTACAATGGCTGATTACGCTGGATTTCAGTACGCAAATTAGCAGTTGTTGAAATTAGTCACAGCAACATCATAAACCTGCAAAGGCCTAGTGAAAGGATGGTAATGTTGGTGTATTTGTGGTGTATTCACATGGATATGATGGCACAGACATCTTAGTGCATATGAAGAGAGAGAATCAGTGCAAATTCTCCACAATATCATCAACTTGGACCCTTATCGAAAATGACTGCATCTTCCCCATGAATAATAACCAATCCGTGATAATGTTGCACCTATTGATAAATTGCTGTGTGACTGTTTACTTCCTCAGTGAATATTTACCTCTGTAATTTGCAGCTCGATCCTTTAGCTATTGCACACAAAAACACAGGTGTCCTGCATAGTTATCTAACACATACATTCCATAGAAACATTTGTTAGTGATACAGTAGTCTGGCGTACAAAGAGATGTAAGATAATCTCTGTTGTTTTATGTATTTCTGTATGTATGTACTAGCAGTGTGGGACGGCGTTGCCCGTCTATTTTTTGGTCCCTGTATTTATATAAAAATGGGCATGTAATAGAAGTATGGCAGCACTAACAGTTTTATATAATACTAGTTGAAGTGCCCGTGTACACGAGCCACAGTGCCACCCAGTAACGGCCGCGGTGCAGTCATGCACAGTAGTGACTGCCCACGCCGCGGCTGATACTGAGAGTGGCGCGCCAAAATCAGACCGTAGTCAGCGAGGACTATGGTCTGAATTCGGAGTGCCCTGCTCCGTTATCAGCTGCGGCGTGGGCAGTCTCTACTGCACATGACTGAAGTGCACGCAGCAATCTCTACTGCAAATGACTGAAGCATGCACAGCAGTCTCTACTGCACATGACTGAAGCGCGCACAGCAGTCTCTACTGCAAATGACTGAAGCGCGCACAGCAGTCTCTACTGCAAATGACTGAAGCGCGCGCAGCAATCTCTATTGCACATGACGGCTTCTGACAAACATACATTTAGCTAATTATTATATAGGATATTGTTGTATGGTACATGTTAAATGAGTGTAATGTGAGCCAATGAATGCACACACATATACATTGTTACATATACACACTCTTGTGCATACATACTGTCAGATATGCACACATATATAATGTCATGTTTGTAGTGATATACAAAGTGAAATACTTTGCCACTACTGTGCCTGAAAGGATAGGGGCTACAGGAGATAAAATACAATTTGCAGCGAAAGGTACCATAGAAGTGATTGTATTGGGAAAAAGATAGGTATACGCAAATGAGCAAATACATTTGGTTGAAGTATCCATAAGACAACATGTTGTGTATTGTTAATAGTTTAGAAGGATACTGATGTCATAACCTCAGGAATCAAGTCATCATTTATTTGAAAATGTATCCAACATGGGGAAAAATTACTCCCTAAGTAAGAGATATGTCTACTTATAATATGATATGTATATGTCTATATGTCTTTGCACAACATGAGTAGATATCATGATATGATGTCTATATGTCTATGCACAACATGAGTAGATATCATGAGTAGACATATCTCTTACTTAGGGAGTAATTTTTCACCATGTTGGATACATTTTCAAATAAATGATGACTAGATGAGTAGACATAACTCTTACCTAGGGAGAAATTAATTCCCCATGTCGGTTACATGTTAAAATACCTGTATCTGACTGCAGGGGAATCCAGTCCCGGGACCATCGGCGGCTCTTCAGTAGAGCCGAGACTGAGAGACATAAAAAGTGTTACTTCACTGGAATGGTCTACAAAGTATGCCTGGTTTGCAAGACTCTTGATCTTGGCTCTGCTGAAGAGCCTCCGACAGTCCCGGGACCAGAATCCCCTGCAGTCAGCTAGAGCACTGATGTCAGGGAAAGGGGAAGGAGGGGGAAAATTTAGTTGTGATTATCTCTCAAACCATAAATGTTTGAGAGATAGGACTGGGATCGTGTAGTCTAGTTTTTTAATAGCTACAAGATTCAATTTTATTAAAATGTTACAATACTATCCCTTTAAGGGCTAACACATTCTATTGAATGGCATCTTGTGGCAATGCGTTGTGTACCCTTCTGGCAACATAAACGGTTAAAATGAGTTTATTATGTAAAATGTAATGAGACATTTTCTTCTATGTGTGTTTGTGTCTCCTTAGGAGACATACATTATGTAATGAGGTTTTCTCTTTTATCTATATAGATTTAGGGTAGGGCTTTTTCTGCTGAGTGAAAGAGGTAATCTCACTGTTGAGAGATGCATATCTCCAGAGTTTTTACAGGTTAAACTCTTGTTTGTTTGTTTTTTTTTTAATTAAAAGTGCTCTCCAGAGGTCAGATTTCAATTAGTTATTCTGTTGTATTCTGTGGGAGAGGTAAGTCACTGACAGTTCTTGTTAGAATATGATACTGACACATTGGAGGTTATGCACTAAAGCATGATAAGGTGATCACATGGAAATAACTTCTCCAATGATATTACTTCTTCAGTTACTATGTTATTCTATGGATCGTATGCACTAAGATCTCAAGAGCTGGAGAAATCTTAGTGCGCTGGCTCCATAAAATAACATAAGAATTGGAGAAGTGATATCACTGGAGAAATTATCTCCAGTTTATCACCTCTTTATTATACCTTAGTGCATCTCCCCCTTTGCCTCTTAGTATATGATATGTTTAATAACAGCACAGACAAATAATAGACATACAGTTGCAGACAGACACTCATGGAAATATTCAGTAAATATGTAATGCATACCCAATATTCCCTCTGGGCCTCCGATCTTAGTGGGGCTTCAACCTGAGTTTCCAAAAGTCCTATATATTCAGCAAGGGGCAAATTTAGAGAAGTGATATCTCTGGAGAAATTATATCCACTCTATCACCTCATTTTTATGTTTTAGTGCATATCCCCCATTTCTGTCAGTTTGTAATTTCAGGAAGTAATCCCACTGTAATTTACTTTCTGACAATTAGAATTGTTATATCATATGAATAAAACAACCAGCAGCTGTTGGAGTTTTACTCAGCTGGAAAAGCCCAATAACATGTAGATTTTCATTAAAAATGTTACTGCTTCTTTAAGGGGATAGTAATGTTTCATAATAAAAGCAGCTCTAATTAATCATCATAGTATTTGTACTTTGGAGAGTGTTATTTCAATTCTGTCAGAGTTGTAGTTCAAGAGTAATTCAATGACAAAGTATCCCCCCCTGCCCCTTTTACTGATGTAACACTGTTCAGCCAGATCAGAAGGGAGGTGCCCAGGTAGACTGCAGAGAGGGACAATCTTCAATTAAGATAAGGGAAAAACCTGAAAAACGTGTGAAGGGGGACAGGGCCTTCATTGTTCTCATAGGAAGAAGATTGTCCCCTGCTGTTACCTGTCTGGTCTATGGACTGGATTCCACATCTGAGAAGAGATGGCTTACACTAGGTAAAAGGGGAGGGAGGGGAAACTTTGCTTGTGAATATCTCATAAACCATAAAGGTTTGAGAGATAAGACTTATATTGTTCTTCATGTTTTTTTAATGCCCACAAAATAAAATAAAGATAAAACAAAGTATTACTATCCCTTTAATGTCACTTGCCACTTACAGCCTAAATTCCTTAACATTTTCATTTCTAGAGAGACCTCCAATACATCCAAGAGGTTAAACTACCCAGGTAACAGTTATCGATCTAATTTTGTAGTAGCCCCCTTGGCTTATAGCATCTGAGGTGTTAAATATACAGGTAGCCTTTTGTATGTGTTTATTTCCTAGAAATCCATTGGATGAAAGCATCAAAGGGGTTAGAATACCAAATTAATTGTTTAATTGGTCCTCTTGCTAGACATGGCACTCATTACTCATCAGAGCCCTTCCTCCTGCAAATTTTGGTGACCACCCATCTGTGATCCTGAGATGTACATTTGATCAATATTTCCTCATAGCGCCAAATGAAAAAAGTGTATTTTTTTCAGTAGTTTGAAACTCAAAAACCTACAAACAGGGGAGGGCTGCCAGCTTGTGGCCTGGAGGTGCCTATTTCTATTATCATTTGAGCCCACCGTCCCAGCCTACCCCTCGTTGTGAAGTGATATCACATAGCTTACAATTATGATACTACAGAGCTTACAGTTGAAATGGAGCTGCACTAGTGATACCACAGAGCTTACCATTTAAGTAAAGCTACACTAGTGATAGCATACAGCTTACAAGAGAAATGAGTTATGCTACTAGGGTTCCTCCATTTGGATTGTATCTCTGTGGTATAATTTGTGTAGCTCCATTTCAGTTGTAAGCTCTGTGGTATCACTAGTATAGCTCATTTACAGCAGTAAGTGGGAGATTGAGTGAGGCAGTGGCCCACAGGCCTAGACATATGATTGTCTCGAGGGGCAATTGCTCCCCCCCATCCCCCACGCCAGCCCTCCCCTGACTACACACAGGGCCGGATTTGTCATAAGGCAGAGTAGGCATCTGCCTACAGGCGCACCCCACAGAGGGGTGTCTGTCATTGGGATCGCAGTGGAGTAACAATAACCCACTCGCAACATGGTGAGGTCTGTGCCTTCTTCGGCACAGACCTGTAGCTGCCGAGCTCCCTCGTCGGCTCTTTAGTAATTCAGAGCGCTGGGAGATGACATTGTCTCCCAGCTCTCTGCATTATTGAAGAGAAGACAGCGCGGGAACTCCAGCAGCTACAGGTCTGTGCAGAAGGAGGCACAGCCCTCTCCTACCACACCACTGGACCACCAGGGAGGTAGGAAACGGACACGAGGGGAAAGCAATGTGAGGGTATATGGAGATGATGGGGGCAATGTGAGGGCAATATGGAGGTGATGGGGGTAATGTGGAAATGATGGGGCAATATGGAGCTGATGGGGGGCAATGTGAGGGCAACATGGAGATGATGGGGGGCAATGTGGAGATTAGGAGCATTGTGGAGGTGTCCAGTGGAAATGGCCAATGGGGGGGCGCTTCAGATTTCTGTGCCTACAGGCTCCTGAGATGTAAATCCGGCCCTGACTACACAGCCATTTTTTGTGAATCTTGGAGGGATTAGCCAATCTGACCTAAGGGGAGATACATTAAGGTTGATAAATTGCTAGGTTGTTGATAGAATGGCATATTTGCTTTGATTTCCACTCAGAATATACACCAAGATGTATTAACCATCACTTCCCTGTGAATACACCACACATATGCTATTATCTGCATGAATCCACCATGCCTTTGTCAGGTTAACAATTTCACAGTGTCTATATTTACATTTGCCTATTGAAATGCAGTTTAATGAACCATCGTTATATTCCTATAAGTTTGTTTATATGCTAATACGGCAATTCTCTGCATACACTAAGCTCCGATCGATGCCTGTGCTGTCGGAGTTCACAGTCCCAACATCTCCAACTTGAGGTTACTGAAGTTGGGATCTTCCCATAGTTCTCTATGGAGAAAGAAGACAGTTTGATGTCTCTGCTAGAGAGCCAACACAGCATCTAACTCCCTTTCTGTGTCATAGCGATGTGCTTTGCAATAATGTAGACTATGTGAAAAGTATGCTAGAGAGGTTTCCAATGCCTTAATAATAAAATCAGGGCTCAAAATTTCCACTTGCCACTAGCCAATGGCGAGTGAAAATTCAGCCCTGGCGAGTAGAAATTCAGCCCTGGTGGGTATACTATGGCTTGCAGTGGCGAGTAACTTTTCAGGTCTGGCTAGTAGCAAAGGACTTCACATTTTAAGCCCTGATAAAATAATAAATAATATATTGAAAAGCGCTAGAAAAAATGGTTTGACACCTCCCTTGGAAGAGAGAGGTGTTTGAGATGCAATGAATTGGACATCTTTCAATAGGAACAGAATTCCTTCCAATAAAATGCCAGCGTATGACAAATTATTGTGTTAATTAGAGAAAAGGCAAACCGCTGTTAAACAGTGATATTTTTTCATCGGTGGTAGAAGAATGAATGGTGTGGGAGGATTGGATTAATGATAGATGTGGGGGAGGATGTGTGTTTAGCAGAGTAACGAGTAATACAAAGTAATATTGATCGAACGCAGCAGTACATCTGAATTGAGGTCATGATAAGTCAATATGTATGTACAGTATGTGTGTGTGTTTATGATAAGAGATAAAATACAATCACATGAAAACACAGGCACACACTTTAGTATAACACGTGTCTATTACTCACTCTCCGCTCCGTTATTGGTTAATGACTTAACATGAACTGCTGTTGATTGGATAAAAGGTGAAGAGGCTCTTATACAATAAGGAGAAATGGAGTCATTTTGGGGCAAACTGACTTCACCATAGGATGCAAACAAAAATGTTAATTGATTTATAATTGGGCTTTTAACCCCTTAAAAGGTCTGCAATGCATTGCTGTGATTTGGGGAATTTGTATATAGGGTGCAGTGTTTACCTATATTATGTGAAATGGTGACAGGTATTGTTTAATAGCATAGAGAATGTTAGGATCTCTCAACAGCATACAGTGCTGAAGTTAACAGCCAATCAGCTTCTTTGCTGATTAACCTGGATAAATGGACATTTCAGGGCTATGCACTAAAGTGTGATAAAGAGGTGATAAAGTGGGGATAACTTCCCCAGTGATATCACTTCTCCAGTTCCTATGTTATTCTTTGGAGCCTATGCACTAAGATTTCTCCAAATTTAGGGATCTTATTGCATAGACTCTATAGAATAACATAGGAACTGGAGAAGTGATATCACTGGGGAAGTTATCTCCACGTTAACACCTCATTATCACACTTTAGTGCATAATCCTACTTGGTGGTTATGCACTAAAGTGTGATAAAGAGGAGATAAAGTGGAGAACACTTCTCAGTGATATCACTTCTTGAGCCTATGCACTAAGATCTCCAAAGCTGGAGAAATCTTAGTGAATTTTCCCCATAGAATAACATAGCAAATGGAGAATTGATATCACTGGAGATGTCATCTCCACGTTATCACCTCACTATCACTCCTTAGTGCATCTCCCCCTTTGCCTTTTAGTATATGAGATGTTTAATAACAACATAAGCAAATAACAGGCATCCAGTTGCAGACAGACACACATGGAAATATTCACTAAACATGTAATGAATACCCAGTATTAGCCTGGGGCCTCCAGTTTTAGGGGGGCTTCAACCTGAGTTTTCAAATGTCCTATATTTTCAACAAGGAGCAAATTTAAACTACAGGTAAACATATTTATATGAAAAGCTATAACGTATAGGGCTTTTCCTGCTGGGTAGAGCAAGGTTACTTCCACTGCTACTTGTTGCTTTATTATAATGATATAACAGTTCAAACTATTGGGAAGTAGTGAAGTTGTTACATTCTGTGGTGATCTGTGATCAGTGACTCCCATCTCCTGTAGAATGCAATAGACCAGGGCTGTCCAAGTTCAGTCCACAAGGGCCACCAACAGGCCAGGATGTAAGGATTAAGTACAGGTGAGTTCATCAGTGGATCATTCATTTTAACTGACTCACCTGTGCTTAATCAGGTTAATCCTGGCCTGTTGGTGGCCCTTGAGGACTGAACTTGGACAACCTTGCAATAGATTAACTGTCTGGACACCAGAGGGCACTGCTAATATAAAAAAAAAAAAATTCAACGGTAATATTATTATTATTATTCTTTATTTATGTGCCTCCAATATATTCAACATTGCTGTACTATAGGGAATAGACAAATATAGATATTAAATAGTACAATCAGATGTGGAGAACAGAAGGATCAAAGGGCCCCCTGCTGGTGAGAGCTTACAGTCTAGAGAAAGGTGGGTTGGACACAGAAGGAGTAAGTGCTATTGGGTGTAAGTGCCTCCTGCCACATGAACTGCCAGTCGGTGGGTGGGAGTGAGAAGTGTTATTGAGTGTAGTGGTCCAGGCAAGGGTGTCACAGGGTGACTCTGGAATAACAACACTGACAAGTACAGATAAAGAAAAATAATTATCTTTATTGAGAAATAGAACAACATAACAGGACCAGGTGTAAGGACAGTGACTGGGCACTTCCTCAACCCTCACAGGGCAGGTAAGGATAAGGCACAGGATCACCCGACTGAAAGGAGGCAAATACACTCTGACTGAATATATTTACTAGCAGCAAGAATGGTAATAGCTACTAGTACAGGAGCAGCTGTCACACTCCTGGGAAGTGCAGGAAACTCCCCTAGTACGCTAGGGTGTATCAGAGCAGAGACAAATCTCCCTAGAACGCTAGGGTAACCCAACAGGCAGCGGGAACTAAGGATCCCTAGAACGCTAGGGTAACCAAATAGGCAATGGTAACGGAAGCTCCCTAGAATGCTAGGGAACCAGACAGGCAGTGGTGACTGTGACTCCCTAGAATGCTAGGGTAACCAGACAGGCAGTGGTGACTGAGACTCCATAGAAAGCTAGGGTGAACCAACATGCAACGGTGACTAATAGCCCTAGCAAGCTAGGGTACCCAATGGCACAGAGCGGACTGGTAGGCAACAGGAAGGCCAGTAGCATGGACTGATGCAAACTGAGTACCGCTCGGATGAAGGAAATACCACAGCACGGAAAGTGCGGCTGGAAACAATAGGCCATGAGTATAGAGTATGGGTAGTCAGCCAAAGCCATGAGTCAGACTGGAGTGGGTAGTCAGCCAGAGCTAGGAGTCAAAACAGAGCATGTGGCCAGCCGGCGCTGACCATCTTTCTGAGGCTGACACACTGTAAACGTTCCCACTGGGAACTCTTACTCTGTGTAAGCCTCAGAAAGATGGTCAGCACCGGCAGGCGCCTCAGCCACGGGTGACCACATGCCCCAGAATGGCAGAACAGAAATGTGGTCACCCTACTACTGACTGTTTTATGGCACATAATTGAATCAAAGCAATAGTTTGCTTGTTTTCAATGGATAAAATATACATCCTTGGTCTTCATCTTCATTACCCACTGTTACATATCGTAAAAAATTACCTTTGAGACTGCAGCTATGTCAAACAAGAACTATAATATTGTTGCAAACCAATTGAATTAAAGAGGCTCATCCCGCAGACACTCCACATCCAGTGACAGAATTGTAAACATGCCCCAGATGCAAGGTATATAAAACCAGCAGGAACACACAACCGGTAACTTTTTTCCCTGATGAAGCTGTCCAGTTGAATGGCAAAACATGCAGGGCTAATGAGCTATAGGAGGATTCTTTAATGAGAGAAACAGCACCATTTAATGAATGTGATTGTATGGAGTGGCTTTGGTCATCCATACTAGGCCTGTAGACTGAATTTGCTGTCTTCAGGGGCCTCGGTACTAATGTGAGACACAGCAGTTACTTTTTATTGCATGGCGTGACTCTGGACATCTATACTAGGCCTTTAGACTTAGGTTTACTGCCTTCTATGACCATCACAGCAATTAAAGACAGCTAACTAAATAAGCGTCTATACAGCAGTCCCTACGATTAGGCATTGATCAACATATATTTGGTTGAGATGCTGTATTAATTTTACTTTGACCCCTGTATTTAAAATAGATTGGCCCATACATATTCAATAGTTGGTCACAATAATGCTCTGTGAATTTTCACAGGTTCCTATATTTTTAGGAGGAGTTTAAGGGATACAAACAGTGCTTTATGTATACCGAACCACACAAGAATGAACATTAATTAAAGGCATATACCGAGCACCTATGGGGTTAGACAGCGATAATATACTAAAATATCACTCAGGTCTAACTTTATAAATATTTTTTTTCATTAAGCCAATGGGACACCAACACCTGGTACCTATTCATTTAGACACAATGTGGAATAACACAAGCTTCCACAAACACAAAGATTTGCCTGAAAGAGACATAACTGATTACTTAGCAAACAGGGCCGGCCACTCAGCAGTTGTTACTTATTTATCAGCTGTAAATTTCACCACGGTGGACTAAAGAGGTCATTGTCTCCACATTAATCCTTTGCATTTGTATGAGCAAATGTGCTCCTTTTTACTGTATTCCCCATGACACTACTAAAGACATGTGGGGATTTAACATGTGTGTGTTTTTTTAATTGTACATTAATAAAGATTTCTGTTTTATTTACACTTCATTAACATGAGGGCATTTAAAGAGCTGAACTGATCTCTGTGCTGAAGAGTTTTAGTAATATGAATACCACGTGTGTGGTGCACTGTATCCTGCAGTTCACTCTTCTTAGTTTTGTGTTCATTAAATAAAGATCTGCAGCTCTGTGACATAGTAACTTAGTAATAACATAGTAACATAGTATATTAGGTTGAAAAAAGACACAAGTCCATCAAGTTCAACCTTCTCCTCATACCCCAGTAACTGAGAATTTTATAGCTTTCCTGCTACCAATTAAATTAGTCTTTATCAGACCTTCCTGATCAGCCTACTGATAAACAGTATAACTCTGTATGTTCCCTTTTGAAAGAAATGTATCTAATCTTCTCTTAAATGTATCCATTGTATCTGCCATAACTACCTCCCCGGGTAATGAATTCCACAATTTAATAGACCTTACCATAAAAAACCCTTCCTCTGCTGAAGTTTAAACTTCCTTTCCTCTAATCTCAAGGGGTGTCACCTGATCAGGCCTTGGAATAAATAGCTCACCACAGAGATCCTTGTATTGGCCTCTCATATACTTGTACAATGTGATAAGGTCTCCTCTTAGTCATCTTTTCTCTAGAGTAAATAAACCAAGTTTGTTTAGTCGTTCCTCATATGTCAAGTTCTCCAGTCCCTTAATTAATTTTGTTGCTCTCCGCTGTACCCTCTCTAGTTCTAGTATATCCTTTTTCAGAACCGGTGCCCAAAATTGCACTGCATACTCAATGTGAGGTCTTACCAATGATTTGTATAATGGCAAATAATGTTATCCACTCTTGCTTCGATATCTCTTTTTATGCAAGACAGGATTTTGTTTGCCTTTGCTACTGCTGTTTGACACTGGTCACTGTTTCCAAATTTGTAGCTGACAAGGATACCCAGGTCTTTCTCTAGCAATGAGTCACCTAAAATTATTCCATTAAGTTTATAAGTAGCCTTGGGATTGTTTCCTCCCAGATGCATGACTTTACACTTCCCCCACATTAAACTTCATATTCCACGTTTGCCCAGTCTGACATTGTATATAAGCCCTCTGTAGAGAGAAAATATCTTGTTCTGAATTAATGACTTTGCATAATTTAGTATCATCTGTAAATATTGATATTTTGCTTTCTATATCTATTTCCAGGTCATTTATAAACGTGTTAAAAAGCAGCAGACCTAATACTGAACCCTGAGGTACTCCACTCTCCACTTTAACTGAACTGGAGAATTTTCCATTTACAACCACACACTGTTCCCTATCCTTCAGCCAGTTTTGTAGCCAATTGCAAAGGTTATCTCCTCGCCCCAATTTCCTTATTTTATACACCAGCCTTCTTTGTGGCACTGTATCAAATGCCTTTGCAAAATCTAGATATACTACATCTACTGCCTTGCCATTATCAAGGTTGCTGCTTACGTCCTCATAGAAACTGAAAAGATTAGTTTGGCATGATCTATTCTTCATAAAACCATGTTGATTCATTCTAATGATTTTATTTTTTGTGTTGTAATCCTGAATATAGTCCCTTATTATGCCTTCTAACAGTTTTCCCACTACAAAGGTCAAACTCACTGGTCTATAATTCCCAGGTTCTGTTTTAATTCCCTTCTTAAACAGAGGCACTATGTTAGCTCTTCCCCAATCCTGTGGCACTGAGCCTGTGGTAATAGAATCTTTAAAGAGTAAATATAGGGGTTTTACTAACACTGAACTAAGTTCCTGAAGAACCCTTGGATGTATACCATCAGGACCCGGTGCTTTGTCAGTCTTAATTTTGTTCAGTCTTCCCATGACATCTTCTTGAGTTAACCCAATATCTATTAACTAGTTGAACAGCCCGTTACATGGGCCACAGTGCCACTGCAACCCGGTCGTGGGGCAGTCACGCGTAGTAGAGACTGCCCGCGCCACGGCTGATACAGAGCTGGACGCTCCTTCGGAGCGCCCAGCTCTGTAACAGCTGCGGCGCGGGCAGTCTCTACTGCGCTTGACTGCAGCATGCGCAGCAGTGCCTACTGCGCATGTCGCGGCGTTACACACGATTTAGCGAATTATTATATAGGATGGTATTGTTTTATTTGTTACTTGCGGAGGCTCTTCTATCATTCCTTGCTCCCTTGTATATACTGATGCAAAGAAAGTGTTTAAAACATCGTCCTTTTCCTTATCCTCACTAATCAACTCACCCATCTCATTTTTGAATGGTCCAATGCACTCCCTCTTAAGTTTTTTGCTATTTATATATTTGAAAAACGTTTTTGGATTAGTCTTGCTTTCCCTTGCAATTCGAGTTTCATTATCTATTTTTGCTACCCTAATTGCCTTTTTGCAATCTTTGTTGCACTCCCTGTATTATAAGAAAGATTGTTCAGTTCCTTCAGACTTAAATAATTTGAATGCGTCTTTTTCCTTGCCATTTCCTTCTTTACATGTGCAGTTAACCACATTGGCTGTGACTTACTTCTTTTGCATTTGTTCCCCATTGGTATATACTGTTGGGTACATTTCTGCAACCTAAATTTGAATTCTGACCATTTTTTCTCAGTATTTTTGCCTTTAAATAAATTATCCCAGTCTATGTGTTGCATTGAAGCCCTTAACAATTTGAAGTTAACTTTTTTAAAATTAAGAGTTTTGGTTGAACCTATACATTTTTGCTTTGCCAGACTGATCTCAAATGTAACCATGTTGTGATCACTATTTCCCAAATGTTCTCTTACCTTAATATTGGAGACCATTTCTGTGTTATTAGTGATCACTAGGTCCAATACATTGTTATTTCTTGTCGGCTCTTCCACCATTTGTGACATGTAGCTTTCACGAAGTGTGTTCAAAAACCTGCTACCCTTAGCACTCTGACAGGTCTCATTTTTCCAGTTGATATCTGGATAATTAAAATCTCCAATAATTATAGTGTGCCCAAACTGGGCAGCTTTCCTCATTTGCAATAGCAGTTGGGCCTCATAATCATCATCGTTATTTGGTGGTTTGTAGCATATACCCACCAACAACTTTTTTTTTACCTTTTACACCACATTTAGTCTCGATTTCTACCCACATGGACTCCACAATTTGGACAGTTTCCTCACTAATATCACCCCTCAAAACTGGATTTAGCTCTGTTTTCAAATATAAGCACACACCTCCCCCTTTTCTATTCATTCTGTCTCTTCTAAACAGGGAATAGCCCTCTATATTTACAGTCCAGTCATGTGCATCATTCCACCATGTTTCTGTTATTCCAATTATGTCCAATTGCTCATTAACCGCCAGCAATTCTCGTTTTCCTATTTTATCTGCCATACTTCTTGCATTTGCTAGCATACAATTAATTTTGAAGTCTTTACATATATTAATCCCTACATGCCTTTTTTCTACACCTTTATTTACTAGGAGTTCCTCCCTACTGACTAAATTTTTCCCCACCATTTCTCCACCCCCCTGGTCATTTACTTGGACCCGGTTCCTATCTGCTCTATCTACCCCATTTTTGCTATCTATACCCACCCCCCCTTTCCTGGTTTAAAAGCTCCTCCAAGCTTCCTAGCATTTTCTCCCCTAGCACAGAGGCTCCTCTACCATTTAGGTGCAATCCATCTCTTCCATATAGATTGTACCCAAGAGCAAAGTCTGCCCAGTGTTCTAAAAACCCAAAACCCTCCTTCCTACACCATTGCTTGAGCCATGCATTAAGCTCCCTCTGCCTACCTTTCAGAAAATACTACCTTAGGGGTCCTTGTCTTGAGATTGCACACTAAATCCCTGAAATCATTCTTTCGGGACCTCCATCTTCCTCCTACTTTGTCATTGGTTCCAATATGTACCAAGACAGCTGGATCACTTCCAGCCCCTCCCAATAATCTGTCAGCCCTGTCTTCAACATGCCGAACCGGAGCACCCGGGAGACAGCATACTGTTCGGCATTCACGTTCCTGGCGGTAGATTACCCTATCTACCCTCCTAATAATAGAGTCCCCTATTACCACCACCTGCCTTGGTTTCTGCCTGCTCTGCATCCCATCTAGCCTAGAAGGAGGACTGTTCCCCTGGCTGCTAGAGAAATCAGTCCTCTCCAGTTTTGCCAATTCTGAGCAATTCTCATCAACATCTTCACACAATCTTGCAAATCTGTTGGACTGAGTCAACTCAGAACTGGCCTTCCTCTTCCTCTGCCAACTACCTCCCCTCCTTACTGTTACCCAGCTGCCTACCTTTCGCTCCTCATCTACAACTCCACCCTCTTCACCACTAACCCCACATACTACCTGCTCTGTGAGTTCTAAACTCCTTTCCAGGTTTCCAATGTCTCGCAATGTTGCAATATTTCTCTCCAAATCCAATATCTTAGACTCTAAAAAGAAAATATGCTCACACTTGGCACAACGGTATGATCCTTGGAATGATTGTTCCAAGTGTTCAAACATGTGACAAGATGTGCACTGCGTGAGATTGTCTAACCTGCTATCACTCATGCTTGGTTTTACAATTCAAATAGCTTTATATTATCATCTAATGCTCACTATATGGTAAGTAACCAATTTTAAATGTGAATGCAATAAATCCTTTGAAATGATAGTCACCTCAAAGCTCTGCTGATTTCCAATTCCTGCTTCTATTCTAACTCCAGATTCCTTGTAACTCTTCACTTGGAAGCAGTCACTTGCAATGCAGTCTCACAGAGCCAGCTCCACATTGTTATCACAATCTTTGGATTATTTGTAATGCAATGCATGATTGAATGATCAAGAATAATTATTTGCAGGTCTGTTTGCTTAGACAATGCAATGGAAAACAACTCCCTGCATCTTTATATTTAAATCTCTACATAGCGAATATAGAGGGCTTTTCTAAGCACAGGCGCTAATGTCAAATAAAGCTGCAGAACTAATTTGCATGGCAATGTCTTAGAACCAGCTTATTAAATGGAACCCCGTATCTCCCAAATAGCAGTCCATGTGGCTCTCTCACTACTGATGTGTTGGGTTTTTTTATTTCAGTGAGGCCTGGAGCTGCGGTTCCATCAGCCTCCTTGTTGATGAGGCATTGGATGAACTCATATCCCTATACAATGAGGTAGAGAAATGTCCTTGAAAAGAGAAAAGAAGAGAGTACAGACTTCTGGTGTTGTATACAAAAGTATATTATAACCCCAAAAACAAAACAGGTAAAAGGAGATACACTCACATTTATATGAGGAATCCCTCAGCCTCAATACTTAAAGGGATAGTAATACTTCGTTTTAACTTTATTTTATTTTGTAGGCATTAAAAAAACACGAAGAATGATATAAGTCTTATCTCTGAAACCTTTATGGTTTAAGAGATATTCACAAACAAAGTATCCCCCCCCCGTTCAACCAGATCAGAAGGGAGGTGCCCAGGTAGACTGCAGAGAGGGACAATCTTCAATTAAGATAAGGGAAAAACCTGAAAAGCTTTTCAAGGGGGGCAGGGCTTTCATTGTTTTCATACAAAGAAAATTGTCCCCTTCTGTTATCTGTCTGGTCTTACAACCAGATTCACATCTGAGAAGAGACTGCTTACACTAGGTAAAAGGGGCTGGAGGGGAAACTTTGCTTGTGAATATCTCTCAAATCATAAAGGTTTGAGAGATAAGACTTATATCATTCTTCATGTTTTTAATGCCTACAAAATAAAATAAAGATAAAACGAAGTATTACTATCCCTTTAAATAGAACCCCTTGTCTCCCAAATTTCAGTCCATGTGGCTCACTCACTACTGATGTGTTGGGTTTTTTGATTTCAGTGAGGCCTGTAGCTGCGGTTCCATCAGTCTCCTTGTTGATGAGGCATTGGATGAACTCATATCCCTATACAATGAGGTAGAGAAATGTCCTTGAAAAGAGAATGAAGAGAGTACAGACATCTGGTGTAGTATATAAAAGTATTTTGTAACCCCTAAAAACAACACAGGTAAAAGGAGATACACTCACATTTATTTGAGGAATCCCTCAGCCTCAATACTTAAGAGCAATTTGCAAATCACATCAACCCGTTATGGTGCTTGTAGCCTCACTGTCCGCAGTCCTATAGCAGAACCATTTTATGAAGAAAACTCAAGTGATTCCCATGCGTTTCATAGCCTTAAAATTGGCCACCTCATCAGAGGCAGTGGCTGTTATGTTATGCACAGGGTATTCTCTTTGTCTAGGATTACAATCTAATATTAATAAACGAATAAGGGCATAGAAAGTTTACCCCCAGTCACACATACCACACCAATAAAACCACTAAAGATATTTATTATGCCACAAGATACAACTAACAAAATACATAAAAATATTTAAAAAAGTATTTTCAACAAGCTAATTAAATTAAAATACAACCAAATGAAACAGCATATATACATCCACTGATTGATAGTTTCACATGAGAGTACTAACATCCAGAACAGTGGTTCTCAGCCCGTGCCCTCAGTGGCCACTAACAGACCAGGATTTGAGGATTTCCTTGTGAAAGCACAGGTGAGTTAATCAATATGAATGAGCCACTGATCACATGATTTCCTTGTTAGAGCACAGGTGAGTTAATCAGTGTGAATGAGCCACTGATCACCACACTTGTGTTCTAGCAGGGGAATTCCTAAGTCCTGGCCTGTTAGTAGACACTGAGGGCATGGGTTGAGAACCCTTGATCCAGAACCTCTTAGTGTGTCCCACATCCGCAGCCAAATCATACACAGTGTAGGTGGAATTAGTATTAACAAAGTGCCCAATGAACTGTTCAACTTTTTCTTATGTTCCATAAAATTCCAAGTCATACAGTTTGTGTCACCACATTTAAAATGACCTTTAGCGTCAAAATTACCTTCCGTACTCTCATCAAATCCCTTATTCTTCCGTAAAATACTTTTGATATTTCTATTCCTTCTGAAAATAATAGTAGGATTATCATCTACTCCAGTTCTCTGAAGATCGCAGTAGCAATCTGGCCTCTGTTTTTTTCTTGGTTATTTTTTAAGTGGAGCTTGCACCTTAATTCAAGTTCGTATATTTGAAAACTGCATTAAATGCAGCCTATATTTCATGTTAACCAAAAGTCCAGCAGATGAACAGTTACGGAGATAGTCACACTTTATTTCTGGGCAAAGTGGAAGTAAAGGTTTCCTGCTACTGCACAAAGCTTCATTAGCATATGAAACATCACTGAAACATTCATTAGAATATGACACATCACGCATGAGCTTAATTAGCATATGAGAAAAAAATCACTGGCACTACAAGGGTATCATATATTAGCACATGTAAGAAGTGTGACTATCTCTTTAAAGGAGAAGTAAACTTTTCTTTATGAAAGCCTATATGGTATAGAGCTTTTCCTGCTGAGTAAAACAAAAGAACTACCACTGCTGTCAGTTGTTTTATGCAAATGACTAGTTGAACAGCCCGAGTACACGGGCCACAGTGCCAGGCAGCAACGGCCGTGTGCAGTCATGCACTGTAGAGACTGCCCACACTGCTGATAACAGAGCGGGGTGTCCGAATTCAGACCTTAGTCCTCTCTGTGCACCGGTCTGAATTTGGAGCGCCCCGCTCCGTTATCAGCTGTGGAGCGGGCAGTCTGTACTGCGCATGACTGCAGCGCAAGCAGCTGTCTATACTGCGCATGACAGCTTCTGACAAACATACATTAGCGAATTATTATATAGGATATAACAGTTCAAATAATCAGGAAGTGAATTTACTGTGCATTTACTTCTTGGTAGTTCTAACAGGAAGTGACTCAGCAGCTTCTATCACATTCTATAGAGAACTATATGTCACTGACTTTCCTCTCCATTATAGTGTAACAGAATAACTAATTGGAATCTGACCACTAGATGGCACTACTAACATAAAAAAACAGGTGTAAATGGTAATAACACTGGAAATATGCATCTCTTAGCAGTGGGAGCACCCTTATTTTACTGAAAAGGAAACAACCTACAATATATATTTTCATAAAAAATGTTTACTGTATATTTTCTATCAATCTGCCTGGGGTTTAACAAGACTGAGGAATGTAAAATTTTCAAAACTGTTCCATTGTACAGTGTAAAAGGCTCCCGGGCAAACTGTCAGCTTTAACATCTTATTGTAACCCTTTAAAAACCAGAAATAAGGAAATAAATGAACAAAGAGGGCACTCCTAGGCATCACTACTATTACTAACACTAAAAAAACAAAACAAAAAAAACAGGCGTTGTGTTTTTTTAAGTCAGGTTTTAGTATCCTATTACCTGAGTTGTGAAAACAAAATCAGTGATAATTATACACACCGCCAGTCAAAAAAAACCCTATAGGAACAGGAAATAGCATTCTATTACCTGAGGTCAGTATTACCGCTTGTTTTGTGGTTACATTTTCTGTTGGTAATCCTGTGCCTCGGAGCTGAGGCGGAGAAGGTGTAGAAGAGTGGGTGATTGATTCATTGATGAAAGTGCAGCAATGCGCTTCTCATGAATTAACCCAATGATTGGGTTCACTTCAAGCTCTACTACTGGAGCCGGCTTATACAGCCGCTCTAATAGTAAGAAAAGAAGGCAGAAAATGCCTTCCTTGTCACCCCATGGATCACCTATCCTTCTGGATAGGTGATCCATGCTAGGGGGGATATCAGGAGGGGTCCTGATTCCCCCTTAAGGTCTGAAATCAATGTTCTATAAAAGAAAGAGCATATAACCTATGGTACACATATTTCTCTAACAAAAAAATCAATGAAGAGTAATCCTGCACATGAAAATCAAACAGGCAGCAGAAGCAAATGCAAATACACCCATCAGTTCACCAAACAAGTGTCCTTTAACTGGAGTTTTCATCTTAATTCAAGTTTTTATATTTGAAACCTTAATTGAAAACTGCCTATTTGGCATGTTAGCCAAATACCATAAAATATACAGTAAACTCTTTTTATGAAAATATATATTGTAGGGTGTTTCCTGTTCAGTAAAATAAGGCTAGTCCCACTGCTGAGAGGTGCATATTTCCAGAGTTATTACCATTTAATAGTGTTGAGCGAGCATGCTCGGCCGATGCTCGGATCGGCTCGAGCATCGCTCTGCTCGGCACATGGCGGTACTCGTACGAGTACCGCCATGTGCTCGCCCGCCATGTTCGGGTGGCAGGGATCTGTGCCGGAGGAGGCACAGATCTTGCAGACGCTCCGCTGGACCACCAGGGACTGGAGGTAGGGGGCATTGCGGAGATGAAGGGGGACATTGTGGAAGGGGGGCATTGCGGAGATGAAGGGGGCATTGCGGAGATGAAGGGGGCATTGCGGAGATGAAGGGGGACATTGTGGAAGGGGGGCATTGCGGAGATGAAGGGGGCATTGCGGAGATGAAGGGGGCATTGCGGAGATGAAGGGGGACATTGCGGAGATGAAGGGGGACATTGTGGAAGGGGGGCATTGCGGAGATGAAGGGGGCATTGCGGAGATGAAGGGGGCATTGAGGAGATGAAGGGGGACATTGCGGAGATGAAGGGGGACATTGTGGAAGGGGGACATTGTGGAAGGGGGGCATTGCGGAGATGAAGGGGGCATTGCGGAGATGAAGGGGGACATTGCGGAGATGAAGGGGGGCATTGCGGAGATGAAGGGGGACATTGCGGAGATGAAGGGGGACATTGTGGAAGGGGGACATTGTGGAAGAGGGGCATTGTGGAGATGAAGGGGGGCATTGACCAGGCACCCTCCCCTCATCAGAGCAGGGGGTGCCTGGTGTAATGCTCGAGTCCTCCCATTTAATGCAATGGGGTTCGGGTGCTCGGCCGAGCACTCGAGCCTCAGGGGGTGCTCGGTCAGAGCACCCGAACACCCGAGCATCGGGGTGCTTGCTCAACACTACCATTTAAACCTGTGTTTTTTACATTAGTAGCACCCTCTACTGGACAAATTCCAATTAGTTGTTCTGTTACATTCTAATGGATAGGAAAGTCAGTGACATACAGTTCTCCACAGAGTGTGATTGAAACCGCTGCCACTTCCTGTTAGTTACAACAATCAGAAAGCAAATGCTCAGTAAATTTACTTCCTGATTATTTGAACCTTTATACATTCTTTGAATGACCGGGTGATTGATTCATTGATGAAAGTGCAGCAATGCGCTTCTCATGAATAATCCCAGTGACAGGGTTCACTTCAAGCGCTACTACTGGAGCTGGCTTCTACAGCCGCTCCAGTAGTAAGAAAGGAAGGCAGAAAATGCCTTCCTTTTCATCCCATGGATCACCTGTCCTTCTGTATAATTGATCCATGCTAGGGGAGGATATCAGGAGGGGTCCTGATGCCCCCCTCGAGGTCAGAAATCAATGTTTTATAAAAGAAAGTGTATAGAAACTATGGTAGACATAGGTTATATGTGCTTTATTTAAAGGGATATTAAGGTTTCAAAATAAAAGGAGCTCCAATTAATCTTAATAGTATTTGGGCCATGGAGAGTGTTATTTCAATACTGTCAGAGTTGTAGTTCAATAGTAATTGAATGATAAAGTATTCCCCTACCGCCACTTTTACTGATGTATCACTGCTTACCTCAGAGCAGCAAGACTGTCCGGATGGATCACAGAGAGGGACAATCTTCAGTGATCATAAGGAAAAACCTGAAAAACCTGTCAAGGGGGGGCAGGGTTTCATTGTTCTCACAGTAAGAAGTTTGTCCCTTGCTGTGATCTTTCTGGTCTTAAGACTAGATTACATATTTGAGGGGAGGGGGCTTACACTAGGTAAAAGGGGGAGAGGGATACTTTTTCATTCAATTACTCCTGAACTACAACTCTGACAGTATTGAAATAACACTCTCCATGGCCAAAATACTATGAAGATTAATTGGAGCTGATTTTATTTTGAAACATTACTATCACTTTAAAATCCCGGCAATTGTCTCCTGCATGGATCACCTATCCTACTGGATAGGTGATCCATGCTAGGGGGTGTCAGGAGGAGTCGGGATGTCCCCCTTGAGGTCTGACGTTTATATTTTTTAAAAATATAAAAAGAATTAAAAAAAGAAAGGCCATATAACATATGTGACACATATGTTATATGGGCTTTATTGAAAATGCCGGCAGTTGTCGCCTGCATTGATCACCTATCCTACTGGATGGGTACTAACACCATACCTGGGAACGTTTCCTTCTAGAGTCCCTGGAGTTAGGTACATTTACTTGTCTATTGAGGCAGAACACTGATATGGATGAGATTCCTTTGTTATGCACAATATATAGAATAAAAACACATATATACCGATATAAACCTCCTGAGGAAATGGTCAGATTGACCATGAAACGCAGTGATGATTAATATGTTATTTTTATATTGGTCTATACCTGTTTTTATTCTCTATATATTTTTCATAATAAAGGACTCTCATCCATATCCGTGGTCTGCCTCAATATATAAGTATATCTACATAACGCTGAATTACAGATCTGTTGGTACCTGTTTTTATTCTATATATATTGTTCATAATAAAGGACTTTCATCCATATCCATGGTCTGCCTCAATATATAAGTATATCTACATAATGCTGAACTACAGATCTGTTGGTCCAAGTTGGGAGGACCTTCATAATATTCCCCACATGCTTAAGACCGGCTATTATCACCGGTCTGAAATCTCCCAGGTAAGTCTATTTATCTGAGTATTTTAACCCATCCAGTGCTGTTACATATTACTTTTGATTTGGAATAGTAGCGCTTTCCTGGCTGTTTGTTTTGGTAAGAAGGACCCTTGTTGTGAAGGAGAAGACAATGGCAGGACACACTATGCAGGGCATACCCACTCTCTATATTCTGATAGTTAGAGTGACCACATTTCCATCTTGCCATTCAGGGACACTGCAGGGACGACAGCGGCAGAGTACTAGTCCATGGCACTAGCACAGCCCTGCGGGAGGGGGTCACTGGACATCAGTGTGCAGACTGCTCTTTCTCCAGCACACCATAGAGTTCTAGACACTAGAGGGAGAACTGTCCATTGACTGCTGTGACAGAAACCAATGCATGTCTGGGCTACTAGATAATGTACATCACACCTAAAGCATTAGACTAGCATTACGCTACAACAAAAATGCACTGCAGCTCCTGTCCAATGTCAAAATCAAGGCTAAGTTCTCTCCCTCGTGTTTAGAGCTGTGTCTGGAGGCCATTTTCTTGTAGCCCAGCAGAGACATCACTTCCTGTTATAGTAGGCAATGGGCAGTTCTCCTTCTGGTGCTCTGGAATCCTCATTCCAGGACTTTGTATTGTCCCTGAAGGGGGCTGTCTGGGATATGGGACATACATATAAAATCAGGGACTGTCCTGTGAAGTCAGGGACATGTGGTCTCCCTACTGATGGTTTTACTCAAACCTTTCCCTAACAGTCTGCATGAGTCTATTAGGAATTTCTGGCCATGGTAAGGTAAGGAGGTGTACGTTCTCCTTTAAAGGGATAGTAATACTTCATTTTATCTTTATTTTATTTTGTAGGCATTAAAAAAACATGAAGAACGATATAAGTCTTATCTCTCAAACCTTTATGATTTGAGAGATATTCACAAACAAAGTTTCCCCTCCTGCCCCTTTTTCCTAGTGTAAGCCATCTCTTCTCAGATGTGGAATGCAGTCCATAGACCAGACAGATAACTGCAGGGGACAAGCTTCTTCCTATGAGAACAATGAAAGCCCTGCCCCCCTTGACAAGTTTTTCAGGTTTTTCCCTTATCTTAATTGAAGATTGTCCCTCTCTGCAGTCTACCTGGGCATCTCCCTTCTGATCTGGCTGAACAGTGTTACATCAGTAAAAGGGGCGGGAGGGGGATACTTTGTCATTGAATTACTCTTGAACTGCAACTCTGACAGAATTGAAATAACACTCTCCAAAGTCCAAATACTGTGATGATTAATTAGAGCTGCTTTTATTATGAAACATTACTATCCCTTTAAAGCGGAACTAACACCGCTAACAAACGTTGTCTGTAATAATTCCCTGTCTGGCGACTAGCTGCTTAGTAGCGCTAGTCGCCAGAATTATTACCTATTCATGGAGAAATTTGAAGTGATCCTCGGCTGACAGGCAGGACGGAGCGCGGACATCTTGCCCTAGTGATGTCCGTGTGCCTGCTCTGTCAGTCCCAGATGGCTGTAGGAGGCATTGCTAGGAGCCATTCGGCTCCGGAAGGGACTGACAGAGCAGGTGCGCGGACGTCACTAGGGCAAGATGTCCGCGCTCCGTCCTGCCTGTCAGCCGAGGATCACTTCAAATTTCTCCATGAAGAGGTAATAATTCTGGCGACTAGCAGCTAGTCGCCAGATAGGGAATTAATACAGACAACGTTTGTTAGCGGTGTTAGTTCCGCTTTAGATAATGATGCAGTATTATGAGTAATTGTTGTGTGGATATGAACTCTCCTTGGGAATGGTTATCTCGGCTCCACCTATCTAAAAGATATTTTTAACACCTTGCAATGAAAAGCAAAAAAAAAGGTTTAGGATATAAATAAGTCTATTATCTTTCTTTTCTTATCAGAATGATAATGGCTGCTTCACATGCCTCAGACCCAAATCAGAAATATATATGTTGTATTTAACCGCACAAAAAAAAACTTTCCTTAACACCTCGAGTGCCAGAGGAGGTGTGCGATGCATTGCTTTGCAATGAGTTGCATACCTCTCTGGAATTCAGAGGTGTGAAGTCCTCATTCAAATGAACAAAAGATAAGGAAATTCAGGTTTAACCGTGCGAGTGCCAGAGATGTGTCCAATGCAAGGTGTTGGATACGTCTATGGCACTCAAAGGGTTAACAGCTTATTGACGCAGAGGCTGATTTACTAAGAACAGGAGCAAACCAACAGCAGCATAGGGAGACACACTGGAATTCCATCGGATTCAAATGGGACTTTTAACCCCTTGAATGCTAGATCGCTCTTCGACATAATATTTTGGAATGCACTGGATACCTGACAAAGTCAAGAAAGAGGGGCACGCACCGATAGACTGGTAATCACCAATCGTGCTTCAATACAAACAAGTTCCAGTATGTAGCAGAGCTATACAGGACGGAATGTTCACAGGCCTTAGACAACGTTTTGGGGGTAACCCCCTTCCTCAGCTCAGCCTCCCACACAGTTGGTGATTAATTACCAGTATATCGGTGAGTGTCCCTTTCTTTCTTGACTTTGTCTGTTAACCCTTTGAGTGCCAGAGTTGTACGGAATGCATTGCAAAGCAATGCATTCCGTACCACTCTGGCACTCAAGGGGTTAAATGCTCCCTTTGGAAGCAGGGGAGCTGAGAGGGAGCACCCCGGATTATAACAAAGAACAAAGGAGTTGTGTATCTATGTTATTTAGTACCTACTGAGTGCGGCTATTATCTCTGAGCACTGGATGCCTGTCTAATATTCAAAGGGTTTAAAACTCCATTTAAATTAATAGCTTTAAATGGAACGTAAGTAACTAGTCATGAAACTCTATGCTTGTAAACCCTTTAAGGAGCAAGGATATAAAAACTCATTATGATGCAATGGTCTTTTATAGTTTAACTGCTCAGAAGCCAGAGACCTCTCTAAAGTGCCGAGAACCAATTCCTTCAGATATGTCTACCATCTAAGAGTTAACTTTTATAGCCACTTGCTGTCTTTATTTTATATTGATTAAAAATCAGTGCAGCTCATGAACGGTAAGGAGTATCCATTCTTGTCATCTATGCATCAGTGCTTACAATGGATCCTCTAGAGTCCCACCCACCTCATCCCACACTTCCTGTTCACTGGCTCCTGTATAGTTCCACCCACCTCATCCCACACTTCCTGTCCACTGGTTCCTCTTTAGTCCTACCCTCTCCATCTTACACTTCCTGGCTTCTGGCTCCTCCATATTCCCACCCACTCCATCTTACACTTCCTGTCTTCTGGCTCCTCTATATTCCCACCCACTCCATCTTACACTTCCTGTCCTCTGGCTCCTCTATATTCCCACCCACTCCATCTTACACTTCCTGTCCTCTGGCTCCTCTATATTCCCACCCACTCCATCTTACACTTCCTGTCTTCTGGCTCCTCCATATTCCCACCCACTCCATCTTACACTTCCTGTCTTCTGGCTCCTCCATATTCCCACCCACTCCATCTTACACTTCCTGTCTTCTGGCTCCTCTATATTCCCACCCACTCCATCTTACACTTCCTGTCCTCTGGCTCCTCTATAGTCCCACCCACTCCATGTTATACTTCCTGTCCTCTGGCTCCTCTATAGTTCCACCCCCTCCATCCCACACTTCCTGCCCGCTGGCTCCTCTATAGTTCCACCCACTCCATCCCACACTTCCTGCCCGCTGGCTCCTCTATAGTTCCACCCACTCCATCCCACACTTCCTGCCCACTGGCTCCTTTATTGTTCCACCCACTCCATCCCACACTTCCTGTCTGCTGGTTCCTCTATAGTCCCACCCACTCCATCCCATACTTCCGGTCCTCTGTCTCCTCTATAGCCCCATCCACTCCATCCCACACTTCCTGCCCGCTGGCTCATCTATAGTCCTACCCACTCCATCCCACACTTCCTGTCCTCTGGCTCCTCTATAGTCCTACCCTCTCCATCTTACACTTCCTGTCTTCTGGCTCCTCTAGAGTCCCACCCACTCCATCTTACACTTCCTGTCCTCTGGCTCCTCTATAGACCCACCCACTCCATGTTACACTTCCTGTCCACTGGTTCCTCTATAGTTCCACCCATTCCATCCCACACTTCCTGCCCACTGGCTCCTCTATAGTTCCACCCACTCCATCCCACACTTCTTGCCCACTGGCTCCTCTATAGTTTCACCCACTCCCTGCCCGCTGGCTCCTTTATTGTTCCACCCACTTCATCCCACACTTCCTGTCCTCTGGCTCCTCTATAGTCCCACCCACTCCATCCCATACTTCTGGTCCTCTGTCTCCTCTAAAGCCCCATCCACTCCATCCCACACTTCCTGCCCGCTGGCTCATCTATAGTCCCACCCACTCCATCCAACACTTCCTGTCCTCTGGCTCCTCTATAGCCCCACCCACTACATCCCGCACTTCCTGTCTGCTGGCTCCTCTATAGTGCAACCCACTCCATACCACACTTCCTGTCTGCTGGCTCCTCTATAGTCTCACCCACTCCATCCCACACTTCTGTCCACTGGCTCCCACCCACTACATCCCACACTTCCTGTCCACTGGCTCCTCTATAGTTCCACCCACTCCATCCCACACTTCTAGTCCGCTGGTTCCTCTATAGTTCCACCCACTCCATCCCACACTTCTAGTCCGCTGGTTCCTCTATAGTTCCACCCACTTCATCCCACACTTCTAGTCCGCTGGTTCCTCTATAGTTCCACCCACTTCATCCCACACTTCTAGTCCGCTGGTTCCTCTATAGTTCCACCCACTTCATCCCACACTTCTAGTCCGCTGGTTCCTCTATAGTTCCACCCACTCCATCCCACACTTCCTGTCCACTGGCTCCTCTATAGTTCCACCCACTCCATCCCACAGTTCTAGTCCGCTGGTTCCTCTATAGTCCCACCCACTTCATCCCACACTTTCTGTCCACTGGCTCCTCTATAGACCCAGCCACTCCATCCCACACTTCCTGTCCACTGGCTCCTCTATAGCCACACCTGCTTCATCCCACACTTCCTGTCCATGGCTCTTCTATAGCTCCACCCACTTTATCCCACATGTCCTGTCCATTGGGTCCTCTATAGCCCCACCTACTTCATTGAACATTCCAAGGGATAGTAATACTTAAAATGTAAAAAAAAAAATATGTTGTAGGGTTTAACCCCCTGAGTAAAACAAGAGTATTCCCACTGCTGAGAGGTGTTTCATTCAAAAGTTATTAATTTTCAAAGTTGAATTTTTAGGGGCAATATCACAGTGGCCTGAAATTGTACAGTGGCACTGTTGCTACACGATCCTATGAACAGCTCAGATCCCGGGACCATAAATCTCCATAGGATGGTGTAGCAACAGCGCCACTGTACAATTTCAGGCCACTGTGATATTGCACCTAAAAAATTCAACTTTGAAAATTAATAACTTTTGAATGAAACACCTTTCAGCAGTGAGAGTACTCTTGTTTTACTCAGGTGGATAAACCCTACAACATATTTTTTTTTACATTTTAAGTATTACTATCCCTTTAATGTCCACTGGCTCCTTTATTGCCCAACCCACTTCATCCCACACTTCCTCTCCACTGGCTCCTCTATAGAGCTATCCAATTCACCCCATACTTATTGTCCACTGGCTCCTCTATATCCCCCCTCCCACTCCATCCCACTTCCTGTACAAGGGCTCCTCTATAGCACTTCATCCCACATTTCCTATCCATTGGCTCCTCTGCCATCCAACCCACCCTAGCCCATACATCCTGCAAAGCCTGAGATCAACCCTGGGAACCATGTGGACAGCAAACAAAAAATCATCCAGGTACTGAGCAACAACATTACTACCTACACTGGCCAATGTAGAAAGGAGCTGAATACCTCAAAAAAGCAAAGAAATTCACACAGTCCATAGGCAAGCAAAAACCAATATGGAATTTGCACTGAAAATGGCACGCCATGAATTTAGAACTGTCATGATATAAAGGAAGTAGCCTAAAAGCTGGCTTAAAGTCCAGCTTGGCGATAAGAGCTTTTTGGGCCAGCTGCCCTGATCATCTGTAATGCTTGGTCAAAGGACTGTGCATAACTGGTCATCCAAGGTGTTTTTAATGAGGGCCCTGCTGAGTATGATAAACCCTGAATTAGCCTAAATGTCCCTGAATCCTTCTTAGGAACTATACATAAAAAGACTACCAGGTCCTGCAGTGGAGCCGCACCAAATGAACCGGCTATACACCCTGCTGTTAGCTCTTTTCCAGTGTTTATTCACAATAACTTGGGGAACTGCTGTGCAGAATGCAAATTGCACAATCTGGAGCCCCGAGGAATCTAACGCTTTACTGGAACTTAAAAACCAAACTTGAAACCATGCAATAAAAAACGTGCTTTATCTGTATCCAGATAGTCTAAGACGTCATTCCAACAGTTTCGAATTATTGGTATTTAATGTGGGGTTGACATATGTTTAGGATTTTTATGAGTTTTGCTTCTGGCAAGGAATTCACAATGAAAGTCTCTCTTCACAAGAGATGAAACCAAAAAAAGATAAAAATAAACTAACAATTCTACAAATTGCTGCAACTTTACCTTTTGAGTTTCAGTTTTATGGCTTGGATGATCTGCCAGATATTATTGAAAGAACAAAATTTTAGGAATAAATAACAGAGTGGATATTTTACCAACAGGAAAATGTCAGTAATCTCGCTGTAAAAAGCACAAATACATTTATGAGAATAGAATTGTGACCTGCAGTATACTGTCATAGAGAAAACATAAAGATAATTTATACAGATAACTTGGCTGGTATAATGTATTGTTTTCTACATTTAAAAGAAAAAAAAATGGTAATAAGGATTAGTGGGGCAAACAGCTTAATTTTTAAGTGGGATCACTTACAACAGCGGTTCTCAACCTTTCTAGTGCCATGACCCTTTGACAAAATGTCCCAATTTGTGGTGACCCCTAACAGTAAAATAATTTTCGTTGCTCCTTCATCGCTGTAATTACTGAATTACTCCATTATAAAGAAATCCTTACTGTTCCGAAGCCATAAGCCAGGCACCAGCGCATACATCTTGTCTGCGCTCCTGCGCTGTCAGTCTTGGTCTCCCGGACAATTACAAGTTTTACAGATTAAAATAGACAAAAAACACAATTTTCTGATGGTTTTAGGTGACCCCTGGCAAATCGTCATTCGACCCCCGAAGGGGTCGCGACCCACAGGTTGAGAACCACTAACTTACACCAACTACGTTTTACTAGAGAGATACTTGATTTTTGTTATTCTGAACTTTACCCCTTCATTGTTCACTGAAACAACTGGGGTGAGATTCAAAAGTGGAGATGACTTCTCCAGTGATATCACTTCTCTAATTCCTATGTTATTCTATGGGAGAGAGAATAAGCTATATATTACAGGGGAGATGCACTAAGGTGTGATAAAGAAGTGATAAAGCAGAGATGACTTCTCCAGTGATATCACTTCTCCAGTTCCTATGTTATTCTATAGAACCTATTCACTAAGATGTCTTCAGATTTTGAGATCTTAGTGTATAGGTTCTATAGAATAACATAGGAACTGGAGAAGTGATATCACTGGAGAAGTCATCTCCACTTTATCACTTCTTTATCACACCTTAGTGCATCTCCCCTGTAATATATAGCTTATTCTCTCCCATAGAATAACATAGGAACTGGAGAAGTGATATCACTGGAGAAGTCATCTCCACTTTATCACTTCATTATCACCACTTAGTAAATCTCCCCCTCCGTATATTTACTAAGTTAGCTATTGTCAGCAGGCTATGTGCACAAATGAAGAGTCATGTAACTCTGGAATAAATCAGCCGTACTATGGAGAACAAATAACAAATATAAACTAGTCCATTGGTTTGAAAGTCTTTAAACCACCATCTCCCAAGACAAGTTTATGTGTCTCTAGCTGATGTCTGGTGGGAACTGGGGATATATGACTCTTCAGGGGAGTTTATACCACCCTTTCAGACTTGGATCTCCCCAGCATGCTGTAATTGGCTAGACTTAATTGCTCAGCCAATCACAGCTTAGCTACTTGTGATTGGCTGGTTGAGTAAGACTTGTACTATCTATCACACTGAGAAAATAAATAAATAAATAAATATACAATTAAAAAAAAAAAACACTAAATATAGCAAGGATGGGCAATCTCCTGCTGTTGAGGACCAAAACTGCCATCATACCCAGCCAGATGTTAGTTGTCTGGAGATGACAGGAGTTATAGTCCTCAATCTGCCTATCCCCGATTTAAAGGGTTAGGAACACAAAAAATATACATATATCCTATATAATAATTCGCTAAATCGTGTGTAACGCCCAACATGCGCAGTTGACACTGCTGCGCGTGCAGCAGTCATGCGCAGTAGAGACTGCCCACGCCGCGGCTGATACAGAGCTGGGCGCTCCGAAGGAGCGTCCAGCTCTGTATCAGCCGTGGCGCGGGCAGTCTCTACTGCGCGTGACTGCCCCGCGACCGGCTGCCAGAGACACTGTGGCCCGTGTAACGGGCTGTTCAACTAGTATATATATAGAACAAGATTGGAAGGACTCTCACTTAGGTAGTCCAAAGTGCCTGGGTGCTTCAATAGGACCGTAATCATAAGCAAATGTAGAAGCATCAAACACTCACAGGACTTCAAATGGGGTGAAGAGAATACTTTACATTTATTTAAATCAATGTTTCAGCCAGACGACGCTGACTTTCCTCAATTGCAAATGTTATCTCCTAGCCCCAATTTCCTTATTTTATACACCAGCCTTCTGTGTGACACTGTATCAAATGCCTTTGCAAAGTCTAGATATACTACATCAACTGCCTTGCCATTATCAAGGTTGATGATTACTTCCTCATGGAAGCTAGAAAGATTAGTTTGGCATGATCTTTTCTTCATAAAAACATGTTGATTTGTGCTAATGATCTTATTTTTTGTGTTGTAATCCTGAATATAGTCCCTTATTATCCCTTCTAGCAGTTTTCCCACTACAAAGGTCAAACTCACAGGTCTATAATTCCCAGGTTCTCTTTTAGTTCCCTTCTTAAATACAGGCCCTACGTTGGCTCTTTGCCAATCCTGTGGCACTGAACCTCTGGTGATAGACTCTTTAAAGAGTAAATGTAGGGGTTTTGCTAACACTGCATTGAGTTCCTGAAGAACCCTTGGATGTATATCATCAGGACCCGGTGCTTTGTCGGTCTTAATTTTGTTCAGTCTTCCCATGACATCTTCTTAACTTAACCCAATATCTGATAATTGTATTGTTTTATTTGTTACTTGTGGAGTCTCTTCTACCATTCCTTGCTCCCTTAGCCTGCATAAAAAGAGGTGTAGAAGCAAGGGATGCTAATATTATCCTACCTCTGTATAAATCCTTGGTTAGGCCTCATCTAGAATATGGAGTACAATTTTGGGCGCCTGTTCTAAAAAAAGACATTGCTGAACTGGAAAAGGTGCAGAGACGTGCAACAAAACTGATAAAGGGATTGGAGGATCTGAGTTACAAAGAGAGACTAGCCAAACTGTTTACATTAGAAAAGAGACGTCTAAGGGGTGATATGATTACCATTTACAAATACATTCAAGGTCAATACAAAGAACTATCCAATGAATTATTTATGCAAAGAGCTGAGCTAAGAACAAGAGGTCATCCATTAAGACTTGAGGAAAGGCGCTTTCGACTAAAACACAGGCAGGGATTCTTTACAGTAAGGGCGGTAAGGCTATAGAATTCTTTGCCTCGGGATGTTGTGCTTGCAGATAATGTAACTGCATTCAAAAAAGAAATGGATGCCTTTCTAGCACAGAACAATATTGACAGTTATGACAGATGGCTTCAAAGCAAATAGGATATTGAGCCGGGGAACTATTTGACACACACACACACACCTACACTGGAAATTGCTCCAGAGGGCTTTTTTGTTGCCTTCCTCTGGATCAACAGGAGTGTTATTGGCATGGGCTGGACTTGATGGACGCATGTCTTTTTTCAGCCTTATCTACTATGTTACTATGTTACTATATACTGATGAAAAGAAAGTGTTTAAAACATCAGCCTTTTCCTTATCCTCACTAATCAACTCACCCATCTCATTTTAGAATGGTCCAAATCATTCCCGCTTAAGTTTTTTGCTATTTATATATTTGAAAAACTTTTTTGGATTAGTCTTGCTTTCCCTTGCAATTCAAGTTTTGTTATCTATTTTTGTTACCCTAATTGCCTTTTTGCAATATTTGTTGCACTCTCTGTATTTTAAAAAAGATTGTTCAGTTCCTTCATACTTAAATAATTTGAATGCATTTTTTTCCTTGCCATTTCTTTCTTTACATGTGCAGTTAACCACATTGGCTGTGACTTACTTTTGCATTTGTTCCCATTGGTATATACTGTTGGGTACATTTCTGCAAACTAAATTTGAATTCTGACCATTTTTCCCTCAGTAATTACATTAAAGAGAACAGTTAAGAGTGGGAGAGGTGAAAAAGATTGATAATGGGCATCAGGATTCTGGGTGCTGTTATGTATCCGTGTAAAGTTTCGATAAACAGAAATGTCTTCAGTCTCTTTTTGAAAATGTCTTAAGTGAGGAAGTCTCTGACTGTGCTGGGTAGAGAGTTCCAGATAAGAGAAGTGAAAGCTTGGGCTCCAAAAGTAGATAATGGAATTCTGGGGACACTACTAACATATTGTCACTAGAGGATCTCAACCGTGAGCATGAACATAGGGAATGAGCAGCTCCTTCAGGTAGCTGGGGCCCTGGTCATATAGAGCTTAGCATGTCAGCAGACTGAACTTGAAGTGTATGTGATGTTTCACAGGGAAATAGAATATATTGTGGAGGACAAGGGATATGGGACATGAATATGCATGGTTTGTTAAAAACCTGTCTGCAGTTGCTGCAGTCAGTGTAGTATTTTATTTGTAGGTCCAATATTCAGGTAATTGTAGTAGTTCGGTCTTGAGAATACAAAGGTATGATCCACTGTGGAGGAGTTTTCTGAAGGTATCAGGTGATTTATCTGGGTTATGTATGGAAAAATGAGGATGTGATCATGGATGTAGGGTGACCACATTTCAATTCTGTCATACAGGGACACTGCAGAGGTAAGAGAAGTAGTACTTGTCCTTGGCTCCAGTGCAGCTATGGGGAAGGGGTCACTGGACATCACTGGACATCAGTGCACAGCCTGCAGTTTCTCTGGTACACATCAGAGTTCTAAACACTAAAGAGAGAATTGTCCATTGATTATTGTGTCAGAAAGCAATGTCTGTCGTGAGCTACAATAAATCACAACCAAAGCCATAAACTAGAATTACACTACAACACTATTGCACGGCATTTCCTGTTTGGTGTCAGGTCCAAGGCTCAGCTCTCTGTCTAGTGTTTAGAGCTCTGTCTGGAAGCCATTTTCTTGTAGCCTGCAGAGGCATCACTTCCTGTCACAGTAGGCAATGGACAGTTCTCTCTTGTGCTCAGGAGTCTTTATTTTGGAACTTTGTATTGTCCCAGAAGGGGGCTGCCCAGGATATGGGACACACACATTTAAAATCCAGGACTGTCCTGGGCAATCTGGGACATGTGGTCATCTTAAATGGATGACACCCACATTTTTGAGTGTCATGCAACAATCTAAGACCATCTCAAGATGTCGCTGTTTTTTAGGTTTTAGCAGAAGTGATCTCCTAAGCTGAGACAGCCACTTTTTGAAATGGAGGAGATGTTATCTTGCAAACGATCCTCACCTTCTGTGTTTTCTGTGTTCAACATCAGCCGTTGGCAATCATCCATTGTTGGAGCTCTTCCAAACATACATTGAAGGTTGATTCTGGATCCTTTGCATCTGGAGCAAAAGCCAGAAGTAGTTATGTTGTCTGCATAGCAGAGATAATTAAGGCCATGTCTTCCGATTATGTCATTAGAGAAAAAGAAGAAAATAAACCCCTACATATGATTACTGCAGGTTTTAGCTCAGGAATACATGGGGCAATGTGTGGAACCATTCGCACATTCATACAGTCTACCACCTTATCTGATCCTCTGATACTGTTACTGTGACCAAATCTGATATATAATTTAGTATGCTATGCACCCAAAATTAGGAACTACAAGGTGTGAGTGCAATGTTACAAAATTAAAAAGTAGCTTAAAGGGATAGTAATACTTCATTTTATCTTTATTTTATTTTGTAGGCATTAAAAAAACATGAAGAACGATATAAGTCTTATCTCTCAAACCTTTATGGTTTGAGAGATATTCACAAGTAAAGTTTCCCCTCCCGCCCCTTTTACCTAGTGTAAGCCATCTCTTCTCAGATGTGGAATCCAGTCCATAGACCAGACAGAAAACAGCAGGGGACAATCTTCTTCCTATGAGAACAATGAAAGCCCTGCCCCCCTTGACAAGTTTTTCAGATTTTTCCCCTTATCTTAATTGAAGTTTGTCCCTCTCTGCAGTCTACCTGGGCACCTCCCTTCTGATCTGGCTGAGCAATGTTACATCAGTAAAAGGGGCGGGAGGGGGATACTTTGTCATTGAATTACACTTGAACTACAACTCTGACAGAATTGAAATAACACTCTCCAAAGTCCAAATACTATGATGATTAATTAGAGCTGCTTTTATTATGAAATATTACTATCCCTTTAAGCTTACAACCATTGCAATATACAAGTCAATGTGTGTCTCATGGTTATGTTCAGAAGCTATCAAAGTATGTATGTGATTGCTGTAGATATTCACTCCGGAATGTGTCAGACAATTTATTCATGAGTACAGTCCACCACAATATCCAAGCTCTAGTAACCACATATTATTTCTAATACACTGCACTGTTTGTTCAGACCAGTAAACAAGGAGATGTGAATGCAATTTTAAATAATTCAAATTTTGGCTTTAGCATGCAGCTGTCATAACACACTTGGCACTGAAAACTGTTGAAATAAAAAACAGGTACTCAGTCTTTCTGCCTTCAAAAATTAGTGAGTGGAAGGAATAAAACCAGGGGGAGATTCACTAAGCGGTGATAAAGAGGTGATAAAGTGTAGCTGACTTCTCCAGTAATATCACTTCTCCAATTCCTATGTTATTCTATAGAGCCTATTCACTAAGATCTCCAAAGCTGAAGAAATCTTGCATAGGATGCATAGACTAACATAGGAACTGGAGAAGTGATAACTTAGGAGAAGTCATCTCCACTTTATCACCTCTTTATCGCAGCTTAGTGAATCTTTCCCCCGGAGGTTATGCATTGAGGCATGATAGGAAGGTGATAAAGTGGAGATGACTTCTCCAGTGATATCACTTCTCCAGTTGTTATGTTATTCTATAGAGCCTATACACTAAGATTTCTCCAGCTTTGGAGATCTTAGCGCATGGGCTCTATAGAATAACATAGGAACTGGAGAAGTGATATCACTGGAGAAGTCATCTCCTCTTTATCTTTATCACCTGTTTATCAAGACTTAGTGCATAACCCCCTGGTTGCTCGAAAAACAGAGAGACTGATTGAAAATTGGCAACCAGGATAGTCTAATTATATTAAAGGGATAGTAATACTTCGTTTTAACTTTATTTTATTTTGTAGGCATTACAAAAACATGAAGAATGATATAAGTCTTATCTCTCAAACCTTTATGGTTTAAGAGATATTCACAAACAAAGTATCTCCCTGTTCAGCCAGATCAGAAGGGAGGTGCCCAGGTAGACTGCAGAGAGGGACAATCTTCAATTAAGATAATGGAAAAAGCTGAAAAACTTGTCAAGGGGGGAAGGGCTTTCTTTCTTTTCATACAAAGAAGATTGTCCCCTTCTGTTATCTGTCTGGTCTTACAACCAGATTCACACCTGAGAAGAGATGGCTTACACTAGGAAAAAGGGGCGGGAGGGGAAACTTTGCTTGTGAATATCTCATAAACCATAAAGGTTTGAGAGATGAGACTTATATCATTCTTCATGTTTTTTTAATGCCTACAAAATAAAATAAAGTTAAAATGAAGTATTACTATCCCTTTAAGCACAAAAAACAGAAGAGCGCAAAACCACCTCTAAGTGTAATATATGTGAAAGCTCCCACATTGATAGTTCGGTACTTACTAGATGAAGAGGCTTTATCTTGCCTCTACGTATAAAAGCAATAGAGGAATCTCTCAACTACATCTCATGATCCATTCTCTATCTGAGTAGTTATGGAGGCAGCAGACTACGTCTCTTGTCTTGGATCCGGGTGGGCCTCTCGGACGTAATGCCCTATAGGCTCAGTCTATTTTTATAGGTGGCTCATCTGGGGACTGCAACATGTCCAGAAACAGGCTCTGTAACGATACCACAAGGTCCTTTGGTGGGAGTAACTCGGGAAGGTCCTTAATGCGGATATTAGACCTCCGGCTTCTGTTGTCTAGATCATCTAACCGGGTGAGAAATCGGTTAATAGTTTTGTCTTGTTGCAGTAACATCTGTTCCAGCTTGATGGTCTGCTGTAAGTTTGCTTCGTGGGTCTCTTCCAGAAAATGCAAGCGTTGTCCAAGCTGGGTAAAGTCCTTACGGAGGTCTGCAATCTCGTTTTTCACAGTTATTCTCAGGTCCTCCTTGACATCGGAGATGAAGGATTTCATATCCTTCTTACTAAACAAATGGGCAATGTCCTGTTTAGTCAGAAATTTGGAGTGCAGATCAGGCCCCAAAGCAGTGTCCGACAAATCACTAATCACCTCTCAAGACTGCTGGAGAAGAAGGGGTGAAATCAGTAACAGCAGGGTCCAGGATCGGGGGAGAAGCCATGTCAGGTGAAGGAGTAGGGGTGTCCACAGGCTTGGCACCTGATGGCGGGCTCTTAAGCTTTGGGAGGAAATCCGTGATTCTCTTCGCGGAATGGTTATTGCAGGTCATGAGTTACCAGAATGATCTACATCAGATGGAGGGTGTCTGTGTCGAATTGCTCTGTGAATAGAGTGCCAGTAGAGGCTGAAAAGAAACTGAGTTGCCTATGGCACATGGAGCTTTAGGATAACGCATCCATCTTGGTCCGCAGTCAGCTCCGCTTCCCCCCCAGAAGAGTGCATCTTAACCCTGTGTGCCAGAGGGGGGATGCCATCCTGTCTGTCAATGGGGCAGATCTGAGGGATGCCACCCATGATGAGGTTGTGCAGGCACTGAAGAAAGCTGGCTAGGAGGTGATCCTACTCGGCTTGGTGACACTTAAGCCAGCAACATCAGAATGTCACCCTTTTCATCCAGGTGACATTCAGATGTCACCCTTTTCATCCAGGTAACATTTGTAATGCAACGTTTTGTTGGTGGCCAAACCATGACTACCAGAGGCCAGTAGAACAAGTATGGAGAATCAGGCAGTGCATTTGGGGTTCTGTGATTACCAGTAAACAGTTGAGCAATGTGGAGTGTCAGTCAGTGTATGTGTGTTTCTGTGACTACCGGTGAGTCAGAGGACTAAGGCTGAGGTGGGATGCAGTGTGTGTGTGGTTCTGTGACTAACAATAGGAGGCAGGACAAGGATGGGGTGTTAGACAGTGTATGTATGATTACATGACTAATACTTGAAGTGGAGCAAAACAAGAGTGACAGAGTGCATGTTTGGGTTTTTTGCTACCAACAGACAGCGGAACAATTCTGGGGTGCCAGACAGTATATGTGTGGTTCAGTGTGAAAATGAGTGGACAGTGGAACAATGTTGTGATGTCACACAGTGTATGTGTGGTTCTGTGACAAGCAGTGCTGTTCCTTTTTCTGAAACCAGACTGTAGCAGGTCATAGATTTCATGTGTTAACCAGAGGATTTCCAGTTGCCTTGCTGCTACTCTCTCCATGATCTTTTCTTGGAAAGGAAGTTTGACACAGGTCTGTAGTTTGCTATGCAGTCTGGATGTAATGGTGCCTTTTTCAAAAGTAGTCGGACAATGACTTCCTTTAGTGGTTCTGAAAAATGCTTGAGTGCATTGAGCAGATGACAAAAAACATATGGTCTGATTATGTCAACGTGTTCCATGAGAAGACGAGTTGGAACTGGGTCCAAGTCACAGCTAGTAGGGTAAAGCTGTGGAGGGGCAATGTTTTTATCTTGTGAAAAGCATTAGAGAACTTTTCACCATACAAGGGTTTTAAAGACCCATTGAAAACAATGGTGTTTGTAGAATATTCACGTCAAACCTACAGTATAGTTGGTTTGCTGCAGTATTGCACCTGATTAAATAATAAGGCCCAACTAGTCTGTCCATCTCTCTATCTGATTAAAAAGTTTGTGATTATTTAATCCATAGAATGATCATGTGTTTACCCCAATTGTTCTTAAATGTATCTACTGTTTTAGCCTATACCCATACCAGGGAACTTTTTCTTCTAGAGTCCCCCCGAAGAGGATCATGTGGTGCCAGCAGGAAGATACAAATGATGCAATTTGCATCACAAAGGGGTGGGGCTTAATTGTGGTGGGGCGGGGATTAACAGGATGTGAGATAAAGTGGGTGGAGAGTGGACAGAACAGAATGGAGAAGGAGAAGTGGGCAGGAATTGGGACAAACAGGCTGGGAATGAGCAGAAGCAGGAAGACTTTCATAAGAAAATCCCCACCGCCAGTGAATCAGCCTCAGTTCCCAGACAACCGGTAATTCACTGAAAATCCACAGAGTTCCCAAGTATGCCTATACCACTTCTCCGGGGAGGCTATTCGATATATCTATTATATTTTTCATAAAATAGGTTTTTACCTGTTTTCTTATTTTCCCACCTTCCAGTTCTAGTACATCCTTTTCAATGTGTATTTTTAGTAGTTTCGGTCCTCAGCACTTTTCTTTTAATATCTTCTCTGGTAAACGTCAGCTTTGTGACATTCCACTAGGCCTCAGAATTGCAATGCCCCAGGTCACTCCCCCAGCATGTTTCATTGATTGATCAGACAGAGAACTCTCTGTCCTGAAGGAATCACGTTTCACTCCTCTTGATATCTCCCAGTTGTGCTTTGTTGCATCGTGCATCACACGTGCCAAAACTGACAGAATATAGTTCAAGGAAAAGGTATATCTAAAAGCTAACAAGCTCTGGGGCAGAATTTTAGTATGGTTCTCTCACAGTTTCTCACTTGCACAATAAGTTAACCCTTAAGGCTTTTAATAAACATCTTAGGTATTATATGCAAATGTCATCACCACAACAACTAAATAAATAGACATATTGCAAAATATAGACCTGATGGAATCTCTCTTAAAGATCTCAGAATTAACAAACTAATGCAAAACAAAAAAAATACACTGGCAATATCAACAGAACTATGCCGGATTTTTACAAATTTAATTTCATACCAATGTCTGTATCTTTAGCCTGAGACGGGTGGCATATTATCTGGGGATGTTTTAGCTGGTACCACTTTTCATAGTACTCCATTTCTAACTATCTGAGAGATGGACAAAAGCATTGTATATGTATCCAATATGTTTGCTTTAATATGATCATTCCAGCTCTCCACACATCCTATAACCTCCACTCCACTGCCAGCAATTTGCTGACTATTCCACACTATCTGACCAGTATGCTCTCTCCATTTCTTCCTACTCCTAAAACTTCCAATCTAATGCCAGCAATTCACTGGCTGTTCCACACTACCTGACCAGTATGTTCATACTTCCTATAACATCTACTCAACTGCAAGCAACTCACTGACTGTTCCACTTTACCTGAGCAGTATGATCATTCCAACTCTCTATACTTCCTGTAATCTCCACTCCACTGTTAGTAACTCACTGACTATTCCACACTACCTGAACAGTATGCTCACGCCATCTCTCCACACTTCCCATAACCTCCACTCCACTGCCAGCAATTCACTGACTATTCCACTCTACCTGACCGGTATGCTCTTTCCAGCTCTCCCTACTTCATATATAACGTCCAATCTAATGCCACAATTCACTGACTATTCCACACTACCTGAACAGTATATTCACTCCAGCTCTCTATGCTTCTTATAATCTCTGATCCAGTACCATTTACTCACTGATTATTCCAAACTACAAGAAGAGGGTCAATTTGCCTTCTCATATAGAGCCCTAAAAGTCTGGAATAACCTACTCAGAAAAATGAGATCTCCCAGTTTAAAAGCCCTAAAAATAACTGATTGATTGTCTACACTATCCTATTCAGGGCTTAAAATATGAAGTCCTTTGCTACTAGCCAGACCTGAAAAGTTACTCGCCACTGCAAGCCAAAACATACCCACCAGGGCTGAATTTCTACTGGCCAGGGCTAAATTTTCACTCGCCATTGGCTAGTGGAGAGTGGAAATTTTGAGCCCTGCCTATATAATAATTCACTAATGTATGTTTGTCAGAAGCTGTCATGTGCAGTACAGGTGGCTGCACGTGCTGCAGTCATGCACAGTACAGACTGCCTGCGCCGTGGCTGATAAGTGCCCCACTGCATTATCAGCCGCGGTGCAGGCAGTCTCCACTGTGTGTGACTGCACTGCAGCCGTTGTTACCTGGCACAGTGGCCCGTGTAGACAGGCTGTTCAACTAGTTAGTTTATATTTGCTGCAGTTAGAGGAAGTGGGGCCGCGCTTTGTCTTCAGTTTCACTGTGGCGTCACTGGCTCCACACTGCCTCCACTGGTACTTCAGGGTGCTCTGAGGTGACCACATGTAAGTGGCCACAACACCATTACCTACAGAAAGTATAAATTAAGTCAAAGGATTTGCATTTGGGACCAGGCGTTCCAGGGGTGCAGCTGGGGCCAGGCATTCCAGCAAGGGAGGAATCACCTCTCAAGCTAGTATGTGATATAAGAGTCTACAAATGATATGCCGCTCTCTATCTTCCATCACAGCTTGTAGTTGTATGTGATGTCTGATATGTTGACCAGAGAGATCACGGAGTACACATGAAGGTGAGAGAATTTCAAATGTCTTTACATGCACTAAGTGATCCTCCACCCCCCCCCAGTTCCTCTCTCTACCCAGTGCCTCTCTCCTTTATTCTCCAGTGCCTCTCTGTTTAACAATCCCAGTGTCTCTCTCCTTCACCCCCTAGTACCTCTTTCCTTCAAAGATCCCCTCACAGTGACAAAGTGGAGGCCCCATCAACCTCCCAGATATGTGTGTGTTTAACAGGACAGAGGGTATATGAGGTGCCCTGGATTGTCAGTTGCAAACATAAACCAGCTTCCCCTGCTTTCATATTCATCAGCCCCCTATTTTTGTTCTCCCTTCCTCCCCCCATATCTACTTCTTTCTCCCTTACACCATCCATATTTTTCTCCCTCCATCTTCTTTCTCTTTCCTTCATTCTTTTCCTCCCTCCCTAGTCTTCTTCCTCCATCCAACCATTTCTTCCATCCATCCATACACCTTCTTCCCATCAATTCTCTTCCACCATGTAGGTACCACCCTTACTCTCCATCTTTTTTTTCTACCGCACTCTTCATCCTTCCTCCATTTTCTCCAGCTTCCTCCTCCCTCTCCAGCTTCCTCTTCCATTTCTCCAGCTTCCTCCTCCCTCTCCAGCTTCCTCCTTTCCTCTCCAGCTTCCTCCTCCCTCTCCAGCTTCCTCCTTTCCTCTCCAGCTTCCTCCTCCCTCTCCAACTTCCTCCTCCATTTCTCCAGATTCCTCCTCCCTCTCCAGCTTCCTCTTCCATTTCTCCAGCTTCCTTCTCCCTCTCCAGCTTCCTCCTTTCCTCTCCAGCTTCCTCCTCCCTCTCCAGCTTCCTCCTTTCCTCTCCAGCTTCCTCCTCCCTCTCCAGCTTCCTCCTTTCCTCTCCAGCTTCCTCCTCCCTCTCCAACTTCCTCCACCATTTCTCCAGATTCCTCCTCCCTCTCCAGCTTCCTCATTTCCTCCTCCCTCTCCAGCTTCCTCTTCCATTTCTCCAGCTTCCTCCTCCCTCTCCAGCTTCCTCCTTTCCTCTCCAGCTTCGTCCTCCCTCTCCAGCTTCCTCCTTTCCTCTCCAGCTTCCTCCTCCCTCTCCAGCTTCCTCCTTTCCTCTCCAGCTTCCTCCTCCCTCTCCAGCTTCCTCCTTTCCTCTCCAGCTTCCTCCTCCCTCTCCAACTTCCTCCACCATTTCTCCAGATTCCTCCTCCCTCTCCAGCTTCCTAATTTCCTCCTCCCTCTCCAGCTTCCTCTTCCATTTCTCCAGCTTCCTCCTCCCTCTCCAGCTTCCTCCTTTCCTCTCCAGCTTCCTCCTCCCTCTCCAGCTTCCTCCTCCATTTCTCCAGATTCCTCCTCCCTCTCCAGCTTCCTCCTTTCCTCCTCCCTCTCCAGCTTCCTCCATTTCTCCAGCTTCCTCCTCCCTCTCCAGCTTCCTCCTCCCTCTCCAACTTCCTCCTCTCTCTCCAGCTTCCTCCTCCCTCTCCAACTTCCTCCTCTCTCTCCAGCTTCCTCCTCCCTTTCCAGCTTCTTGCTCGCTCTTCAATTTCTTCATGCTCTCTCCACCTTCCTCCCCAATCCCTCCAACTTTTCCTCCCTCTCTATCCTTGTCATCCTGTGCTCCCAATCTGTCCTAAATCCTTCCAAGTTCTTCCTCCATCTATATCCCCCAGCAGGTGGTTGTTTTAATGCAGGGGGCTATAATGTGCTGAGACATGATCTGTTGTATTATAGGGTAGTGAGAGGCTGTTTTGTGACATTTTATATATATTTTTTTTCACAGTAGGCTGTGAGGTGCTGTGGAATCGTAGATTTGATTCTTGCTGTTATTGTTAAGGTGAGAGAGGAGGCACATACAAAGGAATGGCATGAGGCCCCTTCAACAGAGTTTTCAGAGAGTGTATTACACCAATGTTATGACTATCCTACAAAGCTCTTTATAGGAGTGAACAGTGGCGTAACTATAGGGGTCGCACTTGCGACCGGGCCCATGCACTCCAGGGGCCCAGCCACCTCCTGCAACCCCTCCGCCTGGCTCCCACAATCTCCCTCCGGAGCTCTAGTAATGTAGAGCACTGGGAGATGACATCATCACCCAGCGCTCTGCATTACTAAGGACCGCGAGGGAGCTCCAGGTAGGAGGCAGGAGATGGGGACATTGTGGAGATTGAGGGGCATTGTGTTGGGGGGACCCGTGGTACTTCTTGCACCAGGGCCCGGAGGTTTCTACTTACGCCTCTGGGAGTGAAAATATATTTTGGGCAATCTATTTGCTTATTGAACCAGAAATGAAATCCTTGGAAGAATGTAATCAAGAATATTTGGAATAAGATGTGAATTCAGCCATCTTCCTTTCTTGCTATCGTCCATATTGTTGTAAAAAAAAGTAAAAAAACTAGAAAGCCATTTGGTCCTTATGCAGAAAGCAGTAGATGGGCAGTTCTAGAGTAAACCCACCTCTCCATGGGGACAAAAGTAGAATCTGGCGGCAGATAAGAACCATTCGGCCCGTCTAGTTTTCCTATTTTCCTACTGTAAAAAGCACAAACCTTATTTGGTCCTTGGTCTTATCTTATGTTTAGGACAGCCTTATCCCTATTCCATGCATGCTTACATTCTGTCACTGTATTACCACTTCTGCTGGTATGCTATTCCACTTATCTACCACACTAGCACACACGTACTAGTTCTCCTTCAGTTAATCAGATAGACAATAAAATCATCATTGCCTTTAATAAAAACAAGAAAACAAGAGCAGGGCGTGACGACATCTAAAAGTAGATCTGTATAACTTTAAACTACCGTGCCCCCGCTTGTTATAGACTCACCAGAACTTGATATAAAATTGCCTGTGGAAACTCTCTCCTCAGTATTTTCAACAGAAAAACTCCAATCCGTATTCTCCAAATAATAGACTTAATGTATTTATTAATTATCCAAAATACAAAAAATAGATAACATCACGAAGCATATCAGTATATTTGATATAATATCATTACAAAGTTCATCCAACGCGTTTCATATAAACTTTTTCAAGGACTGTATATAAAAGAATATGCTCTAAATCATTAAAAAAAAAAAATATATATATATAATTCCAATCCAGGTTTTGGTAAGCACACCCAAAGAAAAAAAGCACATTTAAAATTACTGGAGTGCAACCAATTTTGACCAAAATAGCTAAAAGCAAACATACAAAGTATTGGTGCACATCCACATTTTCATCACCATTAACCCTTTACTCTGCGGCATTGTGCCTGCATATCACTACTATATTAAAGATGAGGATTTAGTTACATTATATGGCCATAGAATGCTAAGCTTGCCACCAACGCCAAGGTACCTCATTTTGGCAAGTACCTAACCTTAAAATGCTTTGTCTTATGAGCTGAGTCTCTCCTACTTTAGGCAATTACTAACCTTAATTTACTTTATCCTGAGAGCTGAGTCTTGGTCAGCTTTACTCATTAATGGAGAGAGACTCTCTGACAGGCATTATATAGTGTCCTAGAGACAATGAGTCTTGCACCTGGGGGTTGGTGGGAGGGGTGCTTGAACCAATAGAAGCTGGTCAAAACTTCCAAAAGTACAATTCCAATCCAGGTTTTGGTAAGCACACCCAAAGAAAAAAAGCACATTTAAAATTACTGGAGTGCAACCAATTTTGACCAAAATAGCTAAAAGCAAACATACAAAGTATTGGTGCACATCCACATTTTCATCACCATTAACCCTTTATTCTGCGGCATTATGCCTGCATATCACTACTATATTAAAGATGAGGATTTAGTTACATTATATGGCCATAGAATGCTAAGCTTGCCACCAACGCCAAGGTACCTCATTTTGGCAAGTACCTAACCTTAATATGCTTTGTCTTATGAGCTGAATCTCTCCTACTTTAGGCAATTACTAACCTTACTTTACAGCTCTCAGGATAAAGTAAAGTAAGGTAAGTAATTGCCTAAAGTAGGAGAGATTCAGCTCATAAGACAAAGCATATTAAGGTTAGGTACTTGCCAAAATGAGGTACCTTGGCGTTGGTGGCAAGCTTATCATTCTATGGCCATATAATGTAACTAAATCCTCATCTTTAATATAGTAGTGATATGCAGGCATAATGTCACAGAATAAAGGGTTAATGGTGATGAAAATGTGGATGTGCACCAATACTTTGTATGTTTGCTTTTAGCTATTTTGGTCAAAATTGGTTGCACTCCAGTAATTTTAAATGTGCTTTTTTTCTTTGGGTGTGCTTACCAAAACCTGGCCTGGAATTGTACTTTTGGAAGTTTTGACCAGCTTCTATTGGTTCAAGCACCCCTCCCACCAACCCCCAGGTGCAAGACTCATTGTCTCTAGGACACTATATAATGCCTGTCAGAGAGTCTCTCTCCATTAATGAGTAAAGCTGACCAAGTATCAGCTCTCAGGATAAAGTAAAGTAAGGTTAATAATTGCCTAAAGTAGGAGAGATTCAGCTCATAAGACAAAGCATATTAAGGTTAGGTACTTGCCAAAATGAGGTACCTTGGCGTTGGTGGCAAGCTTAGCATTCTATGGCCATATGATGTGACTAAATCCTCATCTTTAATATAGTAGTGATATGCAGTCATAATGCCGCAGAATAAAGGGTTAATGGTGATGAAAATGTGGATGTGCACCAATACTTTGTATGTTTGCTTTTATATATATATATATATATATATATATATATATATATATTTTTTTTTTTTTTTTTTTTTTTTTTTTTTTTTTTTTTTTTTAATGATTTAGAGCATATGTTTTTTTATATACAGTCCTTGAAAAAGTTTATGCGAAACGCGTTGGATGAACTTTGTAATTATATTATATCAAATATACTGATATGCTTCGCGACGTTATCTACTTTTTGTTTTTTGGATAATTAATAAATACATTAAGTCTATTATTTGGAGAATATGTATTTTTGTGTTTTTCTGCTGAAAATATTGAGGAGAGAGTTTCCACAGGCAATTTTATATCAAGTTCTGGTGAGTCTATAACAAGCGGGGGCATTGTATTTTAAAGTTATACAGATCTACTCTTAGATGGCGTCGCACCCTGCTCTTGATTTCTTGTTTTTACTGTAGTGGCTTCGGGGATCCGTGGCATCAAGCACAACCACAAGTGCTAAATGAGGGGGCTGAGTCCAGACTAAGAAGAAAGATATACTGAAATAAAGAACTGCATACATCTCCCTATAAAGGTCAAGGAGCCTTAATACATCTGGAGAGGATTAATCTATTCTACTCCCAGAAATTTATTTGGAACTCTCTATACTCTATATTTTATATATTTATGCGGGTATAATACAGAAGTGCTTTTTACTTGTTTTTGGTTTGCTATTGCCTTTAATAAGAATGTTTACTTTTTTATAATAATGGTAACTTGTTCTTCACAGTGCTTCATTTACAGGAATTGTACAGCTCCAGGGCATTCACCCTGATCACTGAGTGATCTTGTGTAAGAATTCACAGAATGATATCTCGGAACTATACGGAATCATGTTCCAATTTATTACACGTCACAAGCACATTGTGCTATTGTATTCATCACGTGCACCCAATTTGTCATAATGTCGTTTTAGGCAGCACACTAGTTGGACATGGTGCAAAATATAACATTTTTATCATGAGCCTAATGGAAAAAGCAGAGATTATGGGCAATGTGCACCCATAAAAGTAAGGAAATTCTGAGACAAGACGAACTGCATAGTAGTGATTAAGATAATATTCTAATTGATTTAAAGTGAACCTGTCACCTTAAAATGCTTTGATTAATTTTAAAGAGAATGTAAAACTGCCTATATGTTGTTCTAGACACTTGTAATAGAAATAGTTTTGGAGAAATAACTGTATTTTGCTGATAACACAATATGGCACTTTACGCTAAATACTTTATACTGCCTTGTCTGTTTGTATTAGCCGAGCCTTCTCCTCCACCACCGACTCTCCCGTCTATCTCAACAAACTGTTGATTACACTGTTGTTGATAAAATATACGGTGTGCCCCTCCGGCGGCAACCGCTTCTGTTGCTATTCAAGCGGCTTACTGCACTCACCGGGTCCTGCTCCTAGGGCTTCTCCCGTAATGTTTAAGAGGGCAGATCGTGGGAGGTTTCTCCTCAGAATGAATCCGGATAGACAGGCAAGCGATATGACGGGCAGGTAATAGGGAACCTCCCCTCAGGTGCACCTCATAAAGAAGGACACTTGGGAGGAATGGACCCTAATATCTCCTACAGGGGGACATTTGGAAAGTACAAACCCCTAATATCTCCTAAAGAGGGATACTTGGGAAGTAAGGACCTGTAATATATCCTAAAGAGGGACACTTGGGATGTACAAATCACTATGTCATAAAGAGGGACACTTGGGAGGAATGGACCCTAATATCTCCAACAGAGGGACATTTGGGAAGTATGAAACCCTAATATCTCCTAAAGAGGGATACTTGAGAGGTACAGACCACAATATCTCCTAAAGAGGGACACTTGGGAGGTATGGACCCCTAATATCTCCTAAAGAGGGACACTTGGGAGGTATGTAACTGTGTTGTCAAATGGATCGTTGTATAACTTCCAGACAATGGTATAAAAGCAGTAACATTTCATATCAATAATATATCACCAGCAGTAGTGTGAATGCAATAACACATCAGAAGATTAATATAACATCACACACTATAATCTCAGTCTATGAAGTTACACAAATATAATAGAGCTGGATCCGCCCAGTGTACACCTCAGTCCTGGGTTTAATGTGGTGCACAAACACAAACACACCTGTACACCAAATGTCCCGGACAACCACCCTTGTCTAATTTTTACACAGCTATGACCCTATGTCTAGAAGAATGATGGGAAACGTTTGGCTTGCTGGCTCTTGGAGGCTACAACTCCCATCATCCTCAGCCAGGCATTGATATGAATAGTTGTCTCTAACAGCTGGAGAGAAGCGGGTTCTCTATTCCAAGACAAGTATAAAGCAAGAGGGCCCATGTTTATAAAAGTAAACTGGAGTTATTCTGGAGTGAACCAACTGTAACATAGGGGGCAAATAAAAATTCTTGATAAATTAATTTGGGCTGTTAACCCCTTGAATGCCAGAGAGGCACTGAATGTAAAGCAATGCATTGAAAATCTATCTGTTATTCAAGAAGTTAAAAAGCTCTGATCAAATGCATGTGAATTTGAGAATTTTATTTGTTCCCTATGGTGCAGTTAGTTTACTCCAGAATAACTCCATTTTACTTTTATAAATCAGGGCCGAGGTTCATTACTAGAAGTGGATTGTTGGGGTTCTTTCTCCAAGAAGATACTAACATCCCTGTGAACTTTGTCCTCTGGTGTTCCCTTGAGGGAACTACTGTGGCACCAATGCAGGATAAAAAAAAGATGCAATTTGCATAAAAAGGGGTGGGGCTTACTCTGTGGTGGGGTTGGGGCTTGGAGGGAGTTAAAGGGATAGTAATACTTTGTTTTAACTTTATTTTATTTTGTAGGCATTAAAAAACATGAAGAATGATATGTCTTATCTCTCAAACCTTTATGGTTTATGAGATATTCACAAGCAAAGTTTCCCCTCCCGCCCCTTTTACCTAGTGTAAGCAATCTCTTCTCAGATGTGGAATCCAGTCCATAGACCAGACAGATAACAGCAGGGGACACTCTTCTTTATATGAGAACAATGAAAGCCCTGCCCCCCTTGACAAGTTTTTCATGTTTTTCCCTTATCTTAATTGAAGATTGTCCCTCTCTGCAATCTACCTGGGCACCTCCCTTCTGCTCTGGCTGAGCAGTGTTACATCAGTAAAAGGGGTGGGAGGGGGACACTTTCTCATTGAATTACTTGGGAACTACAACTCTGACAGAATTGAAATAACACTCTCCAAAGTCCAAATACTATGATGATTAATTAGAGCTGCTTTTATTATGAAACATTACTATCCCTTTAAACAAAATGGGTGGGAAGTGGGATGAACTGAGTGTGGAAGGAGGAGATGTGGGAGAAACAGAGTGGGAAGGAGCAGAAGTGGGCAGAGTTTCATAAAAACTCCCCACCACCCGGAGATTCAGACTCTGTTCCCAGGTAATCAGCTACAAGAACCAGAGTCTCCATGGCAAATAGGGAGAGTTCCCAGCTATGGATATAAATTAAATGATTCTCTCCAAAAAGGGGTGCGGCTTACTCAGGAGTGGGGGCGGGTATTAATGGATGTATTACAATAGTGGGTGGAAAGTGGAAGGAACGGGGTGGGAAGGAGGAGAAGTGGGAGGAACAGGGTGGGAAGGAAGAGAAGTGGGAAGAACAGGGTGGGAAGGAGGAGAAGTGGGGAGAACAGGTTGGGAAGGAGAAGAACTGGAAGGAACAGGGTGGAAAGGGGGAGAAATGGGAAGAGCAGGATGGGAAGGAGGAGAAGTGGGGAAAAAAGGGTGGGAAGGATGAGAAGTAGGAGGAAAAGGGAGGGAAGTGGGAGGAACAGGGTGGGAAGGAGGAGAAGTGTGAAGAACAGGATGGGAAGGAGAAGAAGTGGAAGGAACAGGGTGGGAAGGAGGAGAAGTGGGAAGAACATGATGGGAAGGAGAAGAAGTGGGAAGAACAGCGTGGGAAGGAGGAGGCGTGGAAGGAACAGGGTGGGAAGGAGAAGAAGTGGGAGGAACAGGATGGGAAGGAGGAGAAGTGGGAAGAACAGGGTGGGAAGGAGGAGAAGTGGGAAGAATAGTGTGGGAAGGAGGAGAAGTGGAAAAAACAGGGTGGGAAGGAGGAGAAGTGGGAGGAACGGGGTGGGAAGGAGGAGAAGTGGGGGGAACGGGGTGGGAAGGAGGAGAAGTGGGAAGAATAGGGTGGGAAGGAGGAGAAGTTAAAGGAAGAGGATGGGAAGGAGGAGAAGTGGAAGGAACAGGGTGGAAAGTAGGAGAGGTGGGAAGAACAGGGTGGGAAGGAGAACAAGTGGGAAGAACATGGTGGGAAGGAGGAGAAGTGGGAGGAACAGGGTGGGAAGGAGGAGAAGTGGGAAGAACAAGATGGGAAGGAGAAGAAGTGGAAGGAACAGGGTGGGAAGGAACAGAAGTGGGAAGAACATGGTGGGAAGGAGAAGAAGTGGGAAAAACAGTGTGGGAAGGAGGAAAAGTGGAAGGAACAGGATAGGAAGGAGGAGAAGTGGAAAAAATAGTGTGGGAAGGAGGAGAAGTGGAAAAAACAGTGTGGGAAGGAGGAAAAGTGGGAAGAACAGGGTGGGAAGCAGGAGAAGTTGAAGGAACAGGATGGGAAGGTGGAGAAGTGGAAGGAACAGGGTGGGAAGTAGGAAAGGTGGGAAGAACAGGGTGGGAAGGAGGAGAACTGGAAGGAACAGGGTGGGAAGAAGGAGAAGTGGGAAGAACAGGGTGGGAAGGAGGAGAAGTTCTTCCCACTTCTCCTCCTTCCCACCCTGTTCCTTCCGCAATTGTTTTCAATTGAATTATGCAAAATACATGTTCACATAGTAGAGGCAGATGGGTGCCTTGACGGGGCTGGCAAGCTTTCCATATCTTTGGCCCAAATATATGACACTAAACCCCACTGTTTTATTTGTACCAAGTCATACTGTGAACAAAATCCTTGTGCAGGAAAAGAGGGAGGCATTTATACCTTCCCTAATTCAGCTATCACCCTATTTGGGGAGATACCAACCAAAACCTCCCAAAAATACATACAACAAATATGAAAAATACAGGTTCCTGGTGAGCTTAAAATATATCACACTAAACCCCACTGTTTTATTAGTAGCTAAAATGTTGTCCTTGCTACTCTCCTGATTATACACATATGTAACTGATTGAACACTTCTAATAAAGGCTATTTTAAGCTCACCAGGAACCTATATGTTTCATATTTTTTGTATGTTTGTAGGTAGATGACAATACAGTAAGTTGAGGATTGACGGGCATGATGTCATGTTAGGAAAGATGGTTTTTGAGGTGTGTGAGAATCTAGTGAAATCATAATTGTTCATGTGTATGTTTTAACAAAGGTAATAATGTAGTGAGGTGAGTTGCTGTTGGGAAGAACATGGTACATGAGGTATATGCGAATAGAGGTAGGTGATAAATCTTGCAAAGATTTTCACAAGAGTGGGCAGCGGGCTTCACTCCTCTGCCCAGTCCTGTGAAAATCATACCCTAATGTGTGTCTTTAAGGCTATTCAATTTGTTGCAGAGATTTTTGCCAGGGAGTGGCAGTATAGAGGAGATTTGAATAACTCCTCCTTACTGTCACCCTTAGGTGTGTGTGTCAGACAGGCAGAAATTTCGTCACATCGACGTTTAGACCCTACATTGGGCCTTGACAAAGGCCCAAAGTAGGGTTGAAACTTTGATACAATAAATATTGTACTTTATTCATCTTTTGGAAATCCTGTGAGTGTGGTTCTTCATCTTTAAAAACTATATATATATATATATATATATATATATATATATATATATATGCAACAAGAGTTGGCAGTGGCACTCTTATGAATTGTTAAACAAGCAAAATTGTTAGTGCACGTCCCATATTATATATATCAAGTGTACATTTTTGGATATTATCTGAGTGCTGTCTCTTCTACTATAGCCCAGCTAAGTACACTTGGTATGTGTGTGTATATATATATCATATAAATAGTGCAAATATGTGCCCTGTATTGGGCATGTATACACCCTATCTAAATTAAAAATGATCCCTGAGGAGATGTTATAAAAAATGCATAGGAGGGACCATTTTAGAATGATATTTTTTTATTTTTTGATGCTTGGGAGTCCCAGTGTGTGCAATTAAAAACAAAAGACATATAATTATTTAAAAAGGTGTAAAGAAGGACTTACCTGGTATAGAGAAAAACTTGCTGTAAGTGGGTACTGTGGATCTACCAGCCCTCCTTATAGACAAAATGTCCCACCCCCACAGCCCTTATGAGATATTGTTCATTACAAACAGACAGGGTGTGTGCAAGCCCAGACAGGCCAAAAGCCATGCTTTTAAAGGCCTGTAAGAATAAAGAAGAAATAATGAAATAAAGAACTAGTGCAGTGACATTGATGTTTTGTATTAGTGATTAAATAGAATAAGAAGAAACTAGAATGAGTAAAGGAGATGTGCAAAAACAAGAAGAGAAAGGACAGCACACAGTGCTAACTCACCAAAATATATTCATATTATAAATAAAATTGACATCAAATAGGGTGTCTATAGGATAGATAACAGCAAGGAATGAGAGGGCTCTACAGCCCTCTCCAAGTATTAGGCTGAAACCTAAAGTGCAAACGAAACCTAAAACAGACCTGCGATCCCCCATACAAATAGTGCAAATATGTGTCCTGTATTGGGCATGTAGAGTGAGGGAAAAAATTATTTGATCCCCTGCTGATTTTGTACGTTTGCCCACTGACAAAGAAATGATCAGTCTATAATCTTAATGGTAGGTTTATTTGAACAGTGAGACACAGGATAACAACAAAAAATCCAGAAAAACACATTTCAAAACAGTTATAAATTGATTTGCATTTTACTGAGTGAAATAAGTAATTGACCCCTTTGCAAAACATGACTTAGTAATTGGTGGCAAAACCCTTGTTGGCAATCACAGAGGTCAGACGTTTCTTGTAGTTGGCCACCAGGTTTGCACACATCTCAGGAGGGATTTTGTCCCACTCCTCTTTGCAGATCCTCTTCGAGGTTTCGAGGCTGACGTTTGGCAACTCGAACCTTAAGCTCCCTCCACAGATCTTCTATGGGATTAAGGTCTGGAGACTGGCTAGGCCACTCCAGGACCTTAATGTGCTTCTTCTTGAGCCACTCTTTTGTTGCCTTGGCCTGTGTTTTGGGTCATTGTCATGCTGGAAAACCCATCCACATACCATTTTCAATGCCCTGGCTGAGGGAAGGAGGTTCTCACCCAAGATTTGATGGCACATGGTCCCGTCCATTGTCCCTTTGATGCAGTGAAGTTGTCCTGTCCCCTTAGCAGAAAAATATCCCCAAAGCATAATGTTTCCACCTCCATGTTTGTCGGTGGGGATGGTGTTCTTGGGGTCATAGGCAGCATTCCTCCTCCTTCAAACACGGCGAGTTGAGTTGATGCCAAAGAGCTTGAGTTTGGTGTCATCTAACCTCAATACTTTCACGCAGTTCTCCTCTGAATTATTCAGATGCTCATTGGCAAACTTCAGACAGGCCTGTACATGTGCTTTCTTAAGCAGGGGGACCTTGTGGGTGCTGCAGGATTTCAGTCCTTCATGGCGTATTGTGTTACCAATTGTTTTCTTGGTGACTATGGTCCAGCTTCCGTGAGATCATTGACAAGATCCTCCCATGTAGTTCTGGGCTGATTCCTCAACATTCTCATGATCACTGAAACTCCACGAGGTGAGATCTTGCATGGAGCCCCAGACCAAGGGAGATTGACAGTTATTTTGTGTTTCTTGCATTTGTGAATAATCGCACCAACTGTTGTCACCTTCTCACCAAGCTGCTTGGCGATGGTCTTGTAGCAGGAGTCTTTTATACAGGTAACAAGCTGAAATTAGAAGCTCTACCTTTAAGAGAATGCTCCTAATCTCAGCTTGTTACCTGTATAAAAGACACCTGGGAGCCAGAAATCTTCCTGATTAATAGTAGGGGGTCAAATACTTATTTCACTCAGTAAAATGCAAATCAATTTACAACTTTTTTGAAATGCATTTTTCTGGATTTTTTTATTATTCTATCTCTCACTGTTCAAATAAACATACCATTAAAATTATAGACTGGTCACTTCTTTGTCAGTGGGAAAACTTACAAAATCCTCAGGGGATCAAATAATTTTTTCCCTCACTGTATAATACCACTGATTTAATAAATATGAAGATTTAGGTCCACTATATAACCCTGATGAAGGTCCTGTATTGGACCGAAAACGTTTGGTGTTTTTAGAGACAAGATGGAATAAAACTGATTCTTCATTTCTTTAATTGAGTGCTGTCTCTTCGGCTCCAATAGAAGCTAAGTACATTTGTAAACATATTGTATGGGACATGCACCAGGTTATATAATAAGTTTTTTTTGTTGTTGAGTGCCACTGCCAACTCTTGATGTTTGTATATATATATATATATATATATATATATATATATATATATATATATATGTATATACTGTATATATTTCAACCCACAATGAAAATGGTATTGTGACTACCATAGACACTGCCCGTGTTCTTGCACCTCCTGTAAAACAACACAAACCAACCCAAATATCAAAAGAAACAGTTGCCGTGATGAAAAATCAAGGAGAAATGAAGCAAAATGCTAATAATAGAAACAGGTTTGAATATGTAGAAATGTGCAAAACCGTAAGGAAGTATATAAAAGAAGAAATGTGAAAATTCAATGTTGAGCTCATCGAAAGGAAACTGTAAGAAAATCAAGGGCTAAAAAAAAGCAAAAGTACACTTTTTCTATGTTGCATCAAAGCTTGAAGATGGTACGACAGCAAAAATGCTACAACAGTGGTCCTCAACCCGTGCCCTCAGTGGCTACTAACAAGCCAGGATTTGAGAATTTCCTTTTAAGAGTTCTGGTGAGTTAATCAATATGACTGAGTCTCTGATCAACACACGTGTTCTAGCAGGGAAATTCCTAAGTCCTGGCCTGTTATTGGCCACTGAGGGCACGGGCTGAGAACCTCTGCTCTACAACAAATACTAAAACGAGTGGAAGAATTGTATTCAAATCTTTATAAGGATGAAGGACAATAACTGAATGCAGTGTCAGAGGCTGAAGATGTGCCAGAAGTTTTGGTAGAAGAAGTAGTAGCTGCAATAAAATCAATAAATAAATGGCAATGCAGCTGGGCCTGATATAGTTACTATGAAAATGTTGAAAGCCGGAGTTCAACACTTTTCAAAGCCCTAGTTAATCAATTTTCAAAGTGTCTGAAGCATGGAAAAATACAATAGTCATCCTACTAGACAAAAGAGGTAATAAGGAGGATCTAAAAAACTACCAGCCAATAAGCCTATTCCCAGTGGTCTGTAAGGTTTCACAATGGTTTTATCAAAAAGAATGGAAACAATACTTAACGTAGCACAACCTAAGGAACAAGCAGGCTTCAGGAGGGCTTCAGTACAATGGACCATATTCAGACAGTGCAATAAGTTATAGAGTGGTATAATAAATACAAGATTCCATTATGCATAGTCTTCATTGACTACGAAAAGGGCTTTGCCTCAGTGAATAAAAAAACAATACTTTATGCCCTGATTAACCAAAGAACAGATAGCTCTTACATCAATATCCTTCAATCGTTATAGGAAAATGGAACTGCATCAATACAGGTCAACAATGATAAAGTCCAGATCAACATAGAAAAAGGGGTCAAACAAGGAGACTCAATCTCCCAAAAACTATTTTCTGCTTGTTTAGTGGAAATTTTCTGTGAATAAAATTGGGACAAAACAGGACATAAGATCAATGGAGACTACCTACATCACTTAAATGTTGTAGATTATTTCATACTCTTGGCCAACAGTCCTAAAGAACTGCAAGAACACATTAAAGAGCTAAAACAGGTAAGCAAACATTTGGTCAGAAGATGAATACCAGCAAAAAACAAGTCATGTTTAACAAATTTACCATACCAAGGAAAATCACAGTAGATTGACAAAAACAAGAAGTTGACAATATGTCTACTTTGGACAAGAAGTGTCAACAGATGAAAACACCATGATGGAAAATGAGTAATGAATAAAACTGGGAGGGCAAGCATTTAAAAAACATAATAGTTCCACCATTTATAGAAATTTACCACTCTGACTCAAGCAAAAGGTTTTTGACCAATGTGTCGTCTCAGTCCATACGTATGGCTATGAAATATGGACGCTGAATGCCAAAGCTATACATAAGCATCAGGTTACACAGAGAAGTATGGAGAGGTGACCTTTAAAGGGGAACTTTCACCCCGCAATAACTTAACGTTGACTTATTGCTCACCTGGCGACTAGCTGCTTAGTAGCGCTAGTCGCCAGCAATATTACCCGGTTCTTCAGATATCAGCTTTTTGCCGATGGTGACAGGAGCAGGAAGCACGGACGTCTCTTCACAGTGACGTCCGTGCGCCTGCGCTGTCAGTCCCTTTTGCACCGTGTGGTTCAAAAGGGACTGACAGCGCAGGCGCACGGACGTCACTGTGAAGAGACGTCCGTGCATCCTGCTCCTGTCACCATCGGCAAAAAACTGGCAACCTGGCACAATTTGTAGACCGTTCCAAAGAAGAAATTCTTTTTAAATTGCGCTATTGCGGCTCTGCTGAAGAGCCGCTTGTTGGTCCCCTGACCAGGAACTTCCGCTGTCAGCTTACAGCTGACATCAGGAGAAGAGGAGTGAGAGGGGAACTTTAACGGAGGATATCTCTCAAACCATTGCAGTTTGGGAGATAGGATTTCTGTCATATAGTTTATGTTTTTAACCTCTACAAAATTCTAATATTTTTTTATGGGACATTACTGTCCCTTTAATATTAGATTGATAAACTAGATAATGTAAAATTTTTTAAACTTTTCTTTTTTTTACACATAACAAAAAAACGTGTAAAGTGTAGGCAATGTTGACTTTAATCTCTTGGATGCTGAACCTCACCTTTTCCTCTACAACCATAATTTTTCTGATTTGTTTAAGTAAAATCAGCAAAGCGGGGGAAGGGGGGTAAAGGTGTACATTAAATTAGTTTTATGTGCCTTGAGATGGCGCAGACATCATTAGGTAAACACGGCTTCAAAGGAAACGATAAAGGGTAGAATTGTATTCAATATTTTAATCTCTTCTTAAGAGGAAGAAAAGGTTAGTTAAAGTAAAAAGTCACAAGAGGAATATGTTTATAATAAAAAATGCTATTTCACTCTTTATTATCCATTTAACTTAGCATTTTCTTATCTTAAAAGAGCAGTACGCTTCTTTATGAAAGAGATACATGTTACCCATTTTTTGCTGCTGATTAAACTATGCATAACCCTGTTGCTGGGAGAATGTTCATTCAAATGTTATTAAATGTCAAACTGGTTAATTTTAAGACTCTGTTAGAAATGGCACCAACTGGTGTCCAAAGGGCAGATGTTTTTAATGATGTACCCTAGGGGAGAGCTACCGACTATAGCGCTCCATAGCCAGTGAAAGGAATGCACCACCTGGTGACTATATTAAGAAAATAAGTCTGACCTGTAATAAGTTTCCAATTAAAACTCTCCCAGTGTTGTTTTAATCAGCAGGAAAAGTTCTATAACATCTTTTTTTTTTCATAAAAAAAATGATTGTTCCTGTAAACCTTTAAAGGGGAACTACCACCCGACACAATCTTTAGCTTCACTAAGTCCCCATCTGGCGACCAGCTGCTTAGTAGGGCTAGTCGCCAGAATAATTACTGTATTTAATAGATTTCTGCTCTCTTCCCCGGCTGACAGGCAGGACGGAGTGCGGACATCTTGCCATTGTGTCGTCCGCGCACCTGCGCTGTCAGTCCCAGCCAAATGGCTCCTAGCAATGCCTCCTAGACCCGGCTGGGACTGACAGAGCAGGAGCACGGACTTCACAATGGCAAGATGTCCGCGCTCCATCCTGCCTATCACCCATGGAAGAGAGCAGAAATCTATTAAATAAGGTAATTATTCTGCCGAATAGCGCTACTAAACAGCTAGTCGCCAGATGGGGACTTAGTGAAGGTAAAGATTGTGTCGGGTGGTAGTTCCCCTTTAAAGAGCAGGGCCTATATTCACTAAAGGTCAATGCTGTGGTGATACGATCTTGTCGTGTGTCTGAAACACTTCGACATTTCGATCTATACACACGTTGGCCTAGATTCACTAAAATCCCAAGAGGGCTAAACTTGATGTCCTGTCGGAGTAGTGTCGTAGACACATCCACAGTTATCACGGTGCCCGTGTTATTGCTGGCGACATTATGACCAGTGCTACTTCCTGATTCCTTTTATTGGCTAATGTGGTTTTACTCCGCCCAGTGCTAGCCCTTAAATACTGAGCCCTGTCACTTCTGCAGTGCCCTTTCGTGGTGTTCCCGTTGCTTGCGATTGTTCCTATACTCGTGTGAATCCTGTGTATGACCTGGACTGCCTGACTACTCTGCCTGTATATGTTCCTGCTCTGTGTACCGACCCGGATTGGCTGACGTTTCTGCTCTGTGTATCAACCTGGCCTGGCTGACTTTCCTGCTCTGTGTACCGACCCGAATTGGCTGAAGTTCCCACTCTGTGTATCAACCCGGGCTGGCTGACATTCCTGCTCTGTGTACCGACCCGAATTGGCTGACGTTCCTGCTCTGTGTATCGACCCGGCCTGGCTGACGTTCCTGCTCTATGTACCGACCCGGTTTGGAGGACGTTCCTGCTCTGTGTACCGATCCGGCCTGGTTGACGTTCCTGCTCCGTGTACCGACCCGGATTGGCTGACATTCCTGCTCTGTGTACCGATCTGGTCTGGTTCATTGCTCCATCCAGTGATTCATTTAGGGGCTGTCCTCCGGTGTCCTCTCTGTCTATGGGCAGATCCTTTGGTTGCCTCGTTTGCTGCTCCGGCAGTCTTGTTACTCTGACCCGGTCACCGAGTTTGTGCCTCGTGATCCTACACCCCGGTGTTGCACTACGGTACGCTTGACCTGTTCACCGCTTATAAGCTGAGGTTGGTTTGTTCCTGGGTGCCTAAGGTTGTCCCCACTATCTGGCAGTCGATTTCAGGTCTGAGCATTCGTTAACCCCATGCGGGTTGGTGCCATTGCACATTGGGTCACAGTCAATTGCAGTTTCGGTTTGGCGTTACTCTATGCCTACAGTTGCAGTCCTCCTCTACTGCTCCGGCAGTCAGTCACTTGTCCAGGGCCTTCGTTTACTCCTGTGTGGTCTCAGTCACTATTGTGTCACTCTCTGCGTAGTGAGTGACCTTTGGGCCTTTGTGCTATTAGGGCCTGTCTGTACCTCCTGGCCTAATAGCAACCATTTCTCCACTGTCTCATTTTGAATTCACACGAACTGTAACCTGACCTGTAGCAGTGTTGTACCTTTGTGTCTCACTGGACCCATGTGGGTTATTGAATTCTACTATAACCTGACCTGTCTCAGTATTATATTTGTCTATATATAGACTGGACCCGATTGGGTTATTGATTTCTATTGTAACCTGACCTGTGTCAGTATTATATCTGTATATATACTGGACCCGCAAGGGTTATTCTAATTTCTGTGACTTTCAATAAAACTGTGTTTTTTACCTAACCTTCCGTGTCTGAGTGTCCATAAAACCGTTACAACAGTATTCACTAAAGTGTCTATGACATCACATTACCAGCACTCCAACAAAAATATGCCCACATCGACATCAATCCGACAGGTTTATGAATTTTCTTTCAGCACATCGACAATGGTCTATTTCCACATGGAAATGAAGCATAATGAGACACTTTCATATGCAAGGGGGTGTGTTGATATGTTAATGTGACACTTCGACACATTCACAAAACTCCAATAGCAGCCTCTGCTGTCTGAGTTCACAGTCACAACTTCCCCTATCTCAGGTTGTCAAAGTTGGGATCTCCCTGTACTTTCCTATGCAGTAACAGTCCTCAAGCAATCACAAGCAGGGAGGGCTGTGACCTGTTGTCGGTGTGGAAGGGATGTCCTCCCTTCACAAATCACAAACACTATGACAATTCTGAAGTTGAACAGCATTTTCTCTGCTTCCCTACTTGGTCAGTAGGGGAATAAATAGAAGTCTTTCAGCACCATGGACAGCACTGAGTACCATAGGGATGTGTATTGCTCACCCCTGTGGCACTCAAAGGGGTAAAATAAAATAAACAGTACACCAAGCACTACACAATTATCCTCTTACCTATATATCATATATTATACATGTTGCGCACTCCCAGGGGAACAAGACTGGAGGTCATGCAGCATCTTCCCTCCTGTCCCAGGTATCTGGCTGTCTGACTGCTGTGTCTTCCTGGATGTCCTTCAGTCAACTCAAATTTAACCTTGGCAAAACTGAATGAATTATCTTCCCTCCCTCTCCTACCATCCCTACCCCAGATATTACCTTCACTGTCAACAACACTACCATCACACCAACTCCTACAGCTCGTTGCCTGGTGGTCACATTTGACTCCGCCCTATCCTTTATTACTCACTTCCAGTCAATCTCCAAATCATGCCGCCTCCACCTCCGCAACATCTCTAGAATACAACCCTTTCTCACCCAAGACACTACCAAAATTCTAATCCAAACACTCATCAGGTCCCGTCTTGACTACTGTAACTCATTACTAATTGGCCTTCCTCTCACCCGACTAACCCCACTACAGTCCATAATGAACTCCACAGCATGACTATTCTACCTCACCAACCACTTCTCCAACACCAGTCCCCTCTGCTAATGCCTACACTGGCTCCCATTAGCACATAGAATTAAATTAAATTAAATTCTAAATTCTGGTGCTAACTTATAGAGCCCTCACTAACACCACACCCCCTTATATTTCATCTCTCATTTCCAAATACACTCCCACTCGCCATCTTCTCTCTGCACATGACCTTCTCCTCTCCACAGCCCTTATTACATCCTCCCACTCCCGCCTACAGGACTTCTCCCATGCTGCACCTCAGCTCTGGAATTCCCTCCCCCACCCCATCAGACTGTCCCCCAGCCTTCAGATCTTCAGTAGCTGCCTGAAAACTCACCTCTTCAGGGAACCATATCTACTACCTCAATAACCATTATCACCAAGAACCACCCCTCCCTGAACCACTGCACTCACCAGCACTTCTCTCTCCCACCCACTGACCTGCAGCTTATGTGGCAGAAGACACTTACACCCAACAGCACTTACTCCTTCTGTATCCTACCCACCTTCCTCTAGACTGTAACCTCTCATGAGCAGGGCCATCTGATCTTTCTGTTCTCCACATATGATTTGTACTATTTAATATCTCTGTATGTCCATCCCCTATTGTAAAGCGCTGCAGAATAAGTTTGCGCTATATAAATAAAGAGTATTATTATTATTATTATCATCTATGGAGATTTGTGGCTACCACTTGCCCCCCAGCCTTGTTCCCTTGCCCATTGGTAGCCATAGAACCCCATATACACTGGTTGGCCCCCTACTTGTTCCCTTGACCACTGGTAACCACAGATCCCCATGTACAGTCTGGCCCTCTCCAGCCTTTTCCCCTTGCCCACTGCTAACCACAAATCCCCATGGCCACTGCCTGGGGGCCAAGCAGTGTATATGGAGTTCTATGGCTACCGCTTAGCAAGGAAACAAGGCCAGGGGGGCTAACGGTAGCCACAAATTCCCTTAGATGCTGAGTGATTCCCAGTCTTGCTCCACTGTAATTGCACAACATGTATAATATATGATATATGGGTAAGGAGATAATTGTGTAGTGCTTGGTGTACTATGTTTTTTATTTTAACCCTTTGAGTGCACATCCCTATGGCACTCAATGCTGTCAATGGTGCAGAAAGCCTTCTATTTATTCCCCTACTGGCCAAGTAGGGAAGCAGAGAGAATGCTGTGCAGCTTCAGAATTGTCATAGTGTTGGTGATGAGTGAAGGGAGGAAATTATCACGGTGCCATGCTCCTTTGTTATTTTCTGTCAGTCTAATCCTGTGCTTTGCTTCCATTGGCTACCTTGTATTTGTCCCGCCCAGTATGACCTTTATATACTGGGCTTTGGCACCCCTCCGGTGCCCTTTCGTGGTGTTCCTGTACCAGTGCTTGTTTCTGCTCAGTGATTCCACGTGTACCGACTTGGCCTGCCTGACTACTCTGCATCTTGTCTCCTGCTCCTGTGTACTGACCCGGATTGCCTGACTATTCTTCTGCGCCTGCTCCTGTGTACCGAATCGGCTTGTACAGACCCGGCTCGGCTGACGTTCCTGCTCCTGTGTACCGAACCGGCTTGGCTGACGTTCCTGCTCCGTGATCCGACCCGGCTTGGCTGACGTTCCTGCTCCGTGATTTGCCCCGGCTTGGTTGGCGTTCCTGCGCTGTGTCGCCTTGGCGACATTCTGATTGTCAGGCAATTGTGTTTCCCTTTCCTCCTGCAGAGTACAAGTGGCCTTGTTCTCCGTTACTGCTACGGCAGTGTGCCTTGGGCCTAGTCTCCTTTACTGCTTCTACAGAGTGCAAGTGTCTGCCTCCGTTACTGCTACGGCGGTGAGCCACCGGTTTGTCTCCATTACTGCCTCTGCAGATTGCAAGTGTCTGCCTCCGTTACTGCTACGGCAGTGTGCCTTGGGCCTAGTCTCCGTTACTGCTCCTGCAGAGCGCAAGTGTCTGCCTCTGTTACTGCTACGGCAGTGAGCCACCGGTTTGTCTCCGTTACTGCGCCTGCAGAGTGCATGTGTCTGCCTCCGTTACTGCTACAGCAGTGTGTCACCGGTCTAGCCTCTGTTACTACCCTGCAGAGTGCATGTGTCTGTCTCCGTTACTGCTACGGCAGTGTGCCATTGGTCTTGTCCCTGTTACTGCTCCGGCAGAGTGCAAGTGTCTGCCTCCGTTACTGCTACAGCAGTGTGTCACCGGTCTAGTCTCTGTTACTACCCTGCAGAGTGCATGTGTCTGTCTCGGTTACTGCTACGGCAGTGTGCCATTGGTCTTGTCCCCGTTACTGCTCCGGCAGAGTGCAAGTGGTCTGATCTCCATTACTGCTACGGCAGTGCCTTATGTGACTCAATTCCCATTATTACTTTGGCAGTTCACGTTTGTTCTGCTAACCTGTTTCTGGGCGTTACGAATTCCTTTGCTGTCTATATGGTGAGAGCCCCATCAAAGAACTCTCTGCACATGGGATTGTTTACACTCAAAGAAGACCATTAACCCATGCAATACCTTACTCCTGGGAATCCATTATATTCTGCCTGACCTGTGTCAGTATAGACTGTTATGGACTTTATGGTTATACTGGACCTGTGTAGGCATATGTATATGTAACCTGTCGTGTGTCTGTAGTATTCAGCTTATATACTACAGGACCTGTGAAGGTTATTTTATTACTGTGATTTCAATAAAACTGTGTTTTATCCTAAACCACTGTGTCTGTGTGTCAAACAATTACAGAAATCCCTTCCACACCGACAATAAGTCCCAGTACTCCCTGCTTGTGATAGCTTGAGGGCTGTTACTGCATTGGAAAGTATAGGGAGATTCCAACTTCAACAACCTGTGGTAGGTGAAGTTACGACTATGAACTCCAACAGCAGAGGTTGCTATAGGAAATTAGTGAATGTGTCAGTGTCACATTAACATATCAACACACCCCCTTGCATACAAAAGTGTCTCATTATGCTTCATTTCCATATGGAAATAGGCTATTGTTGATGTGATGAATGAAAATTTGGATTGATTGATGTCAATGTGGGCATATTTTTGTCAGAATGCTGGTGATGTGATGTCGTAGACACTTTAGTACTATCGATGTACCTACAACACTGCTCGGACAGGACATCAACAATTCAGCCCTCTTTGAATTTTAGTGAATCTAGGCCCAGGTTGATAAAGGGCTAAGGGTTGTTCACATAGGTGGTACCAATGTGGCAACACCACCAATACATTCATATTCCCCATATCTTATGCACTGCAAGATTTATGATTGAATCAAGTTCCTTTCCTTCAGAATTCGAAATGCATGCTCGTTTCTTCCATTTTTAAAAGTTATGAGCAAATGAAGCAACATGAGAAGGTTACGTTTACAAGACAGAATTTGTCTGTGGGCTTAGACACCAGAAAATGTCTAGCATGGGTGTCTTTTTTGTGGATTTATTTTCCTACTGGCACCATCACTCTGGATTCATCTAGATCTTTGAAAAACATGTCTCTTCCAACTGAAGAGTGTTGCTTGAGTGGTGAAGAATCTTGGAGGAGGCAAGAAACAGATTTTGGAACTTTTGTGAATAATTCCAAGTACCAATGACTAAGGGGTAATTTCTTACCACTTCAAAAGGAAATGTTGTAGCCTGTCTCTAACTGGAACCTGAGGTCTGGCATCAGAACTAAGTTTTCCCAAGCTATTCATGTGCTGGTTTCTTAGGGGACTTACCCTCTTTTCCTGAATAAGTCTTGTTGGCTGCTTTCTTTTCTCTGGAAGAATTCTGATAGTATCTAAGAGTGTGAAAAACAGGCCTCTGAGAGTGAGACCGATGCACTCATATATTATGCACCCAGCTGTATCCAGAGCTGTAGATATGGCTTCCATACAGACATTTTGATTGGCTGCATCACATATAACATTTGCCGCCAAGTGAAACATGGAGATGGATTTCAACATGTCTTCTAGGAAGACCATGTTAATCATGTCCTCCTCCAATTGTGACAACCAAAGAAACTAACGTCATAGCCACAATAGGTTTAAAGAATCTGCTCCCACTTTCAACCCTCTCCTAAGAGCTGTTTTGATCTTATTGTCCATTGGGCCCCAATCTCCAGACCCATCTTCCACTGGGATAGTGGGCTTTTGTAAAGATGAGCCACGTGGACATCAGCCTTGGGTATACGATCCTAAAAGACTATATCCATGGGATAAAATGGGAACAGGGCTCACAACTTCTTGCTTTATTAGTGTAAGACCACATCATGTATAGGGAAGACTTTGAGTTTGAAACCCAGAATGAGTGTTCTTGGGAAGTCACCATCAGTTCATAAAATTATAAGTGATAATCAAAACCACTACAGCATATTACAACGTGATCTAACCAAACAAAAACAATATTGACCTCCACCCAGTTGTATTAATAGGGTAGAATAGACATACAGTTTGTGCCAGGATAAAGCTGAAGATAGAACTTAATTTTTGGGAAACATTTCAGGCCAGTCCAAAAGCAGAATTCTGACAAAGGGATCATTGGAGACTTCTGACTTTAACAACAGGTGTACTCTGATGGTGGAGCCCTCACAGACTCCAGGAGCTGCCTGGTCTTATCCACAGAAACTGGCCCCTGTTTTGACCAATGCAAGAGGCAGCATGTTATATTGTAGAGCAGATGTACCGTGCTGTAACATGGCAAGACATGAACAAGAGCAAACTGACAGGGATTTTCCAATTGTCCAGACCTCCCTTGTACCCGGTTGCCCCATAAAACAAGAGAAACAAAAAGCCTTAGCACATCAATGATAAAAAAGGTTTGCTACTTTTTGTGAGACTGTCTATGATGGAGGATGTGAAACTCCATCACATTAGCTGTTGTCATCCTCAAACAGCCAACATCTGGCTGACTATGATGGAAACTGTAGTCCAACAATAGCTGGAGGGCTGCAAGTCTCACAGCAATGGTTTATATAGCAAAAGAGGAAGGGGGGAAGAGAAAACCACACAGCGTTTAACGCCTTAACGACTGGTCGATCGGCGCGGTCAGTTAAGGACCACGGGGCATTTTGTTTTTTTGTTTCTTCCGTTTCCGGACTCCCCGAACGGCGTGCAGCCGCAGGGGGAGCCCGGAATTCCATGACGGTCATAGTACGTCATGGGTCGTTCAGTCAGATCGACCCATGACGTACTATGACCGTTAAGGGTCGTTGAGGGGTTAAGCCCACAATTTTATTGTTTTTAATTCATCTGGAGAAACAGATGAAAGTTTTATGATTATTTGGAAGCAGCCGTCCTGTCGTGTGTCTGAGGTTCTGTCTGCTGATCACCATTCCCCCTAGTGGAGACAGGTGAAATCTCTCCACAAGTCTGTGTGTAAGATTGACTGATAACAGCTCTCTGACCATTGAAAAATGTGAGTGAAACTGATTATATGTGCAATCTCCATTCTCATTAATTGTATTACACTATTTGCCGCTTCTTTTCTTCATTTTTATTTTATATTGTTGCTTGGGATCAATGGTTTATGCACAGGACACTGCCCAGATCTTGTTTTTACGTTTGCTACCAATCAGAAGTTTGGGGTCACTTAGAAATGTCCTTGTTTCTGAAAGAAATACAAAAAAGAACAAGCGCACACAAAATAAGTGCAGACTGTATATTCCTTCCTGTCGGACACCTTCACTGTGTGCAATATTCTTGGTTCCACCTCCTTCACTGTGGGAATACCCTTCAGTGGTGAGCTTAACAGATATACACTCACCTTTACCAAAGGTGAACCAGCCTCTTGGTGTGAGAGCCTTCGCTGGATAACCCCCAGTGTTGGTACCAAATCTCCGTCTCCTTCTCTCTGCCTGTCGTCACCTCCTTCAACGTCTCTCCACCGTCCACTTCTTCCTTTACTAGACTTCTCCAATACTTAACTGCCCTCTATCTAGGGCTCTCTAGGACCGTTTAAATTGAGGACTAAATAGGCTCAGGACAGATATATAATCCTATATAATAATTCGCTAAAACGTGAGTAACGCCGCGACATGCGCAGTACACACTGCTGCGCGTGCTGCAGTCATGCGTAGTAGAGACTGCCCGTGCCACGGCTGATACAGAGCTGGACGCTTCAAAGGAGCATCCAGCTCTGTATCAGCCGTGGCGCTGGCAGTCTCTACTGCACGTGACTGCCCCGCGACCGGGTGGCAGTGGCACTGTGGCCCGTGTAACGGGCTCTTCAACTAGTAAGTAATAATACACTATTTATTCTAAAAAAAAAAAATCTGCATAGATACATGCATTAAAAAAGGAAAATAGCCATATATTTGCTAAGAAACAAAATAATAAAAATGTAATGATGAATTGCCCTACGAGTTTCACAGCCTCCCACTGCTTCTTCAGGGGCTTATTTAAACATCAACTTACTTGTCCAGTAAAATAACATCAAATGAATAAGAAATACAGTGTAAACATTGTTAATGTTGTGACTGACTATTGTAGTTTTAAACGGCTGATTTTTAATGGAATATCTACATTTGCTGCAAATGGAGGATTCTTTGACGAAAGCAAAGTTTGAAGGACACAATTATTATTTAAATTAAAATCATTATTTATAACTTTGTCAATATCTTGACTGTATTTCCTATTCACTTTGGAACTTATTTAATGTATGTTTTCATGGAAAACAAGGTAATTTCTGAAGTGACCCCAAACTTTTGAACGGTAGTGTATATCTTTTTTGTAAACTCCTCTCTGGAAAGTCCAAGTTTACCCATGACATGGGGAACGGACTGTAAAGAGCACATGTCAAATTGAAAATCAATTTAGAAAAAAAATATATGTACAGTGATCTAAGAACTAACCCCAAGTGATCAATACACATACTGAAGAAAAATGGTAAATCAATGCATTGATTTACTATTTTTCTTTAGTTTGCCCTTTGAATGACTAAAGACAGGAAAACTGAGCCCAGAGTTGAGCAAGATGGCAGGCAGACTAACGAAACAGGACAGAGGCAGTGAACGAGTGTTAGAAAATAGAGAATAAGGTATAGGCTAAGGCAGAGCAGAGGTAAAAGGAGAAAAGGTCCTGTTGAGCACAGTAAGCTATTTGTCAGACTTGTTATCAGTTGAACATCTATGACTTTCACTTTGCATATGCAAATAACCCTTGCACTTGGTCTCCCAAGGGTTATAGGGGGTATCCAGACATGGACCCATTCCTCGCAGGTACCTAGGGTGAACATTTCATCTTTCCGAGGCCCAGAAACACTGAAACATATGTCTGGAGTTGAACACAGAGACTCTTTACCAAGGTACCAAGGAGACACTTGTCGTACCACTCGGTACTCTATGGACTAGTTCCAGGGACACACACATATGATGCTATCCAGGAAGCTTGGTGCATCATGTGTTGAGTCAAAGATGCTCTGTTGTTTGCAAGGAATCAGCTGGTCTTGAGGAGAGAACAGGTGACAACACAGGACTGTCGCAGACTGATCCACAGCCTGCTAAAAGACTATTCCATCTTGGACAGCCCAGAAGAGGAGGAAGACTAGCATCCCCTCCTGCCCACCTCCAATGGCCCCAACACCACCTCCCCTCGGCCTCCTCTCCCGCCCTACCCAAAGCCTATACCAGGGCTTATAATTTTAAGTCCCTTGCTACTAGCCAGACCTGAAAAGTTACTGGCCACTTCAAGGCACTAACATACCCACCAGGGCTGAATTCCTACTCTCCAGGGCTAAATTTTCACTCGCCATTGGCTAGTGGCGAGTGGAAATTTTGAGCCCTGCCCATACCCTATACCCCCCAAATCACCTAGGAGAACTCCCAACATAACTCTAATACAGTGAAATAAAAGTACAAGGGTTGAGTACAATAAAGTGATATTGTATTGTATTGCTGCTGTATTGTAACCCCTTTTGACGCTGCTAACTTCTGCATTGTTGTGTTAATGAGCTGTTGTCGCTATCTTGTCTATCCGTTAATAAATTTAGTGTGGACTTCAAAAAAATATGTCTGGAGTTAGATGTCTCTCTTCTTCAGCAAGAAATTGGCTGGCACTTCGTGGATGATCTGTGTCATCTGATCAGGATCAGCATGCTGTGCTTCAGGAAATTTCATCACTGTCTATGGCACTTGTCAGCTAAAAGAGATTGTACCCTGGGCAAGATAAAGTACTTTAGAGCCTGTTATATATCATGGCAGGCTTATTCCTTGTTTAGCATCGCTGACCATTATTTTGTATTATCAAATAAATCCTGAGCTTCATCTCCCTATGGTTTATGGGAGAATCAGGATGTGGACCCTTTTGTACACAACTAAGTACATAGGAATCAGCTGAACCTCATTGACAAGGCCAAAGTAGGCCAAAAAGTAGGTTTAGGGTTAGCTGTTTCTCTTCTTCAGAGATGAATTGTCTGGCATGTCATGGCTGGAATGATATCTGGGCAAGATAATTATTATTTGCTTCATCTTTTTTCTGGTCTGTGTATGGTACTTGTGAGCTAATGGATTGCACCCTGGGTAGAATACAGTCTGATCAAGCTTCCTGCTGTATTTGGTGAGCTTGTTTCAGTTTAGGCATTTCTGATCCTCACTTTGTATATGCAAATAACCCTTGAGCCTTGTCTCCCGAAGAATTGTTAGGGAATCCAGATGTGGAACCCTTCAGCTCAAGTGACAAGAGCAGTGGTGGTTAACAGGTGGCCCTGGGACATCATGCATCTCTCAAAGGCTTCTTCTGTTTACCCCAGTCTGTTATCAGGTACACTGGGAAGAGGAGATTTCTGTATATCACATGATACAAACCTTAGTTTCACACCCCAAAAGCAGTAAACATCAATCTTCTATGTCAGTGCATATCTCCCTTTACAGGAACACTTTTCCTCATTGACTACTTGGGTGCTAGAGAGGAGCAATGCATGGAGACCTCTGTAGCATCCAATGGGCTTTCTTTTACCTATTTCAGCCATTATTTTGAATTTGACACTAATTGTTAGAGTTCAGAGCTATGTATATGGCCCTTGGATTTAATTAGTTTGCCTTTAATTGGCCTAGAGAAAACAGCTGCACCTCACTGATGGTGATCTGGGTTACCTGCTCATTGCAGAAGAAATTTTCCAGGCACTTTGTGGCTGGGCTGTCATTTCTGTTCAGGATCAATATGTTGTACTGCTGGATATGTCTTCCCGATGAATGGCATCTGTGAGTTAAAAGACATTACCCCCTGATTAAGATAAGGTCTTATAAAGCATGCTATATTATTTTTCATATTAGATGCTCACCTTGTGAATACTCGTAATCTTAAGGCTTGATATCCCTAAAGGTTTTATGGAAATCCAGATATGGAGCCCTTGTTCTCAGGTTCCTAGAAATAACAGCAGCCCTTCATTGAAGAAATATGTCTGAGGTTCACTAATTCTCTTGGAAATATGGAATCACCCTCTGATGTCTGGGCATGATCAGTATGGTGCACTTCAGGATATTTACTTTTTATGAATGGTACTTCTGAGTTAAAAGAGGTTTCAACCTGGGTAGGATGAGGTGCAACAGAGTTTGCCACATCATTTGGTACACTTGTGCCCAGTTGACCATGTCAGAATCTAACCTTTTTCCCAAGAATGAGTAAACTGGAGAACTCAGAAGGTAACAGGAATAGTACAGAAGAAGGAAGAAAACCACCACAGTCAGACAAGGAAAGCTGACCCCTGAGCAAAGAGATGGTCTTTAGCCAAGAAAAGTCAGGAAAGCCAGTTCAACAAAAGTGGTCACTGGCCAAGAAAGGTCAGGCAAGCCAGGTCATCAGGGGGTGGTCTTTGTGGAAGAAAGCTCTTGTCAGATCAGCAGTTTGCAGCCATTGAGCAAGAAAGTCTAGAAAGCCAATTAAACAATGGTTCATCTTTGCACAAGAAAATCAGGCAAGCTAGGTCAGCAGTGGGTGGACTATGTGCAAGAAGAGTCAAGCAAACCATTTCAACAGTTGATGGTCTTTACACAAGAAAGGTCAAGCAAACCAGGTCAGCAGAGGTTAGTGTTTGATAAAAAAAGGTCAGAGAAGCCATGATAAAGATAGTCTTCATTCAAAAAAGGGCAGACAAGCCAGGTCAACAGAGGGCAGTCTTTGAACTAAATTGAGTAAACAAGTCAGAACAGCAGAGGGTGATCTTTGTGTGAGAAAGATCAGATGATCTAGGCCAGCAACCCTCTGTAAAACCTATAGCAGAGCGTGGTCTTTGAGCAAGAAAGGTCAGGCAAGCCAGGTCAACATAGGGAGGTCTTTATGCAAGAGAGATCAAGAAAAAAACAGTTTAGCAGAGAGGCTAACAGAGAGTGGCCTTTGCTCAAGAAAAGCCAAACAAGACAGATCTGAAGAAGAAAGCACAAACAAATCAAGAACAAATAAGAAAGGACAGGGATCCCAGACCAAAAGAGGATGGTCTTTGTACAAGACAGATCGGACATGACAGGAAAACAGACAGTGGTCTTTTGGGCATGAGAGGTTAGGCAAAGCAGGACAGAGGTGGGTTATCTTTGAGCAAGAATGATCAGATAGGCTGGGTAATTCAAGGGTGGCCTTTGACAAGAAAGATTTCAGAAACTGTTTCAGTGGAGAGTGGTCTTTTCTCAAGAAAGGCCAAACAAGCCAGGACAGATAAAGGTGATCTTTGAGAAGAAAGGTCAAGCAAGCCAAGTTAGCAGAGGGTATTTTGCATAAGAAAGGACAGGGATCACAGGTCACTAGAGGGTGGTGTTTATGACAGGCCAGCAGAAGGAGGTCTTTGTGAAAGAAAGGTCAGGCAAGCCAGTTCAGCAGAGGGTGATCTTTGTGCATGAATATTCAGACAAGGCAGAACAGCAGAGAGGGATCTTTGAGCATGACTGAAAGGACAGGTTGGGTTAACAGAGGATGGTCTTTTACCAGAAAGGTCAAGCGAGCCATATCAGCAGAGGGTGGTATTTGAGCAAGAAAAATCAGACAAGACAATTAATCAAAGCGTGGTCTTTGCTCATGAATATTCAGGCAAACAAGGTGAGCATTGTGAGTCCTTTGAGCAAGAAAGGTCAGGCATGCCAGGTCAGCCGAGTATGGTCTTTGAGTAAGAAAGGTTAGGCAAGCCAGGTCATCAGAAGGTGATCCATGCAGTACGTTGGTCTTTGCACAAGAAAAATCAGACATGTTGGATCAGCAATGGGTGCTTGCTGCACAATAAAGTTCAGACTAGTTGGGTCAACACCATGTGGTCTCTGAACAACAGTATTGATAGAAAGAAAGGGAAAGAACAGGAAAATCAATGGACAATTAATAACACTGGATCAATAGTCAGGGACACATTAATCTAGTAAAGCACAACAAAAGGAGTTGGTCTAAATATGTCCAAAGGTGAGCTACAAATATTAGATCACAGGTGAAGCCAGGACTGAAACCAGCAGGATCAAGTAGCCAGAGTAGGCAACCACCTAGTGGTCTAGTTTTTTAGGGGCAGTGACTCAGCTGTTGTAGCCGCACCCACATCCTAAGCTGCCAATGAATTCCTAATGCCTCTGCATCAGATACTAACTCTATTGTGGTGGGGTTTTTTGCCAGTTTATAAACAGGTACACTGACAATTATACAAACCCTTAAATGTTAGAGAAAGCTCCAAGTCATCGTGAAGCAGAACCTTGGACACCTCTCCAGCACTCAAGTCATTAACAGACCCACTGAAACTGATAAGAATTTTTAGCATGTGTACTTGTCCCCTATGGTGAAATTGGTTGCTCCAAAATGACTCCACTTTTGTTTTGACCATAGAGCCATTTCTGTGTTTTTGTGTACCATGGGGACTGATTGGCAAAGGTGTTTGATGGAGTTGCAGCTCCATGCTCCAATGAAAATAATAGGCCCGTCAGTTTTGAGTGATTCATGGTGGGCCACTCCTGGTTAGGGACGGTGAGCAGATGGGAGAAACACAATTTGCTTCTTATTCTGAGGAAATTCCTGTGCATAGATAATACATAACATTTCTACTTCTCTACTGCTAATAAAATTCCAGAAGAACTTTGCCAATTTGCACTCAGTTTCTGGCTATTCTTTCTATGGCAAGAAATTAGCAGTTGAAAGTGAAAGTTGTTAGTAGGCTTAGTTCATGGCAATCTAAGCCTTGAAAAGCTCTTAGTAAGACCACATACCTCCCAACATTTCAAATGGCCAAAGAGGGACACTTGTGTTTTAGGTGGTGTTTCTAGTGGCATGGCTGGTGGGCGGGGAATTTTTAGGTTACTTTGTCACCTATTGACACCTCTTTGTGTAACTGAATAAAGGATTTAGAGCAAGACCAAAGTATTTTCTTTACACAGATTCAATTACAAACACATATGCTGAAGATTAACTAAAAATGTATGTGAATTTCATTGCTGCGGAGCAATGTGATAGACTAATATATACACCACTCACTCTGATGTCCTAAAAAGAGGGACAACAGGGTAGAAAAGAGGGACAGGGGGATTTGGGTCTCAAAGAGGGACTATCCCTCCTAAAGAGGAACACTTGGGATGTATGGGACCAGGCATATGGAAACATACGTAAGCCTTGAGGAAAATATTAGCAGGTTAAGTTTGAATGGATCATAAGCCTTAACCATATTGTTAGCAGGTTGATAGGCATCTCCATTATACACTGGTGATGAACTGTAAGTACAGTATCTCCATACTAGGACTGTCATAGACTGAGAGCTTCCTGAGAGACTATTCCTACTACATGAACTAGATGTTGCAATAGTTCTGGTTGTAGTAGGAAGCAGTAGATCTGTTCCTCAAACAGCAAAAGACACATTCATATCTTGGTTTGTTGGTGTTTACCTGTGTTGCTGCTTAGTCAATAATTTGAGTGTGATTGGATGGGGATTGGATTTGCAAGCTGTAACACTGATGATTATGATGACCAAGATTATGCTTGTATATTTTTTAATATACATACCAAAACGTGAGAGACTCTGCAGGGGAACACCAGCTAACCCTAGATGTTAATTTCAGCCTTGTTGGGCCGCATCAGTTAGGTGCAGCTGGATTCCCTAGGCACTGAGAGCAAGGGGTCTATGCCTGGATTACTCTTCACTCTTAGGGAGACCCCCTGAGGGTATTAAAAAATACATACCAAAATGTGAGATGCTCTGAAGACGAACAAAAGCACAATGGCTTGTTCTACTGCTAGTCACTGCTTAGGCATCACATTTTATCACTATAATGCCATTACAGAGGAGAAATTTCTACATACATATTAGATGAATAACGCCCAAAAGGACAGTCCAGTTCCAAAACTATGGGCAAATCCCCTCTGCAAGGGAACACCATCTATCCCCAGATGTACATTTCGGCCTTGTTGGGCCTAGTCAGTGAGGTGCAGCTGGACTCCCTAGACACTGAGAACAAGGGATCCACGTCTGAATTACACCTCGCTCTTAGGGAGACCACCTAAGATTATTTAAAAATGCCTATCAAAATGTGAGAGGCTCTGAGGAAGAACAAACACACAATAGTGGTTAGCACTGTTGCCTTGCAGCGCTGGGGTCCTGGGTTCAAATCCCACCAAGGACAACATCTGCAATGAGTTTGTATGTTCTCACTGTGTTTGCGTGGGTTTCCTCCCACACTCCAAAAACATGCTGATAGGCGAATTTAGATTGTGAGCCCCAATGGGGACAGGAGCCAATATGAGTGTAAAGCGCTGCAGAATCTGTGTGCGCTATATATATATATATATATATATATATAAAGGATTATTATTATTAATAGTGTGTTCTGTGGCTAGTCACCGGCTAGTCATTTTTTGTCATATTGAATTGTACAGACTTTCTTGATGCTTATAAACTAGTCTATTGCTTCTTTTCAGTGCACCAAGGGATGATAAAGAGGTGAAAACACAGAGGTGACTTCTCCAGTGATATCACTTCTCCAATTCCTATATTTTTCTATAGAGCCTGTGCACTAAGATCTCCATAGGTGAAGAATTCTTAGTGTCTTGGCTCCATAGAATAACATAGGAATTGGAGAAGTGATATCACTGGAGAAGTCATCTCCACTTTATCACCTCTTTATCATCGCTTAGTGCATAACCCCCTTTGTCACTTTGTTTGTATCAGGACAAATAGGACATATACTGAATCAACATCATAATCAATAATTACATCATCAGCATCAGCAGCTTCCTCCCGTTACTTTCATATTCATGTAGGTTTTTTAAAGTCTGAAAAAATTGTATTATTTTTAAAACTAGTGTAAAAACCTGTGTACACGGGCCAAGGTCCGGGTAATGTTAACCCTTTGAGTGCATTGCTTTGCAATGCGTTGTGTACCCCTCTGGCACTCAAAGGGTTAAGAGGCAGCTACCTCACTGCTCCACACAATGCAGTCTTGCCTCGCCTCACTCACGAGATGCAATCATGCCCAGAAGAGACTGCCCGAGCGCGGGCACTGCACATGACTGCATCGTGACAAACATCCTAGTGTTTTATTACATAGAATGGGGAAAATGCACTTTTTACCAGTTTTCGCATTTTTCTCTTTTGAGGAAAATAATTTGCCCATCGCTTCAAGGAGATCTGCAACTCACTGAATCAGCAGTTGAACAGTTCGGATTCTCTCAGAGATCGTCAACTAATTGCTACTGTTTCAATTGGGCTGTAGGTAGTGCCTATAAGTGCTTAAAGGGATAGTAATACTTCGTTTTAACTTGATTTTATTTTGTAGGCATTAAAAAAACATGAAGAATGATATGTCTTATCTCTCAAACCTTTATGGTTTATGAGATATTCACAAGCAAAGTTCCCCTCCCCGCCCCTTTTTCCTAGTGTAAGCCATCTCTTCTCAGATGTGAGTCTGGTTGTAAGACCAGACAGATAACAGCAGGGGACAATCTTCTTCCTATGAGAACAATGAAAGCCCTGCCCCCCTTGACATGTTTTTCAGCTTTTTCCCTTATCTTAATTGAAGATTGTCCCTCTCTGCAGTCTACCTGGGCACCTCCCTTCTGCTCTGGTTGAACAGGGGGGGGGATACTTTGTTTGTGAATATCTCTAAAACCATAAAGGTTTCAGATATAAGACTTATATCATTCTTCATGTTTTTTTAATGCCTACAAAATAAAATAAAGTTAAAATGAAGTATTACTATCCCTTTAATTACATAAGCTACATCCTATAATTGGTTATCTAAGACAGAACGGGCAGGTCAATGCCACTATTACATCCTGGGCCCAGGCAGCTCAGAATGATGGTAGTAAAGTCTTACATAAAGGACAGTGAAGTTATATGAAGCCAGTTCTAAGCCAAACAAGGATTGTGACAAGATCCCTCAGGACAAGAGGAAAGAGTGTGCACTGCCCAGAGGTATTGCCCTTTAGCGCAGAAGCGCCATAGAACAACATAGGAACTAGAGAAGTGATATCACTAAAGAAGTTATCTCCACTTTATCGACCTCTTTATCACACTTTAGCGCACAACCACCAAAGATTTTAAGATGCCCCATTTATATTAATGTCAATTGTTATTTGCCCCCAATGGTTTAGTTGGTAAGTCCCACAAATGTTGCAGTTCTTTAGTATATGAGTCTCTACATTTGCCAGGTGTTTCCAAACAGACGCAATAGTGTTTTTCTAGCACTAATGAACAACAGTGTGTGCAGGCTGGCACTTCTTGGAATTTTATTCATAGAAAGGAACAGTTCTGTGATCTGATCCAATTACTGTCCCTCTTGCCAGAGTTCTGTATATCAGCTAAGAAGTTTCTTATCACTAATCTACGTAAGACTTTATCTGCTTCTCCCTTAAAAGTTCTTTATCTTCATTTCTGTGGTTCCTCCCTTTACTGTGAGCCAAATGACTTTACCTCACAAAGCCTGTTACATAGTCGTTGCTGAGTGGACGGAGATAGGAACTCATCTGAGGTCAGCAGCAGTGACCGTGTCTGCTCCTTTTAATTTAAAGCACAATACAATGATGTTGGCATTCTGTAAAAATCGACTTAGTCAATCTCCTAGAAAACTGGGCAAAATTAAACTGTGTCTATCTATCTATCTATCTATCTATCTATCTATCTATCTATTGCTCTATTTTTCAATATATCAATCCTATATTATAATTCGCTAAGGATGTTTGTCAGAAGCTGTCAAGCGCAGTAGACCGATTGGTCCTAGGAAGGTGTGCAGAGAGGACTGCAGTCTGAATTCAGAGCGCTCCACTCCGTATCAGCCACGGCACGTTCAGGCAGCCAGTACTGCGCATGACTGCAGCTCCGCCAGTGTTGGACCGTGTACGCAGGCTTTAAAACTAGTCTATCATAAATGCTGAATCTACTGGCCTTCTAGTTCATGTGTGCTAGTTAATTTTATCAAAAATAGTTTCTTAAAAATTTCAGGTGGGCTACATCCTGGGGTCAGACAGACCACATTCAGCCCATGTACCACACTTTGGACTCCCATGCTCTACACCTTGTTTAATGTCATGTCTTAAAAATTAGAGGTGGAACAAAGTCACTTTTGTATGGGAATTTTTCTGGAAAGTGCATGGTTTGCCTCTTTTTTCCATAAAAACGGCCCAATATCCACATCAATAGTATTTCTTTCCTACACCCCCACACCCAACTGTCCAGAGAATGGCTGGCTATGGCTACCACCAATACGCCTTATTTAAGCAACTCCAGAGCCTTCTCTTTGCCTGTCTGCTTCAGTAGCTAGCAGCATGTGTTTTGCTCTTCCAGTACAGCCTGAATTAAGTAAATCCAGCTCCCTCTCTTTGCCTCTCTGCCTCTACAATGCTAGCTATTAGATACACATTTCAGCAAAAATGTCACGATTTTATAGTGGAAGTGCAAAAACAACGTAAATCAACGGGCGAAAACTTTATAGCCATTGAAAAAAACGGCAAAAGATTTTGGCCAATGGGTGAAAGACGGAAAAATTTTAACCGCTAGTTTTAAAGTGGGTCCCCTAATGTCACACTTGCCATTTCCTTTGACCTGAAGAAGGCAGACCAGTACTAGCAGCAGTAGCAGCAGGCATAGGCAGCTGATCGGTGCTCCTGCTGGTGGTGATGGTATTAATTCTGAGCCTGTTCTCCTCCAACACCAGTTCTGGCCTCTTAAGGATCATGTTCAACTTGGACACTGTAGTGAGGGGAAGGGGACTCCCAGAGCCAGAGGAATGGTGTGGGCTCCCTTGACCGTTAGTCTGGACACTCTCAAATGTTTCCCCTACCACTCCTGCTGCTTCACCATTACTGCTACTACTACTAACACCAACCACATCAAGTTCAGCCGCAGAGTCTTCCTCCTCCGTCTCACAGTCACTAGTAATATCAGGATATTGTTGATTACCCCCTCCTTCACTCCTAACGCTGACAAGCTGCTGGGCCTTAGTAGCAGTAGTACTAGCACTGGCAGGACTGCTTGGGAATGGCAAGTGTGACTTAGGGTCCCCTGCTGTCACACTTGGCATCATCTTCTCCTTCTCCCCTTGAGTACTACAAGAAACACTAGCAGCAGGCATAGTATTGGTGGCAGCAGGTTCAGCACTTGCAGCAGGTTCAGTACTAGTGGCTGCAGGTTCAACACTGGCAGCAGGTTCAACACTAGTGGCAGCACATCTGGCAGCAGGTACAGGCAGCTGACCTGTCCTGCTCTCACTAGTACTACCCTTTTCTCCCTCCCTTATATTTTCTCCCTTCCTTCCATTTTCTCCCTTCCCATTCCCTTTTTTCCCTTCCCTTTTCTCCCTCCCTTCTCATTAAATTCCCCAAGATCCCTTGGGGTGATTTAGGGGGACTGGACAGCATTGGTACAGTAGTGGTCCCTTCCTCCTCAGACTCAGTGGACACATAATAAGGGTCCTTCCAGTTCCTCTTTTTGCTACTCATAGTGATAGGAGTCACTATGAGCCTCTCCTGCCTCACTTTTTGCTAAATATCACAAGAGACCAGCACAGCACGTCTATGACGCTCTGTAGCTGCTTCTATTGTGTTTGCCTTCAGCGAAAATGTCATGTTTTTCTAGCGGAAGTGCAAAAACAATGTAAATCAATGGGCAGAAACTTTATAGCCACTGAAAGAATGGCGAAAGATTTTGGCCAATGGACAAAAGATGGGAAAATTTTAACCGCTAGTTTTAAAGTGGATTTTCCCTCAATAAGACGGATAACAACATGGTTTTCACGAAATGTCTTGCAGGAACACGGCGACAACTTTCACCCACCCCTAGTGTGCATGCATGTTTGTGCATACATATATGTGCATGTATTAGTGTGTATATGTATGTTTGTGCATACACATCTGTGTATATGTGCATGCATGTTTGTGCATACATGTGTGTGTATGTGCATGTATTTGTGTGTGCGTGTGTGCATATGTTTGTGCATACATGTATCTGTGTATAGGTGCATGTATTTGTATGTGTGTGTGCGCATGTATGTTTCTGCATACACATATGTGTATATGTGCATGTATGTTTGTGCGTACACATGTGTATATATGCATGTATGTTTGTGCATACACATATGTGTATATGTGCATGTATGTTTGTGCATACATGTGTCTGTGTATAGGTGCATGTATTTGTATGTGTGTGTGTGTGTTTATGTGTGTGTGGGCGCATGCATGTTTGTGCATACATGTGTGTGTGTGTATATGTGGATGTATATGTTTGTGTATGCATGTGTGCATTTGTGTGCATGTATGTGTATGCATACATGTGTCTGTGTATATGTGCATGTATTTGTATGTATGTGTATGTGTGTTTACATGTGCATGTGTGTGCGTGTCTGGTGTGTGTATTTCTATCTATATAGCGCCAGCAGGTGTACTTAGCATGTTACAGTTTACATGTAGTATGGAGGGGATACAATACGTGCAGCAGATAAGTGGTTATACAAACGATTATCGTAGGGGGAACACGAGGTGAGTGTATGTTACATAGGAGGTCCCTGCCCCATAGATCTCACAATCTAAGTATAGCATGGGTGACATACAGATACCATCAGGTCAAAGAGGGAGTGTAATTTTTGGCAGTGCATATGATATAACATTTATTACATATTACAGCAGTGCTACATATAAAAAGTGCTCTTTTAGCTTGGATTTTAAGTTATTGAGGGTTGAGGCTTGGTGAAGGCTGGGTGGTAGGGAATTACAGAGGTAGGGAACAGCAAGAGTTGCCCCATTTTGACTTATTCAGCCTCATATATGTTGCCGCATAGATAATGAAGATACTGAAAACCGTTTGCAAATTCTGTGACTATGCAGGACCCTAAGCTATTCAGGGTTACTGTAAGCATCCCTCAGCCTGACGTCTACACAGAGGAAGGGGTGTGAAATTCACAAGGTAAGACCTGCTTCCTGCAATACCCACCCCACTCCAACTGAACTGTCCTGTGTACCTGGTGATTTATTAGGGCTAGTATATATGTGAAAAGAGTTTACAAATTAACAGAAACCAGAAAGAAACAGAATAATTCAACAATTATGTTAGATAGATAAAGATAGATAGATAGATAGATAGAGAGACAGATAGATAGATAGATAGATAGATAGATAGATAGATAGATAGATATGAGATAGATAGATAGATAGATAGATAGATAGATAGATAGATAGATATGAGATAGATAGATAGATTGATAGATATGTGACAGATCGTCAGATAGACAGACGTTTGATAGATAGACATATTTGAAATAGATATATAGTTAGACGATAAATAGGTAGATATGAGAGCGAAAGAGAGAGAGAGAAACAGAAAATAGATAGATAGACAGACCGACAGATAGATAGACATTAGATATATAGATAAAAGGTAGATAGATATGAGATAGATAGATAGATAGATAGATAGATAGATAGATAGATAGGTAGATAGATAGATAGATAGATAGATAGATATGAGATAGATAGATAGATAGATAGATAGATAGATAGATAGATAGATAGATAGATAAATATGAGATAGATAGATACATAGATAGATAGATAGGCAGACGTTTAATAGATAGACAGATTTGAAATAGATATATAGTTAGACGATAAATAGGTAGATATGAGAGAGAGAGAGAGAGAGAGAAAGAGAAAATAGATAGATAGATAGATATGAGATAGATAGATAGATTTGAGATAGATAGATAGACAGATAGATTGATAGATATGTGACAGATTGTCAGATAGACAGACGTTGGATAGATAGACATATTTGAAATAGATATATAGTTAGACGATAAATAGGTAGAAATGAGAGCGAAAGAGAGAGAGAGAAAATAGATAGATAGATAGATAGATAGATAGATAGATAGACAGACAGACAGATAGATAGACATTAGAGATATAGATAAAAGGTAGATAGATATGAGATAGATAGATAGATAGATAGATAGATAGATAGACAGATATATAGATAGATATCAGATAGATAGATAGATAGATAGATGTGAAATAGAGAGATGAATAGATAGATAATACTCCTTCTGTGTCCCACCTACCTTCCTCTAGACTTTAAGCTTTCACCAGCAGGGGGCCCTCTGATCCTTCTGTTCTCCACATCTGATAGTACTATGTAGTACCTCTGTATGTCTATTCCCAATTGTACAGGGCTGCGGAATTTGCTGGTGCTATATAAATAAAGAATAATAATAATAATAAGATATGTGAGTGCCTAAGAGAACATTCTTCTCTGGCATTTAAAGGGTTAACCACGATCATTAGACAATTTAGAGGAATGTTTGCTATAAATCAAGAATGGCAGATATTCGGGTAAATGTACACACTCAGATATATTATGAGCATTTGAATATCATCATTTAACCCTTTTCAATGTGTTGACACCCCTGTAGTTTTTAAAGGGTTAACACTGCCATAATAAGTGCCAGAGAGGCATACCACACTCCTCTGGCACTAACAGGGTTCTTATTTGGTTGTTTTGTTTTCTGTGTAATTAGTATTTATGGAATTGCACCAATACATTTCTAGTAATATTTATCTTCTCTCCCCGTTGCCCTACAGACTATTTCAGATGGTGAAGGAGGGCAGGACAGGTAGACAGGAGGAGGGAGAAAGAGGACTCTTGCAGTGCTTGGGTCTGTGTGTTTGTGTTGTTGGTTGCTATTGATTAAGGTTGTGGACAGGTGATTGCAGATCTGTAAGAGCAGGTCTAGGAGGAGGAGCAAGACAGCATGGGAAATAGCAATAGGGTGAGAGGGAGAGATGGTGAGAGAGTTAGTGTGAGAGGGAGAGATGGTGAGAAAGTTAGTGTGAGAGGGAGAGATGGTGAGAGAATTAGTGTGAGAGGATGGAGTGATAGGAGAAAGACAGGATGGAGGGTAGCAATAATGGGAGATCTAGGGTGAGAGTGAGAAGGGGCGAGAATGAAAGGGACAAATGTCAGAAAGATAGGATGAGAGGGAGGGATGGGGGAAAGCTAGGGTGTAAGGGAGAGATAGGGGAAAGCTAGGGTGTAAGGGAGAGATGGGGATAGGGTGAGAGGAAAAGATGGGGATAGGGTGAGAGTACGAGATGAGTGAGAGGGTAAGAGGGGAAAGATGGGTGTAGGCTATGATGGAGAGATGGGAATATGGTGAGAGGGAAAGATGGGTATAGGGTGAGAGGAAGAGATGGGGATATGCGAAGATGGAGAGATAGACATAGGATGAGAGGGAGAGATGGGGATAGTGTGAGATGGTCAGTTGGGGATAGGGTGAGAGGGAAAGATGGGTATAGGGTGAGAGGAAGAGATGGGGATATGCGAAGATGGAGAGATAGACATAGGATGAGAGGGAGAGATGGGGATAGTGTGAGATGGAGAGATGGGCATAGTGTGAAAGAGAAAGATGGGTATAGGGTGAGAGGGAGAGATGGGGATAGGGTGAGAGGGAGAGATGGGCATAGTGTGAGAGAGAAAGATGGGTATAGGGTGAGAGGGAGAGATGGGCATAGTGTGAGAGAAAGATGGGTATAGGGTGAGAGGGAGAGATGGGCATAGTGTGAGAGAAAGATGGGTATAGGGTGAAAGAAAGATGGGTATAGGGTGAGAGGGAGAGATGGGCATAGTGTGAGAGAAAGATGGGTATAGGGTGAGAGGGAGGGATGGGCATAGTGTGAGAGGGAAAGATAGGGATACAGTGAGAGGGAAAGATGGTGAGAGGGAGATATAGGGATAGGGTGAGAGGGAGAGATGGGGATAGAGTGAGAGGGAGAGATGGGGATAGGGTGAGAGGGAAAGATGGGGATACGGTGAGAGGGAAAGATGGTGAGAGGGTGAGAGGGAGAGATGGGGATAAAGTGACAGAGAGATGGGGATAGGCTAAGATGGAGAGATGGGGATAGGGTGAGAGAGAAAGATGGGTATAGGGTGAGAGAGAGAGATGAGGATAGGATGAGAAGGAAAGATGGGTATAGGGTGAGAGGGAAAGATGGGTATAGGGTGAGAGAGAGAGAGATGAGGATAGGATGAGAGGGAAAGATGGGTATAGGGTGAGAGGGAGAGATGGGAATAGGGTGAGAGGGAAAGATGGGTATAGGGTGAGAGGGAGAGATGGGGATAGGGTGAGAGGGAAAGATGGGTATAGGGTGAGAGGAAGAGATGGGGATATGCGAAGATGGAGAGATAGACATAGGGTGAGAGGGAGAGATGGGGATATGCGAAGATGGAGAGATAGACATAGGGTGAGAGGGAGAGATGGGGATAGTGTGAGATGGTCAGTTGGGGATAGGGTGAGAGGGAGAGATGGGGATAGTGTGAGAGGGAGAGATGGGGATATGCGAAGATGGAGAGATAGACATAGGGTGAGAGGGAGAGATGGGGATAGTGTGAGATGGTCAGTTGGGGATAGGGTGAGAGGGAGAGATGGGGATAGTGTGAGATGGTCAGCTGGGGATAGGGTGAGAGGGAAAGATGAGGATAGGGTGAGAGAAAGAGATGAGTGAGAGGGGGAGAGGACGAGATGGCGATAGGCTAAGATGGAGAAATGGGGATAGCGTGAGAGGGAGAGATGGGGATAGGGTGAGAGGAAGAGATGGGGATAGGGCGAGAGGAAGAGATGAGGTTAGGGTGAGAGGAAGAGATGAGTGAGAGGGAAAGATGAGATGGGAGTGAGAGGGAGAGACTGGGGCACAATAGGGTGAGAGGGAGAGATGAGGGTATGATAGGGTAAGAGGAAGAGATGGGGTAAAGGTGGGGTATAATGTGGTGAGGAAGAGATGGGGATAAGATAGAATGAAAGTAAATGATGTGGGGATAGGGTTTAAGATGGGGTAAAAGAGGGTGAGGGGGAGAGATGGGGGTATGGTATGGTGAGAGGGAGAAATGGGCTACAAGAGGATGAGGGGGAGGAATTAAAGTATCAAGGCGAGAGGAAGAGATGGGGGTACAACAGGGTGAGAGGGAGAAATGGGGGTACAACAGGGTGAGAGGGAGTGATGAGCGGGTTATTCAGATATTTGAACAGAGATCATGTTAATTTCCTCTCTTCCATGTGAATGCATGAAGATAGGGCCAGTGTTCCTTTCTCAGTTATCTACATTTAGTATTCACACCCTGGCTTTTCCCTAAGCGAGGAGGGAGCTGTTTATGTGACCTGTAGGAATACATCCAGAACTCCTGACATGAGTGATGTCAGATCCACCACACACCCCCTCCCCAGGACCAGCCCTGATAAATATATATGTGTATACAGGTGAAGCCGTCATATTGTACACCTTGTGGAAACGGTTCACTTGTTAAGTCCTATTTATTGAAAAAGATAATATGAAATGGTTTACGGCCAGCAAGATGATGATTCTGGGTCTAATTATCCTTGTTACTGGTAAGCAAAGAAAATGCTTAAAAACACATTATGGATATTATGTGTACATATAATATTTTTTTAATTAATTATTATTTACTAGATGAAGAGCCCGTTACACGGGCCACAGTGCCACTGGCAGCTGGTCGCGGGGCAGTCATGTGCAGTAGAGACTGCCCACACCGTGTGTGTGTCTGTGCATATGTGTGGGGATCTGTGTGTGATCACATGTATGTGAGCATACCTCCCAAGTGTCCCTCTTTTGCAGGGACATTCCCTCTTTGAGACCCAAATCCCGCACTCCCTCTTTCCTACACTGACGTCCCTCTTTTTAGGAGATCAGACTGTGTGGTGTGTATAGAAGTATATCACCCTGGTGTCCCTGTGTTTAGGAGATCAGACTGTGTGGTGTGTATAGAAGTGTATCACCCTGATGTCCCTGTGTTTAGGAGATCAGACTGTGTGGTGTGTATAGAAGTGTATCACCCTGTGTTTAGGAGATCAGACTGTGTGGTGTGTATATAAGTGTATCATCCTGGTGTCCCTGTGTTTAGGAGATCAGACTGTGTGGTGTGTATATAAGTGTATCACCCTGGTGTCCCTGTGTTTAGGAGATCAGACTGTGTGGTGTGTATATAAGTGTATCACCCTGGTGTCCCTGTGTTTAGGAGATCAGACAGTGTGGTGTGTATAGAAGTGTATCACCCTGGTATCCCTGTGTTTAGGAGATCAGACTGTGTGGTGTGTATGTAAGTGTATCACCCTGGTGTTCCTGTGTTTAGGAGATCAGACTGTGTGGTGTGTATAGAAGTGTATCACCCTGGTGTCCCTGTGTTTAGGAGATCAGACTGTGTGGTGTGTTTGTAAGTGTATCACCCTGGTGTTCCTGTGTTTAGGAGATCAGACTGTGTGGTTTGTACATAAGTGTATTACCCTGGTGTCCCTGTGTTTAGGAAATCAGACTGTGTGGTGTGTATATAAGTGTATCACCCTGGTGTCCCTGTGTTTAGGAGATCAGACTGTGCGGTGTGTATATAAGTGTATCACCCTGGTGTCCCTGTGTTTAGGAGAGCAGACTGTGTGGTGTGTATATAAGTGTATCACCCTGGTGTCCTTGTGTTTAGGATATCAGACTGTGTGGTGTGTATATAAGTGTATCACCCTGGTGTCTCTGTGTTTAGGAGATCAGACTGTGTGGTAGTTATATAAGTGTATCACCCTGGTGTCCCTGTGTTTAGGAGATCAGACTGTGTGGTGTGTATAGAAGTGTATCACCCTGGTGTCCCTGTGTTTAGGAGATCAGACTGTGTGGTGTGTTTGTAAGTGTATCACCCTGGTGTCCCTGTGTTTAGGAGATCAGACTGTGTGGTGTGTGTATATAAGTGTATCACCCTGGTGTCCCTGTGTTTAGAAGATCAGACTGTGTGGTGTGTATATAAGTGTATCACCCTGGTGTCCCTGTGTTTAGGAGATCAGACTGTGCGGTGTGTATATAAGTGTATCACCCTGGTGTCCCTGTGTTTAGGAGAGCAGACTGTGTGGTGTGTATATAAGTGTATCACCCTGGTGTCCTTGTGTTTAGGATATCAGACTGTGTGGTGTGTATATAAGTGTATCACCCTGGTGTCTCTGTGTTTAGGAGATCAGACTGTGTGGTAGTTATATAAGTGACGTGTATCACCCTGGTGTCCCTGTGTTTAGGAGATCAGACTGTGTGGTGTGTTTAGAAGTGTATCACCCTGGTGTCCCTGTGTTTAGGAGATCAGACTGTGTGGTGTGTTTGTAAGTGTATCACCCTGGTGTTCCTGTGTTTAGGAGATCAGACTGTGTGGTGTGTACATAAGTGTATCACCCTGGTGTCCCTGTGTTTAGGAAATCAGACTGTGTGGTGTGTATATAAGTGTATCACCCTGGTGTCTCTGTGTTTAGGAGATCAGACTGTGCGGTGTGTATATAAGTGTATCACCCTGGTGTCCCTGTGTTTAGGAGAGCAGACTGTGTGGTGTGTATAGAAGTGTATCACCCTGGTGTCCTTGTGTTTAGGATATCAGACTGTGTGGTGTGTATATAAGTGTATCACCCTGGTGTCTCTGTGTTTAGGAGATCAGACTGTGTGGTAGTTATATAAGTGTATCACCCTGGTGTCCCTGTGTTTAGGAGATCAGACTGTGTGATGTGTATACAAGTGTATCACCCTGGTGTCACTGTGTTTAGGAGATCAGACCGTGTGGTGTGTATATAAGTGTATCATCCTGGTGTCCCTGTGTTTAGGAGATCAGACTGTGTGGTGTGTATATAAGTGTATCACCCTGGTGTCCCTGTGTTTAGGAGATCAGACTGTGTGGTGTATATAAGTGTATCACCCCAGTGTCCCTGTGTTTAGGAGATCAGACTGTGTGGTATGTGTATATAAGTGTATCACCCTGGTATCCCTGTGTTTAGGAGATCAGACTTTGTGGTGTGTATATAAGTGTATCACCCTGGTGTCCCTGTGTTTAGGATATCAGACTGTGTGGTGTGTGACTGTGCTCCACAGCAATAAAAATCAAATTAATATTTGTTTAAACCTCAGTATGATGTGAGTGTGTATGTGTCTGTGTGTATTGTGCGTGTGTGTGTATGTGAGTCTGTGAGCATGTGTCTTTGCGTGTGTTCCTGTCCATGTATGAGTGCATGTGTGTAAGTTTGCCTGTGTCTACATGCCTATGTATGCGTGTATGCGTCTGTGTTTACGTCTGTCTATCTATGGGTTGTGCATGAGTGTGTGGGCATGTGCATTTTAACCTATTTGCTATGTGTTCATACCTCCCAAGTGTCCCTCTTTAGGAGGGACAGTCCCTCTTTGAGACACAAATCCCTCTGTCCCTCTTTTCTACCCTTTTGTCCCTCTTTTTAGGACTTCAGAATGAGTGATGTGTATCACTTTGCTCCACAGCAATAAAACCCACATAAATGTATTGTTAATCTTCAATATATGTGTTTAGAAATGAATCTGTATAATAAAAAGTCTTTAGTCTTGTTCTAAATCATTAATCAGTTGCACAAAGAGGCGCAGATAGGTCAAGAAGTAACCTAAAAATTATTGGAAATGCCCCCCCTACCAGCCACGCCCCCAGAAACACCACCTAAATCAGAAGTGTCCCTCTTTGGCCATTTGAAATGTTGGGAGGTATGTGTGTTACATACCAGTATGGCATTCAAAGGGTTAACACAATGGGTTAGATTCAGCAACAAGTTATTAATTGCTGATTTCCAATAACTATGTCAAAATTGTTCAAGATAATTCAAGTGATAAATGAATCACTTGCAATTAAATCCACCCCAAAATGAGAAAATAGTCTGCACAAAAAAAAAAAACTCTCTAATTACCCCATGTTACTGGATACTATTCAAGAGCATGTGTAGCCGTGCTAGATAGTTCTAGAGCTCACAATATTGATTCAGGACAAGCAGTCCATAAAAAACATGTAAATGTAGGCACAAGAGAATGACTTAGCCTTTATCAAAATATCTTGCTGTTTCAAATCTATGCAGCCCATTGAGGTCTGGGATTCCATTGCAGGTGATTACTGTTATCAATAGTTCTAGGTAACAGATTCCCACTGAAGTCAATGATGAACAGCAATGGAATCTAGGCCTGATATCCAAATGATGATGCAATCTGGACTATAAGGAGCGGTTCTGTTTAGTTAACCCTCTGAGCGCCAGAGGGGTATCCAAAGCAATGCGTTGGATACCCCTCTGGAACTCAAAGGGTTACATTTGTCTTTTCTACCTGCTTTGGAGACCTTTCCAGCATTCACAGGGTTACATGAATGGGATTTTCAGGGCTACCTATTGGCTTCCATTGTGTCGCAGTGCATTGGAGAACTCTTCAGTATTCATGAGGTTAAAACAAAGCCCCCTCCCCCATTTAACACAAATAGGATTTGGTAACAATGTATTTCTCCATCATAATTGTTCTATGTTTCCTCTGTGCACATGGCCATAATGTGTAGGGTGACCACATGTCCCTGATTGCCTAGGACAGTCCTGGATTTTATATGGGTGTCCCAATAAATGTGTGTCCCATGTTCCGGGCAGCCCCCTTCTGGGACAATACCAAGTCCTGGAATGAAGGCTCCAGAGCCAAGAGTTCTAAACACTAGGAGAACTGCCTGTTGTCTACTGTGAAAGGAAGCGATGCCTCTGATGGGCTACAAGAACATGGCCTCCGGACAGAGTTTCAACCCCTTAACGACCCTTGACGGTCATAGTACGTCAAGGGTCGACCTGACTGAACGACCCATGATGTACTATGACCGTCATGGAGTTCCTGGCTCCCCCTGTGGCTGCACGCCGTTCGGGGAGTCCGGAACCGGAAAACGAAAAAAAAAAATGCTCAGCGGATGTTCAGTCGCATCGTGGCGCCGATCCCCCAGTCGTTAAGGGGTTAAACACTAGAGGGAGAACTGCCCATTTCTTATTGTGACAGAATTTAATGTCTCTGCTGGGCTACAAGAAAATGGCTTCCAGATAGAGCTCTAAATATTAGAGACAAACCTGAGTCTTGATCATGACATCCAACAGGATCTGCAATGTGATATTGTTGTAGTGTAATGCTAGTCTAAGGCTTTGGGTGTGATGTATATTATCTTGTAGCCCACCACAGTCATTATTTTCTGCCACAGCAGTCAATGGCCATTTCTCCTTCTCGTGTTTAGAATGCTGTGGTGATCCAACAAAGACCAGGTTGCACTCTGATGTCCAGTGATATATAGTGACCCCTCCTGCATATCCTAGAGCTGAGGACAAGTATTCTGCTGCTCTCATATCCACAGTGTCCCTGTAGGGTGATCACGTGTCCCGGAATGCCCGGGACTGTCACTTAATATTGCCCTGTGTCCCGCGTCCCGAATCATCCCCTTCCGGGACAATAAAGAGTCCTGGAATGAAGGTAGCAATTAGCAAAGCTACCCAAGTCCCGTCTGTCCATTTAGTCTGCCCTACTCAGCCGGGTAATATTCTGCCTGCCTGCCAGCGCCGCTGCCAGCCCAGTCTCACAGCCTGCTTACTTACAGCAAGGCTGTACGCCACCAGCCAATGAAAGAGGAGAACATTACAATAGTCCTCTCCTCATTGGCTGGCTGGTGAGTGCGTGACGCAGCCTATAAGCCGGCGGTGCATGTCAAAAAAAAGGTTTGAGCGAGTGTCCATGATGGCCATGTTTTCGGTGCGGCAGTGAGCAAGCTGAGACGCCATCGGTTGCAACGGAACAGGCACAAGGCAGCTGCACAGCACTTGACGCAGCAGCAGTGGCAGACTGGCAGCACAAACTCATCTCCTCTTGTGCTCTCCAGGCAAGCGAGATGAGTCCTGCCGGTGCCCGGTGCTCCTGAGGTTGTCAGTAAGAGAGCAGGGCCGGTTTGCCATAAGGCAAAGTAGGCACCTGCCTACAGGTGCACGCCACCGAGGGGCGCCTGCCATTGAGATTCTTTTTTTTTTCCTTTTTTTTTTTATTCTTTTTAAAAAAAAAAAAAAAACTAGCCACCTCGCTGGCTGCGCCAGTGCCCACTCCATGTCACTGAGCTCCCTCATCGGGTCTTTAGGAATGCAGAGCGCTGGGAGATGACATCATCTCCCAACGCTCTGCATTCCTGAATAGGAGACCACGCGAGAGCTCCAGCACTTACAGGACTGTGCCAAAGGAGGCACAAACGACAGATCTCCTGCCAGGGAGGTAGGAAACAGACAACGGGGGGGAGGTAGGAAACGGACAATGGGGGGGAGGCAACAAGGAAATAGTGGGGGCAAGTTGGAGCCGAAGGGGGGCAATGTGAGGGCAACATAGAGATGGTGGGGGCAATGTGCAGCTGATGGGGGGCAAGTTGGAGCTGATGGGGCAATGTAAGGGCAAAATGGAGATGATGGGGGCAATGTGGAGATTAGGAGCATTGTGGAGGTGTCAAAAGGCCAATGGGGGGGGTGCTTCAGATTTCTGTGCCTACAGGCTCCTGAGATGTAAATCCGGCCCTGTAAGAGAGTAACTCTACTGTCAGTAAATCATCGTGAACATTTTTACAGTTTTACATAGCTTATATGTCACTAACAGTTCAAATGACTTCAGTGTCCCGGAATGGGAAAATGGAAATGTGGTCACCCTATATCCCTTAATGGCAGAATGGAAATGCAGTCACCCTAATAATGTACCCACAGTCCTGCTGTTCCTGTGGTTCTCTATGTGTGTATATTAATCAGCATTGCTTTCTCTCCTCTACCTGTATGCAAATAGGACCAGGGTTCCTTTACCCAAATGACCTGAGCCTATATTTAGCAGTTGCACCCAGGCACCTCCCTCTCCTAGGAGGGACCAGTGTATCTGACCTCCAGCAATAGATAGAGAACTTATCATTTTGTGAATAATTTCACAGGTGTGTCACAAGCCCAAACCCTTCCCCAAATCAGATATAGATATATATATGAGTGTGCAGGTAGAGAGATCATTCTGTTATGAATTTATCACAGTGTCTGAAAGCTACTCAGTTGGCTCAGTGAATATATTTATTATTTATTTTAATTTATAAAATGAAATTGTTTAGTGCAAGCAGGATGATCGTTATGGGGCTAATTATCCTCGTCACTGGTAAGCAAAGAGCCTACTTTTTTTTTTTTTAGTTATTGGAATACTAACAATTAAACGTATAATTGGTTTCTTTACCTTTAAAACCATTTGAATGCCAGTGGGGGTACACAACACATTGCATAGCAATACCTACCCCTCTGGCACTCACTTAAATATCATGTACTCATGGCTAATATATGTAACATTATTTATTTAGAAATCATAATCTTGCTTACATAGAATCCTAAACTTGCCTTTGCATGTGCTATTTGTCCTATTAAGACATCATTTGGTTATTTTTATTTGTGCTGATTTTAAGAGCTGAGGCAGATTGTATTTTGATTAATGCCCACTGCTCTTGTATTCAGAAAGGCTGTTACTTGATCTGAGGTCTTTGATAGAATGCAGCCTTTGAACTTCACCTATCAAAGCTGCTTGCTGTGTTAATGGGAGGCAGAGAGCCCTGAAGAACGCAACAGGCTTCCATGGAACATATGTAAAATATGATTTTAGGCTTCAGAAAACACAGAACATTTTTGCAGAGTAGATTTAACTCTTTGAGAGACAGAAACTCGAAGGATTAAATGTATACAACCCTAGTTAATTTTTAGATATTAATAAGCACAATATAGATGGTATTGAAATATTGTATTGATTATAAAGATAGAAGTGGGGTGTTCTAATTTGAGCTATTGTTTGTATTGAGTTCCTCTCGCGCACTTATGTTCATATTGCTGATCCAGGGAACTATCTGACTCCCATTTGGAGTCAGGAAGGAATTTGTTACCCACTTAGGGCTAAATTGGAAATGGCTTCAATGTGTTTTTGCTGGTTTGTTTTTTTTTTGGTTTTTTTTTTTGCCTTCCTCTGGATCAACAGGGGTGATTTGGCAGCGCTGGACTTGATGGACTCATGTCTTTTATCAGCATAGTCAACTATGAATGTACAAGACTATTCTGTCTACACTGACAATTCATCCATCTACGCTACTTGTGGGTCAGTGAGCTAGTGTATGATGGTGTTACTTCCCCCCGGTGTTTTCTATATAATATTTTGCTTTTCAATGCACTGGAATCCAGGTCATCCATTACGACTAGAGGAAAGATGCTTTCAACTAAAACAAAGGCAGGGATTTTTTACAGTAAGGTTGGTAAAGCTATGGAATTTGTTGCCTCAGGATGCTGTACTTGCAGATAATGCAACTGCTTTCAAAAAAGCAATGGATGCCTATCTAGCACAGAACAATATTGAAAATGATGACAGATGGCTTCAATGCAGATAGGATGTTGATCCAGGGAAATATTTGACTGCTATTTGGAGTCAGGAAGGAAGTTTTTACCCACTTGGGGCTAAATTGGAAATGGCTTCAGAGGGTTTTTTTTTTTGCCTTCTTCTGGATTAACAGGGGTGATTTTGGCATGGGCTGGACTTGATGGACGCATGTCTTTTTTTAGCCTCATCAACTATGATACTATGGGATTGGGTACAATGTAAATGTTAGAGATTTGACAAGTTATTTTTAGGAATGAGAAAAACAATTCTGTATATTTGGTATTTGTACAAAACGTGCAATTTCCCAACACCAGAAACATGCCTTGTAAAACAGTTGTTTCCTTTTGTGCTTCTGAAGCTGTTTTGCAGCATTTCTACATTGTGATATTAGGACAGATATGGGCAAAATATAGCCATGGTTCCCTATGACTTACGGGTCATTTTAATGTAGCTCTTGGGTTTGGCTGGACCTATACAGCAGTACTGTAATCCAGAGGAAATATAACTTCTGTCTTTCTCTGCAGGGGAGAATGATACATTTTATCACAAAGCACCACATTGATACAATGGGAGTTATGCACCAAGGGGTGATAAAGAGGTGAAAAAGCAGAAATTACATCTCCAGTGATATCATTTCTCCACTTCATATATTATTCTATGGATGGAGCCTATAAACTAAGATCTCCAAAGTTGAAGAAATGTTAGTGCATAGGCTCTCTAGAATTACATAGGAACTGGAGAAGTGATATCACTGGAGAAGTTATGTTCGCTTTATCACCTCTTTGTCACGCCTTAGTGCATAACCCCTGAGCTATATCTATACTGTGATAGTAGGGGAGTTTAGCATGTCTAGGTTGTGATGCTAAAGATTAACAGTATCATGTCTGGTGGGGTTATCATGTCTAAATAGGGTTTATTTTATTATGTCTGGATTGTGAAATGAGTGGTTCTTATAATATCTAAACTGTATTATAATGTCTTAAATGTATACAACGTGTTATAATCTTGATATCTGCGTTATTCTGGTTACCTGGATCCTGATATTTGACATCTGCAGGATGTCTAAATTAAAAATAAAAATGTAGGGTATGCCAGATGACTGAATCTTGACACTTGATATTTGCAGGATGTCTGAATCGGGATATTTAAGTCTTGCTGGGTGTCTAAATCTTGATATTTGAGCTTAGCCGGACCTCTAAATCTTGGAGGATTGTCAATTTTTGATACTTGAGGTCTGATGGATGTCTAAATCCTGATATTAAGGGTTGCTGGATTTTTAAAATCATGATATTACAAGGTTGTTAAATAATGATATTTAATATAATGATATTTGGGGTTTGCTGGTTTTTGAAATCCTGATATTTTAGGGTTGCTGAATGGCTAAACCCTGATATCTGAGGGTTGCTGAAAGGCTAAATCCTGATATTTGAGGGTTGCTGGATGCCTGAATCATGATATTTGAGGTTTGATGGATGGCTAAATTGTGATATTTGAGGGTTGCTGTATGGCTAAATCCTGATATTTGAGGGTTGCTGATTGGCTAAATCCTGATATTTTAGGGTTGCTGGATGTCTGAATCCTGATATTTGAGGGTTGCTGAATGGCTAAATCCTGATATTTGAGGGTTGCTGGATGTCTGAATCATGATATTTGAGGGTTGCTGGATGTCTAAATCCTGATATTTTATGGTTGCTGGAAGTCTGAATCATGATATGTGAGGGTTGCTGAATGGCTAAATCCTGATATTTGAGGGTTGCTGGATGTCTGAATCATGATATTTTAGGGTTGCTGAATGGCTAAATCCTGATATTTGAGGGTTGATGAAAGGCTGAATCCTGATATTTTAGGGTTGCTGGATGTGTGAATCATGATATTTGAGGTTTGATGGATGTCTAAATCCCGATTTTTGAGGGTTGTTAGACGTATAAATCCTGATTTTTGAGGGTTGCTGGATGTCTAAATCCTGATTTTTGAGGGTTGCTAGACTTCTAAATTATGATTTTGTAGGCTGCAGAACAGAGCTTTTTCTTACATCTCAGTTGTGACCTTAGTTGTCAATAGTGTCTCTAGTTCATGATGCCAGTCTGCAGGGTCCTTGATAGAAGATAACATTATGTAGATGTACATATCCTAAAACTAAGTCCAAAAAAAAAACAGATTTATATAATTGTAAATATAAATAATTTTATGTTACATCCCTAAAATAAAATCCTAAACTTGCTTTACGACCCTTTGCATGCCAGAGGGACATGCAATGCATGGCAAAGAATGCATTGCCCATCACCTGGCACTCATAGAGTTAACATATGTGTAAAGTGTCCTACCCAGCGAGCATTTATCTAACGCTGTTTGTGCTATTTGTATTGAGAGGTAATAGCTAAATTCACTTAATTGATAGTGAATAGCGCCCACTCTCTTAAATTCAGAAAGATTATCTTATTTCAGCCCAGTCACAGATAACCCTGGACAATCAATTTGAGCTCTGGAAAAGGGAGGAATGTCGGCTCCCTCAGAGCATACATAAGACTAGATTTTAAGCTTCAAAAAAATCAAACAGCGATTTTAACCCTTTGAGTGCCAGAGAGGTGAACGACACATTGCAAAGCCTTAAGGGTTAAGTGTTCATAGTATAGCTCCAGTTAATTTTAAGCTGCTAGTGTTCAGTTAACCCTTTGAGTGCCAGAGGGGTGAACAACGCATTGCAAAGCATTAAGTGTTAAGTGTTCACAGTATAACTCCAGTTGATTTTAAGGTGCTAGTGTTCAGTAAACCCTTCGAGTGCCAGAGAGGTGTCCAAAGCATTGCGATGCAAGGGTTAACCACTGTCTATCCAAGTTTAAGCCATCTCATCTGATAAGAAACCCGTAATGAATTGCCTGCAGATCTATGTTTACTTAACACAGAAAGTTAAAGATAAGAGATGAAAATCATGGACAATATGTATTATTACATCTGCAGCTGTGTTAGGATAGAAGCTGTGGTCCAAATTTTCCCAGTTTGGCGAATTCTCTGGTCTAATCATTAACCAAGATAAATCTAAAATGTTAGATCTTTTCCTAGATAATGAAGTCAGAAATAGCATAAAAAGGGATTTTAATTTTTAAGTGGAGGGAGGATTTCATCACTTACTTGGGAATCAAGATTCCGAAACTTGTTAACAAAACCTTTTCTTCTCATTTCAGAAATATTTGTAATATTATTAGGGACACACTAGATAGATAGAAACATCTCCCCCTATCGCTCACAGGCAGAATTAACACAATAAAGATGAACTTCCTTCTGAGGGTTCTATACTTCTTTAGGTCCCTCCTAGTCTTTATTAATAGAAATGACCTTTTTGGGCATTCAAAATAATTTATTTACATTTATTTGGAATAATAAACATCCTCATATTAGAAGGGAGGTCTTATATAAAGAAAAAATTGGTGGGGGATTGTTGATACCTAAGATTTATAACTAGTTGAAGAGCCCGTTACACGGGCCACAGTGCCACTGCCAGCAGGTCACGGGGCAGTCACGAGCAGTAGAGACTGCCTGCACCGTGGCTGATACAGAGCTGGAAGCTCCTTCGGAGCATCCAGCTCTGTATCAGCCGCAATGTGGGCAGTCTCTACTGCGCATGACTGCAGCACGCGCAGCAGTGTCTACTGCACATGACTGCGTAATTACACATGTTTTAGCAAATTATTATATAGGATTACTATGTTGCTTTTGTCTGTGTTATAAATTTGACTGCCTACTGTTAATTTCTAGATGGATTTCCTTAGAATTAAACTTTACTGATAGGAAACAGATTTTGAACTTGGATGTGGTCCTTCCCTAGACAGAGGGATGGAAATCTGCTGAATTTGTTAAATAGTATTAAAGTTGAAATTGATTTTAAATCCAAACTTTTGCTTCTTTCTGCCCCTTTGTTTGGGCGGGATATGGAAGAACAAAATCTTACTAATACACTGTATGATAGTGGCATAGAAACCTTGAGGGATATGATTTTTCATGGTAGATTAATTGAGTGGGATTTCAATAAAGATAACATTAAAGGGATAGTAATACTTAAAATGTAAAAAAAATATGTTGTAGGGTTTATCCCCCTGAGTAAAACAAGAGTACGCCCACTGCTGAAAGGTGTTTCATTCAAAAGTTATTATTTTTCAAAGCTGAATTTTTTAGGTGCAATATCACAGTGGCCTGAAATTGTACAGTAGCGCTGTTGCTACATGATCGTATGGACAGCTCTGGTCCCGGGACCATAAATCTCCATAGGATGGTGTAGCAACAGCTGGAAGGATGTGTTTCAATAAGATGAGTTTTGATGTAACTTATCATTCGCTACTTTGTATTGTGTTGAAAGCATCGGTTGTTTTATCACCATGGCAACCTGACAGTAATCACCTCCGAGATAAGTATGATAGTAAATGTTTTCTTTTTCTTTTTCTTTTTTCTTTTATTGAGGCTTGATTCTTGTCGTGATTATATATTTACATCATGATGTGGTTTCTTTATATATACTTTTTTGAAATGAATTATTTTGAATGTGAACACGTTGGTGACCTACTTCCTCACGGAGAGGTGACCTCACGGGCCGAATCCCAGGTGCTGAGCATCCATACTGAGGATGTTTAGCGTTCCCAACGTTTTTAATTGGTGATTTGTTATTTGTAAGTAAGTATTTAAGTGTGGTATCTTTTATGTGTCTGGTTACCCTGATGAAGGTCCGAAGCAGGACCGAAAACATTTGGTTGGAAACAATGAAAGAATAAATATTTCATACTTTTGGACACTAAGAGTGCTGTCTCTTCTACTTTAGCACCAGCTAAGTACACTTGTTATATATATATATGATGGGACGTGCACCAATATATATTTTGTTTAAATATTGCTAAGAGTGCCACTGCCAATTCTTGTTGATTATATATATATATATATATATATATATATATATATATATATATATATATATATATATATATATATATATGTGTGTGTGTGTCTATCCATGCATCTGTGTGTAGGTATAGGTGTATATGCGTGTGTTATGTCAAATTTCTATTAGCCTGCAAAAACAAATGTGTGTCTTCTGCCTAGTAACCATTACTTTGAGTAGCTAACCTCACTGATCATGCATTGCAACCAATAAAAACATGTTGGGCATCGGTGCTGATAATACTTGTCATCTATATTTACATTCCATTGTCTGCTGCAACTTCATTTTATAATTACACAAAGCAAGTCATATATCAGACACTAGATGGCGCCAGTGTACTTTGACTCAGTAATTTGTTACACCTGCAATGCACACTGAGGCTGTTATAATAAAACTAATGATTAAACTAATGATCAAATGACAAATAAATATGTCCATTGATTTTACTGGGGCTTTTAACCCCTGAAATGCTGGAAAGGTCTCTAAAACATTTCTCCACAATGGAGAACTCTCTTACATTCAAGGGGTTTAAAAACTACATTAAAATAAATGCAAATTTCGGGAAATTGTATTTGCTCCCTATGGTACAGTTGGCACGTTCCAGAATTGCACCGCTTTTTACTTAATATATCATCTTAATTGGCCGCAACTGTGTAAGTGTATTTAAAGGGATAGTAGTGTTTCACAATAAAAGCAGCTCCAATTAATCTTCATAGTATTTGGGCCATGGATAGTGTTATTTCAATACTGTCAGAGTTGTAGTTCAAGAGTAATTGAATGATAAAGTATCCCCCTCCCACACCTTTTACCTAGAACTCACTCAGAACTTTCTGTATCTTGTTGTATCGACTTTCCATCCAGACAAAGATGTTGCAACCCTTTGAACTCTAGAGAGGCGTGTAAGACATTGTTCCGCAATGCACACCCCCTTTGGTGCTCAAATGGTTAATATTGCTTTATTGAATTAATCTATTACTCTCTCAACTCCGATTTATGAAATGGACACTCACTATAAATACATATTGCAGAGCTACATAGGAACCTCTGTGGTCCAGTAGTAACCACTACCGCCCTGCAGCATGTATTTTTCATATATGCTTCTTTTTAAAGGGACAATACAGCCACCTTGCTCTCAACTTGACACTGAAACTAATGCACTGATGTATCTGCCCCCTAGTTGACATAAAAGCCTTTCCTTTGATTTAAATATGTATTTCACCCCCTTGAATGCCAGAAAGCTAAACATGGATTCATTCCTAGCATGCTAGGGGTAAGAGATCCATTTAAGTAAATATTTTAATTTGTCCCTTATGATACAGTTGGCTTGCACCAGAATTAGTAACATAGTAAATTAGGTTGAAAAAAGACACAAGTCTATCAAGTTCAGCCCTTGCCTCTTACCCCAAAAAGAATGAGAAATATATAAGCTTTCCTGCTACCATATGAGCTTTAGTTTATTTACCAGAACATCCTATTTTAGTTACTAACACATAGTATAACCCTGTCTGTTCCCCTCTTGAAATAAATGCATCTCATATTCTCTTATCCATTGTATCTACCATTAACACATCCTTGGGCAAAGAATTCCGCAATTTTACAGACCTTACTGTAAAAAGCCCTTTCCTCTGCTGAAGTTGAAACCTCCTTTCCTCTAATAAAGGGGTGTCCTGTGGTCACCTGATCAGGCCTTGGAATGAAAAGCTCACCAGAGAGATCCTTGTATTGACCTCTCATACTGTACATTGTGATAAGGTCTCCTCTTAGTGGTCTTTTCTCTACGGTAAATTAACCAAGTTGGTCTAGATGTTCCTCATACATCAAGTCCACCATTTCCTTAATTACTCCAGGGGGAGATTCACTAATCGGTGATAAAGAGGTGATAAAATGGCGACTACTTCTCCAGTGATATCACTTCTCTAATTCCTATGTTATTCGATGGAGCCAATTCACTTACATTTCTTACGTTTTGGTGAAATCTTGGTGTATAGACTCCATAGAATAACATAGGAACTGGAGAAGTGATAAACTGGAGAAGTCTTCTCCACTTTTTCACTTCTTTATCACACCTTAGTGAATCTCCCCCAGTTCTTCTTAACAAATCTCTCTACTTCTCTCTACCTTGTCTCTCTCCCCCTCTCTCTCTCTGTCTCTCACCCTCCCTCTATCTGTCTCTCTCTCTGTCTCTCTCTTTTCCCACTCTCTCTGTCTCTCTCACTAATTCACTTCCCATATATCTCCTTTTATCATCTTCTATTACACTCTCCAGCATCTCCCCATCTCTCTAACCGATCAGTAAACTTATTTTATGGAACATAAGCTTTACATTTTTTTTTCAGTGAGAAAAAAAGCCACTTTCAGTGCTTATTACAGCCCACCCTTGTCTTTTTTACATGAAACACTTAAAACCCAGTGATCCTGGGTCTGGATTCCCCTTAAAGGGATAGTAATACTTAAAATGTAGAAAAAAATACATGTTGTAGGGTTTATCCCCCTGAGTAAAACAAGAGTACTCCCACTGCTGAAAGATGTTTCATTCAAAAGTTATTAATTTTCAAAGTTGAGTTTTTTAGGTGCAATATCACAGCGGCCTGAAATTGTACAGTGGCGCTGTTGCTACACCATCCTATGGACAGCTCTGGTCAGTTGACCATAAATCTCCATAGGATGGTGTAGCAACAGCGCCACTGTACAATTTCAGGCCACTGTGATATTGCACCTGAAAATTTCAACTTTGAAAATTAATAACTTTTGAATGAAACACCTTTCAGCAGTGGGAGTGCCCTTGTTTTACTCAGGGGGATAAAGTCTACAACATATTTTTTTTTACATTTTAAGTATTACTATCCCTTTAAGTGACCACACAGACGACATTCGGCTTGCTGGCACATGTGCCAGATCACATTTGATGGCACACTGAACGGTGGTCTGATATTGACCTCTCCGGTCTTGGATCGGTCAGTTTCAGACCCCCGGTAGTGCTCCTGCTGGTGGACTATGGGAGAAATTTATAAAACTGGGGTTAATCTAAAAGAAGAGTTAAAATCTATAAGATTGTCTCTGATACTTATAAAAGTATTAAGGACAGTTTAGAAGGCCATAAAGCAGTGTAGTACATTTAAACTTTTATTTATAAAAACACATTTTTTAAAGAGCATTTCCTACTGAATAAAACAAGGTCACTCCCATCGCTGTCAGATGATTTATTCAAAATTTATATTAGTTTAAATAACCAGGAAGTGAATTTACTGTGTTTACTTCCTGATAGTTCTAACTGACAGGAAGTGACTCAGCAGTTTCTATCACATTCTATGGAGAACTGTATGTCTCTGACTTTTCTGACTTTCCTCTCCATTAGAATCTAACAGGAAATCTAATTAGAATTTGACCACTAGAGGGCACTGCTAATGTAAAAAAACAGGTTTAAACTGTAATAACTCTGGAAATATAAATCTCTCAGCAGTGGGAGTACCCTTATGTTACTCAATAGGAAAATCCCTACAATACATTTTTTTTTTCATAAAAAAAAGTTTACTGCTCCTTTAAAAACAAAAAGGAGTAAGGAAGTTTGTAAAAAGTAGTGCAGCGTATTTATAAAGAAACTAGTGTAAAAGCCCGTGTACACGGGCCAAGATCCGGAACCCTCTGAGTGCCAGAGGGATACTCAATGTATTGTTTTGCAATGCATTGCATACCCCGCTGGCACTCAAAGGGTTAATGGCCGCTACCTGACTGATCCTCACGATGCATTTTTGCATCGCCTATCTTACTCATGCGATGCAATCATATGTAGTAGAGACTGCCGAACGCGCACAGTCTTTACTGAGCATGACGGCTTCTGACAAACATCCTTAGCGAATTATTATATAGGATGTTGCAATTTGTGACAATTTAGTGACAGAATTTACTCCAAATATTTAAGTCCGTGTCTGACCTGTTCTTATTCTTAACTGTCTCCACGTTTATAAATGTACCTAGAATACTTTATAAACAACAAAACTCATAATAAGGAATGAGGATGTTTTAAGGATCCGTTCACAAAAACAAACAAGAACACATCAGTCTTTTAGGCAAGGATACCGCTGACAGGTCTGACACGTCACCAGTCCTTAAGGGGTTAAACTGCAAATGTTTATCTAGGAGGCATTGCATTGTACCTTAAGGTAACAGGAAGGGACTGACGGTGCAGGAGCGCAGATGTCTCTAAGGTAACAGGAAGGGACTGACGGTGCAGGAGCGCAGATGTCTCTAAGGTAACAGGAAGAGACTGACGGTGCAAGAGAGCAGATGTCTCTAAGGTAACAGGAAGGGACTGACGGTGCAGGAGAGCAGATGTCTGTAAGGCAACAGGAAGGGACTGACGGTGGAGGAATGCAGATGCCTCTAAAGCAACAGGAAGGGACTGACGGTGCAGGAGAGCAGATGTCTCTAAGGTAACAGAAAGGGACTGACGGTGCAGGAGCGCAGATGCCTCTAAGGCAACAGGAAGGGACTGATGGTGCAGGAACGCAGATGCCTCTAAGGCAACAGGAAGGGACAGACGGTGCAGGAGCGCAGATGCCTCTAAGGCAACAGGAAGGGACTAACGGTGCAGGAGCGCAGATGCCTCGATGCCTCTAAGGTAACAGGATGGGACTGACGGTGCAGGAGCGCAGATGCATCTAAGGTAACAGGAAGGGACTGACGGTGCAGGAGCGCGGACGCCTCTAAGGTAACAGGAAGAGACTGACGGTGCAGAAGCGCAGATGTCTCAAATGTAACAGGAAGGGACTGACGGTGCAGGAGCGCAGATGCCTCTAAGGTAACAGGAAGGGACTGATGGTGCAGGAGCGCAGATGTCTGTAAGGTAACAGGGAGGGACTGACTGTGCAGGAGCGCAGATGCCTCTAAGTTAACAGGAAGGGACTGACGGTTCAGGAGCGCAGATGTCTCTAAGGTAACAGGAAGGGACTGATGGTGCAGGAGCGCAGATGCCTCTAAGGTAACAGGAAGGGACTGACGGTGCAGGAGCGCAGATGTCTCTAAGGTAACAGGAAGGGACTGACGGTGCAGGAGCGCAGATGCCTCTAAGGTAACAGGAAGGGACTGACGGTGCAGGAGCGCAGATGCCTCTAAGGTAACAGGAAGGGACTGACGGTGCAGGAGCGCAGATGCCTCTAAGGCAACAGGAAGGGACAGACGGTGCAGGAGCGCAGATGCCTCTAAGGCAACAGGAAGGGACTGACGGTGCAGGAGCGCAGATGCCTCTAAGGTAACAGGAAGGGACTAATGGTGCAGGAGCGCAGATGCCTCGATGCCTCTAAGGTAACAGGATGGGACTGACGGTGCAGGAGCGCAGACGCCTCTAAGGTAACAGGAAGAGACTGACGGTGCAGGAGCGCAGACGTCTCTAAGGTAACAGGAAGGGACTGACGGTGCAGGAGCGCAGATGTCTCTAAGGTAACAGGAAGGGACTGACGGTGCAGGAGCGCAGATGCCTCTAAGGTAACAGGAAGGGACTGACGGTGCAGGAGCGCAGATGCCTCTAAGGTAACAGGAAGGGACTGACGGTTCAGGAGCGCAGATGTCTCTAAGGTAACAGGAAGGGACTGACGGTGCAGGAGCGCAGATGCCTCTAAGGTAACAGGAAGGGACTGACGTTGCAGGAGCGCAGATGTCTCTAAGGTAACAGGAAGGGACTGACGGTGCAGGAGCGCAGATGCCTCTAAGGTAACAGGAATGGACTGACGGTGCAGGAGCGCAGATGCCTCTAAGGTAACAGGAAGGGACTGACGGTGCAGGAGCGCAGATGTCTCTAAGGTAACAGGAAGGGACTGACGGTGCAGGAGCGCAGATGTCTCTAAGGTAACAGGAAGGGACTGACGGTGCAGGAGCGCAGATGTCTCTAAGGTAACAGGAAGGGACTGACGGTGCAGGAGCGCAGATGTCTCTAAGGTAACAGGAAGGGACTGACGGTGCAGGAGCGCAGATGTCTCTAAGGTAACAGGAAGGGACTGACGGTGCAGGAGCGCAGATGTGTCTAAGGTAACAGGAAGGGACTGATGGTGCAGGAGCGCAGATGTCTGTAAGGTAACAGGGAGGGACTGACTGTGCAGGAGCGCAGATGCCTCTAAGGTAACAGGAAGGGACTGACAGTGCAGGAGCGCAGATGTCTCTAAGGTAACAGGAAGGGACTGACAGTGCAGGAGCGCAGATGTCTCTAAGGTAACAGGAAGGGACTGACAGTGCAGGAGCGCAGATGCCTCTAAGGTAACAGGAAGGGACTGACGGTGCAGGAGCGCAGATGTCTCTAAGGTAACAGGAAGGAACTGACGGTGCAGGAGCGCAGATGTCTCTAAAATAACAGGAAGGAACTGACGGTGTAGGAGCGCAGATGCAGATGCCTCAAAGGTAACAGGAAGGGACTGACAGTGCAGGAGCGCAGATGCCTCTAAGGTAACAGGAAGGGACTGACGGTGCAGGAGCGCAGATGTCTCTAAGGTAACAGGAAGGAACTGACGGTGCAGGAGCACAGATGTCTCTAAAATAACAGGAAGGAACTGACGGTGCAGGAGCGCAGATGCAGATGCCTCAAAGGTAACAGGAAGGGACTGACGGTGCAGGAGCGCAGATGTGTCTAAGGTAACAGGAAGAGACTGACGGTGCAGGAGCGCAGATGTCTGTAAGGTAACAGGGAGGGACTGACTGTGCAGGAGCGCAGATGCAGATGCCTCAAAGGTAACAGGAAGGGACTGACAGTGCAGGAGCGCAGATGCCTCTAAGGTAACAGGAAGGGACTGACGGTGCAGGAGCGCAGATGTCTCTAAGGTAACAGGAAGGAACTGACGGTGCAGGAGCGCAGATGTCTCTAAAATAACAGGAAGGAACTGACGGTACAGGAGCGCAGATGCAGATGCCTCAAAGGTAACAGGAAGGGACTGACGGTGCAGGAGCGTAGATGTGTCTAAGGTAACAGGAAGGGACTGACGGTGCAGGAGCGCAGATGTCTGTAAGGTAACAGGGAGGGACTGACTGTGCAGGAGCGCAGATGCCTCTAAGGTAACAGGAAGGGACTGACGGTGCAGGAGCGCAGATGTCTCTAAGGTAACAGGAAGAGACTGACGGTGCAAGAGAGCAGATGTCTCTAAGGTAACAGGAAGGGACTGACGGTGCAGGAGAGCAGATGTCTGTAAGGCAACAGGAAGGGACTGACGGTGGAGGAACGCAGATGCCTCTAAAGCAACAGGAAGGGACTGACGGTGCAGGAGAGCAGATGTCTCTAAGGTAACAGAAAGGGACTGACGGTGCAGGAGCGCAGATGCCTCTAAGGCAACAGGAAGGGACTGATGGTGCAGGAACGCAGATGCCTCTAAGGCAACAGGAAGGGACAGACGGTGCAGGAGCGCAGATGCCTCTAAGGCAACAGGAAGGGACTAACGGTGCAGGAGCGCAGATGCCTCGATGCCTCTAAGGTAACAGGATGGGACTGACGGTGCAGGAGCGCAGATGCATCTAAGGTAACAGGAAGGGACTGACGGTGCAGGAGCGCGGACGCCTCTAAGGTAACAGGAAGAGACTGACGGTGCAGAAGCGCAGATGTCTCAAATGTAACAGGAAGGGACTGACGGTGCAGGAGCGCAGATGCCTCTAAGGTAACAGGAAGGGACTGATGGTGCAGGAGCGCAGATGTCTTGTAAGGTAACAGGGAGGGACTGACTGTGCAGGAGCGCAGATGCCTCTAAGGTAACAGGAAGGGACTGACGGTTCAGGAGCGCAGATGTCTCTAAGGTAACAGGAAGGGACTGATGGTGCAGGAGCGCAGATGCCTCTAAGGTAACAGGAAGGGACTGACGGTGCAGGAGCGCAGATGTCTCTAAGTTAACAGGAAGGGACTGACGGTGCAGGAGCGCAGATGCCTCTAAGGTAACAGGAAGGGACTGACGGTGCAGGAGCGCAGATGCCTCTAAGGTAACAGGAAGGGACTGACGGTGCAGGAGCGCAGATGCCTCTAAGGCAACAGGAAGGGACAGACGGTGCAGGAGCGCAGATGCCTCTAAGGCAACAGGAAGGGACTGACGGTGCAGGAGCGCAGATGCCTCTAAGGTAACAGGAAGGGACTAACGGTGCAGGAGCGCAGATGCCTCGATGCCTCTAAGGTAACAGGATGGGACTGACGGTGCAGGAGCGCAGACGCCTCTAAGGTAACAGGAAGAGACTGACGGTGCAGGAGCGCAGACGTCTCTAAGGTAACAGGAAGGGACTGACGGTGCAGGAGCGCAGATGTCTCTAAGGTAACAGGAAGGGACTGACGGTGCAGGAGCGCAGATGCCTCTAAGGTAACAGGAAGGGACTGACGGTGCAGGAGCGCAGATGCCTCTAAGGTAACAGGAAGGGACTGACGGTTCAGGAGCGCAGATGTCTCTAAGGTAACAGGAAGGGACTGACGGTGCAGGAGCGCAGATGCCTCTAAGGTAACAGGAAGGGACTGACGTTGCAGGAGCGCAGATGTCTCTAAGGTAACAGGAAGGGACTGACGGTGCAGGAGCGCAGATGCCTCTAAGGTAACAGGAATGGACTGACGGTGCAGGAGCGCAGATGCCTCTAAGGTAACAGGAAGGGACTGACTGTGCAGGAGCGCAGATGTCTCTAAGGTAACAGGAAGGGACTGACGGTGCAGGAGCGCAGATGTCTCTAAGGTAACAGGAAGGGACTGACGGTGCAGGAGCGCAGATGTCTCTAAGGTAACAGGAAGGGACTGACGGTGCAGGAGCGCAGATGTCTCTAAGGTAACAGGAAGGGACTGACGGTGCAGGAGCGCAGATGTCTCTAAGGTAACAGGAAGGGACTGACGGTGCAGGAGCGCAGATGTGTCTAAGGTAACAGGAAGGGACTGATGGTGCAGGAGCGCAGATGTCTGTAAGGTAACAGGGAGGGACTGACTGTGCAGGAGCGCAGATGCCTCTAAGGTAACAGGAAGGGACTGACAGTGCAGGAGCGCAGATGTCTCTAAGGTAACAGGAAGGGACTGACAGTGCAGGAGCGCAGATGTCTCTAAGGTAACAGGAAGGGACTGACAGTGCAGGAGCGCAGATGCCTCTAAGGTAACAGGAAGGGACTGACGGTGCAGGAGCGCAGATGTCTCTAAGGTAACAGGAAGGAACTTACGGTGCAGGAGCGCAGATGTCTCTAAAATAACAGGAAGGAACTGACGGTGTAGGAGCGCAGATGCAGATGCCTCAAAGGTAACAGGAAGGGACTGACAGTGCAGGAGCTCAGATGCCTCTAAGGTAACAGGAAGGGACTGACGGTGCAGGAGCGCAGATGTCTCTAAGGTAACAGGAAGGGACTGACGGTGCAGGAGCGCAGATGTCTCTAAGGTAACAGGAAGGAACTGACGGTGCAGGAGCACAGATGTCTCTAAAATAACAGGAAGGAACTGACGGTGCAGGAGCGCAGATGCAGATGCCTCAAAGGTAACAGGAAGGGACTGACGGTGCAGGAGCGCAGATGTGTCTAAGGTAACAGGAAGGGACTGACGGTGCAGGAGCGCAGATGTCTGTAAGGTAACAGGGAGGGACTGACTGTGCAGGAGCGCAGATGCAGATGCCTCAAAGGTAACAGGAAGGGACTGACAGTGCAGGAGCGCAGATGCCTCTAAGGTAACAGGAAGGGACTGACGGTGCAGGAGCGCAGATGTCTCTAAGGTAACAGGAAGGAACTGACGGTGCAGGAGCGCAGATGTCTCTAAAATAACAGGAAGGAACTGACGGTACAGGAGCGCAGATGCAGATGCCTCAAAGGTAACAGGAAGGGACTGACGGTGCAGGAGTGTAGATGTGTCTAAGGTAACAGGAAGGGACTGACGGTGCAGGAGCGCAGATGTCTGTAAGGTAACAGGGAGGGACTGACTGTGCAGGAGCGCAGATGCCTCTAAGGTAACAGGAAGGGACTGACGGTGCAGGAGCGCAGATGTCTGTAAGGTAACAGGGAGGGACTGACTGTGCAGGAGCGCAGATGCAGATGCCTCAAAGGTAACAGGAAGGGACTGACAGTGCAGGAGCGCAGATGCCTCTAAGGTAACAGGAAGGGACTGACGGTGCAGGAGCGCAGATGTCTCTAAGGTAACAGGAAGGAACTGACGGTGCAGGAGCGCAGATGTCTCTAAAATAACAGGAAGGAACTGACGGTACAGGAGCGCAGATGCAGATGCCTCAAAGGTAACAGGAAGGGACTGACGGTGCAGGAGCGTAGATGTGTCTAAGGTAACAGGAAGGGACTGACGGTGCAGGAGCGCAGATGTCTGTAAGGTAACAGGGAGGGACTGACTGTGCAGGAGCGCAGATGCCTCTAAGGTAACAGGAAGGGACTGACAGTGCAGGAGCGCAGATGTCTCTAAGGTAACAGGAAGGGACTGACGGTGCAGGAGCGCAGATGTCTCTAAGGTAACAGGAAGAGACTGATGGTGCAGGAACGCAGATGCCTCTAAGGTAACAGGGAGGGATTGACGGTGCAGGAGCGCAGATGTCTCTAAGGTAACAGGAAGGGATTGACAGTGCAGGAGCGCAGATGTCTCTAAGGTAACAGGAAGGGACTGACGGTGCAGGAGCGCAGATGCCTCTAAGGTAACAGGAAGGGACTGACGGTGCAGGAGCGCAGATGTCTCTAAGGTAACAGGAAGAGACTGACGGTGCAGGAGAGCAGATGTCTCTAAGGTAACAGGAAGGGATTGACAGTGCAGGAGCACAGATGTTTCTAAGGTAACAGGAAGGGACTGACGGTGCAGGAGCGCAGATGTCTCTAAGGTAACAGGAAGGGACTGACGGTGCAGGAGCGCAGATGTCTCTAAGATAACAGGAAGGGACTGACGGTGCAGGAGCTGAGATGTCTCTAAGATAACAGGAAGGGACTGACGGTGCAGGAGATCAGATGTCTCTAAGGTAACAGGAAGGGACTGACGGTGCAGGAGCTCAGATGTCTCTAAGATAACAGGAAGGGACTGACGGTGCAGGAGCTCAGATGTCTCTAAGATAACAGGAAGGGACTGACGATGCAGGAGCGCAGATGTCTCTAAGGTAACAGGAAGGGACTGACAGTGCAGGAACGCAGATGTCTCAAAGGTAACAGGAAGGGACTGACGGTGCAGGAGCGCAGATGTCTCTAAGGTAACAGGAAGGGACTGACGGTGCGGACGGTGCAGGAGCGCAGATGCCCCTAAAGCAAGAAGCAAGTAGGATTTCTTAATAACGATGTACTTACGCTGGATAATAGTACTATTTTTAAGCTTATCGCTATATGACTAATTATTGGGGGGGGGACTTTATTTGGGGTGATAGTCCCACTTTAAGGGATGGTAACTTTTTAACACAGCATGCCTTAACCCTTTGAGTGCCAGAGGGGTTAGCAACGCAATGCAAAACTGATGCATTGCGTACCTCCCTGGCATTCAAAGGGTTAATTAACATAATTTATCGATCTAAATAACTAGTTTTCTAAATTAAACTGGATGATAAAACATACAGGTGATTTTGAAAGCTCTTTAAAAATCTCCTAGGTTATTTAAGAGACTAGGGTCCCTTTAAAAAAATATCTATATGTATATATCTATATCTACATATATATATTTGTGTTAATCATCCTTTAACCCTCTGAGTGCCAGAGGGGTTAACTGGAACTCAAAAGGTTAACATCTTGGATGAACTAGGGAGGTTTCCAGCGTATATTCTTTCATAATGCATTGGAGGCCTCTAGCATTTAATGGGTTAAATAAAATGCCATATATGATATTTATGTGCATAAGAAAAGTCACATACTGGTAACTCATTAACATGCACTTTTTTCTTTTCCAGTATCCCCTGTAGAATGCGAGTCAATTAGCTCAATATCCTCTTTGCTTGATGCCATCAAAAATGCTCTGGATCAGCTGACAGCTCTGATTAACCAACTAATTAATGCAATAAGCGCCATTTTACCAACAACCACTTCACCTTTTACCGAGATTCCCACTAATACCACACTAGCGTTAACAAGTTATATAGCAACTAATAGTACCAGTAGTGAACTGGCATCAACCAACACATTGACGACTTCCAGTACTATAACCAGTAACCACCCAACAACAACGGTTAAAAGAACAACACCCTGTAGAAGAAGCACTGCTAAAACCACTACTTTATCAACATCCACCAGCAGCACAACATCCAGAACCCAGACCACTACACATGGATCAACAACAAGCAAATCAACAACCACGATTAAAACCTCACCTTCCACAACTACTAGAGCCAGTACTGAAGCAACAACAACCACTGTAACTTTTGCCAGTACTAAAACCAGTACCCAATCAGCTTCTACAAGTGCAAAGCCCACTACTAAACCAACATCAACCAACTCGGAGACATCTTCTAGTACAGAATCCAGTAGCCAGGCAGCTACAACCAGTAATACGGAACCTCCCACAAGTACTGAGCACAATAGTGAACCAACATCCCCCAGCACTGTGGCATCTTCTAGTATATTAACCAGTAGCCTATCCGCGCCAACCAGTATCACAGAATATTCCACAGCTACTGAGACCAGTAGTGAACCAACAACACACAATCCTGAGACATCTTCTAGTACACAAACCAGTAGCCAATTACCTTCAACCAGTAGCACAGAATATTCCACAGCTACTGAGACCAGTAGTGAACCAACATCAACCAACACGAATGCATCTTCTAGTACAGAAACTAGTAGCCAATCACCTTCAACCAATAGTATAGAATCTTCCACAGCTACTGAGCCCAGTAGTGAACCAACATCACACAACACTATGACACATTCTAGTACAGCAAGCAGTAGCCATTCAGTGCTCACCAGTAACACAGAACATTCTACAAGCACTGAGCCCAGTAGTGAACCAACATCACCCAACGCTCTAACATCTTCTAGTATGGCAACCAGTAGTGAATCAATTTCAATAAGTAGCACAAAATATACCACAGCTACTGAGCCCAGTAGTGACCCAACATCACACCACCATGTGACACATTCTGGTACAGCAAGCAGTAGCCAATCAGTGCCCACCAGTAACATAGAACATTCTACAGGTACTGAGCCCAGTAGAGAACCAACATCACCCAACACTCTAACATTTTCTAGTATAGCAATCAGTAGTGAATCAATTTCAATCAGTACCAAGGAATATACCACAGCTACTGAGCCCAGCACTGAACCAACATCACACAAAAATGTGACACATTCTAGTACAGCAAGCAGTAGCCAATCAGTGCTCACCAGTAGCACAGAACATTCTACAAGTACTGCTCCCAGTAGTGAACCAGCATCACCCAACACTCTAACATCTTCTACTATGGCAACCAGTAGTGAATCAATATCAATCAGTAGCCCGGAATATACCACAGCTACTGAGCCCAGTAGTGAACCAACATCACACCACCATGTGACACATTCTAGTACAGTAAGCAGTAGCCAATCAGTGCTCACCAGTAACACAGAACATTCTACAGGTACTGAGCCCAGTAGTGAACCAACATCACCCATCACTCTAACATCTTCTAGTATGGCAACCAGTAGTGAATCAATTTCAATCAGTAGAACAGAATACACCACAGCTACTGAGCCCAGTAGTGAACCAACATCACTCAACACTGTGACATCTTCTGGCGTGGCAGCCAGTAGTGAATCAATTTCAATCAGTAACACAGAATATACCACAGCTACTGAGTCCAGTAGTGAACCAACATCAACCAACACGAATGCATCTTCTAGTACAGAAACTAGTAGCCAATCACCTTCAACCAATAGTATAGAATCTTCCACAGCTACTGAGCCCAGTAGTGAACCAACCTCGCCCAACAATGTGACACATTCTAGTACAGCAAGCAGTAGCCATTCAGTGCCCACCAGTAACACAGAACATTCTACAGGTACTGAGCCCAGTAGTGAACCAACATCACCCAACGCTCTAACATCTTCTAGTATGGCAACCAGTAGTGAATCAATTTCAATAAGTAGCACGAAATATACCACAGCTACTGAGCCCAGTAGTGACCCAACATCACACCACCATGTGACACATTCTGGTACAGCAAGCAGTAGCCAATCAGTGCCCACCAGTAACACAGAACATTCTACAGGTACTGAGCCCAGTAGTGAACCAACATCACTCAACACTGTGACATCTTCTGGCGTGGCAGCCAGTAGTGAATCAATTTCAATCAGTAGCCCAGAATATACCATAGCTACTGAGCCCAGTAGTGAACCAATATCACACAACAGTGTGACACATTCTAGTACAGCAAGCAATAGCCAATCAGTGCCCACCAGTATCACAGAAAATTCTACAGGTACTGAGCCCAGTAGTGAACCAACATCACCCAACACTCTAACATCTTCTAGTATGGCAACCAGTAGTGAATCAATATCAATCGGTAGCACAGAATATACCACAGCTACTGAGCCCAGTAGTGAACCAACATCACACAACAGTGTGACACATTCTAGTACAGCAAGCAGTAACCAATCAGTGCCCACCAATAACACAGAACATTCTACAGGTACTGAGCCCAGTAGTGAACCAACATCACCCAACACTCTAACATCTTCTAGTATGGCAACCAGTAGTGAATCAATTTCAATCAGTAGCACGGAATATACCACAGCTACTGAGCCCAGTAGTGAACCAACATCACACAACACTATGACACATTCTAGTACAGTAAGCAGTAGCCAATCAGTGCCCACCAGTAACACAGAACATTCTACAGGTACTGAGCCCAGTAGTGAACCAGCATCACCCAACACTCTAACATCTTCTAGTATGGCAACCAATAGTGAATCAATTTCAATCAGTAGCCCGGAATATACCACAGCTACTGAGCCCAGTACTGAACCAACATCACCCAACACTCTAACATCTTCTAGTATGGAAACCAGTAGTGAATCAATTTCAATCAGTAGCACGGAATATACCACAGCTACTGAGCCCAGTACTGAACCAACATCACACAACACTGTGACACATTCTAGTACAGTAAGCAGTAGCCAATCAGTGCTCACCAGTAACACAGAACATTCTACAGGTACTGAGCCCAGTAGTGAACCAACATCACCCAACACTCTAACATCTTCTAGTATGGCAACCAGTAGTGAATCAATTTCAATCAGTAGCACGGAATATACCACAGCTACTGAGCCCAGTACTGAACCAACATCACACAACACTATGACACATTCTAGTACAGCAAGCAGTAGCCAATTAGTGCCCACCAGTAACACAGAACATTCTACAGGTACTGAGCCCAGAAGTGAACCAACATCACCCAACACTCTAACATCTTCTAGTATGTCAACCAGTAGTGAATCAATTTCAATCAGTAGCACGGAATATACCACAGCTAATGAGCCCAGCACTGAACCAACATCACACAACAATGTGACACATTCTAGTAGAGCAAGCAGTAGCCAATCAGTGCTCACCAGTAACACAGAACATTCTACAGGTACTGAGCCCAGTAGTGAACCAACATCACCCAACACTCTAACATCTTCTAGTATGGCAACCAGTAGTGAATCAATTTTAATCAGTAGCACGGAATATACCACAGCTACTGTGCCCAGTAGTGAACCTATGTCACACAACACTTTGACATCTTCTATTACAGAAACCAGTAGCCAATTACATCCAATCAGTGGCACAGAATCTTCCACAGGTTCTGAGTCCAGTAGTGAACCAACATTAACCAACACTGTGGCATCCTCCAGTGCAGAAGCCAATAGCCAATTATATTCAACCAGTAGCACAGAATTTTCCACAGCTATTGAGCCTAGTAGTGAACCAATATCGCCCAACACTGTGACACATTCTAGTACAGACACCAACATCCAATACTCTCCAACTAGTAATACAGAACCTTCCACAATTACTGGGTCCAATACTGCACCAACAAAACCAAACACTATGACATCTTTTAGTACAGAAATCAGTAGCCAATTACCTTCAACCCGTAGCATGGAATCTTCCATAGGTACTGAGACCACTAGCGAACAAACATCACCCAACACTGAGACCTCTTCAGAAACCAGTAGCCAGTCCACTCTAACCAGTAATACAGAGCCTTCCATGATTACTGGGCCCAGTAGTACCCCAACATCCCTTAATACTGTTACATCTTCTAGTACAGAAAACAGTAGTCAATCAGTTGTAACCAGAAATACTGAATCTTTCACAGGAGGTCAGACCACTAGTGAACCAAAACCATCCAACACAGTTACATCTTCCAGTATAGTAACCAGCAGCCAATATATTCCAACCAGTAGCACAGAATCTTCCACAGATATTGTGTCCAGTAGTGAACAAACATCATCAAACACCAGTAGCACAGAAACATCTACTATTACGGGGACTACAAAGCAATCAGTAACAACAAAAACAGTGACCTCTTCCAGTGCTGAGACCAGTACCGAATCACCTTCCACTATTAATACAGAAAAAATTCCCATTACTGAGACTACAATGCAATCAGCAGCATCAAAAACAGGGACCTCTTCCACTACTGATACCAGCAGTCTATCACCTTCTACTGGTAATACAAAAATATCTATCATTACTTGGACTACGATCGATGCAGTAACATCTAAAACAGTGACCTCTTCCAGTGCTGAGACCAGTACCTTATCACAACCTGCTAGTAGCACAGAAATATCTACAATTACTGGGACAATAAGCCAACCAATAACAGCAAAACCAGTGACCTCTTACACTATTGAGACAAGTAGCATATCACCTTCTACTAGTAGAACTAAAACATCTACCATTATCATGTCTACAATCCAACCAGTAACAACAAAACCAGTGAGTGCTTCAAGTGCTGAGATCAGTACCCTTTCTTCTTCCTCTAGTAACACAGAAACATCTACCAATAATGGGACTACTATTCAGTCTGTAATAACAAAAACAATGACCTCTTCCACTATTGATACCAGTACCTTATCACATTCCACTAGTAACACAGAAACTTCCAAAATTACCGAAACTGCAAAGCAACCGATAACAACCAACACAGTGACCTCCTCCAATACTGACACAAGCACCTTATCTCCTTCTACTAGTAGCACAGAAACATCTACCATAACTGGCACTGCAAGCCAACCAGTAACAGCCATAGTGACCTCCTCCAGTACTGAGGCCAGTACTTTATCACCTTCCGCTAGTAGCACCAAAATATCTACAATTACTATAACCACTTCAAGTGCTGATACTAGTAGCCTATCACCTTCCACTAGTAGCACAGAAATATCTACCATATCTGGCACTACAAGTCAACCAATAACAAACAACATAATGATCTCTTCCAGTACTGAGACCAGTAGCCTATCACCTTCCACTAGTAGCATAGAGGCTTCTTCCATTATTGGGACTACAAGACGAACAGTAACATCCATAGTGACATCTTCCAGTACTGAGACCAGCAGCCTATCACTTTCCACTAGTAGCATAGAGGCTTCTTCCATTACTAGGACTACAAGACGACCAGTAACATCCATAGTGACATCTTCCAGTACAGAGACCAGTAGCCTATCACTTTCCACTAGTAGCACCAAAACAACTACCATTACTGGAACTACAAACCAACCAATAACATCCACAGCGACATCTTCCAGTACTGAGACCAGCACCTTCTTACCTCCCAATAGTAGCACCAAATCATCTAGCATTACTGGGACTATAAGCCAACCAGTAACGTCCATAGTGACCTCTTCGAGTACTGAGACCAGCAGCCTATCATTTTCTACTAGTAGCACCAAAACATCTACCATTACTGGAACTACAAGCCAACCAATAACAACCAACACAGCCATAGCTTCCAGTACTGAGCCCAGAACCTTATCACCTTCCACTAGTAGCACCAAAACATCTACCATTACTGGAACTACAAGCCAACCAATAACAACCAACACAGTGATAGCTTCCAGTACTGAGACCAGAACCTTATCACCTTCCACTAGTAGCACCAAAACATCTACCATTACTGGAACTACAAGCCAACCAATAACAACCAACACAGTGACCTCTTCCAGTACTGGGACCAGCAGCTACTCAGGTTCTGCCAGGACTGGACTGACTTCTTCCACAGCTCTTAGCACTATGAATATTATCAGGCAAACAACAACTATTAACCGTGTGACACCTTCAGGAACTCCATCTAGCACTCAGCTAGCACCTACCAGTAGTACCGCAGCACAAACTAGTACATCAGTAAGGATAACAACTGGAACAACTGGAAAGACCACAGGTGAGTGAAGGAGAAAGGGAGAGAGAAAAAGTAAAGACAGATGAGGAGTGCAAAGAAAGAACATGTCTGTAATGAAAGAGAAAAGGGGGAAAGTAAAGATAAGAAAATGGAGAGGGAGAGTAAAGAAAGAGGGAGAGGGAGAGTAAGGAAAGAGGGAGAGTAAAGAAAGAGGGAGAGTGATGAGAGTGAGGGAAAGTAAAGAGATTGAGGGAGAGTAAAAAGAGAGTGAGAGTGATGAGAGAGAGGGAAAGTAAAGAGATTGAAGGAGAGTAGAAAGAGAGCTATTGAGTGATGAGAGAGAGGGAAAGTAAAGAGATTGAGGGAGAGTAGAAAGAAAGTGAGAGTGATGAGAGTGAGGGAAAGTAAAGAGATTGAAGGAGAGTAGAAAGAGAGCTATAGAGTGATGAGAGAGAGGGAAAGTAAAGAGATTGAAGGAGTGTAAAAAGAGAGTGAGAGTGATGAGAGAGAGGGAAAGTAAATAGTTTGAAGGAGAATAAAAAGAGAGCTATAGAGTGATGAGAGAGAGGGAAAGTAAAGAAATTGAGGGAGAGTAAAAAGAGAGTGAGAGTGATGAGAGAGAGGGAAAGTAAAGAGATTGAGAGAGAGTAGAAAGAGAGCTATAGAGTGATGAGAGATAGGGAAAGTAAAGAGATTGAGGGAGTGTAAAAAGAGAGTGAGAGTGATGAGAGAGAGGGAAAGTAAAGAGATTGAAGGAGAGTGGAAAGAGAGTGAGACTGATGAGAGAGAGGGAAAGTAAAGAGATTGAGGGAGTGTAAAAAGAGAGTGAGAGTGATGAGAGAGAGGGAAAGTAAAGAGATTGAGGGAGAGTAGAAAGAGAGCTATAGAGTGATGAGAGAGAGGGAAAGTAAAGAGGTTGAGTGAGAGTAAAAAGAGAGTGAGAGTGATGAGAGTGAGGGAAAGTAAAGAGATTGAAGGAGAATAAAAAGAGAGTGAGAGTGATGAGAGTGAGGGAAAGTAAAGAGATTGAGGGAGAGTAAAAAGAGAGTGAGAGTGATGAGAGAGAGGGAAAATAAAGAGATTGAAGGAGAGTAGAAAGAGAGCTATTGAGTGATGAGAGAGAGGGAAAGTAAAGAGATTGAGGGAGAGTAGAAAGAAAGTGAGAGTGATGAGAGTGAGGGAAAGTAAAGAGATTGAAGGAGAGTAGAAAGAGAGCTATAGAGTGATGAGAGAGAGGGAAAGTAAAGAGATTGAAGGAGTGTAAAAAGAGAGTGAGAGTGATGAGAGAGAGGGAAAGTAAAGAGTTTGAAGGAGAATAAAAAGAGAGCTATAGAGTGATGAGAGAGAGGGAAAGTAAAGAAATTGAGGGAGAGTAAAAAGAGAGTGAGAGTGATGAGAGAGAGGGAAAGTAAAGAGATTGAGGGAGAGTAGAAAGAGAGCTATAGAGTGATGAGAGAGAGGGAAAGTAAAGAGATTGAGGGAGTGTAAAAAGAGAGTGAGAGTGATGAGAGAGAGGGAAAGTAAAGAGATTGAAGGAGAGTGGAAATAGAGTGAGACTGATGAGAGAGAGGGAAAGTAAAGAGATTGAGGGAGTGTAAAAAGAGAGTGAGAGTGATGAGAGTGAGGGAAAGTAAAGAGATTGAAGGAGAGTAGAAAGAGAGCTATAGAGTGATGAGAGAGAGGGAAAGTAAAGAGATTGAGGGAGAGTAAAAAGAGAGTGAGAGTGATGAGAGTGAGGGAAAGTAAAGAGATTGAGGGAAAATAAAAAGAGAGTGAGAGTGATGAGAGTGAGGAAAAGTAAAGAGATTGAGGGAGAATAAAAAGAGAGTGAGAGTGATGAGAGTGAGGGAAAGTAAAGAGATTGAGGGAGAGTAGAAAGAGAGTGAGAGTGATGAGAGTGAGGGAAAGTAAAGAGATTGAAGGAGAGTAGAAAGAGAGCTATAGCGTGATGAGAGAGAGGGAAAGTAAAGAGATTGAGGGAGAGTAAAAAGAGAGTGAGAGTGATGAGAGTGAGGGAAAGTAAAGAGATTGAGGGAGAGTAAAAAGAGAGTGAGAGTGATGAGAGTGAGGGAAAGTAAAGAGATTGAGGGAGAGTAAAAAGAGAGTGAGAGTGAAAGAAGAAAGGGAGAGAGAGAATAAAGAGAGGAGGAAAGTAAATATAGAGGGAAAGTAAAGAAAAAGAGAGAGAATGTATTGATAAACAGAGCCTAATGAGAGAGAGGGAGAATAAAGAAAAATAGAGATAGAGAAGTAAAGAGAGAGGGAGAGTAAAGGGGGAGCAAGTAAAGAGAGAGATGAAAAGTAACTAAAAAGAAAAAGAGAAAGAGGGAGTAAAGAGAGAGGGAAATGAAAGCCTTAATAGGGAAAAAAAAGGTGAATAAAGCGAGAATGAGCAGAGAGTCACAAAAGAGAAAGAGAGAGAGAATCAAAAGGTAGTAGAATAAAGAGAGAGAGAATCAAAAGGTAGTAGAATAAAGAGAGAGAGAGGGAGAGAAAAGAAAGATAGTGAGTAACTAGAGAGCAAAAGGAGAGAGAGAGAGAGAGACGTTAAGTAAAAAGGACAGCAAATTGAGAGAAGAGTAAAGAGAGAGGAGAGAAAAGAGGGGAGAAGTAAAAAAGAAAGAGGCAGAGATAGAGAAAGAAAGATAAAGTGAGAGAGTAAAACAGGGAGATCCATATATACAATGTTTATATTTATATTAGAAAAATCCCAAGATTTGCACTACTATGATCAGTAGTTCTGTATGCATGGGTACTATTCATCACAGATAATAGCATCACATTTCAAAAGTAAGAAATCACTCACAGGTCTTCTCAAGGATAAACAGTAAGTGGTGGTTTATTCCATCAAGATTTCGCCCTGCAGTGGCCGCAGCAGCACTGAAACGTTGATGGAATAAACCAGCACTTTTTGTTTATCCTTGAGAAGACCTGTGAGTTACTTCTGAAACATGTTATACTATATATATATATATATATATATATATATATATATATATATATATATATATATATACAGGTCCAAGTTTACAGAAGCACTCTCAGGACTTGAAGTTACATAAAAATTAAATCTTTATTCTGGTCAACGTTTCGGATGCCTACATAGCACCCTTCATCAGGACAAAGGGTGCTATGTAGGCATCTGAAACATTGACCAGAAAAAATATTTAAATTTTATGTAACTTCAAGTCCTGAGAGTGCTTCTGTAAAGTTGGATCTGTACATTGTTTTGCCGATACACTAGCACCCAGGCACAATTTCTAACTTATACATGAGTGCTTCCCCACCGGCACATATATATCTATCTATCTATATATATATATATATATATTTTTTTTTTTTTTTTTTTTTTTTTTTAAATATTTATATATATATGATGAGGGCAGCACCTGTGGGACTTTTTAGATAATAAATAGACACATTTTATGAGGTCATACTGTCAACGTTTTGTGCCGTTTGTCCTAATAAAATGAATCTATTTCTTATCTAAAAGTCCCACGGGTGCTGTCCTCATCATTTTTACTATCTAATTTTTTGGGGGATTGTGCACCTGCGCTCCACACCATACAGAGTGAGTGCTTTCACCTACAACTGAACTGCTTTTATATATATATATATATATATATATATATATATATATATATATATATACATATATATATATATATATATATATATATATATATATATATATATACATATATTATACAGGGCTCAAAATTTCCACTCACCACTAGCCAATGGGGAGTGAAAATCTAGCCCTGGTAAGTAGAAATTCAGCCCTGGTGGGTATGTTATGGCTTGCAGTGGCGAGTAACTTTTCAGGTCTGGCTAGTAGCAAAGGACTTAAAATTATAAGCCCTGATATATATATATATATATATATATATATCTTAAAATTTGAAGTCCTTTGCTACTAGCCAGACCTGAAAAGTTACTAGCCACTACAAGCCATAGCATACCCACCAGGGCTGAATTTCTACTTACCAGGGCTAGATTTTCACTTGCCATTGGCTACTGGAAATTTTGAGCCCTGTATTTATATATATATATATATATATATATATATATATATATATATGTAAAATAACAAACAAAATAAGTAACTTGTAATACCTTTTTTATTGGACTAACAGAATTTTGGATTGACAAGCTTTCGGGAGAACCTCCCTTTCTCAAGTCTAAAGCATTTCTGAGAAAGGGAGGTTCTCCCGAAAGGTTGTCAATCCAAAATTCTGTTAGTCCAATAAAAAAGGTATTACAAGATACTTATTTTGTTTGTTATTTTACATCTGCATCACTGGACTAATACGGCTACAATCTCCACTATATATATATATATATATATATATATATACAGGGCTCAAAATTTCCACTCGCCACTAGCCAAAGGCGAGTGAAAATTTAGCCCTGGCAAGTAGAAATTCAGCCCTGGTGGGTATGTTATGTTATAGCTTGCAGTGACGAGTAACTTTTCAGGTCTGACTAGCAAAGGACTTCACATTTTAAGCCCTGTATATATATATATATATATATATATATATATATATATATGAAACAAGAGAAAAAGCTCACAGCGCCAACTCACCATGACATAACCATATAAAAAATATAATTTAAGTATGAATATAAAGTAAGTACATAGACAGCAGCAAGAAATGAGAGGGTTCTCCAGTCCCCCAAACTTCAGGCCTAAACCCAAAGTGCAAACAGACAAAAAGACAAACCTGCGCTACTCTATATAAAAATTAGATGTGTGCCCTGTAATGGGCATGTATATTATATCTTAGTAAATAAGTGAGATGTTAGTGTTCACAGATTGGCCAAGTTGTGGGAAAGTTTTCCACCGCATTAAGGCATCTCACTGTAGGAAAGTCCTAATACACCTGTAAAGCCCGGTCTAAAATTAAAATAAGAAATTCCCTGAAGAGACGTTATAATAAATGCTCTTTTTACTATCTGTGGGTCCCAATTTGGTGCAATTAAAAACAGAAGGCATACATTATAATAAAAAGATCTAAATAGAGGACTTACCTGATGCAAAAACCCTGATGGGTCTGCATAGCGAGAATATGAGAGGGTTGTGGATCCAACAGTCTTCTCCATAAATTAACCTTTAGAGAAAGAGAGAGAGAGAGAGATACTGAATTGCCCTGCTTTCCATTAATGAATAGGTCCCTATAGGAAACCTATTGTACTTACACAGATGCATTATAATCATTACATTTTACGCTTTAAGCCTTTCATTGCCAGAGGGGTAACCAACGCATCATTGCGGCACAGTGCATCGAATACGTCTCTGCCAATCAAAGGTTTAAAGGAGCAGTAAACTTTTTTATGAAAAAATATATATATGCTATTGAGTAAAATAAGGGTACTCCCAATGACGAGAGAGTTATATTTCCAGAGTTATTACAGTTTAAACCCATGTTTTTTTACATTAGCAGTGCCCTCTAGTGGTCAAATTCTAATTAGATTTCCTGTTAGATTCTAATGGAGAGGAAAGTCAGAAAAGTCAGAGACATACAGTTCTCCATAGAATGTGACAGAAACTGCCTGTCACTTCCTGTCAGTTAGAACTATCAGGAAGTAAACACAGTAAATTCACTTCCTGTCAGTTAGAACTATCAGGAAGTAAACACAGTACATTCACTTCCTGATTATTTGAACTGATATAATTTTTGAATAAAGCATCTGACAGCAATGAGAGTGACCTTGTTTTATTCAGCAGGAAAAACTCTGTAAAATATGTGTTTTCATAAAAAAAGTTTACTGCTCTTTTAAGCAATGCATTGCACAGTCCTCTAGTCCACCTGGAGGTAAGTAAACACACATTGTAGAGATTATGCTGTTGCACAAAGGGTTCTCCTTCTGCTCTAAGATGCTTCATTCAAAAGTTATTAGATGTGAAACTGCACATTTTTCATGGACTCTCAGTTTTATGGTGGATGATTTTGCTATGGGTCACAGAACAGATCTTCAAAGATAGTAATGACAGTGATATCATAAAATGCCAAGGACGCTAAGAAGATTCACTGCACTTATCCTAAATTAAAAAAAATGCAATTTTGTTTTTGCACTTATTATGAAAAATATACTTTCTGTAAATTTTTGCCGTTGAGGAAATAAGGTTAATCCTTCTGCTGAGAGACGGTACATATAAAAAGTTAATACAGACTAAAGTGACCTTGTTCTTAGTTCCTTACATACACAGAAGTTTAGGGATGACATACTTACAGTCTTATTTCATCTTCCCTAACAGCGTCTTCATCACCCATCGGTCTTCCCTACTGGGCCATCATTCTCATTGCCCTGGCTGTCATCTTTGGTACATTGATGATTCTGTCTGTGTGTTTCCTGGTAAGTTACTGAGTCCCTTGATCTACCATATTTTTCAACTGCTGTTTATCTGTTTAGATAGATAGATAGATAGATAGATAGATAGATAGATAGATAGATAGATATGAGATAGATAGATGACAGATGGATAGATAGATAGATAGATAGATATTAGATAGATAGATAGATAGATAGATAGATAGATAGATAGATAGATAGATATAAATTATATAGATAAATAGATAGATAGATAGATAGATAGATAGATAGATAGATAGATAGACACAGTAGATATGAGAGTAGCACAGAAACATCTACCATAACTGGCACTGCAAGCCAACCAGTAACAACCATAGTGACCTCCTCCAGTTCTGAGGCCAGTACCTTCTCACCTTCTACTAGTAGCACCAAAACATCTACAATTACTATAACCACTTTGAGTGCTGGTACTAGTAGCCTATCACCTTCCACTAGTAGCACAGAAATATCTACCATAACTGGCACTGCAAGCCAACCAGTAACAACCATAGTGACCTCCTCCAGTTCTGAGGCCAGTACCTTCTCACCTTCTACTAGTAGCACCAAAACATCTACAATTACTATAACCACTTTGAGTGCTGGTACAAGTAGCCTATCACCTTCTACTAGTAGCACAGAAATATCTACAATATCTGGCACTGCAAGCCAAATAATAACAAACAACATAATGATATCTTCCAGTACTGAGACCAGTAGCCTATCACCATCCACTAGCAGCATAGAGGCTTCTTCCATTACTGGGACTACAAGACGACCAGTAACATCTATAGTGACATCTTCCAGTACTGAGACCAGTAGCCTATCTCCATCCACTAGCAGCATAGAGGCTTCTTCCATTACTGGGACTACAAGACGACCAGTAACATCTATAGTGACATCTTCCAGTACTGAGACCAGTAGCCTATCACTTTCCACTAGTAGCATAGAGGCTTCTTCCATTACTAGGACTACAAGACGACCAGTAACATCCATAGTGACATCTTCCAGTACTGAGACCAGTAGCCTATCACTTTCCACTAGCAGCATAGAGGCTTCTTCCATTACTGGGACTACAAGACGACCAGTAACATCTATAGTGACATCTTCCAGTACTGAGACCAGTAGCCTATCACCTTCCACTAGTAGCATAGAGGCTTCTTCCATTATTGGGACTAGAAGACGGCCAGTAACATCCATAGTGACATCTTCCAGTACTGAGACCAGTAGCCTATCACTTTCCACTAGTAGCATAGAGGCTTCTTCCATTACTAGGACTACAAACCAACCAATAACATCCATAGCGACCTCTTCCAGCACCTTCTTACCTTCCACTAGTAACACCAGTAACATCCAATATGAGAGAGATAGATGATAGATAGAGAGATAGATAGATAGATAGATATGAGATAGAAAGATAAATAGATGGATAGATAGATAGATAGATAGATAGATAGATAGATAGATAGATAGATACATAGATACATAAATAGATACCCATACTTCTGCAAGTGAGCAGTTACCACAGCAACATGACTGGAGCTGATTCACATGGTGATATTTGTCACTTGAGAAATTTAATGTCTCTTGATCACCAACTGAGATGTAGTTCAGTGCTTACAATGCTTTAAAACTAATCACATTGAGACAAATGTCTCTGAGTGAGAGAGCACTGGGTCAGATTGTCATGGTAACAAAGTTCTTTAGGCTAACAAACTATTCAGCCCCTTCACTGGAGAAGGGGCTGCCTGCAGTGACAGGGGTGAGAGGAGACACGTTAAATCCTTATTAACTTATTAAACATAGTATTAAAGAGTGATACTGAAAACAGTCACACTATAATACTTTAGAATGCATTATAAATAAAGCATTACTATCTCTATTCTCTCTCATATATATCCACTGACCTCAGCATGCTCAGGAAACTCATTATTAAATCATTTTAATTTTTCTCTACATTTTAATCATATTCTTCATTTCATGAGAATATTGTAAATTGTATGACTAATTTGATTTTCTTTTTTTAATCAGATATTTTTTTGCATAAGAAGATATAGAGGCCGCACCATTTACCACGTGGCCTAATCCACCACCTTAAGGACCTTTCAGAAATCTTTGCACTAAATCCTCTACTATGTAGGGTCTTTTCTTGCTCCAATCAAGTGTTTATGGACAAGTTGTTCTACTCATTTTGCACAATAGTGACATTTTGAACCTTCATTGGAGCTTCTGATACTTGTATTCCTGTGGATATCATCAGATACACCTTCTTATATTTGCATTCCTAAGGATGTCATCAGAGACACCTTCTTATAGTTATATTCCTGTGGATGTCATCAGAGACACCTCCTTATAGTTATATTCCTGTGGACGTCATCAGAGACACCATCTTATAGTTATATTCCTGTGGATGTCATCAGATACACCTTCTTATATTTGCATTCCTACGGATGTTATCAGAGACACCTCCTTATAGTTATATTCCTGTGGATGTCATCATAGACACCTCCTTATAGTTATATTCCTGTGGACGTAATCAGAGACACCATCTTATAGTTATATTCCTGTGGATGTCATCAGAGACGCCTCCTTATAGTTATATTCCTGTGGATGTCATCAGAGACATGTTCTGATAGCTGTATTCCTGTGGATGTCATCAGAGACACCATCTTATAGCTATATTACTGTGGATGTCATCAGAGACACCTCCTTATAGTTATATTACTGTGGATGTCATCAGAGACACCTTCTTATAGTTATATTCCTGTGGATGTCATCAGAGACACCTTCTTATAGTTGAATTCCTGTGGATGTCATCAGAGACACCTTCTTATAGTTGAATTCCTATACCATCTTATAGTTGCATTCCTGTGGATGTCAATAGAGATGCCTTCCGATAGTATTCCTGTGTATGTAACTAGTGACATCGTCTGATAGCTGTATTCCTGTGTATGTAACTAGTAATACCGTCTGATAGCTGTGTTCCTGTGGATGTAACTCGTTATACCATTTGATAGCTGTATTCCTGTGGCTGTAACTCATTACACCGTCTGATAGCTGTATTCCTGTGGATGTTACTAGTGACACTGTCTGATAGCTGTATTCCTGTGGATGTTACTAGTGATACTGTCTGATAGCTATATTCCTGTGGATGTAACTAGTAATACCGTCTGATAGCTGTGTTCCTGTGGATGTCATCAGAGACACTGACACCTTGTTTGCACTGTAAATATCGAATATGTGTGGCACAATAATAGTGTCCGTTCCTGATCTGTTTACTACAGGATGAGACTGATGCATTAAGAACTGTTGCAGAACGACTGCACAATCTGGTACAAAACCAATCTCCTCAAACTTCCATTGACTGAAAACGTGTCCTCTCTAGCATACAAGGGCTTAAAACCCAATGTAAATTAATAGGAATTTGTATTTCGGCCTTAAGGTCGAGTTGGATTGGTCTAGATTTGCTCCAAACCTTATTAATGCATCACTCTCAATAATTTATGCTCTTCTTCTAAGTATGGCTCAGAGACAGCGACATCTAGTGGTCACTTCATAAAGTACAAAGGAATCATTCCTGTTGCTATGTTAATGTAAAAGTAGCAACCTAACGGGAAGTATGAGTGTGTGTGTCTATCAATAACTGTAACATCTAGTCACTTTTGTGTATTACAAGAGTTACATTTCACTACAGGTATAGGACATATACATATACATATATATATATACACATATACATATATACATATACAATCACTGTGTATTATATTGTTTATAAGGAAGAAAATAAAGATAAATGACAAATATGCCTCTGATTGGTTTAAACTGGTATTGCAGGCAAAACCTTAACCAATCGGAAATGGGCATGAATGATGTCATCAAGATTTTACTTCAGCAATATTTATTATGTAATTACTATAACTAGATATGTACTAAATAAAATGAATTAAGAGATTTATTATATTAAACAGTGTATACAGTAAACATGTTTGCAGTGTACTTTATACTATTTTTTTAATCAGCTAAATATGAAGCTATAATGGAAATTTGAACACTATCTATACAGATAAAATGGCTGAAAAAAATAGAAAATAATGAAATTAATACATATTCCACGCATTGTGTTGGGTAATATTAAAGGGATAGTAATGTCAGAAAAAAAGTAGTAACTATATGGTAGATACAATTAAAAGAGAGTACATGCACTTATTTGTATCTCTCAAACCGTTATGGTTTGAGAGATATAGGAAAATAAAGTTCTCTGGTCCCTCCCCTTTCTGCTTGACGAGCTGTAAAGCTGTCAGAAGCAGATTCTGGTCGTGCAACTACATGTGGCTCTTCAGCAGCACTGATATAACGATATCTAAAGACAAATACTTCATTTTGAACGGTGTACAAAGTGTGCCTGGTTTGTAGACTGTTCCAATGAAGTATTTATTTTTAAACAGCATGATTTCATCTCTGCTGAAGAGCCTCTGTCTGGTCAAATGACCAGAATCTGAAGCTGTCAGCTAGATGGCAGACTTGAGTAAAACAGCCAAGAAAAGGTAACTTTAGCAAGTTTTATCTCTCAAACCATCGATGTTAACCTTTTTTTAATGTCTACAATATTATATCAACTTAACTTTAACCATTACTATCCCTTTAACAAATATATTATGGTAAATTGAGTGTCATTGAGTTAAGTAAAAGTAGATCTGTTTATCCGCTGCTGTGAGTCGGTAAATTCTGAGGCCGAGCACTAAAAACATTTTGGGGGAGATGTATAAAACTGGCGTTAAAGAGAAAGTGTCTGTAAAAGTGTCTTAAAGCGACATAACTTTATGTATAAACATTTAGTGACATTTTCTCTAAGTGCTAACTCAAGTTAGTTGACTTTTTTGAAACGTGGAGTAGAAATGGTCTTGGCCAAATAAGAATTGTGTCCAAGTGTATTTATAAAGAAATTCGCTAACTGCACCAAAATTGAAGCCAGTTTTAGGGATTAAATCATAACGCCGGGTAAAACCTGTTCTTATTGGAAGTATATAATACCGCTATGTGTGCGAATATATATATATTCGCAGGTGTGAATATTCTCAGATAGACATATTTATAAACGTGACTTTACTTCTTTATAAATATGACCAGGCGCTGCGAATTTTAGCAACAATTCTTAACCCTTTGAGTGTCAGAGGGGTATGCAAACTCATTGCAAAGCAATGCGTTGCGTACCCCTCTGGCACTCAAAGGGTTAAGTATACACTAAGATGGCTTTGAGTCTCCCTGTTCGAAGCAAAGCGCTATATAAAACGATTTAACACATTGAGTGCCAGAGGGGAAAGCAATGCGTTGAGTACCCCTCCAGCAATCGAAGGGTTAATATTATAATGGCGAAATACACTGTATTAACTGCAGTTTGGGCTCTATACACTATGCTTCATAGGTACAATTCTGGAGCAAACAACCTGGGAGAAATGAAAATTCCCCAAATTCCCATACAGTTAAATGAAGCTTTAATTCTAACGATCCCATTTAAATTAATGGGAATTTTTCATGTAAAACCCTTTGAGTGCCAGAGGGGTACGCATTGCTTTGAAATGTGTTGCGTACCCCTCTGGCACTCAAAGGGTTAACCTTATGGTGCAGATGGTTTGCTCCACTTAAAGATGTCACTGCATGTACACACATGGGCAACCAGGAATTCCCCTTTTATGTAGAACTCTAAGATATCACTGTACACACACAGGCAGATAAGCTGGACTTCTCCCTCTGCCTTTATGTACAAACTAGAGATATCAGTTCTTGTACACACACATACAGACAAGCAGGACTTCTCCCTCTGCCTTTATGTACAACCTAGAGATATCAGTTCTTGTACACACACATACAGACAAGCAGGACTTCTCCCTCTGCCTTTATGTACAACGTACAGATATCAGTTCTTGTGCACAGCACAAAGTGTCAATACACACAAACACATGCACAGAATACACACACATAACACACACACACACACAAAACCCTCACACAGACACACAATACACACAAAATACACTCACACACACACACACACACACACAAACACACACACAATACACTACAACACACATGCACAATACACCACAACACACATAACAAACACATATACAACACACATATGTTGTGTGTTTGCGTGTGTGTATTGTGTGTTTGTATTGTGTGTGTTGTGCGTGTGTGTGTGTTTTTTCTACATGTGTGTGTGTGTTTTGGGTGTGTGTATATTACATGAGTGTTGTGTGTGTGTGTATTGTGTGTGTGAGTTGTGTGTGTTGTGTTTTGTGTTTTGCATGTATGTTGTAGTATATTGTGTGTTCTGTGCATATGTTTGTGTATGTGTTTTGTGTATGTGTGTGTATTGCATGTGTGTGTGTTCAGGTGTGTTGTGTGTGTATTGTGTGTGTTGTGTTTGCTTGTGTGTTGTGTATGTGTACTTTGTGCATGTGAGTGTTGTGCATTGTCTGCATTTTTGTATTGTGTGCTTGTGTTGTGCTTGTGTATTGCATGCATGTGTATGTTGTTTATGTGTGTATTGTCTGTTCATGTTGTGCAAATGTGTTGTGTGTATTGCACATGTGTGTATTCTGTGTGTATTGTGTGTGTGTATTGTCTGTTTGTGTTGTGCATATGTATTGCATGTGAGTGTGTGTTGTGCGCGTGTGTCTTTTTGTATTGAAGGCCCCTGCAATTCCTTGCAGAGATTGTCACAGGAGTGGCAAGGGGTCGAAAGGCCATGTGTGTTTTTTTGGAAGAGGAGATAGTGGGGGAGGACTAACTCCTTGCAGAGAAAATCACACACACCCTGTATGTCCTGGTCAGGCAGTATACAGAATATCTGAATAACTCCTCCTTACTGCCACCCTGGGTGTGTGCGTGTGCAGACGCAGGTTTTCTCTTTTTAAATATATATAGATCTGCCCACGGTTTGCAAAGCACCTTCTGTACACATGTATGCAGATGACACCATAATCTATGCAAAAGATACATCTTGAAGCCAATGTAATTACACTACCCATCACTGTTATACTTAAAGAACTAAGGGCTCAATTCAATTAAGTCTGGTAAAACAACATGTAGGGCAATATTGGCTAACGGCCCTTTAGCATAAAGTGCTAACGGTGCAATTCAATTGCCCTACCAACTGAAACCACAATGGACGTTGGGACAAAGAATCTGACTCATGCCAAACATCCATTGTGTGTTTTAATTGCCAAAAACTCACACTAAATAGCATGAGTAATGGGAACATAAAAGGAAAAGAGCTAACGATCGATGCATGACGCACTGTCAAGCACCGACCATCAGCTCAACACAGTCACCCTCCCAAACATTAAACCTATACTACCCCAACAGTTAAGTGCAACAACACTACCCCTAACAATAGCCTAACACCCAGATCTGTGTAACACTTACCTGTCATCCACTGTCCATCTTCTTCTGTCAACTTCTATCTTCTTCTCTTCCTAGTTTCAGTTTCCTGTAAAGAGACAAAAACATGAAACATTACATTTTGCCCAAAAGCATATATCCCAAGTTGAAAGACAAGATTCCCCCAAACGAAAAAACATTGTCCCAATCCTTTTTGCAAACAAGCAATTCTTCGTTCTACATTGAAATGTAATCCAGAAACTAAAACATTGTGGCATTTTAAAAAGAACCCAAGTTGTAGACTTCGCCTCTGTCGCTGGCGGTGGAGGCAGGAAGTGAGACAGACAAATCCCCCACTTTGGTAACTTTAGGCCGATGCCCGATCCAGTGAGTGGGATTTTGAACAGGGACTGGATTTTATATGGCCAGTCTTTGTTCAAAATGTCTCCCATCCATTGGCTGGGATGTGTGCTTAGAGGGAGGATGATGGAACTTGCTAGAAGCTAATTTTCTGGGAGATGCACAAGCATACATAGCATAAATATTTTCACTTTATAGATTAGATTTTCGAGAAGTCATCTACACTTTATCATCTCTTTATCACACCTTAGTGTATAATCCCCTGGTCTCTAACAGGTTCAGTGGCGAATGTCGCCCATCCTTGTAACCTATTAAAGAGATAGTAATACTTCATTTTATCTTTATTTTATTTTGTAGGCATTAAAAAAACATGAAGAACAATATAAGTCTTATCTCTCAAACCTTTATGGTTTGAGAGATATTCACAAGCAAAGTTTCCCCTCACTAACCAAAACGGTCAAGTCTGCCATCTAGCTGTCAGAGTTGGTATCCGGTCCAGAGATCAACTGGTGGCTCTTCAGCAGAGCCGAGATCGCAAGATATAAAAATAACTGTTTCACTGGAAGGGTCTAAAAAGTGTGCTTGCAAACCAGGCACACTTTGTAGACTATTCGAATGAAGTAGTTCTTCTTATATCTCGAGATCTCGGCCCTTCTGTAGAGCCACGGCCGGTCCGCAGACCAGATTCCAAATCTTACAGCTAGATGGCAGACTTGACCATTTTGGTCAGTGAGGAGAAACTTTGCTTGTGAATATCTCTCAAACCATAAAGGTTTGAGAGATAAGACTTATATCATTCTTTGTGTTTTTTTAATGCCTACAAAATAAAATAAAGATAACATGTAGTATTACTATTCCTTTAAAAAAGAAGCTATATATTCTGTTAAATTTTCCACATGTCATCTGACAGCCATAAAGCACTGGGAATGAATGTATCAGATAAGTAGAGGAAATCTCCCAAATTGGATAGCTCCTAAAAACAGAAACTATGACTGAAATATCATAAAAACTCACAATAAATAAAATAAAAGCAAATATTTTGGCAATGAAACACGAAAAAATGTGAAGTGATCAATAAAATACGATAGAGTGGAATAATATGAAATGATCACCTAAAAGTACTAGTTAGTAAAAACATCAATAAAAACAAACGCAATAAAAAATGTGCAGTTCCAAAAAATACCAGTTTCCATACAAATGGTGTAAGGATGATAATGGGAACAATGAGGAGTCAATGGAGATAGAATATGATGAATGATGAAATGAAATCTTAGAAACGGTCACCTGGAAAGTGCTGCAGAATGCAAGGTTCAGTGGCCTTATCCACCGATCGAAGACACTGGGTCTGGAAACACTCCAAAGACAGCGCATATGATGGAAAAAAACAATCTTAGGCCGTATGTTCAAAGAGATAATTACATAAAAATGTTGTATGAACAAAAATAAGTAATTGTATGTATGAATGACATATTTTCTATAGAGTATATGACAAAAAAACTAGTAATGTCCGTTGTGTACGACAAAACTCCAAAATTGACGGGGAAAGGGGCGGGGAAAGGGCATGGCTAAACTATCCTCCAGTGTCGTATAGAGGAAAAGAATATTTGTCATATACAAAGACAAAAAATGTCTTGCTAAAGACAAAATTTGTACGTTAAAGGGATAGTAAACCCCAAAAAGGACTGTAAGCCAAATGATAGGAGTAATAAAAAACATACTTAATGCCCTCATTCCCATCTCTCATACCGTTATGGTTTGAGAGAAATAAGAAAATAAAGTCCTCCGCTCCATCCCCTTTCTGCCTGACGAGCTGTAAAGCTGTCAGAGGCAGAATCCGGTAGCCCGACTGTAGACGGCTCTTCAGGAGCGCTGTCATCGGGATATCTAACTATAATTACTTCATCGGTATGGTCTACAACGTGTGCCTAGCTTGCAAGTGCATGTTGTAGACCATTCCGATGAAGTAATTATATTTACATATCTCGATGACAGCGCTCCTGAAGAGCCACCGTCTGGTCCCAGAAGCAGGATCTCATGACGTCCTCTATACTTCGGACGCATGAGAAGGGGGTGGGAGTGGACACCTTTATTTTATTACATCTCTCAAATCATAACGGTTTGAGAGATGGGAATGAGGGCGTTAAGTATGTTTTTATTATTCCTATCATTTGGCATACACTTTTTCTTGGGGTTTACCATCCCTTTAAGAAAGAAGTGGAGGGAATGTGAAGTTTTGAATGTGATAAACCTATAATAATTGAAGTAAACACAATAAACTCTCAATTGCCAAACCTATATACCAACATTTATGTCTTTAGTTAAGATATTTTTGTGTTTGTTGAGACACTTTTTTTTTTTAGTTAAAGGGATAGTAATGTTTCATAATAAAAACAGCTCTAATTAATCATCATAGTATTTGGAATTGGGGAGTGTTGTTTCAATTCTGTCAGAGTTGTAGTTCAAGAGTAATTCAATGACAAAGTATCCCCCTCCCGCCCCTTTTCCTGATGCAACACTGTTCAGCCAGAGCAGAAGGGAGGTGCCCAGGTAGACTGCAGAGAGGGACAATCTTCAATTAAGATAAGGGAAAAACCTGAACAACTTGTCAAGGGGGGAAGGGTTTTCATTGCTCTCATAGGAAGAAGATTGTCCCCTGCTGTTATCTGTCTGGTCTATGGACTGCATTCCACATCTGAGAAGAGATGGCTTACACTAGGTAAAAGGGGCGAGAGGGGAAACTTTGCTTGTGAATATCTCTCAAACCATAAAGGTTTGAGAGATAAGATTTATATTGTTCTTCATGTTTTTTAATGCCTACAAAATAAAATAAAGATAAAACTAAGTATTACTATCCCTTTAAGACATTTTTGTCTTTAGTTAAAACATTTTTGTTGTTACATACGACAATTTCAGTCAGGAATCGTACTTCAATGACAAAACAACATATTTCCGATCACAACCGACACCCTCTGAAAATATTAATGATCCCAACGACACTGTACTTTGAAATGTCATTACAAACGACAAAAGCTATGTCGCTACTTCTTTGAACATATGGTCCTAAGTGTATTAGTTTAAAGTGATAGTAATACTTAAAATGTAAAAAAAAAAATGTTTTAGGGTTTATCCCCCTGAGTAAAACAAGAATACTCCCACTGCTGAAAGGTGTTTCATTCAAAAGTTATTAATTTTCAAAGTTGAATTTTTAGGTGTAATATCACAGTGGCCTGAAATTGTACAGTGGCGCTGTTGCTACACCATCCTATGGACAGCTTTGGTCCCGGGACCATAAATCTCCATAGGACCGTGTAGCAACAGCGCCACTGTACAATTTCAGGCCACTGTGATATTGCACCTAAAAAATTCAACTTTGAAAAGTAATAACTTTTGAATGAAACACCTTTCAGCAGTGGGAGTACTCTTGTTTTACTCAGGGGGATAAACCCTACAACATATTTTTTTTTACATTTTAAGTATTACTATCCCTTTAATAAGAACAATGATAACGATATACAGGAAGGCAGTACACTCACATGTGTGCTTCTTGGGCTTTAGGCATATCAACAGGTCGCTCTCTCTGGTAGCCAAGCATATTGTGTCCTCCTGTCCTCCTTCCGTGTGGTCCAGATGTTATCCGCAATGTTAGATGTTCCTGATAGATGGTAATCAGGAGAATCACCACTTGAAATAATGAGTCAATATTTCCCATAGAATGGGATGAAAACTGGGTGGTATATGTGTTAATTCTGTATCCTCATGGGGAGGTGAGCCCAGACCTCTGTGGAGCCCGTGAGCGGGACGTATAGGGGAGAAGCAGGGGAACTCACAGGGGTGTGGAAGGGCCCCAGTGTGCAGTAGAGTGACAGGTATTGAAGCCCTAATGTTTTTGCAGGTTTACTGTCTGCTCCCTCTAAGACAAACAATGAATGTATCAATATAATTTCTCTAAAGAATAGGCACTGGAATCCCTTTCCTAGCCCTTCACTAGCCTAATGCTAATTTACTAATCTACTTTCACCGAAAAATTCTCCCTTTGATCCCACACATCAAGGGGCATAAAGGTGTGGTCTGTGGGAGTCAGAGGCGTAACCAGAAGTCACCGGGCCCTGGTGCAGGAATTGCCATGGGGCCCCCCCGCCCACATTGGCCCGCTCATCCACATTGCCCCTTCCACAATGCCCCCTTCATCTCCACATTGCCCCCTTCATCTCCACAATGCCCCTTCCATCTCCACAATGCCCCCTTCATCTCATCTCCACAATGGCCCTTCCATCTCCACAATGCTCCCTTCATCTCCACAATGCTCCCTTCATCTCCACAATGCCCCCTTCCACAATGCCCCCTTCATCTCATCTCCACAATGCCCCCTTCCACAATGGCCCCTTCCATCTCCACAATGCCCCCTTCCACAATGGCCCCTTCCATCTCCACAATGCCCCTTCCATCTCCACAATGCCCCTTCCACAATGCCCCCTTCATCTCCACAATGCCCCTTCGACAATGCCCCATTCATCTCCACAATGCCCCCATCATCACATTTCCCCTACCTCCAGTCCCTGATGGTCTAGCGGAGTGTCTTTACAGATCTGTGCCTCCTTCGGCACAGATCTCTGTAACTGAAGCTCCCACGCGCCGCTCTAGTAGTGCAGACGCTGGGAGATGATGTCATCTTCCAGCACTCTGTATTACTAGAGCGGCGCACCGAGTGGGAGATCAGCTAGGTGACTGCTGCGGGCAAGGGTGTCGCAGGCGGTGGCCGGGCCCCTGGAGTGACAGGCCCGGTCGCAGGTGCGACCGCTGCGACCCCTATTGTTACGCCACTGGGGGGAGTTTTTGATCATTCATTCCAGAGCAGGATCTCCCCGTAGGCAGAATAGGCAACTGCCTAGAGCTCCAGATTTTGAGGGGCGGTGCCTATGCTGTGCTGGCCACACCCACATTCTGAACTATGGGCGTGGCTACAGCAATCTCAATATCCCTGCCAGCTTTATACCCCTTTACAGGTTATTATTTAACCCGTTGATTGTGAGAGATCTCCAACGCATTGCTACCACGGGGTTAAAGAGTTTTTTTTCCGCTTCTTGCTTGTTACAGGCTAAGGGTATTTTCTGTGACAGAAAACAGCAGATGACATCATCTCCCAGCGCTCTGCATTCCTAAATAGCAGACCGCGAGGGAGTTTCAGCAACTACAGGACTGAAGGAGGCACAGACAACAGATCTCCTGCCAGGGAGGTAGGAAATGGACAGTGGAAGGGAGGCAGGCAATGTGAGAGCAACATGGAGATGGTGGGAGCAAGTTGGAGCTGAAAGGGGGCATTGTGGGGGCAATTTGGAGATGGTGGGGGCAATGTGGAGCTGATGGAGGGCAATGTGAGGGTAACATGGAGCTGATGGGGGGCAAGTTGGAGCTGATGGGGGGCAATGTGAGGACAATATGGAGATGGTGGGGGAAATGTGGAGCTGATGGGGGCAAGTTGGAGCTGATGGGGCAATGTGAGGGCAATAAAGAGATGATGGGGGCAATGTGGACATTAGGAGCATTGTGGAGGTGTCCAGTGGAGATGGCCAATGGGCGGGACGCTTTAGATTTCTGTGCCTACAGGCTCCTGAGATGTAAATCCAGCCCTGAATCTCGCAGTGCATGAAAGCGTGAGATTCTCATGTCGCTTCATGAAAAGGCGCTATGACTGCAGCAGTGTTCCATGTTTAATTATAGAAACTTACTTAGGCACACCAGCCCGCAGACCCACGATTCTTTCCCTCAGTTCAGCTTCCTTGAAGTAATAAAGAACATGTTTTTCTCTCTTCTTCATTCAGCATGCATTGAGGTTGTGAAATGGTTAATTCTTTCATAGATGTGCGCAGCATAAACAGAGTTTCAGCCCGCATTGATGACTCATGTATTTGTCTTTTCAATGCCATGTGATGTACCCCATATGAAAATGCACCTGGGTAAAAGAAAACCTTTAAAACCTATTAGTCTATTGAATAGGAAAAAAATGACTGAAGCTCCAGTTGAAAGAATTAACCATTTCACATCCTCAATGCGTGCTGAATGAAGAGAGAAAAACATATTCTTTATCACTTCAAGCAGGCTGAACCGAGGGAAAGAATCCTGGGTGTATGGGCTGGTATAGCAATGTAAGTTTCCATAATTAAACATGGAACACATGCGACAGTCACAGCATTGTTTCAGGAAGAGACATGAGAATCTTGCTCTTTCATGCACTGCGAGATTCTCATGTCGCCATTTTAACCACAGCGACATTGTTAATGCGTCTTGTGGACACACAACATTTTGTATGTGACTTTTTAAAAGTAAACCGTTCTTTGGAGACACTGGACAACTTACAGGATTCCATGGAACTCGATCTGAGAATCACTGGGTTCACGGACGGATTTCAAAAACAGGCAGAATAGGCAGCTGCCTAGAGGTTCAAATATTCAGGGGTGCCTCTGGTATGGCTAGATAAATCTCAGTCTCTCTGCACCAGCTTTATACCCCTTCTCAATCTATTTCTTAACCCCTTGGATGCTTGAGAGATCGCCAACGCATTGCAGAGCGTTTTTGTTCTATCTTGTTATAGGCCAAAAGTATTTTCTGTTCCAGGAAACAGTGGATGGGACTGAGGGCAGTATCATGTGAGGAGTGAGGGTGTGGCCATGGGCGGAGCTAAGAGCACCTAAAGGGCCTTGCCTAGTACTGCCTCTGATGTAAATCCATCCCTGACTGTGCAAGTCATTCCTATCTAAATGAAATAAAATCCAGAGTTTCATGAAGAAATGAAACTGGAATACCTCAAAAAATACCTTTAGGGCGTCTAGTCTGAATTGCGTAACAAGTTCCATTACTCTCATAGGTATGACCTTACACAGTTACTCATGAATTTGGTAACGTAATCTAGTCACATAGCTGTCATTCCTTGGTTCTGATGATTACAGTAGTTACAATCAAGTAACCATACCAACAAAGAAAACAAAGGAACAACTCAGAGGTAAACTGACTTCTCCATAGGGGTCAAAATATCCATACCTGGGAACTTGCCGGGTTTCAGTCGTAGACTTAGAGCTCTGTCTCCGGGTCACCAGTTGAAACCTTCAAATAACCAGGTAATGCTGACTCATGTGGCATTTGCGATTGCACAGCTTAATTATAATAACAATGTATAGTATTACTGCTGACGGACGTCCTTGCAGCTTGCCTGCACACTTTGCCCAGTGTGTCCGTCCACCTCCGCTTGCCTTGTGACCCCCTCACTGTCATCCCACACCATCTGACTTAGTGACACAAAACATTGAGATCTGCGAGCCAGCCAATTGTTGCCGCTGGCATTGCTTTAGAAGAGGGACCACAAAGTGATGACGTTGGGGTCGCAAGTCAGCTGCACGAGGAGCACCAGTGAGTGGAGGCTGGAGGCAAAGCATGGTCGGCAGATCTCAGTAGAAGTGAAACCTCCGAACCGGTGCTCAAAGGGTTAAAAGATCTCTGGATCAGTCCGTTTCAAAAGTTCCCAGGTATGAAAATATCTCCTAAATTCCTCCTGAGCTAACTGGGGATTTTAAAGGGGAAACTCACCCATGGAATAAATTACTTCATTTTTTTAATAGAAGGATCTACCTAGGTAGTTGTCCTTCAAACAGACGTCAGCTATATCTTTATCTACATCATATTTTGATTTGCATTTGATCTCTGTTTTAGTCTACTGCTTTGTTTCCATTTACATTCTGATAGATTTGGACAAGGTATGTGATAGGTAAAAAACAGGAGGCTTCAAGGCTTAGGCGTGTGCTGTCAAAACCATTTACAGAATTATTCTGTCTATCACTGTTAACAGTAGTGCCAGATTGGAATTTAGCAAATGTAGTACCGTTTTGCAAAAAATGTAGCAGGGAAGAGTCTGGCAGCTACAGACCAGTAAGTCTTACGTTGCTAGTGTGAAAATTAATTGAAACCATATAAAAGGAAAGAATTGTTAACTAGCCGAGTTTGGATGGTTTGAAAGATCTTAAACAGCATGAGTTTACTGCAAGGAAATTTTGTCAAACTCACATCATAGATTTAGATGGAGTCCAGGAGAAATTGGATTAACTGAAAGGTGTTTTATTAAAGGCAACATAGCAACTTGTCAGTAAGGGTAAAAGAAAAAGGAAACCACTGTGTGACTCCACAGAAGTGGCAAATATACTAAAAGAGAAAAAAGTAGCAAGTAGGAAAATTAAGCATATTCTGAAGAAGGAAGATAGGTATCTATACAAGACTAGGCCGCATTATTAGATGTTCCAAATGACACTCAGATGAAAAAATTACCCAGTCAATAAACATGGGGGATACATTTTTAGATATATAAGTGAAAGAAGAAAAATAAAACAAGGAATAGTTAGACTAAAGACAAAATATGGAATATATGTAACTGTAGATAAAGCTATAGCTGACTGCCTCAATGAATAATTCTGTTTGGTTTGTTGCAGAGGAAGGTGAAGGGAATAAGCTCTGCTTCACGTCTCTAAGGTAAAAACAGAACAATCAATAGGACCAGATGAGGTGCATCCAAATTTATAAAATAGATTAGTTGTGTGCTGGTAAAACCATTAAAATGCTTATTCAAGCAGTCACTTTTGACAGGAGTAGTTCCAGATGATTGGGAGTACTGCTTCACAAAAAAGGTAACAAGGAAGAGTCTGGCAACTGCAGGCCAGTAAGTCTTAGGTCAGTAGTGGGAAAATTCATGGAAAACATGTTAAAGGAAAGAATGGTTAAAGATCTCAGTTTAAATGCTTGCAAGATCCTAAACAGAATGGTTTTACTGCAGGGAGATCTAGTCAAACTAATGTCATAGATTGTTTGACAGGTGAACTAAAATAATAGACCAGGGGAGCAGTAGAATTAAATTCTCTAGATTCAATAAGAAACTCATAGAAAACACATTAATAAATTGCAGTTTTTGGGTTTGGATAGATAAAGGGTTCTAGTTAACGGAGAATGTTCAGAAGAAGGTCATTTTACTAGTTGGGTACCTCAGCAATCTGTACTGAGGCCATTCTTTGTAACATTTTTATTAGTGATATTTCAAAATGTTTCCAAGGTAAGGTATACCTTTTTGACTATAATACAGAAATACGTAACAGGGTAGGCATTCCTAGGGGAAAAAGCTAAATGGCAAATGATTTAGTAATTTAGAAGAATGGACAGAAGAGTGTGGCAGCTGAAGTTTATGTTGATAAATGTAAAGTAATGCCCTTGGGATGTAAAAACACAAAGGCAGAATATAATATTAAGGATTCACTGCTGTTGGGAGCAACAGTGAAAAAAAGACAAGAGTAATTATTTCTGATTTAAAAGTAGGCATGTAATGTAACAGAGCAGCAGGGGATGTAAGCAGGGTACTGGGTTGTATAGCTAGAGGTATCTGTAGCAGAAAGAGGTGGTGGTCATGCCACTCTAGAGATCTCTGGTTAGACCACAGCTCTAGTATTGTGGACTTTACTGGAAACCCTGTCTCCTGAAGGATATAGATATTCTGGAGAGAGTTCAGAGAAGGGCTACTAGAATGGGTAATGGTTTACTGGAATAAAAATTTGCAGGAAAGACTAAAGGATCTGAACATGTATAGCTTGGAGGAAAGAAGAGAGAGAATATGATAGACACATTCAAATACATGAAGGGATTCAACGAAGTACAGGAAAGAAGTACAATTCAGAGTAGAAATGTTAGGACAAGATACCATAGTCTAAAACTAGATGATGAAAGGCTTAGATGTAAAGTAAGAAAGTTTCATTTAACTGAAAGGAAGGTAGATAAGTGGAATAGCTTAACAGCAGAAGTGGTAGTGGTTAATACAGTAACATAGTAACATAGTAAATTAGGTTGAAACAAAGACACAAGTCCATCAAGTTCAACCTTTGGCTCATAATTTAGAGACACGAGGATTATATAGCTTTCCTGCTTCCAGATAAGTTTGTCTTTATTAGACCTTCCTGTTTTGCCTACTAATACAGAGTATAACCCTATAGGTTCCCACAGTATGGGAATGTAAGTGTGCATAGGACAGTCATAAGTCTATCATGAACATAAGATAAGACCAGAGATCAAATACGGTTTGAGGTTTTTACAGTAGGGAAACTGCAGGATAGGGGCTTGATCCAAATGACCCCATTAAAAAAATAAAAGTATTATTGGCAGTTTTAAGTCACAGTATGCAATTACCTGCACTGTGACACACTACAGAGGGAAAAAAACATGTCGGAAGATAAATTTGTACCCATAGAAAGCAACAACAGATAAGTTGAATTAGATATTCAATTCCATGTGTTGGGTTGTAACATGTATTAAAGGGTTAGTAATGCCTTATATCAGGGCTTAAAGAGATAGTAATACTTGAAATGTAAAAAAAAATATGTTGTAGGGTTTATCACCCTGAGTAAAGCAAGGGTGCTCCCACAGCTGAAAGGTGTTTTATGCAAAAGATATTAATTTTTAAAGTTGAATTTTTTAGGTGCAATATCACAGTGGCCTGAAATTGTACAGTGGCGCTGCTGCTGCTACACCATCCTATGGAGATTTATGGTCCCGGGACCAGAGCTGTCCATAGGATCGTGTAGCAACAGCGCCACTGTACAATTTCAGGCCACTGTGATATTGCACCTAAAAAATTCAACTTTGAAAATTAATAACTTTTGAATGAAACACCTTTCAGCAGTGGGAGTACTCTTGTTTTACTCAGGGGGATAAACGCTACAACATATTTATTTAACGTTTTAAGTATTACTATCCCTTTAAAATTTGAAGTCCTTTGCTACTAGCCAGACCTGAAAAGTTAGTCACCACTGTAAGCCATAACATACCAACCAGGGCTGAATTTCTACTCGCCAGGGCTGAATTTCTACTCACCAGAGCTGAATTTCTACTCGCCAGAGCTGAATTTCTACTCGCCATTGGCTAGTGGCGAGTGGAAATTTTGAGCCCTGCTTATATTAATAAACAGTAATATAGTAGATATTCAAAAAAGAGTCCAGTCCGATCTCTCAAACCTTTATGATTTGACAGATATAATGTTTTAAAGTTCCCCCCTCCTTCCCCATTCACAGATGTCTGCTGTAAAGCTAACAGCAGGAGTTTTGTGTCGGCTGACTCGAGGCGACTCTTCAGCAGAGCCGAAATACCGCAATCTAAAAATAAGTACTTCATTGGAACCAGAGCTCAAAATTTCCACTTGTCACTAGCCAATGGCGAGTGAAAATCTAGCCCTGGAGAGTAGAAATTCTGTCCTGGTGGGTTTGTTATGTCTTGCAGTGGTGAGTAAATTTTCAGGTCTGGCTAGTAGCAAAGGACTTCATATTTTAAGCCCTGATTGGAACAGTCTACAAAGTGTGCCTATGAGGACAACAGGAAGGGAGCGCTCTCGGGACCACCAACAAAGCTTGAGCCCAATCCAGATATTTATAAATAATCTTGCAATAGATTTTATTGGGTTATATATTTAAAAACAGCAACATGGGTTCTCAAACGGAACGTCAATTTCACCAAAGACACCACCTACAAAGTGTGCCTGGTTTGCAAGCACACTTTGTAGACCGTTCCAATGAAATATTTATTTTTAGATTGCGGTATTTCGGCTCTGCTGAAGAGCCGCTGCCGGTCCCGGGACCAGGAGCTCCATCTGTCAGCTAGAGGCTGGCGTCATGGAAAGGGGAGGGGGGGGACTTTAAAACGTTATATCTCTCAAATCATAAAGGTTTGAGAGATTGGACTGGCCTCTATTGATTTATTTTTTGAATATGTATGATATTACTGTTTATTAATATACTAGTTGAAGAGCCCGTTACATGGGCCACAGTGCCACTGCCTGACAGTCGCGGGGCAGTAATGTGCAGTGAAGACTGCCCGCGTCCAGCTCTGTATCAGCCGCGGTGCGGGCAGTCTCTACTGTGCATGACTGCAGCACGGGCAGCAGTCTCTACTGTGCATGACTGCGGCGTTACACACGTTTTAGCGCATTATTATATAGGATGGCATTACTAACCCTTTATTGGACTCAACTTTATCTCCAAAAATCTGCACCTCAAAAAGTTGGTGTTGAGACCCCTAACACATGTCAATAACCACCGACGAGGAAGTGAAGTGTACAAGAAGATCAGAAAAAGTGACCCTTGGATTTTACTGATATGGGGCTCCACGCCCACTATCCATACATCCTGAGTACCTAAACAATGTGTGTGTGTGATGTAAAAATGAGTAACCCTTTCAGTTCCGGTAGGGTACGCAATGCATTGCAAAGAAATGCTTTGCATACCAGTCTGGCATTCAAAGGGTTTTCAAAATGTATGTTAAACATGAATAAGTAAAAAAAATGTGTGTGAATGAGGAAAAAAATATAAAAAAAAAACTTTGAGTGCCAGGAGGACATGCAACGCATCGCACAGAGGTCCCCACTGGCACTAAAAAGGGTTAAACAGAAAAAAATATATATATATAAAAAAGAAAAATCAATACTTACCTGCATTCCTGATGTCTTCTGCACACAGGTCTTCTTTAATTCATCTTCTTTAAACTTAGTGTGGAATGTGTAAAATAAAAATAGGAAAATAAATCTGTCACTAAACATGTGCTGCAGGAAACAATGGCAAGTAAGAAAACACCCCTTAAAATTTTGATGCAATAGCCAGTGCACACTGAGGGACATTTGAATAGGGACTGCCTTTTCATTGGCCAGTCCCTGTTCATATTGCCCCCCATGCTCCTATTGACTGGGAGGTGGACTTACGCAGGGAATGGAACATGCTCTGCAGTAACCCCACCTCCCAGCCAATATGCTTCTAGCGCATTGAGTCATCCCACCAGCTAGAAGCTGATTGGCTGGGAGTTGTGGTTACAACATTCACTGCGTAAGCCCACATCCCAGCCAAAGGGAGTATGGTGGGCAATTTTAACAGGGACTGACCATATAAAAGGCAACCCCTGTTCAAATTTCCCTCAGCTGGCATCGGGCAATGACCTGAAAGGTGGCGGCAGCAGCAGCAGCGTATATTTCATGACAGATATATTTTACTATTTCTATTATTTTTTTGCTGGTTCAACAGTACGTGTCAAGAAGGAGATTGAAGAGGAGCGCAGATGAAGAAAGAAGATGACAGATGAAGATAGAGATGACACTTAACAGATGAAGAAGAAAGAAGAGGGTGACAGATGAAGAAGAAGAAAAGGAAGATAGCAGCTTACAGAAAAGGAACCGAAGAAGCAGAGCAGGATGCAAGTTAGGTTCTGTGTCCCAAAGCTCTGAAATCTTCTGACCGGATGTTAGGGACCAGGAACCAGACAGACACAAAAAATATAAAATGCAAAACACCTTTATTAAAGTAACAAAAAATAAACAAAACAAAATCGTGATCCAGGAGCACAAACCAAATGACAAGCCAGGGTCAGGGCCCAAGACAGGTACTCAGCCAAGTCGGAGTCAGAAGCACAGAAGTCCTCAATGTCAGGAACAAGCCAGGAGTCAGGAGCCAGAAGGGTCGTCAGAGGAAGCCAGGTCATACACGGATAAACAGGAGCACAGGAGAATCCACAGCAGTCAGCAACAAGGTCAGCAACAAACACAAGGACAATGAAGAAGTGAGCCAAGCTGCTTTAAATACCCTGGGAGGGTTGGCTGATAACAGTCAGGTGAGTAATCAGAAAGGTCAGCTGATTCAGCCTGACCCAGGAACTCAGAAGGCAGCGACAATGGATAGCAGAGCACTAGATTAGCTCAGACAGCAGAATCAATAGGCAAAGTTATAGCAGCTCAACCAAACCTTGACAGTAACCCCCTCAATGAGCCACCCCCGCGGGGCGGGACCAGGTTTATGGGGAAAGCTTGCATGGAAAGTACGGAGGATGGCGGGGGCATGCACCTCTGCGGCTGGAACCCATGAGCGCTCTTCTGGATCGTACCCCTTCAAATGGACCAAATATTGAAGTCTCCCTCGGAGAGTAGACTATAGAGCAGACTTCGAACTCCTCATGGCCATCAACGGGCACTGAATGGGGTCGAGGAGTGACCGTAGTGAAACTATTGCATACCAGGGGTTTCAGCAGAGAGACATGGAATACACTGTGGATCCGCATATTGGGAGGGAGGTCTAGGACATAGGTGTAACGTTTATTCAGACTCTCAGACCAGAGGTAAAAAATAAAAGATAGTTTTATTGAGAATAAATGAGGAACACGGCCCCCTAAGGGCAGCAATAGGTAATTACACGTAACTGAAGGCAATATGGTAATATAGCAGACACAGTATGGATAAAGAGTAATGCATACAAGCAATGGAACTAGTAAGGCTAGGTTTAAGTCCAATGCAAATAATCAGTCTCTGATGTGGTGTGTAAGACAATGCCAGTAGTCCTCAAGGACTGGTGATAAGCAAGACCAACACTGGTGCTAGAGCTAAATAATACCAGAGCCAAGGGCACTCTACCGTGCGTAACGGAATAGGCACACTGCGTGAGCTGGATGGGACCGGAGCCACAGCACTCTGCGGTGCTGAAAGGGTTAATGACACTGCGTGAGCTGAGTCAGTAGCACCCCTTGGTGCGTCAACGGATACCCGCACTGCCAGAGCTGAAAGGGACCAGAGCCAGTAGCACCCCATGGTGCGTAAACGGATACCCCAGAACTGCTAGAGCTGAGTAAGACCAGAGCCAGTAGCACCCTTCCGGTGCGCCAATGGAACGTAATGTTGCAAGAGCTAACGGTAGATGGTAACGGAAACCCACTGCTCTGCAAATGTAGCTGATGGCTCGGTAAGGAAGGTGAGAGCTCAGCAAGTGTTAATGGAGAGGCTCGGTATCTGAGGCAACAAGCTCTGTAAGTGTAAACGGACAGGCTCGGCTATGGAGGCAACAAGCTCAGCAAGTGTTAACGGATGGCCCAGAATCGAAGGCAACAAGTACTGCAAGTGTCAGCGGACAGGCCCAGAATTGGAGACAACAAGCACAGCAAATGTTAACTGACAGGCTCGGAAACGGAGGCAACAAGCTCAGCAAGTGGGAGGTCAGCTTTAAGAAGCACAAGTCTGACAGTTCACAATGTCGCCAAGCGACATAGATGAAGCCACACTGGAACCGGAACACAGGAAGCTGGATACCAAGCAGGAAAGTCAGCCAGGCTGTGTCATACACGGAGCAGGAGCATCAGACAAGCCGGATCAATCACGGAGCAGGAACGTCAGCCAGGCCGGGTCATACACGGAGCAGGAGCGTCAGACAAGCCGGATCAGTCACGGAGCAGGAACGTCAGCCAGGCCGGGTCATACACGGAGCAGGAACCAGAAGAATAGTCAGACAAGCCGAATCGGTACACAGGAACACAGGAACACAGCAATGGAAGCACTGGTACTGGAACACCACGAAAGGGCACCTGACAGGTGCCAGAGGCCTGGTATAAAAAGGCCATACTGAGCGGGCATAACAAGCACTGCCAATAGGAACACACCACCTCAGAGAGTGACAGGTAATCACGGGAACCATGATAGTACCCCCCTCTCAAAGACCCCCTCCCCTAGTCGAGGGTCTAGGTTTCCGGGGATATTTAGAGTGGAAATTGCGCAATAATCTCGGGGCATGGAGGTCCCCGTGGTTGACCCAAGAGCGTTCTTCAGGACCATAACCTTTCCAGTGGACCAAATATTGCAACTTCCCTCTAAATCTCTTGGAATCAATAATGCTCTGAACTTCATACTCCTCTTGGCCTTGAACATCCACTGGCCCAGGAACCACCGGGGTGGTAGTATAACGGTTGCAAACCAAGGGCTTTAACAGAGACACATGGAACACATTATAAAAGCGCATAGAGGCTGGGAGCTCTAGTGCGTACGAGACAGGGTTAACCTTGCGGATGATCTTAAATGGACCAATGAACCGGGGAGCCAACTTATTAGATGGTAGTTGTAAGTTGAGATTCCTGGAGGAGAGCCATACCCTATCCCCAACCTGGAACGAGACCGCTGGGAGCCGTCTACGGTTGGCATGCCGCTGATGTCGCTGAAATGATTGGCTGAGGGTCCTCTGAACCTGTGCCCAAGTGGAGCAGAGCTGCTCCAAATGCTCTTCCAGAGCTGGAATCTGCTGCGACTGAAATGAGTCCGGGAGCAGGCATGGCTGAAATCCATAGTGAATAAGGAAAGGAGAGCTCCCGGACGATGAATTAACTGCACAGTTCCTGGCAAACTCTGCCCACGGCAACAGGTCGGCCCAATTGTCATGATGATCGGTCACAAAACAGCGCAGGAACTGTTCCAGTCCCTGATTGGCACGCTCAGCGGCCCCATTGGTCTGGGGATAGTAGGCAGAGGAAAAGGACAACTGGATGCCCATCTGGCCACAGAATGCCCTCCAGAATCTAGACACAAACTGGCTGCCTTGATCCGATTCCACCACTCTGGGAACCCCGTGCAAGCGGAATACCTCTCAGGCGAAAACCACCGCCAATTCCTGAGCCGTTGGGAGACCAGAGAGGGGCACGAAATGAGCCATCTTAGAAAACATGTCAACCACCATTAGGATAAAAAAGTACATCCTGGACACCGGCAATTCTCCCAGGAAATCAGTAAATATATGGGACCATGGCCATTCCCCATTAGGAACCGGTTGTAATAAGCCCACTGAGAGGTGTCTGGGGGTTTTGGCATGGGCACAGGTGGCACAGGCTGCCGTGAAGGCGGACCAATCGGCTCTAAGAGAGGGCCACCAACAGACTTGAGACAGTGACCATATTAATTGATCCCTCCCTATGTGCCCAGCTGCCTTAGATGAGTGGTAAGTCTCTAGGAGCCGGGTACAGAATGGCTCATCCACAAAACACTTGCCCACTGGGGTCGCAGGAGGTGCCCTAGCCTGGGATGTCAAAATCTCCTCCCCCAGCGGTGAAATGATACTGGTACGCACAGTAGCCAGGATGCGATCTGGCCGAATAATAGGTACAGGGTCTTCATCCCTCTCAATGTCAGGACTGAATTGTCTGGATAGAGCATCCTCTCTAACGTTCTTAGAGTCTGGCAGGTAGGACACTACGAAATTAAATCGAGACAAGAACAGTGCCCACCTAGCCTGGCGAGAGGACAGTCTTTTTGCCTCTGAGAGATAAGTCAAATTTTTGTGATCAGTAAGGATTAACACCGGGGTTCTAGTGCCCTCCAATAGATGGCGCCATTCTTTTAATGCAAGGATAATGGACAAGAGTTCTCTGTCGCCAATCTCATAGTGACTTTGGGCATTAGTGAGCTTCTTAGAAAAGAACCCACAAGGTCTCAGGGTACCACCACCCCCAGGGCGTTTGGAAAGTACTGCCCCTACCCCAACTTCGGAAGCATCAACCTCCAATGTAAATGGCAGGGCGGGGTTAGGGTGGGACAGTACAGGAGCGGATGCAAAAGCAGACTTTAAGGTCTCAAAAGCTTTACCAGCTGCCACTGACCATTGAGAGGGATTAGAGCCTTTATGCGTAAGGTCAGACAGGGGTTTCACAATTGTAGAGAAATTCTTGATAAATTTCCTATAACAATTGGCAAAGCCCAAAAAAGCGCTGGATAGCTTTTAACCCTTTAGGAGGTGGCCATTGTAGGACTGCTGCCAGTTTCTCTTGGTCCATAGCAATGCCGTCTTTGGAAATTAAAAACCCCAGAAAGGGTACTTGGGATCTGTGAAACTCACATTTGTCAAGTTTACAAAACAGTTTGTTCTTTCATAAACGGAGTAAAACTTCAGACACATCCTTAATGTGTTGGGTTACATTGGTAGAGTGAATTAATATGTCATCGAGGTATACAACCACACAAGATTGAAGCATATCACGAAAGATGTCATTGATAAACTCCTGGAATACAGCAGGAGCATTGCATAACCCAAATGGCATAACTAAATATTCGTAATGCCCAGACCTAGTATTGAATGCCGTCTTCCACTCATCTCCGGCCTTGATTCTGATCAGGTTGTATGCGGCCCGGAGATCAAGCTTGGTAAAGACAGAGGAACCCTTCAGCCTGTCAAATAGCTCCGTAATGAGTGGGATAGGGTAGGCATTCTTAGATATGAGTTTATTCAAACCCCGGTAATCAATACATGGTCTCAGTTCACCACTTTTCTTTTTTACAAAAAAGAAGCTGGCACCAGCCGGTGAGGTAGACTTGCGTATGATTCCCCTCCTGAGGGCATCCTCAATGTACTCCTCCATGGCCCTGTTCTCCTCACAAGACAAAGGGTACGTCCGGCCCCTGGGAGCCACCACGCCCGGAGGCAAATCAATAGCGCAATCATACGTTCTATGCTGAGGCAATGCGCTAGCCTCTCCCTTACTGAACACGTCACTGGACTCCCTGTATTCAGCTGGCACTGAGGGAGAGGTACACAAAATCTTAACCGGTTGCGACAGATAATGTTTAGTACAATACTCAGACCAAGATTTAACCTCACATCTCTGCCAGTCAAACTGGGGATTATGCAATAGTAACCATGGAAAACCCAGAATGACCGCATGATGGGGTGAATGAATTATTTGAAAGCATACTTCCTCCCTGTGGAGAGCCCCAATAGACATATTGATAGGAGTCGTTTCAAACGTGATAAATGCCGGCTCCAGGGGTCTCCCATCAATGGCTTCAATGGCTAGTGGAGTGTCCCTCTTGACCAAGGGAATTTTGTGCAGTTCGGCAAAGGACTGATCCATAAAGTACCTTGCTGCACCAGAGTCTACCAGAGCAGACACCTTCACAGCCTGGTCAACCCAAGAAAAGCCCACCTGGATGGTAGGTTTCAGTGTACAAGAGTCTGGGGACTGTCGTACGCCACCTAGAGCCTGTCCCCCAAGGTACCCTAGGTGCGTCCGTTTCCCGGCCGTACCGGACAAGTGCGTAAAAGGTGCCCAGCCTTGACACAATATAAGCATAACCCTTGCCTCTTACGGTGTGCCCGTTCCTCCTTAGTAAGTCTAGTGAATCCGAGCTGCATAGGTTCACCTGGTTCAGGTGTTTGATCAGGAGGAATGGGAGGCGAGGGTGGGTTTAAAGGACTGCCGTGCCCATAATCTCTGGCTCTTGTCCTTTTAGCCAGGCGCCTTTCACGGATACGAGAGTCAATAAGCATGACATAATCGATATATTCATCTAGATCACTGGGTACATCTCTGGCAGCTATTTCGTCTTTGATAGTGTCAGACAACCCCTGAGCAAAGGCTGCCACTAGCGCTTCGTTATTCCATCCTACCTCTGCTGCCAATGACCGAAATTCTATGGCATAGTTGCCCACACTACGATCGCCCATTTGTATCTCCATCAGTCTTTTGGCAGCAGAGGCGGCTCTACCAGGTACCTCAAACACTCTACGGAACTTCCTTATGAACTCGCTGAAGTTCTGAGTGCAGGGTTTAGCGTTCTCCCACAAAGGATTAGCCCATTCCAGAGCTTTGCCCATTAACAGTGAAATCGTGAACCCAACCTTGCTACGGTCATTGGGAAAAGCATGAGGTGTGAGTTCCAGAAATATTTCCGACTGATTGATAAACCCCCTGCATAGGGTAGGTTCGCCATCGTATCTTAATGGTAACGGCGGCGCCGCCATTAGACCTCTAGGGGGAACAGCAGACAACCCAGAAGGATTATCTGGTGTCAGAACTGGGGGGACCACCGGATTCAGGTTCGGTTTGTCAAGGTGCACCGTTCGTTCAAGTAATGTCTGCATAGCCAGTGCCAACTGGTCCAAACGTTGCTCATGCATATCCATCCTCCAATGGAGGTTTTGTGTATTACCTTCACCTTTACTGTCTGAGGTCATGGCCCTTTCGTTCTGTAACGGTTATTCAGATTCTCAGACCAGAGGTAAAAAATAAAACACAGTTTTATTGAGAATAAATGAGGAACATGGCCCCCTAAGGGCAGCAATAGGTAATTGCACGTAACTGAAGGCAGTATGGATAAAGAGCAATGCATACAAGCAATGGAACTGAGTAAGGCTAGGGTTAAGTCCAATGCAAATAATCAGTCTCTGATGTGGTGTGTAAGACAACGCCCAGTAGTCCTCAAGCACTGGTGATAAGCAAGACCAACACTGGTGCTAGAGCTAAATAATACCAGAGCCAAGGGCACTCTGCCGTGCGTAACGGAATAGGCACACTGCGTGAGTTGAATGTGACCGGAGCCACAGCACTCTGCGGTGCTGAAAGGGTTAATGACGCTGCGTGAGCTGAATGGAACCTGAGCCAGTAGCACCCCTTGGTGCGTCAACGGATACCCGCACTGCCAGAGCTGAAAGGGACCAGAGCCAGTAGCACCCCATGGTGCGTAAACGGATACCCCAGCACTGCTAGAGCTGAGTAAGACCAGAGCCGGTAGCACCCTTCCGGTGCACAAATGGAGCATAATGTTGCAAGAGCTAATGGTAGATGGTAACGGAAACCCACTGCTTTGCAAATGTAGCGGATGGCTCTGTAAGGAAGGTGAAAGCTCAGCAAGTGTTAATGGAGAGGCTCGGTATCTGAGGCAACAAGCTCTGCAAGTGTTAACGGATGGCCCAGAATCGGAGGCAACAAGTACTGCAAGTGTCAGTGGACAGGCTCGGTAACGAAGGCAACAAGCTCAGCAAGTGTTAACGGATGCCCAGTATCTGAGACAACAAGCACAGCAAATGTTAACGGACAGGCTCGGTAAAGGAGGCAACAAGCTCAGCAAGTGGGAGGTCAGCTTTAAGAAGCACAAATCTGACAGTTCACAATGTCGCCAAGCGACATAGATGAAGCCACACTGGAACCGGAACACAGGAAGCTGGATACCAAGCAGGAAAGTCAGCCAGGCCGGGTCATACACGGAGCAGGAGCGTCAGACAAGCCGGATCAATCATGGAGCAGGAACGTCAGCCAGGCCGGGTCATACACGGAGCAGGAGCGTCAGACAAGCCGGATCAATCACGGAGCAGGAACTTCAGCCAGGACGGGTCATACACGGAGCAGGAACCAGAAGAATAGTCAGACAAGCCGAATCGGTACACAGGAGCGCAGGAACACAGAAACGGAAGCACTGGTACTGGAACACCACGAAAGGGCACCTGACAGGTGCCAGAGGCCCGGTATAAGAAGGCCATACTGGGCTGGCATAACAAGCACTTCCAATAGGAACACACCACCTCAGAGAGTGACAGGTAATCACGGGAACCGTGATAATAGGCCACAGGGTTCACACGTCAGAGGAAATGGAAAGGCCCCACAAACTGGGGAGCCAGTTTCTGAGAGGGCATTCAGATGTGGAGATTTCTGGAGAACAACTAGACCTTCTCCCCAACCTGGTAGGAGTGTGTGGGTAGGCATGTACGATTGGCCTGGAGCTCCTGGGATTGTTGCGAACATTGCAACGACTCTTGGATCTGCACTTATGTGGAACGGATTCGCTGGAGATGATCCTTCAATGCCGGAATCCCCTGGGGAGAAAATGAATCTGGAATCATGGATGGTTGATACCTATAATTCACCATGAAGGGGGAGAGCCAGGAAGAAATAGAGACAGCACTGTTATGAGCAAACTCTGCCCAAGGTAGCAGGTCCGACCAATTATTCTGATTGTCTGAGATGTAACACCACCTGATTAGCCCTTTCTGCTGCTTCATTCAACTGCGAGTGATAGGCCAAGGAGAAGGAGAGTTGGATACCTTGTTGCGCACAGAATGCCTTCCAGAATCTCAAGACAAACTGGCTACCCCGGTCGGAAACTATGACTTTGGGAACCCCGTGTAGCCGATAGACCTTTTTGACATAGACCGTAGCCAACACTTTAGCAGATGGAAGTTTTTTGAAAGGTATGCAATGACATCTTAGAAAATCAGTCAACGATCATAAGGATGATTGTGTTACCGTTAGACAAAGGGAGGTCAACTGTGAAGTCCATGGCAAGGTGCGACCATGGCTTCTCCCCACTGGTTATGGGTTGGAGAAGGCCCACTGGAAGTTGATGGGGTGATTTAGTATGAGCACAGACTGGATAGGCATCAACAAAGGCAGCAATATCTTTGCTAAGTTTTGGCCACCAGAAGAGACAGGAAACTGACCAGAGAAGCTGTTTTTTTCTGGGATGACCTGCTGATTTAGTATTATGGTAGGTTGAAAGCACCTTGGTACTGAGATCAATAGGTACAAAACAGAGCCCAGAGGGAATCTCAGCAGGTGCATCTACTTGGGCGGCCCATATTCCCATCCCCAAGGGGAAATTTTATGCTGGTACATATGGTGGCCAGTACTTTGTCCTGAGAAATAATAGGACTAGGAGGACTCTCCTCTTTAGCACCTGAGCAGCTTTTAGTGACTCAAATGCCCTGATGGCTTTGGGGACCAGTGAATGGAGTTACCGTCTTCTTTGTTCATGTCTGTAAGGGGTTTTACAATAGAGGAAAAATTACAGATACATTTCCTGTAGTAGTTAGCAAACCCGTGGAAATGTTGAAGAGAGCGGAGACTTATGGGTTGTGGCCATTCGAGAACAGCCGAGAGTTTTTCAGGGTCAATAGCAAAACCGGCCTCTGAGATTACGTACCCCAAGATTATGATCTGTTTGCGGTGGAACTCAAACTTCTCCAATTTGCAAAACAGGTTATTCTCTCTTAACTTTTGCAGAACTCAGACTACATTTGGGTGGTGGCTTTCCATGGAGGCAGAATGGATCAAAATGTCATCTAGGTACACCACCACGCATTGTTGGAGCATGTCTCAGAGGACATCATTTAGGAATTCCTGGAAAACTGCGGGAGCATTGCAGAGACCAAAGGGCATTACCAGATATTCGTAATGTCCGCTCCTGGTGTTAAACGTTGTTTTCCATTCGTGGCCCTCCTTTATCCTTACCAAACTGTATGCCCCTGGGAGGTCAAGCTTAGTTAACACCTTGGACCCTTTTAATCGATCAAACAGCTAAGTAATAAGTAGAATAGGGAAGGCGTTTTTAATTGTGATATGGTTGAGCCCCCTATAATCAATACAAGGTCTCAGTTCACCACTCTTTTTCTTCACGAAGAAGAATCCGGCCCCAGCGGGAGAGGAGGACTTATGGATGAACCCCCGGGATAGAGCATCCACAACATACTCCTCCATAGCCTTATTCTCCGCAACAGACAGAGGGTAGACTCAACCTCAAGGAGGTATGGCATCTGGTTGCAGTTCAATATTACAATCATATGGGAGGTGAGTTGGGAGCTCACCAGCCTGGCCCTTATCGGAACTCTTGGTACTCTTCAAGCAACAAAGATACCGGGATGTGGTTAGCACCTTCACCACTTTCACTAGGCATGTCTTGGAACAGTTGAGTGACCATGCCATAACTTCAGCCCTTGCCTAATCGAACATGGGATTGTGTTCAACCATGGATAACTCAGGATCACAAGATAATGAGGAGAGTGGATCACCTAGAATTGTTAAATTTCGTGATGGAGAGCCCCTACAGCCATAGACAAAGGAGCAGTTTTGTGGGTGACCTGTGGTGGCTGTAGAGGTCTGCCATTAATCGCCTCAATGGCAAGTGGAGTGGTACGGAGCTGCAATGGAATAGAGTGCTTCTGGGCAAAGGCATTGTCAATAAAGAGGCCCGCTGCACCTGAGTCAATGAGTGCCTCTGTAGTAATGGAAAACTCGCCCCAGGAGAGCCCAACGGAGACGTGGTTTATCCTTCTGGATAGCCGGAGACGCTGAGAAGCTACCTAAGGTCTGTTTCCTATAGAACCTTAGGTAAAAGCGTTTCCCGGACTTATGGGACAGGTTCGCAACAGATGCCCAGCCTTACCTCAGTAAAGGCACAAGCCCTCCCCCCTCCTGAAGGCCTTTTCCTCAACTGAAAGGCAAGTGAACCCAAGCTGCATGGGCTCCACATCACCAGAGGACTCAAGACTAGGAGGAGTGGGAGGAGAGGGAGGCACGGATGGGGACAAAAAGCTTGGGGCTAAACGGATGCCCCCACAGGCGCTCCCTAAAGGAAGGTCTCTCACGGATACGGGAGTCAATCAGGATGCCATATGAGACCAAATCCTCAAAATCACTGGTGAGATCCCGGGCTGCAATCTCATCTTTAATCATATCCAAGAGCCCATTAGAGAAAGCAGCCACGAGAGCCTCATTACTCCAACCAACCTCATCTGCCAGGGTACGAAACTCTATGGCATAATCCACAACCGTCCTTGTACCTGCTGGATGGACATTAGTTGTTTGGCAGTCAAGGTGGAATGGCCCGGTACATCAAATACACTTTTAAAGGATGCCACAAACTCAGGGTAATTATGCACTATTGGGTTCTGAGTCTCCCAAAGAGGATTAGCCTATGCCAAGGCCCACCTTACTCCTATCAGATGGGAAAGCCTGTGGTACCTTCTCCAGACAGATACCAACCTGGTTCAGGAAACCTCTGCACTGGTTAGGGTCACCCCCATAATGCTGGGGAAGAGGGGTGGACCTCATTATTGACAGCTGGCGCAGGGGCGCCAGCATCTATAGGGACAGACTGTGCTGGGGGCTGCTGCTGAGGAAGTGGAGCCAGATGCGCAGTTCAGAGCAACAAAGTCTGGTGGGCTAATGTAAACTGGTCCATGCGCTGGTCTACCTGGTCCAGCCTGAAAAAGATATTTGGTGGATTGCCTGAGCCTTCTGAATTCATGGTCCTTGTGTACTGTTAGGGACCAGGAACCAGGCAGATTCAAAAAATATAAAATGCAAAACAGAATCGTGATCCAACCATCTATCAATCTATTTATCTATCTCTCTATCTAATATACATGTCTGTCTCATATGTCTCTCTCTATTTCTCTGTCTGTCTCTCTCTATCCCGCTATGTATATCTCATATTTATCTATTTATCACACTTGATTAGGCTGACCAGACATCACCTTTAGTACTTATAAGGTTAATAAATGCTTAAAATGCACCAAGGATTTTTTTATTCTGAAATTTGCATTTTAGGATTTTTTTTTTGGATGCTCATAGCACAATTTTAATTTAAAATACAGGGTGTTTTTTTTAACTCTTTCAGTTCCAGAGGGGTATGCAACGCATTGCAAAGCAATGCTTTGCATATCCGTCTGGCACTGAAAGGGTTAATGAACGTGAGCAAAGACTAATTTATTTTCACGTAAAACTAACACCTAGCGCTCTATGTTTTCATGTCAGCCCTATGTTTTCATGTCACAGTGAAACCCATAAAATCATTATTTCTATAAACGGAATATACTCTTAATATTTTCTTTAAATCCAAACACCGTCTATTGTCCTCTTATTTGCAGTTCAAAGTTCTTCTACACAAAAAAAAAAGGTTTGTTTAACAAGTAAAAATAGACTGGAAATAAAAATATCTCTTATTCACATTTCTCCATGGAGATAGCATCAACATGTTGTGCGTCAGAATGACCAGACTCACATAAAGCACCATCCCAGGCTCAAGAAGACTCGAGAGTAACCGTCGCTTTGAGCCATAGGCAGGAAGATAAGGAAAAACTAACACTTCCCAATAAAAACCATCCACTAGCTAACTACTATGGTCAGTATTTCCTAATGGTCCCTCTGAATTTTGACCATGGACCTTTTTTCAAGAAATAACTTCTTTATTCTGTCCTGGATGTTATATCCATGGAGGCTGAAATGAGAGTTGTTGGAAGTTTTTCTAAACCGAAGCTCATCAAGTGTGCCAACAAATGAGGGTCTGGTAATGTCAGCTGGTTAAAGGGATAGTAATACTTCGTTTTAGCTTTATTTTATTTTGTAGGCATTAAAAAAACATGAAGAATGATATAAGTCTTATCTCTCAAACCGTTATGGTTTAAGAGATATTCACAAGCAAAGTTTCCCCTCCCGTCCCTTTTACCTAGTGTAAGCCATCTCTTCTCAGATGTGGAATCCAGTCCATAGACCAGACAGATAACAGAAGGGGGCAATCTTCTTCCTATGAGAACAATGAAAGCCCTGCCCCCCTTGACAAGTTTTTCAGGTTTTTCCCTTATCTTAATTGAAGATTGTCCCTCTCTGCAGTCTACCTGGGCACCTCCCTTCTGATCTGGTTGAACAGGGGGGGCGGATACTTTGCTTGTGAATATCTCTTAAACCATAAAGGTTTGAGAGATAAGACATATATTGTTTTTCATGTTTTTTTAATGCCTACAAAATAAAATAAAGCTAAAACGAAGTATTACTATCCCTTTAACTAGTGAAATGTCACTCTATACTTGGTGACCACCAGAAGGGCAAGTTCATAATGCTGCCTGAATCAAAGGGACAACATCAGAACGTCACCCTCACCAAAAGGGTGACATTCTGATGTCACAGGATTAAGTGTCTTCAAATAGAGGGCGACATTAGTAATAGTAAACTCTGGCGATGAGACCCGAACTGGCTGCAGCCAGAGTGTAACATCACATGGGTTAACAGCTGATTTTAAGGCATACAACAGAAGTCTTGGACTCCTATAAATACAATTTTATGGCAGCACGGAGGCTTCATATTATGCATTATCCTTCCTCACTGCCCCCTCAGCAGCAAAGGAAACTTTATTAACAGTTTAACAGAAGAAAAACTTGCTAGTATGACACTCCTCCCTCCCAACCAATCACCAGTCCTTAATCCTGTAAAACTGGGATACAGTCTTGACTTTCCCTCTTTCCTTTGCTGCTCCCCTCAGAGATAAGTCACCTTTACTAGTACTCTTGTTTACTTGTGTATCTTGGATTGTTTGGCCTCTGACTGACAGGACTGCTGGGGTTTGCTCCACCCTTTGTGTTCCAGTCAGTCATTGCCTATATATATTTATACTGTACTTGTATACAGTTGTATGTCTTGGATTGTTTGGCCTCTGACTATAAATACAATTATCTCCCTCTTTCCGGTAAGCAAGTCTTGTTCCCCATGTTTCCTTTACTACTGAGCAATTCATGTTCTGCCTCTTCCTTTTCATAACCCAAGGGGTTTAATTCCTATTCAAGATAGTCACCTCCTCTCCTCTTCATTACTCTGTCTCTCCATCAGTCTCCTCTCAGGTTTTCTTCCTTTTCATAAATCAAGGGATTCAATTCCTATTCAAGACACTCACCTCCTCTCCTCTTCCTTACTCCATCTCTCTGTCAGTCTCTCAGTCTCCTCTCAGGTCCACCTCTGAGGAGGCAAAGCTGAAAGACAAGTGGACCTGAGAGGAGACTGAGAGAGTGGCAGAGAGAAGGAGTAAGGAAGAGGAGAGGAGGTGAGTGTCTTGAATAGGAATTTCATCCCTTGAGTTATGAAATGGAAGAGGCAGAACTTGAATTGCTCAGTAGTAAAGGGAACATGGGCAACAAGAGTAGATTACCAAAAAGAGGGAAATAATCAGCCGTTAATCCCTTTGATGTTACATTCATGCTGAGGCCGGTTTGGGTCTCGGTGCCACGGTTTACTATTACTAATGTCACACTCTATTTGGCATCACCTAAAAGGATAGTAATGGATCGTATTAAGTCAATTTTATATTGTAGATAGTAAAAAAATAAAGTAATTGAGGCCACTCCGATCTCTCAGATCCAAATCCAAACACAGTTCGCTTCCAGTGCTCAATATTTTCAAATGTGAAGCATTCACTTATGTGAATTAATCATCAGTAGAACTCACCGCTTATATAGCTGTTTTGCCGGTCCGGTGCTACCCCCAATAGTCTCGGCCACAGACTTTGACAAACTCGACAACACAGATAAGGGGTGCAACACGGTCCGGCAGAAATCACAACAGCCAACTCCTGCTCCGCAGTTCCATAAAACGTTCTTTATTGGATACAAAGTCATATAAAAGACAAATCTTTTGCCAACAAGCAAGGCAAATCCCATATGAACATGCACTTGATGCTCTCACCACCTAACGCGTTTCATGCTATCTCACTTAATCATAGGTCTGGTTAACAGCATCACTCTATGCTGTTAACCAGACCTATGATTAAGTGCGATAGCATGAAACGCGTTAGGTGGTGAGAGCATCAAGTGCATGTTCATATGGGATTTGCCTTGCTTGTTGGCAAAAGATTTGTCTTTTATATGACTTTGTATCCAATAAAGAACGTTTTATGGAACTGCGGAGCAGGAGTTGGCTGTTGTGATTTCTGCCGGACCGTGTTGCACCCCTTATCTGTGTTGTCGCACTCCGATCTCTCAGACGCTTATGGTTTGAGGGATATACGATTACAAAGTTCCCCCCCACTTCCCTTTCTGTAACGTCAGGCTCTAGCTGAGTGAAGCAGATTCTGGTCCCAGGACCGTCCTGTGGCTCTTCAGCAGGACCAAAATAGCACAGTATAGAAATAAACACTTCATTGGAACAGTCTACAAAGTGCACTTGCAAACCAGGCACACTTTGTAGACCGTTTCAATGAAGTGTTTATTTCTATATCGCGCTCTTTCTGTTCTGCTGAAGAGCCGAAGGACAGTCCTGGGCAGGGATGTGCACAGACATTTGGGGGGCAGGGGCTCAAATGAAAAAAGGGCACTTCTCATAATTATTATTATTTTTTTTTTTGTTAAAAGGGCAGGAGGGCACTTTGGACAAAAAGGGCAGGTGCTCAAGCTCCCCTTTGGGTCTATGTGTGCACATGCCTGGTCCCGGGACCAGAATCTGCTTCACTCAGCTAGAGCCTGACGTCACGGACAGAGGAGGGAGGAGGAACTTTGTAATTGTATATCCCTCAAACCATAAAGGTCTGAGAGATAGGAGTGGCCTCAATTACTTAATTTTTTTACTATCTACAATATTAAATTGACTTAATACGATCCATAACTATCCCATTAAGCCTGTGACATCAGAATGTCACCCTTTTGATGCAGGCAACATTCTGATGTTGCCCTTTTGATTTTGGGGTGACATTATGAACCCGCCCATAAAGATCGGAGAAATAGGAGTGGCCTTGATTACTTTATATTTTTTACTATCTACAATGTTGCAGTCTTGATGCAGGCGACATTCTGATGTGGCCCTTTTGATTTGGGGGCGACTTTATGAACTTGCCCTTCTGATGGCCATATTTCAATAGGATACCCTGTCCGCTCCAGTCTTGGAGCTGTCAGCTTCAGACTCCGGTAGTGCTCACAGCCCTCCCGCAGGAGTTCTGCGAGCAAACAACTCATGGACGTGCCACAGCCATCATTGGTCCTTAAGTCAAAATCACTGATGATGGTCCTAGCACTTCATCGATCTTTAAAGGGATAGTAATGCTTTGTTTTAACTTTATTTTATTTTGTAGGCATTAAAAAAAATATGAAGAGCGATATAAGTCTTATCTCTCAAACCTTTATGGTTTGAGAGATATTCACAAGCAAAGTTTCCCCTCCCGCCCCTTTTACCTAGTGTAAGTCAGTGCTTCTCAGATGTGGAATCCAGTCCATAGACCAGACAGAAAACAGCAGGGGACAATCTTCTTCCTATGAGAACAATGAAAGCCCTGTCCCCCTTGACAAGTTTTTCAGGTTTTTCCTTTTTCTTAAATGAAGATTGTCCCTCTCTGCAATCTACCTGGGCACCTCACTTCTACTCTGGCTGAGCAGTGTTACATCAGTAAAAGGGGCAGGAGGTGGATACTTTGTCACTGAATTACTCTTGAACTACAACTCTGACAGAATTGAAATAACACTCTCCAAACTCCAAATACTATAATTAATTAGAGCTGCTTTTATTATGAAACATTACTATCCCTTTAAGGGGCCAAAGAGCAGCAAAGTGAGCAACTCATGCAAAGCAATGCGTTTCATACCCCTCTGGTCATTAATGGGTTAAGATGATGATTTGTAGTGAGCAGAGTGGTCTTCTTAGCAACTATCATTGTCCGTCTCTGTAGAAACGACATCCAGGAGTGATTATAGATGTTAACTCTTGAAAAAGCTGCAACGACTAAGTTCATTGGGGACTTTAGGATTTTCAGGACATAGTAAGGTAAGTGGTGGGGGTTATTATTAGGAGAGGTTAGTTCTCCTTTAAAGGTATAGTAATATGCAAAAAATATAAATTGTAGGCTTTATTCTACTGATAAAACAAGGGTGCTTCACCTACTAAGAGGTGTTTTATTGCAGCTCAAACTTGAATGTTTTAGGTGCAGAATCTCAGTGACCTGAAATGTTACAGTGGCGCTGTTGCTACACCATGTTTAGGGTTAACTGCCAAGAGCTGTCCAAAGGATGGTGTAACAACAGCACTACTGTACAATTTCAGGCCACTGTGATATTGCACCTAAAAAAATTCAAGTTTGAGCTGCAATAACTTTTGAATAAAATATCTCTCAGCAGTGGGAGTGCCCTTGTTATACTCAGGTGGATAAGCCACACAATAAATATTTATCTGCATCTTAAGAGGTACTATCTCTTCAAGGTGGAGCAGTTCTGGAACAAACCAACTGCATCATAGGGGGCAAATGAAAATGTTGAAGATTTTAGATGGTGCTTCCAACTCCTTTTAAATCAACATGATTTGTCCCAAAATTGATCCCTGTTTAGTGCATATGGCTGTTACATGTCTATACCAGGGTTGTCCAAAGGCCACCAACAGGCCAGGATGTAAGGATTTCCCTGATGAAGCGCAGGTGAGTTAATCAATGGATCATTCATTGTGACTGACTCACCTGTGATTAATCAGGGAAATCCTTACATCCTGCACTGTTGGTGGCCCTTGTGGACTGAACTTGCTCTATACCATGAATAGCCAACCCTGGTTCTCAAGACCAACAGTGCATGTTTTCAAGACAACCCTGATTCGGTAGAAGTAGATCAATAAAAATGATTGAATTGATTCACGTGTACTAAAGCAGAGATATCGTAAAAAACAGGCATTGTCGGTAACGCTCAGGGACCACAGTTGGCTACCCCTAATCTATACAATGATTATGTCCTGGCCCACTCAAGGCACGGGAGATGTCTCAAACATTCAAGGTGTATTCTATGTCCTTTATATCTACAGCTTTCTACTATTATTAAGGGTTATCCATGAAGCTCAAAAGAAATCCTTACATCCTGCACTGTTGGTGGCCCTTGCAACTGAACTTGCTCTATACCATGAATAGCCAACCCTGGTTTTCAAGACCAACAGTGCATGTTTTCAAGACAACCCTGATTCGGTACAAGTGGATCAATGAAAATGATTGAGCCACTGATTGATTCACGTGTACTAAAGCAGAGATATTGTGAAAAAAACATGCATTGTCAGTAACGCTCAGAGACCACGGTTGGCTACCCCCTGGTCTACACAATGATTATGTCCTGGCCCACTCAATGCATGGGAGATGTCTCAAACATTCAAGGTGTATTCTATGTCCTTTATATCTACAGCTTTCTACTATTTTTAAGTGTTATCCATGCAGCTCAAAGGAAATCCTTACATCCTGCACTGTTGGTGGCCCTTGCAACTGAACTTGCTCTATACCATGAATAGCCAACCATGGTTCTCAAGACCAACAGTGCATGTTTTCAAGACAACCCTGATTCGGTACAAGTGGATCAATGAAAATGATTGAGCCACTGATTGATTCACGTGTACTAAAGCAGAGATATTGTAAAAAGAACATGCATTGTCGGTAACGCTCAGAGACCACGGTTGGCTACCCCTGGTCTACACAATGATTATGTCCTGGCCCACTCAATGCATGGGAGATGTCTCAAACATTCAAGGTGTATTCTATGTCCTTTATATCTACAGCTTTCTACTATTATTAAGGGTTATCCATGCAGCTCAAAGGAAATCCTTACATCTTGCACTGTTGGTGGCCCTTGCAACTGAACTTGCTTTATACCATGAATAGCTAACCCTGGTTCTCAAAACCAACAGTGCATGTTTTCAAGACAACCCTGATTTGGTACAGGTGCATCAATGAAAATGATTGAGCCACTGACTGATTCACTTGTACTAAAGCAGAGATATTGTTAAAAACATGCATTGTCTGTAACGCTCAGGGACCATGGTTGGCTACCCTTGGTCTATACAATGATTATGTCCTGGCCCACTTAATGCATGGGAGATGTCTCAAACATTCAAGGTGTATTCTATACATACAGCTTTCTACTATTATTAAGGGTTATCCATGCAGCTCAAAGGAAACCCTTGACTTTACTGTGACATAATATTTTGGAAATAGAAAGGTGCTATTGGTCTTTTGCATAAAAGCAAATTAGAGCAATTTTGGGACACTCCAACTGCAACACTGGAAGAAATAAAACTTCTCATTGTGAACTGTGAATTTTACCCCTTGAATGCTTGAGATGTCTTCCACTCATTGAGTGGGCTAGGTCATAATCATTGTATAGATCAGGATAGCCAGCTGTAGTCCTCAGGCGTTACCACCAATGCATGTTTTTTTAGAGTATCTCTGCTTTAGTATAAGTGAAACAATCAGTGGCTCAATCACTTTCATTGATCCACCGTTACCGAATCAGGGTTATCTTGAAAACATTCACTGTTATGACCTCCTTGTAGATCACTGATCTATCTTCTCTCCTTTCAATGTAGATCTTGTGTTGCACGCCCTTCTCTAACACATCTATATTTAGCTATCCCAAACAGACCCAACCTTTACCCAAGACTTGCATGCAATCTGTAGGGATACAGAGGAAAATATAACTCCTGATGTGATAATACAAAAAGACCTGATAGGTCCCCTCTTTCACACCCAGGATAGGTATATAAACATAAATATACCCACAAGTATATATATAACCCGTCAGGATTAATAGTCTGCAGACTGGAATCCTGTTATCCTACTTGACATTCTAATACATGTAAGGATATTCTAGAACCAGCAAGATGAGGCTACTAGCATTAATACTGCTTATATCTGGTAAGAATTTATTTATTTAGAAAATGTTTTACCAGGAAGAATAGACTGAGATTTCACTCATTTTCAAGTATGTCATGGAGAGTTTTCACAGTAAAAAATTACATATTTACACAGAAAGAGAAAAAATATATACACATACATCTATATACATAAATATGCATACACAAATGTATATAGAGTTACATATTGTTTTAGATTCATTATATTAAAGTGTTAGTAATGTCCAAAAAAAAGTTGTTTGCATTTAGAAGAGCTTAAAGGGATAGTAATACTTAAAATGTAAAAAAAAATATGTTGTAGGGTTTATCCCCCTGAGTAAAACAAGAGTACTCCCACTGCTGAGAGGTGTTTCATTCAAAAGTTATTAATTTTCAAAGTTGAATTTTTTAGGTGCAATATCACAGTGGCCTGAAATTGTACAGTGGCGCTGTTGCTACACCATCCTATGGAGATTTATGGTCAACTGACCAGAGTTGTCCATAGGATCGTGTAGCAACAGTGCCACTGTACAATTTCAGGCCACTGTGATATTGCACCTAAAAAATTCAACTTTGAAAATTAATAACTTTTGAATGAAACACCTCTCAGCAGTGGGAGTACTCTTGTTTTACTCAGGGGGATAAACCCTACAACATATATTTTTTTACATTTTAAGTATTACTATCCCTTTAATAAGCTGAGCTAAATGCAAAAAAACATATCTCTCAAACCTCTATGGTTTAAGAGATACGGGCATTTATAGTTTGCTGTTTCCTACTGACAGCTGTAAAGCTGTCAGCAGGAGATTCGTGTCGGTCGAAATGGAGGCGCTTGAGAAGTGCCGCGATCTCGTTACTTACACGGAATCCCTTCATTGGAATGGTCTAAAACGTGTGCCTGGTGTTCAAGCACATGTTTTAGACCATTCCTTGTAAGTAATGAAATCTCGGCACTTCTCAAGCGCCTCCGTGTCGACCGACACAAATCTCCTGCTGACAGCTTTACAGCTGTCAGTAGGAGACAGCGAACTTTAAACGCCCGTATCTCTTAAACCATAGCGGTTTGAGAGATACGTTTTTTTGCAATTAGCTCAGCTTTTTAAGCTATTCTAAATGCAAAAAACTTTTTTTTGGACATTACTAACACTCTAATGTGTTATAACATTATGTCATACTGCTGTGGCTCTGTCTTGGTATTGTTTACTTTCAAGTTGACCCCTAAAAACTGAACACCCTAATCTCTTTTCTTAGCATTCACTTGTTTGAGTGTGTCTCTGCTTCTTATAGTGTAAATGTAACTAATCATTTGCTTTTATATGTAATTATCGTAACGGGAAAGTCTAAGGGTTTGACGCCAAGACTCTTGGTTTTGAGACCAATCTCAGGATCTCGGGGTGAAAGGTCAATTTGTCAGGGTGGGGGGAGTCTAGTGTAACATGCTACATGATCTGCACCAATTGACTGTTTCTTTAGTCTCTAAATAGGTGCCAGTTCTATCAGAAAGGCATATGAGAAATCCTGGGGGGAGATTCACTAAGTGGTGATAAAGAGGTGATAAAGTGCAGATGACTTCTCCATTGATATCACTTCTCCAGTTCCTGTGTTATTCTATGGAGCCAAAGTACTGAGATTTCTTCAACTTTGGAGATGTTAGTGCATAGGGTTCATAGAATAACACAGGAACTGGAGAAGTGATATCACTGGAGAAGTCATCTCTTTATCACCTCTTTATCACACCTTAGTGAATAACCCCCTGATGTCTGTGTGTGTTTGTACAAGAAGGGGGATCATTAAATTGTATATAACGGAAGAAGGAAAAGTCCTGCTTGTGTGTGTGTGTGTATGTGTGTGTATGTGTGTGTACAAGTAGTGAGGTCTGTAATTTGTATAGAAAGGCAGATGTGGAAGGCCTGCTTATCTCCATGTATGAGTATGTCTCTAAATTGTACAGAAAGGCAGAGGGAGAACTCTTAGGACACTTAGGAGGTACGGACCCCTAATATCTCATAAAAAGGGACACTTGGGAGGTGTGTACCCCTAATATCTCCTAAAGAGGGACACATGGGAGGTGTGTACCCCTAATATCTCCTAAAGAGGGACACTTGGGAGGTATGGACCCCTAATATCTCATAAAAAGGGACACTTGGGAGGTGTGTACCCCTAATATCTCCTAAAGAGGGACACTTGGGAGGTATGGATCCCTAATATCTCCTAAAGAGGGATACTTGGAAGATATGGATCCCTAATATCTCCTAAAGATGGACACTTGACAGGGATATTCCCTAATATCTCCTAAACAGGGGCACTTGGGAGGCAGGGACCCTAATATCTACTAAAAATGCACACTTAGGAAGTATGGACCATTAATATCTACTGAAGAAAGACACTTGGGCAGTACAGTGCAGATCACTTACAGCAATAGTTTGTATGAGTGCTACATGTTTTCCGGAGTCTCTTCTAGTTAAAGGTTCTGGCATCCTGTATCAAGTATTATCACTCACTCATTCACAGCACCAACCACTGTGATATATAGTGTACTTTTATTAGTATGAACTTTTGCTAATTATGTGCTGTGTATACATGTCATGGTGTAGTAGTGTGTGTGAGGAGGAGACAGGCACTGCTGTCTGTACTGTACCTGTGCTGTGTATACATGTCATGGTGTAGTAGTGTGTGTGAGGAGGAGGCTGGCACTGCTGTCTGTACTGTACCTGTGCTGTGTATACATGTCATGGTGTAGTAGTGTGTGTGAGGAGGAGACTGGCACTGCTGTCTGTACTGTACCTGTGCTGTGTATACATGTCATGGTGTAGTAGTAGTGTGTGAGGAGGAGACTGGCACTGCTGCTGTCTGTACTGTACCTGTGCTGTGTATACATGTCATGGTGTAGTAGTGTGTGTGTGAGGAGGAGACTGGCACTGCTGCTGTCTGTACTGTACCTGTGCTGTGTATACATGTCATGGTGTAGTAGTGTGTGAGGAGGAGACTGGTACTGCTGCTGTCTGTACTGTACCTGTGCTGTGTATACATGTCATGGTGTAGTAGTGTGTGTGTGAGGAGGAGACTGGCACTGCTGCTGTCTGTACTGTACCTGTGCTGTGTATACATGTCATGGTGTAGTAGTGTGTGTGAGGAGGAGACTGGCACTGCTGTCTGTACTGTACCTGTGCTGTGTATACATGTCATGGTGTAGTAGTGTGTGTGAGGAGGAGACTGGCACTGCTGTCTGTACTGTACCTGTGCTGTGTATACATGTCATGGTGTAGTAGTAGTGTGTGAGGAGGAGACTGGCACTGCTGCTGTCTGTACTGTACCTGTGTTGGGTATACATGTCATGGTGTAGTAGTGTGTTTGTGTGAGGAGGAGACTGGCACTGCTGCTGTCTGTACTGTACATGTGCTGTGTATACATGTCATGGTGTAGTAGTGTGTGTGTGTAAGGAGGAGGTTGGCACTGCTGCTGTCTGTACTGTACCTGTGCTGTGTATACATGTCATGGTGTAGAAGTGTGTGTGAGGAGGAGGAGACTGGCACTGCTGTCTGTACTGTACCTGTGCTGTGTATACATGTCATGGTGTAGTAGTGTGTGAGGAGGAGTCTGGCACTGCTGCTGTCTGTACTGTACCTGTGCTGTGTATACATGTCATGGTGTAGTAGTGTGTGTGAGGAGACTGGCACTGCTGTCTGTACTGTACCTGTGCTGTGTATACATGTCATGGTGTAGTAGTGTGTGAGGAGGAGACTGGCACTACTGCTGTCTGTACTGTACCTGTGCTGTGTATACTTGTCATGGTGTAGTAGTGTGTGTGAGGAGACTGGCACTGCTGCTGTCTGTACTGTACCTGTGCTGTGTATACATGTCATGGTGTAGTAGTGTGTGAGGAGGAGTCTGGCACTGCTGCTGTATGTACTGTACCTGTGCTGTGTATACATGTCATGGTGTAGTAGTGTGTGAGGAGGAGTCTGGCACTGCTGCTGTATGTACTGTACCTGTACTGTGTAGTAGTGTGAGAGGGAGGATCTAGTAGTGTGTGAGGTAAATGCTGACAATAAGATCCTAATGCACAGAAGACAAGAGAAGCAATTCTGGGCAAACCAGACAAGCCTCCATTGAGTTAAATGGGATTTTAACTCAGTGAAGGCTAGAGAGATCTCCAAAAGATTTTAAAGCAATGTTTTTAAGATCTTTCTAGCATAAAAGCCCCATTTAAGTAAATGGGAATATAGGAGAGGGTCTCTCCTTTCCTTGGATGTTCTCAGACCACTGATCATTCAGTTCTATCTTGTAGTCCGCCCAGCCGTTTGTCAGATCTCCAGCATTTCCTCAATCCTCAGCAGTCTCCAGTCTATCCTGGCCGCTCTAGCCAAGCTCGCTGCTGAAATCTCCAGCCTGATATCCAGTGTTACCACCACTGCAACCACTGCAACACCAGTCTCTGGCACTGTAACCAGTATACCACCAGTTTCTATCACCAATACAGCAGCATCTTCCATTACAGAAAATAGCAGCCAACCAGCATCCACCAGTAACACAATGACCTCTTCAGTTATGGAGAACAGTATCCTATCACCATCAACCAGTAACCCAGAAACCTCGTCCATTACTGAGAACAGTAGCTTACCACTATCAACCAGTAATCCACTAACTTCTTCCATTACCAAGAACAATAGCCTACCAGTATCAACCAGTAACCCAGTGACCTCTTCCATTACCAAGAATAGTAGCCTACTGTTATCAACCAGTAACCCAGTAACCTCATCCATTACTGAGAACAGTAGCCTACCAGTATCAACCAGTAACCCAATTACCTCTTCCATTACTGACAACAGTAGCCTACCAGTATCAACCAGTAACCCAATTACCTCTTTCATTACCGAGAATAGTAGCCTACCAGTATCAACCAGTAACCCAGTAACCTCTTTCATTACCGAGAACAGTAGCCTACCAGCATCAACCAGTAAACCAGTAACCTTTTCCAGTACTGGCAACAGTAGCCTATCAGAATTAACCAGTAACCCAATAACCTCTTCCATTAACACAAATTGTACCCTACCAGCATCAACCAGTAATCTAGTAACCAATCCTATTACTGAGAACAGCAGCCTGCCCATATCAGCCAGTAACATAGAATCCTCCTCCATTACCATGAATAGTTCCTTACTAGTGTCAACCAATGAACCAGTAACCGTTTCCATTACAATGAACAGTAGCCTACCAGTGTCAACCAGCGAACCAGTAACTTTTTCCATTGCAGAGAACAGTAGCCTACCAGTATCAATCAGTAACCCAGTAACATTTTCCAGTATAGAGAGCAGCAGCCTACCAGGACAAACCAGTAACCCAATAACTTTTTCCAGTACAATGAACAGTACCTTACCAGTATCAACCAGTAGCCCAGTAACCATTTCCATCACAGAGAACAGTAGCCTGCCAGTATTAACCGGTGAACCAGTAACCGTTTCCAGTACAGAGAACAGTAGCCTACCAGTGTCAACCAGTGAACCAGTAACTTTTTCCATTGCAGAGAACAGTAGCCTACCAGTATCAATCAGTAACCCAATAACTTTCTCCAGTTTAGAGAGCAGTAGCCTACCAGACCCAACCAGTAACCCAACAACTTTTTCCAGTACAGAGAACAGTAGCTTACCAGTACCAACCAGTAGCCCAGTAACCATATCTATTACAGAGAACAGTAGCCAACCAGTATCAACCATTAAACCTCTAACTTTTTCCATTACTGAGAACAGTAGCCTACCACTAAAAACTATTAACCCAGTAACCTCCTCCATTACTGAGAACAGTATATCAGTAACAACCAGTAAACCAGTAATATTTTCCATTAACGACAACAGTAGCCTACCACTATCAAGCAGTGAACCAGTAACCTTTTCCATTACCAATAACAGCAGCCTACCAATATCAACCAGTAACCCAGTTACCTCTTCCATTTCCAATAACAGCAGCCTACCAGCATCAACCAGTAACCCAGTAACCTCTTCCATTTCCAATAACAGCAGCCTATCAGCATCAACTAGTAACCCAGTAACCTCTTCCATTTCCAATAACAGCAGCCTAACAGCATCAACCAGTAACCCAGTTACCTCTTCCATTTCCAATAACAGCAGCCTAACAGCATCAACCAGTAACCCAGTAACCACTTTCATTTCCAATAACAGCAGCCTAACAGCATCAACCAGTAATCCAGTAACCACTTTCATTTCCAATAACAGCAGCCTACCAGTTTCAACCAGTAACCCAGTAACCTCTTCCATTTCCAGTAACAGCAGCCTACCAACATCAACCAGTAATCCGGTAACCTCTTCCATTTCCAATAATATTAGCCTACATGTATCAACCAGTACTAGTACTAGTACTGTCCTTCCTATTTCAACCAATAATATAGTAACTATAAGTACTAATGGATCAAGTGATCTCAGTGCTGGGACCAGTATACAGTCTCTGTCAACCATAAACTCTCAGACATTTACCATTACTGGGAAAAGTATTTATACTGTATCATTCAATAAACCAGTGACTTCTTCTGGTACTGGAATCAGCATTCAACCATCATCAACCACAAACATCATGACGTCTGCTACTACTGTGACCAGTGTCTTGCCTAAATCAACCAGTAACACAAGGACACTTTCAGGAAGTGTGACCAATATCCTGCCAACAACAACATCATCAACATACAATACCCCGTCAAACACTCAATCAGTATCATCCAGCACCACAACCTCCACCAGCAGTGCGGTGATCCTTTCAACAACCGGGACCACTATAAGTGATACTAGTTCCAAAGTAACTTCCTCCAGTGCTGTGACCAACGGCCCGGCAGTGTCGACCAGCAACAGCGTATCCAATCAAACTGGGATGACCGAACAAAATCCAAGTAAGTCATGGAGAAAGATGAATTAACAAGCTATTGCTCAGTGCTAAATCAATTCATCTGCACCACAGAGCACAACTAAAAATTCCCATAATTCACATTCACAAAATAGTTATTGTTAACCTTTTAAGGAACAGTGAGGTTGGCAACTCATTAACCCTCTGGTCCTTAAATCATGTTTATTGCATTCTGTGGTATTGGGGTGTAATAAATAACTTTAACCCTTTGAGTGCCAGAAGGGTACGCACCGCATTGCAAAGCAATGCGGTGCGTACCCCTCTGGCACGCAAAAGGTTAAATATGAGTGTGCTTTTTACCCTTCCCTCCTACCTCTATCAATACATTAGCCCCTTCTGAATCGAAAGGTGTGACATGGAGAAACAATCAGCTTCAGCCCAGTTGCCATAGCAACCTGACAGTGCTCAATCGCACATAGATACATTGGATCTTATACTGGGACTTTGATCCCCTTCAATTTTGCTTTGTAATGTACTGGAGACCTCTCTTTCATTTAAAAAAACCCATTTAAATCAATGGAAGTCCAGGACCATCATGGTATTCTGGGCTCCCCGTGTGGCTACACGCCGTTCGGGGAGACCGGAATCGAATGCAAAATAAAAAACAAAAAACTCAGTGGTCCTTAAGTGACAGCCGCGTGCGCGGCCGGTCCTTAAGGCGTTAAGTTATAAAGTCTGTCCTTTAGATACCTATGCATAGACTGCAGTTACCTGCTCTGTAACCACAGTCCATCGCTCTGCCTCTGCTCCCCTCCCTCTATCCAGCCTCCTCCAATGACGGAGGCTTCTGTCTATAAGCTGGAGCGGTCTCATTGGCAGAAATTGATATCTAGCCAATGAGAGCGCTCCAGCTTACAGACAGAAGTCTCTGTCATCGGAGGAGGCTGGATAGAGGAAGGGGCGCAGAGGCAGAGTGACGGACCGCAGTCTGTGTGGAAGTAGCTGCAGGACAGATTTTATAACTTAAATTTACACGAAATAAAGCCCTTAAGGGGAAAAAAAACAGTGACAGTCCTGGCACGTCACCGGTCGCTAAGGGGTTAAAGTTTCATGTGCAATGTCTGATTGTAATCAGTGCTCAGGAAGCATTAAACCAGCTCACATGGAGACAGAAGTCTCTTTGTGAGTGACAGCTCACTGAGCTGCTATGGCAACTGAGCCAGTCAGCCAGCTGGGTCAGCCCCTTCATTGCAACACAGGCTGACGATACAAATGGGTGGAAGGGGGGAGGAACTAAAAATACTCAGGATGAAGTTCTCTCTAGGGATCAAGGAGTTAATAGCCCAATTTAAAGCATTTCAAATTTTAATTTGTCCCCTAAGGTGCAGTTGGTCACACTCTTTAATACTACGGAATGCAATACAAAAAGTGTTTTTTAATCTATTGCTCTATCCTTCATTCAACCCTTTGATTGCCAGAAGGGAACGCAACTCATTGAGCTGTGTTCCCCTCTGGCACTCGATTGGTTGAATGAAGGATATAGCAATGGATTTTAAAAACTGAGCACCCCTCTGCTACTCAAAGGGTTAAATGGACCTCCTTGGTGATTTTGGCTAATCTACAAAGCAAAGCATTGGAGACCTTTCTAGTATTAAAGGCATTTAAAGCCCAATATAAAGGAGAACTAATGTCTTCTGAAATACCCCCCACCACACACTTAACTTTCTAGAGCAAGACATTCTTAATGGCCTATTTGGATTTTTCCCTTCTACATTTGTCAGTAAATAACATTTTCAGTGAGTCATGGGTGCCACATCCATGTAGGCGGACACAGTGGCGTAACAAAAGGGGTCTCATTAGTAGCAACTGCAACTGGGCCCGGCCGCCCAAAAGGAACCCCCTTCCTTATGTTTGCAACAAGTTGAGGTCTGTGCCTTCTTCAGCACAGATCTCTATTAGCAGCTGAGCTGCCTCTCTGTCTCCGGCACTCTTGTAATGCAGAGCGCTGGGAGATGACATCATATCCTGCATTACTGGAGAGAGGACCGCGCGGGAGCGCCAGCTGCTAATACAGGTCTTTGCAGAAGGAGGCACAGACATCTACTGCCACGCTCTGGACCACCAGGGAAGTAGGAGATGGACACTGGGAGTCAGTGGGGGCAATGTGTAGGTGATTAATGGGGGCAATGTGGAGGTGGACATTGGGGGCATTGTAGAGGTGGACATTGGGGGCATTGTAGAGGCGGACATTGGGGGCAATGTGGAGCAGGTTATGGATTAATATTAGGAGGTGTTAGTTCACCTTTAACTCTTTGAGTGCCAGAGAGGCATCTAATGCATTGCAGAACAATGCATTAGATGCCTTTCTGGCACTCAAATGTTTAATTAAAAATGTATGTGTCCCCACCATGGTGCAATAGATTTGCCACAGAATTACTCCAGTTCTTCTTAGTACGACTGCATCACTGCAGGATAGACAGGCAGACAACAGACAGATATATTGATAATACTCACTCATCCTTCTTTCAGCAACAAAAGTATCTGGTACGGTCACTAACGCGTTCCCTGAATGGGCCATTATCCTGATCTCTCTGGCTGCAATCATTTTGGCAATACTCCTGATTGGCTTCATCTTTGGGGTGAGTGATTCTTTTTCCTTCAAGGGTAAACCATGAAAAGGATTCCTGCTGCCTAGAAAATATTGTGTCCTGTTAGCCAGTAGTAGGGATTGGCAAAAACTTAAATCTGAAAAGTTAAATATGGAAAAACATAGGACTTCCAGACTTCCCCATGACCCGTGTCTTGCCCTGTTGTAGTATAAAAGAGGGTTTTAGTTTACAGCATGTTGTCAGTCTGTGCTTGGGAGTGACAGAAAGATGTTACTTTTTAATGGTGTCTAGTACAGAGGCAGACAGGTAATGCGAGGGAACCGGAGTTGCTTGATTTCGGAGTAATGGGTGGTGCCAGTTGTTCTCTGGACAAGTGGTGTGCTGGGAGTGTGGGTGGGAAGGGTTAAAGGAGAGTTTGTGCATAGCTACACAGCACCATTATACTTAGCTGTGAGATCATCAGTGCATAGTTACTCTGTGCCATTATACAGTGCAGCATGATAATTATCAGTGTGTAGATACTCAGTACCATTATATAGTGCAGTGTGATCATTATCAGTGTATAGATACTTGATACCATTATACAGAGCAAATTAGCCAGTGCAGTACAGTTTCCATGGCCTGATACAGGCATACGGTGGCCATATTAGGACATATATACTTCATCCTTCCTTCTTTCCTCCTCCTACCAAACCTCTTATCAATTTTTCTTCCACGTACCAAACTCCCTCCTTCCTCACACCAAACCACTGTCGCTTATCCTCCATCCTTGCAAACTCTATCCTTCCTCCAGTCAAACCTCTCTACCACTCTAACTCATCCTCCGTCCTTACAAACTCCATCCTTCCTCTTATCAAACTCCCTCCTGCCTCCTATCAAACCTCAGTCACCCAAACTCTCTCCTGCATCCCATAAATCTTCTTCATTCATATTGCCTCCTAAGAAACATCTATCATGCTTACTCCCTCGTACCAATACACTATCATGCATCCTTGTCCTTACAAACTCTGTCCTGCATCCTACCAAACATCACTCAGTCATACTCCCTCCCTACAAACTCCGTCCTGCCTCATAACAAACCTCTCTCAGTCATCCTCCCTGCTAACAAACCTCTCTCAGTCATCCGCTCTGCTAACAAACCTCTCTCAGTCATCCATGTGACTGAGAGGGATTTGGTAGGAGGCAAAACGGAGTTTGATGTGAAGGAGAATGACTGAGAGAAGTTTGTTATGAGGCAGAACAGTTTACTCATGTTCACACGTCTTTTTCACCCTCTGAATGCCAGAAGGAGGCACAACGAAATGCTTTGAAACGCGTTGTGCATTCCACTGTAATTGAAAGGATTAAAGGGATAGTAATGTTTCATAATAAAAACAGCTCTAATTAATCATCATAGTATTTGGACCTTGGGGAGTGTTGTTTCAATTCTGTCAGAGTTGTAGTTCAAGAGTAATTCAATGACAAAGTATCCCCCTCCCGCCCCTTTTCCTGATGCAACACTGTTCAGCCAGATCAGAAGGGAGGTGCCCAGGTAGACTGCAGAGAGGGACAATCTTCAATTAAGATAAGGGAAAAACCTGAAAAACTTGTCAAGGGGAACAGGGCTTTCATTGTTCTCATAGGAAGAAGATTGTCCCCTTCTGTTATCTGTCTGGTCTATGGACTGGATTCCACATCTGAGAAGAGATGGCTTACACTAGGTAAAAGGGGTGGGAGGGGAAACTTTGCTTGTGAATATCTCTCAAACCATAAAGGTTTGAGAGATAATACTTGTATTGTTCTTCATGCTTTTTAATGCCTACAAAATAAAATAAAGATAAAACGAAGTATTACAATCCCTTTAAAACAAGGCATTAAACAAACCTCAGACGATCAGAACTCCCTGGAATGCCTATTCACGGCTCCAGTGCCCTTCGCTTGACATACACTGTATTATTGGCAGTATTTCTGCATAGATATCTATGTACAGTGTCAGCAGGCATAACACGAAATATATGGTCCCAGTGCCTATTTCAGCAAGTAACAGTACTAGTGCGGATCCTCTAGTGTCATTATCTTTCTATAGAGACTCAGAATAGAGATGAAACACTGGATTCATTAAACAGTATCTATTTATTTATTGTTTGATTAGGTTACGTTTTGTATAAGGAGAAGGTACATGCTTCCGACTGTCTATGAAGTGAACAGACAAATCGTATAACACGGGCTCCCAGAATCCCCAGCAAGAGTCCTGCATTTATTTTTTACATGATATTGTTTGCAATGAATGTCAACAATACTATTCAATGGAGCACTCTGAAACCCAACTGGTCACCTAGTGAAAAAGATCTAACATTCATGTAAATGCAGTTTTTTTAGACAGGATGTAAGAGGTGTACACAAGTTCTCTCTCTTTCCTTCTCACTCCACTATCTTCCCTCTCTCTCTCTCTGCTCCCCCATCCCCCTCTCTCTCTGTCTTCTCCTTCTCACTCTCCCACCTCTCTCTCTCCCTCCCATTCTTTCTCTCTGCTCCCCCTCTCCTCCCACTCCAACTCTCTGTCTTTGCCACTCACTCACTCTCTCCTACCTCTCTCCTTCTTTCTCCTTCTACTCTCCTTCTTCATCTCTCTCCCCCACTTTGTCTCTATCCTCCCTTCTCCTCTCTCTCTTTTTCTCTCTCCCCCACATTCTTTCCCTCCCTCTCTCTCCCTCTCTTTCTTTCTCTCTCTCCCCCACACTCTTTCCCTCCCTCTCTCTCCTTCTCTCTCTATCTCTCTCCCCCACAATCTTTCCCTCCTTCTCTTTTTCTATCTGTCTCTCCCCCACACTCTTTCCCTCCCTCTCTCTCTGTCTCTCTCCCTCTCTCTCTGTCTTTCTCCCCCACACTCTTTCCCTCCCTCTCTCTCCTTCTCTCTCTCCCCCACACTCTTTCCCTCCCTCTCTCTCTGTCTCTCTCTCCCCCACACTCTTACTCTCCCTCTGTCTCTCTCCCCCACACTCTCTCTCCCCACACTCTTTCTCTCCCTCTCTCTCCCTCTGTCTCTCTCCCCCACACTCTTTCCCTCCTTCTCTCTCCCTCTCTCTCCCCCACACTCTTTCCCTCCCTCTCTCTCCGTCTCTCTCTGTCTCTCTCCCCCACACTCTTTCCCTCCTTCTCTCTCCCTCTCTCTCCCCTACACTCTTTCTCTCCCTCTGTCTCTCTCCCCCACACTCTTTCCCTCCTTCTCTCTCCCTCTCTCTCCCCCACACTCTTTCCCTCCCTCTCTCTCCCTCTGCCTCTGTCTCTCTCCCCCACACTCTTTCTCTCCCTCTCTCTCCCTCTGTCTCTCTCCCCCACACTCTTTCCCTCCTTCTCTCTCCCTCTCTCTCCCCCACACTCTTTCCCTCCCTCTCTCTCCGTCTCTCTCTGTCTCTCTCCCCCACACTCTTTCCCTCCTTCTCTCTCCCTCTCTCTCCCCTACACTCTTTCTCTCCCTCTGTCTCTCTCCCCCACACTCTTTCCCTCCTTCTCTCTCCCTTTCTCTCCCCCACACTCTTTCCCTCCCTCTCTCTCCCTCTGCCTCTGTCTCTCTCCCCCACACTCTTTCTCTCCCTCTCTCCCATCACCGCTTGTCCCTGCCTACCTTCATGTAACTATTCCTCTCTCTCTTGATCTTCTGTTCTCCTCTCTGTGTGTCTCTTTCAGACAATCTTTCCCTCCTCCCTCTCCTTCTCTCTCTCTCTCATCACCCCTTCTCACTGCCTATCTTTATGTATCTATTCCTCTCTCTCTTCTCTTTTTCTCCCCTTCCCTCCCACGACATCTCCTTTTCTCTCATTTCTCCACTTCACCCTCTCCTCCCTTATGCGTCTTTCCTCTCTTCAGTACACTGAGCAGTACAGGCATTTACCCCTCAGATGCTGGAGGCCTCCAGTACAATGAGAAGCAAAGCAATGGATAAACTTCTGCCCTCAGTACACTCAGCAACAGAGGCATTAACCCATTAAATCCTAGAGGTCTCCAATGTGAAGCAATGCACTGGAGCTCTCTTTAAAAATCAAGGCGTTAACCCCTTGCTGACCCTGTGACGTGCTTAGACCATCACCGTTTTCTTCCCCTAAGGACCGGTGACACGTCACTTACTTTTTAACCCCTTCCCGCCTGAGGACGTACATGTGGACAGAGGAAGTACATGTACATCCCGGAGATCCGGGTCCCCTCGTGGCGTTATGTGCTGGCAGCATGTGTGCGCAGCCAGTCACTAAGGGGTTAAACAGGGCCTGAAATTGACTGATCCAAGAGCAGAGCGGCCTGTCTCAGCCCCCCGTTTGGCACGACAGTACATGTAACAGTCCATGTGTGCTGGCACGCCGGCATACATCAAAGCAGTCCTTAAAGCAAAGCTATCACCTTAAATAACCCCCCCCCCCAAATAATTAGCCATATAGTGATAAGCTTACATAGAGTACAGTTATTCAGCATAAGTACAGTGTTATTAAGAAATCCTACTTCTTCTGAGACAGACGGGCAGCCATCAGCACAGACATCTTGGCTTAGCGACATCTACATGTCTACGCTGTCCGTCCTGGTCTCCTCTAGGAGGCGCTGTATTGTACCTTAAGGTAACAGGAAGGAACTGACAGCACAGGTGCCTCTAAAGCAGAAAGCCTGGGCATCAGTCTCAGAAGAAGTAGGATTTCTGAATAATGCTGTACTTATGCTGTATAATACTACTATTTGCGAGTTTATCGGTATATGACTAATTATTGGGGGGACTTTGTTTGGGGTGATAGTTCCCCTTTAAAGGACAGTAACTTCCTGGGACCTCTAGTCCTTATGGGGTTAAAGTCCAATTTCAATCACTAGGACATTTGATTTGCCCCAGAAATGTTTCTGTTTTTCCCTCTATATATGTCCCGTACTGTGCAGTTGATCTGCTCTAGAATTCTCCAGAATACACTTGAAAATAAGAGAGAAATCTCAATGTAACCTGCCAGTTAAAGGGATAGTAATGTTTCATAATAAAAGCAGCTCTAATTAATCATCATAGTATTTGGACTTTGGAGAGTGTTATTTCAATTCTGTCAGAGTTGTAGTGCAAGAGTAATTCAATGACAAAGTATCCCCCTCCCGCCCCTTTTACTGCTGTAACACTGTTCAGCCAGATCAGAAGGGAGGTGCCCAGGTAGACTGCAGAGAGGGACAATCTTCAACTAAGATAAGGGAAAAACCTGAAAAACTTGTCAAGGGGGGCAGGGCTTTCATTGTTCTCATAGGAAGAAGATTGTCCCCTTGTGTTATCTGTCTGGTCTATGGACTGGATTCCACATCTGAGAAGAGATGGCTTACACTAGGTAAAAGGGACGGGAGGGGAAACTTTGCTTGTGAATATCTCTTAAACCATAAAGGTTTGAGAGATAAGACTTATATCATTCTTCATGTTTTTTTTAATGCCTACAAAATAAAATAAAGATAAAACAAAGTATTACTATCCCTTTAAAGCACTTTCTAAAGATATAGAAATGACATCACTATAGCTGTGATACTGATCATATTTGTGTATTTTATATCTATTATTATAACTATTATTATATTTATATACAGCATGTCATTCAAGGAATTAATATTTCCATGAGTTTTTCAGTCTGGCAGAAAATGAGGACTATTAACCCTTTGTGTGCTAGCAGGGGACCCAAGGCATTGCTTTGCAATGTGTTAGATACCCCAACTGACACTCAAAGGGTTAATATTAATTTATTTAATGCGTTGCAAGACTACCCAGCTATTGGGAACTACAACTCCCATCATCCACATCCAGCTTGTGTGGGAGGACAAAGGTTGACTATTCCTAGTGTATTGTATTTATTGTATTATATATGAATAGTATCGATAATTTTTGTACAGTTACCTCTTTGAGTGCCAGAGGGGTACGGGCAGTGCTTTGCTACCCCTCTGGCTCTCAAAGGGTTAAACATTTTTATTTGTTTGGTTTTGTCTGATTTGTTTATGTTGCTGGCAAAACCACAGCCAATCAGAATAGAGAGGCTATTGTGATGTTATCATGATTTACACAGAGAAATAAGGGGCTGGAGTCAATGGCTAGTGATAAATGTATCAGTGCATTTCATCTCCCTAATTGATACAGAAGCCTATGATACATTTGTCACTTGTAATAAAATCCACTCCTGTGTTTCTATTGTAATATATAACACTGTAACCATAAAATTGACTTGTAAGTATATTGCATGCACTGTTTTTTTATAATAAATTATTTATTATCAAATAGAAGTGAGTTGCACAGCGATTATTTTACTAATATTTAAAGATGCATTAATGATAATGTGTATGGTTGTTTGCACATGTGTGTATGTGTTTGTATGTGAATGTATGTGTGTATGTGTTTGTGTATGTATCAGAATGTATGTGTGTATGTGGGTGTATAAGTGTGTACATATGTATGTGAATGTAATGTATGTATGTGTGTGTGCGTATGTATATGTGTGTGCATGTATGCATGTGTATGTGAATGTAAAATAACAAACAAAATAAGTATCTTGTAATACTTTTTTTATTGGACTAATAGAATTTTGGATTGACAAGCTTTCAGGAGAACCTCCCTTTCTCAAGTCTAAAGCATTTCTGAGAAAGGGAGGTTCTCCCGAAAGCTTGTCAATCCAAAATTCTGTTAGTCCAATAAAAAAGGTATTACAAGATACTTATTTTGTTTATTTTACATCTGCATCACTGGACCAATACGGCTACAATCTCCACTCTACTGTGTATGTGAGTGTATGTCTGTGTGTATTTGTATGTGTGTGTGTGTATGCATGTGTATGTGAATGCATGCGTGTGGGAACTTATGTGTTTGTATGTGTGTTTGTGTGTGTGTGTGTGTGTGTGTGTGTATGGTGTTAAAGCTCAGTCCTCTTCTAGTTAATCTCTGCTTTTGACAGTATCAGCATTATAAAGTTTCAGTCTTTCGTGAACAGGTCTCCCCTGCTGTGATGATACACCCCCTTCACAGCCAATAGGAATAAGGCTGCCACTGGCAGCTTCCGCTCTTGAAGATGGGACAAGAAGCTTGGAACAGACCTTTAAACTGAGGGCTGTACGTTTATAATTATCATTTTTGTTCCCTTGATTGCTAGAAAGGACTCCAGCGCATTGCTTTGCAATGTATCTGATACCTTTAAGGTGTTAAATGTGTCAGCCGTAAACAGCCTCCTTAAGCACATGATGTCCACCCTTACTGCAAATAACCCAGTATGCTTCATTAGCGCTTTCCTCACGAGATGTCAATCATTTGCTCAGGCCACAAAACAAATACTCCACCTAAAAATCTTTCTATTCACTTCACCCCTTAAGGACCGGAGGGTTAAAGTGCATTTGTATAAGTTAAATATATCCACTTTAAGTGCCACTTTTCTGGAGAAAAGAAGCTCAAGTTTGGCTAGTCTTTCTTGATAATCGAGCTCTCAAATTCACTTCAGATGCTGAACTTTCTCTGGCTCTGTAATGTAATTATTACAGGGACATTTGGCCTTATTCATCAAGATAATTTGCATGAACCAATAAAAAAATACATAGGTAAAATGGGGGTGGGGGGTAGGACAAACATATGTATCCCTGCATCTCTGAGTACACCAATGTGGCCAACAAATGACCAGGGGTGCAGAGAGTGCACACATACACACACACACACAGTCACATACACACACATATACATATTTATACACACACACGCACACTCACACACACACATACATATACAATAGTTACAAAAAATAAACATAAAGTACACTCTGGAGCTAATGTAACTACCCCATACCTTTAGAACCAGTGAAGGTAAACAAATATATATATCACGTTAGCGTAAGAGATGTGATACCACCCAGCTTAACAATAGCCTATTGGTTTACATTCATTTTCCATGCACCTCCTATCCACCGCCTCCAACTTTGTTATTGTTTTTAAGCAGTGCATATGTGTATTTTAGAATAAATAATATATTTGCCCCCTTAGACATAGCAAGGGGGGGGGGCAGAGGAATACGGAGGACACTCCTTTGGTTACTAACCCTAACAGATTTGCTGCTTTGAGTAATGAACTTGGGGATGTTGACACAGGAATGCCGTTGCTGGAGAGGACTGTTCTCTCTAACAGCCGGGAGAATAGTCCCTCTAGCACTGATGGGATCCAGGACTAGACAGATGGTGGTGGTAGGGGATTGTATTATTAAGAAGACAGACAGGGTAATCTGTCACCAGGATCGCTACAATCGTACAGTTTGCTGTCTCCCGGGAGCTCAGGTTCAACATGTGGCTGATCGGGTTGATGGATTGTTAGAAGGGGCTGGGCATGACCCGGCTGTCATGGTAGATGTTGGTACTAATGACAAAGTCAGTGGAAAATGGAGGTCCATTAAGAAGGATTTCAGGGACTTAGGATATAAGTTTAAGCAGAGGACCTCTAAGATAGTATTTTCTGAAATACTACCTGTGCCACACTCTACATTAGAATGGCAATGGGAGATTAGTGAGTTAAATGAGTGGCTAAAGACTTGGTGTAAGCAGGAGGGGTTTGGGTTCCTAGAACACTGGGCAGCATTTTCCCTTGGGGGCAATCTGTATAGTCGTGATGGATTGTACCTTAGCAGAAGAGGGGCCACGGTGATGGCTGTTAGGATGGTTAGAGGGCTGGAGGAAACTTTAAACTAGGAAGGGGGGGAGGCTGCAACACAGGATGGGGAAGGCAGTATAATTGAGGAAATTGGATCAGAGAATGAATATGGGGGTGGAGAGAGGGAATGGGCTAGATCATCTAATAGGGAGCTGCCATTGTTGAAACCTGATAAAAGGCAGATACATTTGACAAAGAAGGAAATCTTTCAGAATGGCAAAATGATGAAATGTATGCATGTAAATGCTCGTAGTCTGGCTGATAAGATGGGGGAACTAGAAATAATTGAAACACATGAGCAGTATGATCTGATTGGTGTGTCTGAAACTTGGTTAGATGATACATATGACTTAGCAGTCAATCTAGAGGGTTATTCACTTTTGAGGAGGGATAGGGTTAATAAAAGGGGAGGAGGGGTATGCCTATATGTAAAGCAGGCCTTAAAACCTACTTTAAGGGAAGATATAAATGAAGTGTCCAATGAAAAGGTAGAGGCCTTGTGGGTTGAAATACACACTGGGGGCATACATAATAAAAAGATATTGGTGGGGATTTGCTACAAGCCACCCAATATTGGGGAGTTGGAGGAAGCCCAGCTTTTACTGCAAATGGAAAAGGCTGCTAGATCAGCAAAGGTAATTATAATGGGAGATTTCAGCTATCCTGAAATTGACTGGAGCAATATGACTTCCGGCACAACAAAGGGAAATAGTTTTTTAAGTATGATAAATGATCATTTTATGTCCCAACTAGTAGAGGAGCCAACTAGAAAAGAGGCCTTGCTTGACCTAGTGCTCTCAAACAATTCTGACATGATAAACAATGTACAAGTAATGGAACATTTGAGTAGAAGTGACCACAATATGGTATCCTTTGAAATTTGTTATGAGAAACCCAACAGCAAGGGTTTAACTAAAACATTACATTTTAAAAAGGATAATTTTCAAAGCTAAAAGAAGTATTAAAGGATATTCAGTGGGATGTAATTTTCAAAGATAAAAATGCACAAGAATCATGGAATGTATTTAGAATGCTCTTAGACTAATATACACATCAATATATACCACTGGGTAATAAGCACAAAAGGAGTAAAGGTAAACCGATGTGGCTTAATAATGAGGCTTGCAGGGAAATGAGAAATAAAAAACAGGCTTTTAACATGTTTAAGTCAAATAGGTCAGATGCATAATTTAAAAAATATAAAGAATGTAATAAAATCTGCAAACAAGCAATTAAGCTAGCTAAAATTGAAAATGAGAGAAATATTGCTAATGAGAGCAAGAAAAACCCTAAACAATTCTACAAGTATATTAATGACAAAAAAGTGAAGGTTGATATTGGTCCTCTTCGGACTGAGACAGGTGACTTGATTAGTGAGGATAAGGCTATGGCTGACACCCTAAATACATTCTTTGCTTCAGTATATACAAAAGAAGCAGCAATGACGGGCTATGGGCAAACTGACAAAACAACGGAATTTCGTCCATTATTTACATGGCTTACTGTGGACAAGGTCCAAAAGAGACTGGAGAGGGTTATGGTTAATAAAGCACCGGGACCTGATGGTATACACCCAAGGGTACTTAAGAAACTTAGTTCAGAATTAGCAAGACCATTATACTTAATATTTATTGATTCACTTTCATCAGGCATAGTGCCCTGTGATTAGAGGAAAGCTGATGTAGTTCCATTGTTTAAAAAGGGAGCAAGATCCAAACCAGGAAATTATAGACCTGTGAGCTTGACTTCCATAGTGGGTAAGATACTAGAAGGGTTACTAACTGACACTATTCAGAACTATGTGAAGATAAACAATATTATTAGAAGGAATCAGCATGGTTTCATGAAGAATAGATCATGTCAGACTAATTTACTTGCATTTTATGAAAGAGTAAGTAATAATTTGGACAGGGGAATTGCTGTAGATGTAGTATACTTGGATTTTGCAAAAGCCTTTGATACAGTGCCTCACAACAGGTTATTGCATAAATTAAAAGGCTTCGGTTTGGACGGTGTTATCTGTACATGGATTGAGAACTGGTTAAATGATAGATGGCAGAGTGTTGTTGTAAATAGAACTTTTTCAAATTGGTCTAAAGTTATAAGTGGGGTTCCGCAGGGTTCAGTCCTGGGCCCAATGCTTTTTAATTTGTTTATTAATGACTAGCAATGTGGGACGGCGTTGCCCATTATGTTATACAGGGAATTTTTTTTTGTTTTTTTTTTAATAGATGTTATGATAGTGAAATATAGAGTAGGGTGTACGTGTCAGAAAGGTACACACAGTGATACACAGACACATGTGCAAACACATACATATACAGGGAGACACACAGTGATAGATAGAGAGGCATGCAACACACATACATACACAAACAGTGACACACAGATGCAAAGCAGAACATACATACATACAGTGTGAGCAGTGTAAGTAACATACCTCCCAATATTTCAAATGGCCAAAGAGGGACACTTGTGTTTTAGGTGGTGTTACTGGGGGCGTGGCTGGTGGTGTATTTTAGATAATTTTTAACCCTTTGAGTGCCAGGGAGTAAGCAATGCATTGCATACACCTCTGGCATTGAAATGGTTAAGCTACTCTTTCTGTAAGTGAATGATGTAGAAGAAGATGAAAGTATTTTTTTACACAGACTAATGTAACAGATATATACAGACGTTTATACCCACATTACTGTGGGTTTTATTGATGTGAAGCAATCTGATACACTGGTATATACACCACACAGTGTGATCTCCTAAATAGAAGAGCAGAGGGATTTGGGTGTCAAAAAGGGACTGTCCCTTCTATACCGTATAGTGCCAGTCCTTATACACAGACACATGCAGACTGTATACTATACAGCAGAGGTTCTCAGCCCATGTCCTCAGTGACCACTAACAGGCCAGGACTTAGGAATTTCCCTGCTAGAACACAGGTGTGGTGATCAGAGGCTCAGTCATATTGATTAACTCACATGTGCTCTTAAAAGGAAATTCTAAAATCCTGGCCTGTTAATAACCACTGAGAGCACAGGTTGAGAACCACTGCTATAAAGTGCCAGACCATTGTAGATAATTTTTAACCCTTAGAGTGCCAGGGGGTAAGCAATGCATTGCATCCCCTCTGGCATTGAAATGGTTAAGTTATTCTTTCTGTAAGTGAATGATTTAGAAGAAGATGAAAGTATTTTTTTACACAGACTAATTTAACAGATATATACAGAAGTTTATACCCACATTACTGTGGGTTTTATTGATGTGGAGCAATCTGATACACTGGTATATACACCACACAGTGTGATCTCCTAAATAGAGGAGCAGAGTCCCCCAACTGTGCGACTGACCACTCATAGTGGTTTTGAAAATTGTGAGTATCCTGGTGCATTGGTGGAGGATCACTGTTTACAAAAATATTACACAATATTACATCGTTTTTTTGTTTACTATGTCAGGTGTTATCCCTTGAATGAGTAGATAGAATCAATGTTCAGACGATCCAGAAACAGCCTTAAAACATCAAAGAGAACATAGCATGCATGGAACTCACTGCTTGTACAAGGCCGAAAAACCGGTTCTCTCCTCCGGTACTAAAGACGTGCTGCATACATAAAGGAAACAGCCGCACACCAAGATACCAAGATACAAAGCCAAGTATCAATTTAAAATGTCCACATTTATGGGTCTCGTAAAATACATAAATCAAGCGGCAAGGTGAGGAGTGAACACAAAACAAGGGAAAGGGTAATGGGAATCACCATGCAGCTCGAGACAGGAAGTAGAGTAGAAACAAGCAGGACAGAAGCCTGGGAAGAGGGATATTGACTCTACATCGTGGAACAAAGGGATTGGGCCCAAAAATTGGGACTGTGCAGCATATATCAGGACAGATGGCAGATAATCAGTACACTAGGAAGTGATTGATAATTATATTTGCAGGTTTGCTAAATCCTGGATTCTGCTTGGGCAGGATGAAAGGATTGAGTCCAGCAGGGGATTGCTGGATGATTTTTTTAATTATGCGAGTAGGGGAGTAGATATTTTGTATTACATCCAATCCCTTAAAGGGATAGTAATACTTAGTTTTAACTTTATTTTATTTTGTAGGCATTAAAAAAACATGAAGAATGATATAAGTCTTATCTCTCAAACCTTTATGGTTTAAGAGATATTCACAAACAAAGTATCCCCCCCCTGTTCAACCAGATCAGAAGGGAGGTGCCCAGGTAGACTGCAGAGAGGGACAATCTTCTATTAAGATAAGGGGAAAACCTGAAAAGCTTGTCAAGGGGGGCAGGGCTTTCATTGTTTTCATACAAAGAAAATTGTCCCCTTCTGTTATCTGTACTGTCATACAACCAGACTGACATCTGAGAAGAGATGGCTTACACTAGGTAAAAGGGGCGGGGAGGGGAACTTTGCTTGTGAATATCTCTCAAACCATAAAGGTTTGAGAGATAAGACTTATATCATTCTTCATGTTTTTTTAATGCAAACAAAATAAAATAAAGTTAAAATGAAGTATTACTATCCCTTTAAACAATGAACAGATTTTGCCATTTTGGGGTCCAGCCAATTAACATTAAAATTCACTCTTTTTGATCCAAATGGCAGTCGTGTTGAGAAGGTGGACTATGTCCAAGAGGTACTGTGCTGGGGTATGAGGTAGTTGGTGGGTGTCAATAATGATTGGTTTTAAGAAGGAAAGCACACTTTTACCACCTATGTCTTCACACATGGTAAAGATACATGAGTAAATCAATAGGGTAAACTTCATACTCTTCTATGTAAACAAATATTCCTCCTCCTCGCATTGTTTAATCTTTTTTCTAAAGCAAGCAATAAATATAAACTGCACTCAAAGGACTCGCTGAATCTCCATGGGACATTAAAACAGGCACTGGGATGGGGAATAGCATAGTCTCACTTTTGTTGGCATTCTTAAAGGGGAACTACCACCCGACACAATCTTTACCTTCACTAAGTCCCCATCTGGCGACTAGCTGCTTAGTAGCGCTACTCGCCAGAATAATTCCCTTATTTAATAGATTTCTCCTCTCTTCCATGGGTGACAGGCAGGACGGAGTGCGGACATCTTCCCATTGTGACGTCCACACGCCTGTGCTGTCAGTCCCAGATGGGTCTAGGAGGCGTTGCTAGGAGCCGGCCGGCTCTGGCTGGGACTGATAGTGCAGGCTCGTGGACATCACAATGACAAGCTGTCCGCGCTCCGTCCTACCTGTCGCCCATGGAAGAGGACAGAAATCTATTAAATAAGGTAATTATTCTGGCGACTAGTGCTACTAAGCAGCTAGTCACCAGATGGGGATTTAGTGAAGGTAAAGATTGTGTGGGGTGGTAGTTCCCCTTTAATCATAGATACTATAGAAGTGTTTCCAACACAGCTTATTTTAAATGTGGAGCTAGTGATGACACATTGTATCCAAGACCAATCAAGAGAAATACCTAACACTGGACCATTAAAGGGCAATATCATGCACACCCAATAGTGCTCCAGTCCCAAGCCACCGTTATTGTATAGCTGGAATGTCCCAAATTGCCAAACTCAGCTGGCAGCTTCTTAGGGTAGCGTCCTCAGCGACACCTTCACACTCTCCTATGTACAAAGAAAAAACCAAGAGAGCAGAGAATCTGACGGCGCTACTGGAATTTCAGTCAAGGCCGTATGGCATAAATGCATTTACTAGATTATAATTGGTATAGGCGCCCAATAAATCACTTGTTGCATCCGCAGGAACAACGACTCATGAACTTGGTCTTCTGTAGATACAATGTATCAGATGTCCGTCACTTCACCAGTCGACATGCTATGGGACTCCGAGTATTCCTGAAACTACATTGCCTCCTCTCCTGATGATACCAGTAATCCTGATGTCCAGCAGAGTTTTCAGCACCCTGGTCAGCTGCTGCTATCTTCGTCTTCTATCTTCTGTCTTCTATCTTCTGTCTTCTATCTTCTGTCTTCTCTCTTCTTTCTCTCCTTTCCGTCATTCCCAGCAGTGACTTTCATGCTGGCAAATACTGTCTGCAAAGTCAGGTTGGAGTTCATTGTGAGAAGCAGCAGAAAAAACAACAGCCCTGAGTTCATGAGTCGTCGTCCCTGTGGCTGCAACAAGTGATTTATTGGGCGCCTATACTAATTATAATCTAGTATGTGTATTTATGCCATACGGCCTTGACTGACCATTCCAGTAGCCGCTCTCAGATTCTCTGCACTCTTGCTTTGTCATGCCCACCTTGTCATCATTAAAGGGCAGCTAGTGTATTCAAAAGTACGCCATCAATGGAGTATTAACACACAAAGCCTCCACATTCTATATAATAATTTGCTAAAACATGTGTAACGACGAAGTCATGCGCAGTAGAGACTGATGCTCGTGCTGCAGTCATGCGTAGTAGAGACTGCCCGCACTGTGTCTGATACAGAACGCCACGGAGCAGACAGTCTCTACTGTGCATGACTACCCTGCGACCGGCTGGAAGTGGCACTGTGACCCGTGTAACGGGCTCTTCAACAAGTAAAAAATAAAACAATCCACGTGATCCACCTCCTATTAAAAATTACGCACGTAACAATACATACATGATAAAAACAACAAATTATAGCAGAAAAATATCACTAAGAGATTGCAAAAGAGACCAAAAACGTGTTTAACCCCTCATGTCCTACTTCACAATCTTTATGAATATAAGGGAAAAGAATCTATCAAAATCTATATTATTACAAATTCTTTGAGTATATAACATGACATCATATTCTCTGTTTAGACCTCTTGGTACATAACTATCAAGAATGAAAATCCAATAGACTTCTCTCTGTGATAATTTTAATGATAGATTCCCTCCTCTAATTGTGCAGAAAATCCATTCTATTCATTGAACAAAAAAGGAGAATACATTTGAATTATGAACCAAACAAAAATGCTGTGCTGCACCTGTCTTATGTTGATGACATGGGATATTGCTAAGATATTCTCTCACCCCCTCTCTTAAATATGACTAGTTTTCCCTACATACTGCACATTACAAAGATTGCAAGTAATAAAATAAATCCCATTCCTTGTTGCACAATTGATATATTGCTTCATAGTATGACTTATTTGTAACTGTTGAAAGAAAGGTGTTAGCTATATGAACCCACTGACAGGTTCCACATTTTCTGTTCTCTTGTACATGTCGATAGAGATATATCGATGACATCCTCATTATTTGTAGGTGTAGTCAGGATTGTAGTAGTTTACAACCATATCTAATTATTTATCTGTTGATAACCATGAAACATGCTTGGGGACACCTGGCTGACAAGTGTGGGAGCCTTTTAAGATACAAAGAGACAACCTTCTTTCAGTACAGACTGAAGACTCTTCTCCGCCATTAATACTGGTAGATGTTTTTGTATAATGTGTTTCATGTAATTAAACTCCATACTGAATTGTGTGCTGAAAACCAATTTATTTTCAGTACATCCCAAATCAGCAGCCTTATCAACAATTAACTCTCCACGTGATTTAAATTTGGATTTTTCTTCTGCTCTAGCTATCATCCACGTCAGAAAACCCATAGCTAAAATCATCTTACATAGATCTTTACACACTTCAATAATGAATGTGTCAGAGGAGCAGTTCCAACTAAGTCTATGAAATTGCCCCAGTGGCACACTTCTGATTGTATGTCTGTGGTGACAACTATCCGCCCTTAAAGGGATAGTAATGCTTCATAATAAAAGCAGCTCTAATTAATCATCATAGTATTTGTACTTTGGAGAGTGTTATTTCAATTCTGTCAGAGTTGTAGTTCAAGAGTAATTCAATGACAAAGTATCCCCCTCCTGCCCCTTTTACTGATGTACCACCGCTCAGCCAGATCAGAAGGGAGTGTCCAGGTAGATTGCAGAGAGGGACAATCTTCAATTAAGATAAGGGAAAAGCCTGAAAAACTTGTCAAGGGGAACAGGGCTTTCATTGTTCTCATAGGAAGAAGATTGCCCCCTGCTGTTATCTGTCTGGTATATGGACTGCATTCCACATTTGAGAAGAGATGGCTTACACTAGGTAAAAGGGGCGAGAGGGGGAATCTTTGCTTGTGACTATCTCTCAAACCATAAAGGTTTGAGAAAGACTTATATCGTTCTTCATGTTTTTTTAATGCCTACAAAATAAAATAAAGATAAAAGGAAGTATTACTATCCCTTTAATAGTGCATTAGTAGATGTGGGCTTACCATAAACATTAGTTGTGATCAATCCAGCCTCAACTGAAGAGGTGAGTTCTATATCCAAAAAAACAATGCAAGCAGAGTTGTATGTCAAAGTAAACCTTAGATTCAAATTGTTCTGATAAATGTAATAAAAAATAAACGAATACAATCCTGACGACCCATACAAATAATGAGGATGTTATCGATATATCTCTATCTCTACAAATGAGGGAATAGAAAATGTGGAACCTGTCAGTGGGTTCATATAGCTAACACCTTTCTTTCAACAGTTACAAATAAGTCATACTATGAAGCAATATATAAATTGTGCAACAAGGAATGTGATTTATTGTATTACTTGCAATCTTTGGAATGTGCAGTATGTAGGGAAAACTAGTCATATTTAAGAAAGGGGGTGAGAGAATATCTTAGCAATATCCCATGTCATCAACATAAGACAGGTGCAGCACAGCGTTTTTGTTTGGTTCATAATTCAAATGTATCCTTTTTTGTTCAAGGAATAGAATGGATTTTCTGCACAATTAGAGGAGGGAATTGTAACGGAAGCTAAGAAGGGACCGTGTCGCCTTCCTCCGTCGTTCCCGGGTCTCTCCCTCTCGACGCCAGATGCGCCGTCGGATGCACCGCTTGAAGTATGGGCGGTCACTGAAACAGTCGCAGGATCGCTGGAAGCAGGGAAACACGGGCAGTAGAGAGTGAGGCCTCTACTCCCAGTCAAAGGATCACTGGAAGATGTCGCAGGAACACAAGGATGACAAGATGGAGTCCATGTCACCGCCTGACAGCATACGAAGTTGGGTTGCAGGAAGCTGGCAGCAGGCGGTCGACAATTCAGGATACTTGGTGCAGATGGGTATCAGAGTGGACACTTTAGACCATAAGCGATACAAGACTCCAGGTCTCCTTGTTCACTCAGAATAAGACTGACTTTATTGTACAAAACCACACATATTTATACAGATCAACTACATTGGAATACATTGGCCAACCAGATATAATAGGCTGAGGGGCAGAGATAATACAATCCAAACATAAGACAAGGAACTAGCAGCAAATGGTAAGGGCACAATGGGAGCATTCACAGAGGTAATGAACTCACAACATATAATACAAAGGACTGACAAAAGAGTTTTAGGTTATACAATAGGTGACTCACAGACTGAGGGGCTTGAATGGATTAACACACAGCAGGGGGTCTCAATACATCTTACAATACACAGTACAGTGGCTTGAGGGACTGCAATACACATTCAAAGAATTAACTCCTCACTGCCCCTTCCCTTGGAAGCAAGCCAGCAGTTTAACGCACGGCAGTTTTGTGTAGTACAGTACATTAGCCCCATTCAAATAAAGTCTATCAAAAGCCTTTTTTAACGCACAACCAGGGCAAAATGTCCACAGGATAAATAGTTTTAGGGCCAGACAAGGGCTCAAGTAACGGGTAGGATCCGTTACAGGGATCTATCGTTAAAATTATCACAGAGAGAAGTCTATTGGATTTTCACTCTTGATAGTTACGTACCAAGAGGTCTCAACAGAGTATATGATGTCATGTTATATACGCAAAGAATTTATATATAAAATATAGGTTTTGCTAGACCATTTCCCCTTAGATTGTGAAGTAGAAGATGAGGGGTTAAACACGCCTTTGGTCTCTTTTGCAATACCATAGTGAAATTTTTTTCCACTTTAATATGTTACTTTTAACATGTATGTATTGTTATTTGCATACTGTTTAATAAGAGGTGGATCACGTGGATTGTTTTATTCATTTTTTTATGTGGATGCTTTGTGCATTAATCCTCCATTGACGGCTTAGTTTGGAATACACTGGTTGCCCTTTAATGATGACAAGGTGTGCGTGACATTGCCTTTAAGGAGGAGGATAATTTGTTTCAGTGGTCCAGTCTTAGATGTTTTGCTTGATTGGCCTTGTATACAATGTGTAATCGCTAATGCCACATTTAAAATAAGCCATGTTGAAAACACTCCCATAGTGCCTATTATTAAGCCAGCTATGTGCGAAATGCGTGAGACTATTTGATTCCTCATCCTAGTGTCTATTATAATTTTGGTACTTGAATAAATATCTTTTATTTTTTTAACCATGGGGATTTCGCGAGTCCTTTGAGTGCAGTTTATATGTATTGCATGTTTCTGAAAGGGAGTCCAACTTTTTGACCAGCACCGGGAACCTCTGAAGTTTCGTGATGAGTGCTTTTCATCTTTTTAAACAGTCTGGCTGGTAAGCAATACCACCATGGTTCTTTTGTTTGTTTGTTTTTTTTAAACAAGCACATCCTTGAATGTCAATGGCAGCATGTGGTTTTTTAGGATTTGGAAAGTATAAGGATTTTCAGATTCAATGGTACCACCATGCTTTTAATTCATATATTTTATATTCATATATTTTGGATAGCATACTGCATATATTGCAATGGAAAAGGAGAGTAATTTTTAACAGTGAAGTTACCTCTTGTTACAGGTAACGTGCAACAAAACTGATAAGGGGATTGGAGGATCTGAGTTACAAAGAAAGACTAGCCAAACTGGGTTTGTTTACATTAGAGAAGAGACGCCTAAGGGGTGATATGATTACCATTTACAAATTCAAGGTCAATACAAAGAACTATCCAATGAATTATTTATGCAAAGAGCTGAGCTAAGAACAAGAGGTCATCCATTAAGACTAGAGGAAAGGCGCTTTCGACTAAAACAAAGGCAGAGATTCTTTACTGTAAGGGCAGTAAGGCTATGGAAATATTTGCCTCAGATGCTGTGCTTGCAGATAATGCAACTGCATTCAAAAAAACAATGGATGCCTATCTAGCACAGAACAATATTGACAATTATGACAGATGGCTTCAAAGCAAATAAGATATTGATCCGGGGAACTATTTGGCTACCAGTTGGAGTAAGGAAGGAATAATTCCCCCAAACACACTTGGGACTAGATTGGAAATGGCTCCAGATGGCTTTTTTTGCCTTCCTCTGGATCGACAGGGGTGTTTTTGGCATGGGCTGGACTTGATGGACGCATGTCTTTTTTCAGCCTTATCTACTATGTTACTATGTTACTATGTTACAGTTTGAAGGTACGGGTTACATAAAAACATTTAGTGATCTGATTGCATTGAGCATATATGTTGTTTGATAGTTGGGGCTGGGGGGCGTTGGTTTTTAGCTTTCTCCACCAGGATTTAGAGAGCAGTACACATGTATGCAGAAGCATAATCTTAACTCCCAAGTGTCCCTCTTTAGAAGGGATAGTCCCCCTTTGAAAAAAAAATCCCTTTTTCCCTCTTTCCCCCCTTGTTGTCCCTCTTTTTACGAGATCAGACTGTGTGGTGTGTATATACATGTATCACTTTGCTGCACAACAATAATATTCACATAATAATTGTTTAAACTTCAGTATATTTGTTTATAAATTAGTCTTTGTAATTAAAACACTTTGGTCTTGTTTTACATAATTTATTTATTTACATAAAGAGCTGTCAATAGGTTATAAATTAACCTAATTTTTTTTTTTTGGAATACCCCATCCACTAGTCGCACCCCCAGCAATACAACCTGAAACAAATGCATCCCTCTTTGGCCATGTGAAATGTTGGGAGTTATGCCGAAGACCACAGTGCTTTGGCATAGCTGGGAACTTGCCGGGTTTCACCCTGAGACTCCGGATTTAGAGCACTGTCTCCGGGTCTCCGGATGAAACCTTCAAATCTCTGGGTAAGCAGATGCATGTAATCAATGATCATCATCATACTGCATATGTCGCTTTTGCGAAGCTTAAAGTTAATGTACTAATAATTATAATACAGTGAGTGTTTACTGGGTGACTTGCAGCTTGCCTGCTTCGCATCTGACAGTAATAATCTCCACAACACCTGACTGTAACGGAAGCTGGGAAGGGACCGCGTCGACTTCCGCCGTTGTTCCCGGGTCTTTCCTTCTTGACACAAGATAGGCGCCGTCAGATTCACCAGTTGAAGTATGGACGGTCACTGGAAACAGTTGCAGGATCGCTGGTAGCAGGGAAGCAGGGAAGAGTCCACGTCGCCGCCTGACAGTCCACAAAGTTAGGTCGCAGGAAACTGGCAGCAGGAGGTCAACGATTCAGGATACTTGGCGCAGATGGGTATCAGAGTGGAAACTTTAGACCATAAGCAATACAAGACTCCAGGACTCCTTGTTCACTCCAAACAGAACTCACTTTATTGGCAAAGACCACAGATATTTATACACAGTACAGTACATTGGATCACATGGGGAACCTAATACAATAGGGAACAGGATTAAATCATAACACATCAGACAAAGGCCAGCAACAGATGGTCTTAACAGATACAATAACTCAGACATGATTACATTTCAGATACAAAAGGGTTTGATTGAACAAAGACTTGAGGGGCGTGAATGGATTACCACACAGCAGGGGGTCTGACTGCAGTTCACAAAGGCTTAATTAACACCCAGCAGGAGGTCTTGCTACAGTACACATAGTGCCTTGAGGGACTGCAAAATAATTAACCCCTCACTGCCTATTCCCTTGGAAGCAAGCCATGTGTGTAATAATGTCCATATCCTCATTCACATACAGCATACACAAAATATTTTTGGTGCATAACCAGGGAAAAATGTCCACAGTTTTTGGTTAAACAAACTTATGGCCAGACAAGGGCCCAAGCAACGGGTAGGATCCGTTACACTGACCTATTACCAACATGTGACCCCCTCACCCACCACCTGACACAGAGCCAGCCAATTGTTGGCATTACTGAGAGGAAGAGCAACTGCAATGTGATGATGTGGCAGTAGGAAAGAATATACAATGAATGTTTCGAAACTTAAGGTGCCCACTGAAGACAGTGCTCCTCCGCTGTAACAACAATGTAGACAATCAAAGAGGGACAGGAGCACTCACCGTTCAGTAGTCTTGTTCGTTAATAGAATAATTCAAACCACATACCGTAGGCTGAATACAACATGAGTCTTCTTTATTTCGACTTTAAAACTCGATACACATATCCAGGAGGGAAACGGGACAAACAAGCACCCAGCAAATAATCACATGAAGGCATATCTAACGCGTTTCGTGCTTCTAGAGCGCTTAATCAGTCTCTCCACTCCAGTCCAGCCAGTGTCGGCTGGTAAGTTTAATTCAAGTTTTTCATTAGTTTAATAATTGCAGAGCCGGAGGATCAATGATGATCATTAGGGGGAAGTAGAGGCTTTGAGGAATTTGGAGCTAGACAGGAGGACAACCTGTTTAGCAGAGCCCCTGACCCCTGTCTGGTGGGTGGCTTACTGGCCTGTGTTCCTTTAATTGATGCAGCATGTTAAATGCATACAGTTAGTTTAAACATATTAGCAAAGGTGGCTATTTTTTTCCAGAAATCTCAAGGTGACCTATTTCTGAAAGTTCCCAGGTATGTGTATTGGCATGTTGTGGTGTAAATGAGCAGTATAATTGTGGAGATAAAAGAGTAAATGTTTGAGGAATTTGAGGGCTTTGAGGAATTTGGAGCTAGACAGGAGGACAACCTGTTTAGCAGAGCCCTGACCCCTGTCTGGTGGGTGGCTTACTGGCCTGTGTTCCTTTAATTGATGCAGCATGTTAAATGCATACAGTTAGTTTAAACATATTAGCAAAGGTGGCTATTTTTTTCCGGAAATCTCAAGGTGACCTATTTCTGAAAGTTCCCAGGTATGTGTATTGGCATGTTGTGGTGTAAATGAGCAGTATAATTGTGGAGATAAAAGAGTAAATGTTAAAAGTGATAGAGTTACAAAAAATAAGATTATTTGGTATAGGAAAGGGATACAACAAGAATTCAGAAAATTATAAACATAACTAAGTTGATCTGGAAGATAATTTCATTTGTTTGAAAGACTTCTTTTTTTCCTCTCCCTTCTTCCTTTTCGTGTTCCTTTTTTCACTTCCCTTCTTTGTTTACTCGTCTCTAAGTGGTTATGCTGCACCTTTCCTCCTCTCTCATAAAACGCTCTTATCCAGCTCTCAGATACTTATTAAAGGTTTACTTTGCAAAGGTGTGAAAAAGCCCCCTGTTGCAGGGGAATAAGCCCCCTACAACTTTTCCGTGATTTATATACTTTCTACCCATAACCCTATTGTATTCTGCAAATAACTATTCTTGCATGGCACACAAAGGGTTACTATATACATTTATTCTTCTAGCCATGGCAGAGAATGCTAGAACATATTCTTACTTTATCTGGACAGACTTATTGTCACATAACTGTCGGCCCTAACTGATAATTGCCACACATCTCCTATAGCTCCTAGAAAAGGAAGCAGATGTTAGACATTTGTCCTTTTTAACTCTGGGCCTCTGGATAACAGAAGTATACCGTTGGCTCCTTCTAAGACCCTAGCAACCAGCCCACATAGCCAGGGCTGGTGCAAGGATTTTTGGATACACAGGCGAAGGTGCATTTTGATGCCCTGCCCCCGACCTGGACACAATCCACCTGCCCCCCCCGACCTTGCCACAATCCCCTGCCCCCGTCCACATATTCACCTCCACACTCTCCCCACCTCCACATTGCCCCTTCCACAATGCTCCCTTCATCTCAACATTGTCCCTTCCATAATGCCCCTTCATCTCCACAATGCCCCTTCCACAATGCTCCCTTCATCTCCACAATGCCCCTTCCACAATGCCCCTTCATCTTCACAATGCCCCCTTCCACAATGCTCCCTTCATCTCCACATTGCCCCTTCCATAATGCCCCTTCATCTCCATATTTCCCCTTCGACAATACACCCTTCATCTACACATTGCCCCTTCCACAATGCCCCCTTCATCTCCACAATGCTCCTTCCACAATGCCCCCTTCATCTCCACATTGCCCCTTCCATAATGCCCCTTCATCTCCATATTGCCCCTTCCATAATGCTCCTTCATCTCCACAATGCTCCCTTCATCTCCACATGCCCCTTGATCCCCTACCTTGAGTCCCTGGTGGTCTAACCATAAGAGAGATCTGTGCCTCCTTCGGCACAGAGCTGAAGCACCCGCGCGCTGATCTCAGTAATGCAGAGCGCTGGGAGATGATGTCATCTCCCCGCGCTCTGTATTATTACAGAGCCTGGGTCGCTCTGCGTTCACATAGGCACCGCGAGGGAGCGCTTGGTAGTGTAAATCAGCGCTCCCTCGAGGCAGCGATATTTAAAAAAAAAAAATTACCAGCTTCCCCCTTTTCGGCGCCCCTCCGTTGCGGCTCCCTAAGGCAGCTGCCTGTCCTGCCTTAATGGTAGCGCCGGCCCTGCACATAGCCAATTACTATATCCATCCACAAATACGGTCTTTCCGTGCACGAGCCAAGTGCATTCTCCTCACCCCCTTGGCTCATGCTAAGAGAAAAGGTATATATTGAGTGACAGGACCCTCATAGGTCGGTAGTGGACAGATCAGGTCATCTGCCCCTCTCACTGACTAAGTCTGACTGGTATGTGAATTTTCTATTATGGCAAGCAATATTTTATAATTACCTCACACTCTGCTAGTTGGATTTTGTAATGTAATGTAACTTGTTTTATTGTGTTATTGCTAAGTTTTCTTACCTGCTTGATATCTTTTAGATAGCCAATAAACGTTTGCAAAATACATTTATAGACTCCGTAATCCTTTTTATTGTCCTTATATTTCTTGTATAAGGCCAGTTTACAGAAATAACTTTGAGATATTACGCACCCATATTTAGAATAGGGAATAATTATATCCATACCTGGGAACTTCTGAAATGAGCTCACCCTGAGATCTTTGAAATATTAACCCTTAAGGCTCCCAAGAAAGTAGGCTTTACGTGATATGTTAATGTGTGGTCTAAAGCAGAGATGATCCAATTAGTTCTAATGGAAACAATAACATGCTACACTTCTAAGGTATCACATCTTGAAGGGATAGTAATGCTTCGTTTTATCTTTATTTTATTTTGTAGGCATTCAAAAACATGAAGAATTATACAAGTCTTATCTCTCAAACCTTTATGGTTTAAGAGATATTCACAAGCAAAGTTTCCCATCCCGCCCCTTTTACCTAGTGTAAGCCATCTCTTCTCAGATGTGGAATGCAGTCTATAGACCAGACAGATAACAGCAGGGTACAATCTTCTTCCTATGAGAACAATGAAGGCCCTTCCCCCCTTGACAAGTTTTTCAGGTTTTTCCCTTATCTTAATTGAAGATTGTCCCTCTCTGCAGTCTACCTGGGCACCTCCCTTCTGATCTGGCTGAACAGTGTTACATCAGTAAAAGGGGCAGGAGGGGAAACTTTGCTTGTGAATATCTCTCAAACAATAAAGGTTTGAGAGATAAGACTTATATCGTTCTTCATGTTTTTTTAATGCCTACAAAATAAAATAAAGATAAAACGAAGTATTACTATCACTTTAAACACTCAAAAGACAAGCAGAACTTCCGCCACTGACTTTTGGGTAGAAATGTCACTAATTTGGACAGTAAATAAGCAGTAAATTGGTGTAAATCAGATAGTAGGAAACACTGATCTCTGTCACCCTGAGAATTTGGCCCTTCCCCCTGAAATCCTGAGATTTGGATCAAAACCTTGAGTCTCAGGGTCAAACCCTGAGAGTTCCCAGGCATGATTATATCTCATAACATTCTCTGGGACAAGAGGAAGAACCCACACTCAGCGCTATTTTAGCACTATTGTAATCCTCTGTCGCACCCCTGGTTGTGAAGGACTGGCAAAAGCTGAAACATAACTAAATGTAAATATCTCATATACTATTGTTTTAAAGGGATAGTAATACTTTGTTTTATCTTTATTTTATTTTGTAGGCATTAAAAAAACATGAAGAACAATATAAGTCTTATCTCTCAAACCTTTATGGTTTAAGAGATATTCACAAGCAACTTATCCCCCCCCCCTGTTCAGCCAGATCAGAAAGGAGGTGCCCAGGTAGACTGCAGAGAGGGACAATCTTCAATTAAGATAAGGGAAAAACCTGAAAAACTTGTCAAGGGGGGCAGGGTTTTCATTGTTCTCATAGGAAGAAGACTGTCCCCTTCTGTTATCTGTCTGGTCTATGGACTGCATTCCACATCTGAGAAACTGATGGCTTACACTAGGTAAAAGGGGCGGGAAGGGGACACTTTGCTTGTGAATATCTCTTAAACCATAAAGGTTTGAGAGATAAGACTTATATCATTCGTCATGTTTTTTTAATGCCTACAAAATAAAATAAAGATAAAACGAAGTATTACTATCCCTTTAAAACAATAGTATATGAGATATTTACATTTAGTTATGTTTCAGCTTTTGCCAGTCCTTCACAACCAGGGGTGCGACAGAGGATTACTATCCCTTTAAACAAAAATGGCTAACACACATAGGTTATTATGAAAGTTAAAAAAAAATCACCTATGCAGTGCTTTATATGGCATTGGAAGGGTCTCTAGCATCTATGGGTTAACACCCAGTAATGAATAATAATGTTTTTAGATATGTTTGAATGCCCTTGCCCATTATGGTGAGTGGAGACTATTAGTTCCTTTTAATTCATCTGTCGCTGGAGAACGACAATTGCTGTGTGTAATTAAAACTTTGATATGCAAATATGAAGCTGCAATAAATTTCACCGTGTTTTCTACATTTAGTACAGCAGGTGGGAAGTATCCAATTGCTCTCACTGTATTTTAGGACTTCAGGTTGTTTTGCTGTTATCCACTGGCCAGAATTATCAGTGAATTCCTGTTCTAATATTGATAGTATTGTCCACATTTAATGCACTTTGAACCATGAACAAGTCCCTATGAGATTTGTGTGATTTACTGGTTATAAAATTAAAGTTGCTTCATAGCAGTTCTTTAAAGGGGATCTCTCACCTATATATATGTAATGCTCATTAGTTAGAGCATTTATCAAAGAGATTGAAAACGTTGTTCATTTTGAAAAAAAAAAAACAGTTATATGCGCAAAAATTAACTTTTAAAAAGTGTTCGATAGCCTACTTCCGGATTTCCGAACCCTGCCGACCAGAGGCAGCTCCTGTCCCACTACCCATCATCCACTGATGGCAAAGGCTGTCTGTCACTAAGCTGGAGCGATCTCATTGGCTAGATATCGATCTCTGCCAATGAGATCGCTCCAGCTTAGAGAAAGAAAGCCTCCATCATCGGAGGATGCTGGGTAGTGGGACGGGAGCTGCCTCTGGTCGGCAAGGTTCGGCAAGCCGGAAGTAGGCTGTCGGACACTTTTTAAAAGTTAATTTTTGCGCATATAACTTTTTTTTTTTGCAAAATGAACAACGTTTTCAATCTCTTTGATAAATGCTCTAACTAATGAGCATTACATATCTATAGGTGAGAGATCCCCTTTAATTTCAGTCTGGAGTGTTTGCTCTGCTATAACGCAGCATGATCTCTAATTAAATTTAAAGAAAAATAAAGATTAGCAAATAAGCAGTAGGAGGTTTTAGTTAATTATTTTGAACCCTTAAATATCTCCATAACTGCTCTGCAAGATTCTTGAGCAAATGGATTGCAAGTGCTCAAACATCAACCTTGATTTAAATGAAAATTTTGATGTGATTCATAAACGACACATTTAGGAATTTTTTTTTTTTAGAGAATTCGCTGAAACTGAAGATGCCTGGTCCAATGTACATACAGTCTCATTTTGCATTAGGAAACAGCCATAATCTACAGACACATGAGGTAAATAAGGGAAACACATCAGAAGGGGTTCTATTACAGAACCATACCAGCAAGGTATACATAGAAAATGGTAGTAGGGTGACCACGTGTCCCGGATTGCCCAGGGCAGTCCCTGATTTTAGATGTGAGTCCCATGTTCCGAGCAGCCACCCTCTGTGAAAATACAAAGTCCTGGAACGAAGACTCCAGGGCACACAGATCTAAACTCTAGAGGAGAACTGCCTATTGCCTACTGTGACAGGAAGTGATGCCTCTGCTGGGCTACAACAAAATGGCTTCCAGACAGTGCTCTAAACACTAAAGAGAGAGAACTGAGACTTTATCCTGACGTCAAACAGGAGACACAGTGCAATTGTGTTGAAGTCTAATGGTAGTCTAAGGCTTTGGGTGTGATGTACATTTTCTTGTAATTCATCATACGAATCACTTTCTATCACTGCTGTCAATGAGCAGTTCTCCACCTAGTATTTAGTACACTATGGTGGGTCGGAGAAAGAGCAGGTTACGCACTAATGTCCAGTGATGTTTAATGATCCCTCCCACAGAGCTGCACTGGAGCTGAGGGACAAAAGTAATCTGCAGCTCACATCTCTGCAGTGTCCCTGAATGACAGAATGGAAATGTGGTCACCCTAAACGGAAGATGAACCAAGATTTTGGTAGCGGCAGTGAGCACCTACCAGGAAAGGTTAAATAGAATATGAAGGTTGAAGTAAGGTTCAGACACAGCGAGCACATACGTGTGTGTGAAAAAATGATCCTGTAAGGAAGACTGCCATCATATCTCTAAATTAAGCATACTGGGTACTAGATACTCAGGGCTGGATTTGCAATAAGGCATAGTAGGCATCTGCCTACAGGCGCACCCCACAGAGGGGAGCCTGTCACTGAAATCAATTTTATTTATTTTATTTTTTTTATTACAGAGCTCGCACTGCACACAGTGGCAGTAATAACTATCCGCATAGTAAGGTCTGTGCCTCCTTCGGCACAGATCTGTATGCTGTTGCTCCCTTCTCGGCTCTTTAGTAATGCAGAGCGCTAGGAGATGACATCATCTCCATGACATCATCTCCCAGCGCTCTGCATTATTGAAGAGAAGACCGCGGGAGCAACAGAATACAGATCTGTGCCGAAGGAGGCACAGACTGTTCCTGCCACTGGACCACCAGGGAGGTAGGAAACAGATATGGGGGGCAATGTGAAGATGATGGGGGCAATGTGGAGCTGATGGGGGCAATGTGAGGGCAAGTTAGAAGCTGATGGGGGCAATGTGAGAGCAAGTTGGAGATGATGGGGGCAAGTTGGAGATGATGGCGGCAATGTGAGGGCAAGTTGCAGCTGATGGGGCAATGTGAGGGCAAGCTGGAGCTGATGGGGCAAGCTGGAGCTGATGGGGCAAGTTGGAGCTGATGGGGGCAAGCTGGAGCTGATGGGGCAAGTTGGAGCTGATGGGGGGCAACTTGAGAGCATTATGTTTATGTGGGGGGTAATGTGGAGATTTGGAGCATTGTGTACATGTCCAATGGAGATGGCCAATGGGGGGGCGCTTCCGATTTCTGTGCCTACAAGCTCCTGAGAAGTAAATCCAGCCCTGTGGATACTTCTAAAACTCAGATACTTAGAAAAAGGGATACTTTGAAAAAGGATTCCAGATAAATCAGAGAACAAAAAAAAGAGAGTTTAGCAGCTCCATTGTTATTCAACCTTCAGTACAATCAATGGTAGCAAACCAGTGTACAAAATGAGAATGTCTCTAAAAATTCACTGAATATCACATGTAATAATAAGAAGCTTTTACCACCGGTTGGCATTGCTGCCTAATAAGACAGGCAACATAATAACCATGTATTATTTCTCTAACGTTAAAATCATACCTGTATACTTCAGATCATCAGACCCACTGGAGGAGAAACGTCCAGAGTGGAAATAAAGATGTTATTGCAGATTGACGCATTTTGAGTCATAAAGGCTGCCCTGGCCAAAGCAAACCACAGCTACAGCTTCCTTAATACGAAAAAGCTGGTGTTGGCGCATTGTCACGCTGGTCTCATGTGATGGTGCACTCTCCTGTTAGACATGTGTTCTGCCAATGTCAAGTGATACTCATACCTGGGAACTCTCCAGATTTGCACAGGAGACTCCGGTTCTGATAGAGCTTTACCGGGTCTCCGGGGCAGAAGCTGATTCCTCCGGATGTGGGGAGTTTCTATTGGAACTCTGCCACATCTGCTGTTTCTCCCGGCGTTCCTCCTTCCCCAGCCTTCTGTGTGACACCTTTAAGCCCTGCACCCCCCACTCGCATCAAGCCCCTCCCCTTTTTGACGCAATTAGCGTCATTATTGTCACCCCCTGCTGAACAGAGGACTCCCCTCCGGGTAGCCCTCAACTGGAAGTTCCCAGGTATGGTGATACTCCACTTGTCTCATGTAGATGTTTTCCTGTTTCATGTAACAGTAGCCCTTTCCAAGCAACTTTGTACCTGGCTCAATCTCTCTATATTCTCTCTAATGGAATGTCATAAGATTGCACCTTGTGAGAACCCATCTCACCCATCCAAAATAACATCATATGGATGGATGATACAATGTAGTATGATGATAGAATACTCACATGGAAGTTCCAGGACTGGTCTCCAATAGGGTATACTGGTCTAAACGCTAGTGAGGAATTAGAATTCCGGACCTCTCTGCAACTGAACCATATCAGTGTGCATCAACAGTTAGGTGAACACATTCACAAGTAGATGTCTTGCAGACCAGAAAAATTATTATTTTTTTTTTTTTGCCCCAGAATCACACAACTCTTCCTTAGTAGATCAACCTCAGCAATACACAGCCAAAGCAGAGCAATGCTTTGGCGATCTCTCTACAACCGGTTAAAGCTTTTTCATTCTTCTTATAAGCCAACGGTATAGTCTGTGCCTGGAAACAATGGATGGGACTGGGGGCGGGTGTTTGACTATGGGCGGAACTAAGGACACTTAGTGTACCTTGCCTAGGGAAGCCTGGGATGTTAATCTGGTCCTGGGGGTAAAATCTTTATTTTATTTTGTAGGCATTAAAAAAACATGAAGAATGATATAAGTCTTATCTCTCAAACCTTTATGGTTTGAGAGATATTCACAAGCAAAATTTCCCCTCCCGCCCCTTTTACCTAGTGTAAGCCATCTCTTCTCAGATGTGGAATGCAGTCCATAGACCAGACAGATAACAGAAGGGGACAATCTTCTTCCTATGAGAACAATGAAAGCCCTGTCCCCTTGACAAGTTTTTCAGGTTTTTCCCTTATCTTAATTGAAGATTGTCCCTCTCTGCAGTCTACCTGGGCACCTCCCTTCTGCTCTGGCTGAACAGTGTTACATCAGTAAAAGGGGCGGGAAGGGGATACTTTGTCATTGAATTACTCTTGTACTACAACTCTGACAGAATTGAAATAACACTCTCCAAAGTCCAAATACTATGATAATTAATTAGAACTGCTTGTATTATGAAACATTACTATCCCTTTAACATGTGTGATTCATTATCCTGTTCAGAGGACATTTATTTGTTGTTGTTTGTGCAGTTTTGAGAGAGAAATGCCAAAGTCAGTTAGTTGATTGTGACGAGCCCATTCCTCTCGTATTCAAAAAGGTTGTTATCTTATTTCAACCCATTGACAGGTAGGGTGACCACAGGTCCCGGAATGTCCGGGACTGTCCCTTATTTGAATCCTATGTCCCGCGTCCTGGGTCATCTCCCACCGGGACAATGAAGTGTCCCGGAATGAAGCCAAGCCACCCACACAGCAGCACAAACAGTCACTCTCTCAGTGACCTCCCAGTGTTTGTTGTGTTTTTTTTTATATATGCCGCCCTGGATGTCAGCCTGCAAGCGGTGTGTCACATCATGGATGCCGCAAAGGAGCGCTTGGTAGCATAAATCAGCGCTCCCTCGCGGCGTCCATGATGTGACACACCGTTTGCAGGCTGACATCCAGGGCGGCAATCCAGCTGAGCCTGATCTCCTGGAGGCAAGCGCTCTAGTAATACAGAGCGCTGGGAGATGACATCATCTCCCAGCGCTCTGCATTACTGAGCACAGCGCGCGGGAGCTTCAGCTCTGTGCCGGAGGAGGCACAGAGCACTTTCCACACCGCTAGACTACCAGGGACTCAAGGTAGGGCATCAAGGGGCAATGTGGAGATGAAGAGGTGTAGGGTGACCACATGTCCCGGAATAGCAGAACGGAAATGTGGTCACCCTATTGACAGGTGATCCTGGACAATCAACTCAAGCCATATATAACACCAGATTTTATGCATCTTTTAAGAAATAGAGATTTTTTTTACAGTTGATAACATGAAGCGCAAAATATTTGTATATGTATAACCCCATTTAGGAGTTAGTGTTCCTTTAAGAGTAAAGAGCAGTTGTTGTTAAAAGGTTAAATAGATTTGATTTGAGATGAAAAAGGAAATATCCCTATTCATGGTGATGAATGGAAATGAAATGGTAGTTGCATTGTCATTTTGAACACGTCAGAATGTTTGAGTCCTAGGTTTCCAGTGGAATTTATCCAGCCAATAAACTGCTGATAAGCTGATAAATAGACATTCTGTAAATTTTACAGGGCTGTAGTCACTGGCATAGGAATTAAAGTTAAGTTAACCCATTAAGGACCCATGACGTGCCAGGACCGTCATAGGAAATTTTACTTTAAGGACCAATGAATGTTCTCTACTGCATGGAATTTGGGGGTCCCCGCACTGCTGCACGCCATTCAGGGACCCCTGAATCCATTAGAGCAAAAAAAAAAATGCTCTGTGGTCCTTAACTGCCGGCCGCGCGACAGAGGTTAAAAAAGGGGGAGTTCACATGTAGTAGATTTAGGGATCAAAGAGTCTAAACAGGTTAAAGTGCTTGATTGCTAGGGTTCCACAGAGATTTTACTTGAAATCCAGAGGTTCCACAAAAGCACAAAGTTTGAGGAACTCTAATTTAACCCTTTGAATGCCAAAGGGGAATGCAATGTGCTGCACATACCTCTGGCATTCAAGGGGTTAAAATATTTAACAGCTAAAGGCTTTCAATGCATAACAGAGGCCTTGCTAGGTACTGACTGAGGGGTCTAAAGCCCCAGATCTCATGGCTAACCCTTTGAGTGCCAGAGAGGTCCTCAACACATTGCTTCTTACTACTTAGCCTTTCAGAGAATACGAGTAAATTGTTTTGACATGATCTGTTCTTCCAGACTGACTCCTTATTGGTCGTACATTGTCCTGAATGCTATCGCTTAGTAACCATTCTAATATCTTATCCACTACGGAAGTCAAGCTCACAAGTCTATAATTTCCAGTTTTAGATCTTGTCCCCTTTTTGAATAATGCACTGCATCTACTTTCCATATTCCTGATCATAGTGAATCAATAAATATTAAGTATAATGGTCTTGCTGTTACTGAACTAAGTTCTTTAAAGGGATAGTAATGTTTCACAAAAACAGCAGCTCCAATTATTCTTCATAGTATTTGAGCCATAGAGAGTGTTATTTCAATACTGTCAGAGTTGTAGTTCAAGAGTAACTGAATGATAAAGTATCCCCCCCACCCCTTTTTCCTAGTGTAACACTGATCACCTCAGATGTGGCATTTGGTCCATAGACCAGACAGATAACAGCAAGGAACAATCTTCTTACTGTGAGAACAATGAAAGCCCTGCCCCCCTTGACTGGTTTTTCAGCTTTTTCCCTTATCTTAATTGAAGATTGTCCCTCTTTGCAGTCTACCTGGACACCTCCCTTCTGATCTGGCTGAGCAGTGTTACATCAGTAAAAGGGGCGGGAGGGGGATACTTTATCATTCAATTATTCCTGAACTACAACTCTGACAGAATTGAAACAACACTCTCCAAAGTCCAAATACTATGATGATTAATTAGAGCTGATTTTATTATGAAACATTACTATCCCTTTAAGTAATTTTGGGTGTATACCATCAAGTCCAGGTGCTTTATTCACAATAACCTTTTCCAGTCTCTTTTGGACTTTATCCTAAGTAAGCCGTGTGCATTATGGAGACAATTCTATGATTCTCCCTGTTTGCCCATAGCTTGCCATTGTTGCTTCCTTTGTATATACAGATGAAAAGAATTTAAGGCGTCAGCCATTGTGCTGTGTATTGTAGCTTGTAGCCCTTGTGTTTTTATTCCCATTATCCTTGCCCAACCAGTCTGGTGATAAAAGCTAACCCCTAGGTTATACAATGGAGTGAGTTACCAGACTGGCTATCCCTTTGTTAGACTGTCTTGGAGTTGATATCATCCTCTATTTCCAGACCCTATTAACCAGGCTCCTGAGCTTCCAGCTTGCACCTCATGAACTGTTACTCTCCTGAAAGAACCAACTCAGACATCCCTGTCTTTCATCCCTGCCCCTGCCCCTGTAATAACTATATATAGATCTATGAGCATGTGCTGTATGATAGAGAGGTATATCCTTTACTTTGGAAATAAAGTCCCTTTTGTTGTGCCACTCATTGTTCTTGGCTGTAAATCTGTAATATTCCAGACCCATTGGAAGCCTATTCAAAAGTTTTCACTTTTAAAATGTTGCATTTAAAACATCATGCGGCTACACGCCGCATTCAGCATGTTGCTGTGATGAAAAGGGCGACATGAGAATCGCCTTGCTTATAAGCGTGAGATTCTCATGTTGCATCCATAAACGGCGCTTCAGCTTGTTTGCTAGTACAGGGCTCAAAATTTCCACTCGCCACTAGCCAATGGTGAGTGAAAATTTAGCCCTGGTGAGTAGAAATTCAGCCCTGGTGGGTATGTTATGGCTTGCAGTGGTGAGTAACTTTTCAGGTCTGGCTAGTAGCAAAGGACTTCAACTTTTAAGCCCTGTGCTAGTATATTACTTGCCACTGAAGGATTTATTATTCCTGAATCTGGGTCTAGTCCTCTTTAAAGTCACTCCATCTCAAAGCATGTCTATTTACTAGAAGCCTCCTGGGACAAGGTGTACTGCTGCTGTACATTCATTACAGTAACCCAGGAGTGCCGTACAGGAACCCACAGGGGACTTGTAAATGGCTCATGGACTGCCTGTGATCTCCTGGTATGCAATTGAATTTTTTTTTGTCAGGCACTCAAAGTGTTAAGCTACATATCGAACAAACATATGAAGGATTTTTAGTCCTTTGTTCGATATGTAGCTTAACCCTTTGAGTGCCAGGCAAAAAAAATTAAATTGCGTACCAGCAGATCACAGGCAGTCCATGAGCCATCTACAAGACCCTTGTGGGTTCCTGTACGGCACTCCTGGGTTACGGTAATGAATGTACAGCAGCAGTACACCTTGTCTGAGGAGGCTTCTGGTAAACAGACATGCTTTGAGATGGAGTGACTTTAAAGAGGACTAGACCCAGAATAACAAATCCTTCAATGCCAAGTAATATGCTAGCAAACGAGCTGAAGCGCCGTTTAAGGACGCGATATGAGAATCTCACGCTTATATGCAGGGCGATTCTCATGTCGCCCTTTTCATCACAGCAACATGCTGAATGCGGCGTGTAGCTGTATGATGTTTTAAATGCATTGTTTTATAAGGATACCAGCACCAGGAGGGTATTACCCATGATGCCATGATGAAGTATGTCTGGTGATGTGTTCTGGTCACTTTCCTATATAGAATTCAAACACTTTTCCATATACACTATGAAGTATGCAAGGGATGGGATGGAAGAATTTAATCAGTAGCATCAGGATTGACATAATGCTGATGATGTGTAAGGGATGTCCTCTCTTACATACAGTAAAATCTCGGGTATAATACGCACAATTTTACCCCACTTCACCTTACGTGAAGTGGGGGGGTGTACTATACAGAAGAGTTTTTACAATGAAAAAACTATAATGTTAGCAGACCTCTTCCCTCCCTCCCCCAGTGCTCCGCTTTGAAGATAAACCTTACTTTTTTGCTGTGAACTGTCAAAGAGAAGGCAAAACTTCTTGCACTTGCCGCCCTGCCGCCCGCTTCCTTCAATTGTGCTTACAGGACCTTCCGCCTCCAGCCAATGGTAATGCCCTGATACACGCTTCCTTCAATTGGGCTTACAGGACCTTCCGCCTCCAGCCAATGGTAATGCCCTGATACACGCTTCCTTCAATTGGGCTTACAGGACCTTCCGCCTCCAGCCAGTGGTAATGCCCTGATACACGCTTCCTTCAACTGGGCTTACAGGACCTTCCGCCTCCAGCCAATGGTAATGCCCTGATACACGCTTCCTTCAATTGTGCTTACAGGACCTTCCGCCTCCAGCCAATGGTAATGTCCTGATACACGCTTCCTTCAATTGGGCTTACAGGACCTTCCGCCTCCAGCCAATGGTAATGCCCTGATACACGCTTCCCTCAATTGGACTTACAGGACCTTCCACCTCCAGCCAATGGTAATGCCCTGATACACGCTTCCTCCAATTGGGCTTACAGGACCTTCCACCTCCAGCCAATGGTAATGCCCTGATACACGCTTCCTCCAATTGGGCTTACAGGACCTTCCACCTCCAGCCAATGGTAATGCCCTGATACACGCTTCCTCCAATTGGGCTTACAGGACCTTCCACCTCCAGCCAATGGTAATGCCCTGATACACAGGGAAGAGGTCTGCTAACACTATATTTTTTTTGTAGTAAGGGAGAAAACAAGGGTGCGTATTATACACAGTCACTCTTGTTTTCCCCTAAAATCTTAGGCATAATATACACCTGCGTATTATACCTGAGATTTTACGGTATTACCAGAATTACAACAACCCTGAAGTCTGATTGCATCCTCTCTGCTCCATTACTTGCCCACCCTAACCTGTTCTGTGTTATAGTGATGTGCATTGCACATCCCTGTGGTACTGAAACTGTTAAAGCATTCAAATCCATTGTCATTATTGATTTATATAATGAAAGAACAGGCACAGAAGCTGTAACATATAACAGCTTCATTGCTCATCTGTATTGACTGAACAAGATGAGTGGACAATCCGCCGATCAGCTGATTCAAATAAACAAAGGACTCGCCGATCAGCTGATAGACTGCTCAGCTGGTACGGTCAATACATGTCACAAGGAAAGGGTATGATCCTCCCAAATAAAACAGAGACACGTCTCTTTAGGACTAACAGGCCACAGCTTTATTTTATTATTTTTGTTTAACCATCGTAATTAATCATTAACCGATAGTCCTTGCCAATCTATAATTACTCAACCCAAGCATGGCCAAATTGTCAGGGCCCATACTAGAATCCCATCCTTCTGCAGGGGTTGCCCAAATAAGATTTGCAGTTTGGAAATTATCATCTCCAATTTATCACCTCTTTATCACACCTTATATTGCAGCAACCCTACAGTCGTCTCTTGTATAGACATGGGGGAAAGAGATGCACTAAAGTGTGATAAAGTGGTGATAAAGTGGAGATGATGTCTCAAGGGATATCACTTCTCCAATTCCTATGTGTAACGTGCTTTTGCGTAGGCCCACAGACACCCCTGTGGTCCTTTACCCCAGAAACCTGCAGGCCAATCCTGAGCCTCCGCTACCTGAGAGCTGGGGTATATGACTGCGGCAGTACCTCCACCCAGCTGGGCATCCAGGGTATGGATGTGGGGCCCAGTTGGGAATATATTTAAGTGAGCAATAAAACTGAAACAGAACTATCTTAAATAGAACTTTGTATTGCACAGAAAGAAAACCCTATGCAGGAATATAGGAGGCAAATATAGTTTTTGATACCTTTTATTGGCTAACTAAGCAGATTTAAATGCAAGCTTTCAAGACCTTAGGTCTCTTCCTCAGGCATGTTATACAGATAAATATGAAAACATCTCTTTTAAATACAAGTACACATTGCATTGTTTAGCATGGAAATCAGATAACAGAACTCCAGATCCAGATATCTTTGATCAGTCAATGGTAAATTGCACTCTTCCTCTGAGGCTTTAGAGGTATTTACGATGCTCTTGGGTCTGTTGGAAAGGTCAATCAACTAAATTGTATTTTGATAGAAATTCCTTATCCCTGTTCAAACCACTACAAATTGCATTAAATTTTAACATTAATTTTACCTCCCATACCTTTCTGTCCCTCTGAGTGTGGAACCGTCCCATCAATACAGTTAACTTAATATCCTTGACACTGTGCCCGTTTTGGCAAAAATGTTCTCCCACTGGTGTCTCTGTCTTTTTGTTATTAACACTGGATCTGTGAGAATTAAATCTCCTATGTAGTGCTTGTCCAGTTTCTCCCACATACAGAGCTGTTTGCATTTTGCACACATGATAAGGTATAACAGATATGCAGGAATATAACAGATATGCAGGAATATAACAGATACATGAATATAATACAGTAAAACAGTTCAAGAATGCAATGGTCAATATGGTATTCACCCACCCACAACAAATACTACGGCCCACCCTAAGCTTCACCCTAGTGGCAGTTGGGTACCATTAGTTGGTGCACATAGTTGGGGCCCAGAGTAATTGTAATCCACATTATGGTTTGTGTTATGCTGTAATCTTCCAATGATCAGAGAATCTATAGAGCAAGGTCTCTTTAATTGTGTAACCAGATTCAGGGTGCCCTGTGGTGAAACAGAGCTTACCACTCCACAGTCTGCAATCTAGTCAGTGCAGAAAGAGGAGTTCCTGCTCTTTTAACTGCTGCTGGAATTCCTGCACTCTTCACAGCATTCCCTGCCAGGATCAGTTATGTGCCTTGGTCTGGATACAGCTGTCTGCTGGAATGCTTCTTCCAGGATTCTCCAGCACTGGATCAGCCAGGTCAGCATTCCCTGCTTAGAAAAGGCTCCTTCACTCACTTCAACCCAGCTCTAAAACCAACTCCAAACTAAAATGAGGTCCTGAATATTCATCCATGTGAATAGGAGCTTTCCATCTGCTGGCCACTCCACAGGAACTGCAGGAGAGTCAGTGGCAGCAGAAATCAATGTGATCCCAGAGGGGTTACATATGCTATTCTATGGAGCCAATGCACTAAGATCTCTCTCACTTGACAAACCTCAGTGCATTGGCTCCACAGAATAGCAAAGAAGTCATCTGCTCTTTATCATTCCTTAGTGCATCTCCCCCATAGTTTCTGTTATCTAAGATACTCCAAATATGGTAGATAGATATGAAGAAAGCATTGATTACCAAGCATATTTAAATATGTTTTATGATTTCTTAGGCTATTGAAAACACACATGCATAAATAATATGCTGGTGATTTCCTTTTAAAAGAATACTAATACAGATGTACCATTAAAAGTGGACTTGTCATCTGAAGGCAACTTTATTTTGTTTAACAGAGCATTCAAATCTGCCTATATGCATTGCTGGGAACTTTCAAAATGAGCCGACCCTTTTAATTATTAAACCAAATTTCCCCAGAATGTAGATTTCAGATGATATATCCCTGCTTGTTCTAACCGGGACATGTTCTTATTGTTCCTCAAGGAACCGTTATCATGCTCTAACTTGGAGTTTTCACTGTCTGAAAATTCAGAAGAGAAGCAGGATGTGTACCCTGGCTTTTCTGTTAGGAACGGTAGCAATTTAGGTAATAAATAAGCAGTTGTTTGTTGTAGTAGAGATACTAGGTAACACTGGACTCTTCCACCCTGAGAAGTTGACTCTTCACCCGGAGACCTTGAGATTTGGCTCAAAACCATGAGAGTTGTCTATATGTTGCACTATCCATTTTTCAGTAAAATAAATTATCCAGAAATGAACTGTTAAAGGGATAGTAATACTTAAAATGTAAAAAAAAATATGTTGTAGGGTTTATCCCCCTGAGTAAAACAAGGGTACTCCCACTGCTGAAAGGTGTTTCATTCAAAAGTTATTAATTTTCAAAGTTGAATTTTTTAGGTGCAATTTCACAGTGGCCTGAAATTGTACCATGGCGCTGTTGCTACACGATCCTATAGACAGCTCTGGTCAGTTGACCATAAATCTCCATAGGATGGTGTAGCAACAGTGCCACTGTACAATTTCAGGCCACTGTGATATTGCACCTAAAAAATTCAACTTTGAAAATTAATAACTTTTGAATGAAACACCTTTCAGCAGTGGGAGTGCCCTTGTTTTACTCAGGGGGATAAACTCTACAGCATATTTTTTTTACATTTTAAGTATTACTATCCCTTTAAAGGGATAGTAAAGTCATTTATAAAGTAATAGCTATATTGTAGATATTAAAAAAGAGATTAATTGAGGTTAGTCCTATCTCTCAAACCTTTATGGTTTGAGAGATATACAAAGATAAAGTTCTCTCCTCCCTCCTCTTTCTCATACGTCAGCTGTATAGCTGACAGCATGAGATCCTGGTCCAGGAAACAGCCGGCGGCTCTTCAGCAGAGCCGACATAGAAATATCTAAAAATAAATACTTAATTGGAACGGTCTACAAAGTGTTTGAGAGATAGGACTAACCTCAAGTAATCTCTTTTTTTATATCTACAATATAGCTTTTACTTTATACATGACTTTACTATCCCTTTAAGACCTCCCCAGGATATTAAGTGTAGTGGCAACATGAAAAAGGGGGAGGGTTCAGGATATGAGATTAGGGGGTGGGATGGTAGCTTAGATGTTTAATCCCTTAACTACCGGCCATGCAGTGTGTGGCCAGCAACTAAGGACCACAGAGCTTTTTTTTGGGGGGGGTATCTGATTCAGGGATCCTCGAGCGGTGTGCAGCCGTGTGGGGACCCCTGAATTCCATTACTGGTCCTGAAGTGCAGAACCACTGTGACGATCCTAGCACGTCATTGGTCCTTAAGGGTTTAAAGAGATGTTAGCTATGTCTCCAAAGCATTGTGAAGCACTGTGCTGCAGGTCTCTTTAACAACCAATGGATTAGGTGTAAAAAAAAACCAAGTTCATTTTTAGAATTCCCCGCAAATAAGAAGGGGAATCATGTCTGGGCTGGGGGGAGATCATAGTTAACACTGATTGGTGGGCTATGGGACTTGGGTAAGAGGAAGGGGTGGGATATTATAGTTAATATAAGGGGCTACCTGCGGTGGCCACTTCCTGTTTTGCTCTTTAGCGAATCTCCCTCCTTCCCTCCCTCCCTGTGGTTGTTGCGGTTGTTCTGGGTGTGTTGAGGTCGTAAAAGCACCTGGTGGGGATTGGGTTTTTTGTCACAGCTGCTGGCACTTTGGGCCCTTGCCAACGGGTTAAAATGGTAAATTAATTGTGTGGTTTTTATGGTCAACAGGTGGAGGTCAGGCCAATGGCATTGCCACGTATTGCACCCGGACCTTGGTCGCGGGTTATGACACCGCTCTCCATTGAGCTGCATAGACCAGCTAATGGGGTGTGGTGGGATGGAAAATGTGGGTTGAGCTATGCTCAATTGGGGTGGGGCATAGGTAATATACCTTGGCAGTTGGCAAGGGCCTAAAATGGGGTTGTTGTATTACGTAAAATGTTTAATAAAGCTGTGGCCTGGTTTTATCCAATCATAAGGTGTGTGTGTAATTATTTGATCAGTACCTCATGCCCAGGACAAGTTGTCAGTGTTCCTTTCACCTTTTGAGTGCCGTTGCTCACCACTCTGGCACTCAAATGGTTAAATGAACTTCCGAGGACAACCGTTTGGCTTCCTAGAGTACATCATCGATGCAAAGAGAGCAGGCGATCCAATGAATGTTATCTCGCCTGGATAATAAATCACTTTGTTTCATATAGGATACAATTGCTTGGGAAGTATTGACTAATAAGTAAATCATTCTTCATATCTTTCTCTTTGAACCTGTGTTTGCGTAATAATTATTGAGGAACCTAGTCATAAGCAATTGTAAATAAACTTAATATAGCTGAATACATATCGGGCCCTCCCAATCCTAAAAATGCCTTACATATCTGTAATTGGTAACATTGCTTGGACATTTCAGAAGATCAAAACAGTATTACTTCAAAAGAATGAAGAATGCTAGACATATTTTAAAGGGATATTATTGTTTCACAAATACAGCCGCTCCAATTAATCTTCATAGTATTTGGACTTTGGAGAGTGTTATTTCAGTACTGTCAGAGTTGTAGTTCAAGAGTAATTGAATGATAAAGTATCCCTCTCCCACCCATTTTGCTGACGTAATACTGCTCAGCTCAGAGCAGCAGGGAGTGTCCAGGTAGATTGCAGAGAGGGACAATCTTCAATTAAGATATTGGAAAAAGCTGAAAAACATGTCAAGGGGGGCAGAGTTTTCATTGTTCTCACAGTAAGGAGATTATCCCTTGCAAGCAACCAGATTCCACATCCGAGGTGAGCAGGGTTATCATTCAATTACCCTTGAACTACAACTCTGACAGTATTGAAATAACACTCTCTGTATGGCCCAAATACTAAGCAGATTAATTGGAGCTGCTGTTTTTGTGAAACACTACTATCCCTTTAAAGTCGATTAGGCCAAAGTTCTTTTTTTTGGTATATTTTCCCTTTAAAAACCCTTTGAGTGCCAGAGAGGTATCAACGCATTGCATTGCAATGCGTTGATGCTTCTCTGTCACTCATAGGGTTAAAATGAATGAAATGGATTTCACTATGACATACTTTCAGCTAGCATAGGTAAAAATGAATTATTTGTATATTACAACCCTAAAATCTAACCCTAAACTCGCTTTTTAACATGTGTATGTTGTCCTGTTTAGGGAGCGTCCATTTAACCCTTTGAGTGCCAGAGGGGTAGCCAACGCATTGCTTTGCAATGCGTTGGCTACCCCTCTGGCACGCAAAGGGTTAATGTGTGTGCTGTTTGTATTGACTGGTAACAGCATTTCCCTTGGCGAGCCGATACATGTGATCACTTACACGTGCCAGTACAGCCAATGAAATGGCTCTGGCAGGGCCGGATTTGCCATAAGGCAGAGTAGGCATCTGCCTACTGGAACAACCCATGGAGGGGTGCTTGCCATTGCCATTTTTTAAAGTGGCGTACCGCCCGCTACATGGTAAGGTCTGTGCCTTCTTCGGCACAGACCTACAGCTGCTGAGCTCCCCCGGCTCTTACATATATATATATATATATATATATATATATATATATATGTGTGTGTGTGTGTAAAACCTGGTCCTTAAGGGGTTAAATCTATGCCTGCTTATATTCTGGTGTGTTAACCCTTAGATGCTACAAAGGTCTCCAATGCATTGCTAAGCACACTGGGACAGGGGTAGCCAACCCTGGCCCCCAAAAAGTAAAAACAGTGCAGATTTTCAGGATATCCCAGCTTGAGCACAGGTAGACTAATTAGGGGCTCAGTCACTTTAATTCAGGGGTATCCAAGTTCAATCCACAAGGGCCACCGACAATCCAGGATATTAGGGTTGAAGAGTTGAAGCACAGGTGAGTAGTCAGTGGCTCATTCATTTTGGCCTGTTGGTAGAGCTTGAGGACCGAACTTGGACACCCCCGATTTAATTGGTCCACCCATGCTCATTCAGTGATGTCCCGAAAACACGTACTGTAGGTTGATCTTGAAGAACAGGGTTGGCTACCCCTGAGCAGGAGACAGCGCTAGCATTCAATGGGTTTAATCAAAAAAGACAGATCTACTGATTGACTCCCATACAGGAAACAGATCACTGAGACGTGATTAGCCCGTTAACGATCCATGACGTGCCAGGACCGTCATGGGTGCACTTCCCATAAGGACCCATGATGGTCCTGGCACGTCATGGATTAAATGATAGCAGCGCGTCTCAGTATGCGCTGCTATCATGCTTTTCGGGCTGTAACTGAGCGCTCCGGGACCGGATCACTCAACTTCAAACCTTGTCAGTTCTGCCGGTGCACATGATCACTCCAGGAGTGATCATTTTTTATTGAAAAAGGCAGTGTGCTTTACACATTGCCTTTGTGTCTGCTCTGTGCCTCTCTCTTCCTTACTATCAAAGTAAGGGAGAGGGAAGCAGACAGCAGACCCTTCAGTGCTGGTGCTGGGGGTTGGCTGGATGTAGGTCCATTTCTGACCTGCTAAATTTAAATTTAAAACAGAGCACATATTGAGTTTGACAATCAGCGCTCAAAAAAAGGGAAGAGAAGACAAACAAAAAAGCCTCTAAGTGTAGTATCTTTAATAGTAATCCACAGAAACAAGACAAATACACACTCACTCTGTGTTTACTTGATTGATGAGCATCTCGGGGTCCCAGCCCCTGAAAGTCACAAACCGCGTCCTTTTTTCTGTAAGTCAGTGCCTCCGGTTCCAAACCGGCAGACTAGTTGGCGTCTTGCAGTAATGCGGTAAACAACCGCGATGTCAATACACTCGTCTTGACCGGATGCACACCATACAGGGATAGGGCTTCACGGAGGACGTGGGCCGGACCTAATCCAGAGTGCGTGCTACTCAGTAGCCCTAGCGCTTTCGTGGGACACTTCCCACTTCATCAGGGGCAAAGCAATGCGTTACTGCAAGACACCAACTAGTCTGCCGGTTTGGAACCGGAGGCACTGACTTACGGAAAAAGGACACGGTTTGTGACTTTCAGGGGCTGGGACCCCGAGATGCTCATCAATCAAGTAAACACAGAGTGAGTGTGTATTTGTCTTGTTTCTGTGGATTACTACTAAAGATACTACACTTAGAGGCTTTTTTGTTTCTGTCTTCTCTTCCCTTTTTTTGAGCGCTGATTGTCAAACTGAGTTCTACTACATTTGATGGTCTATACAAGTCCATATATGTCAGCTGCACAAGGGATACTGAGACTGTCTTAGTTGGAGACTAAGATTCCGTGATTGTGAATGTTTTATTCCATCTCATCATTCTTCCATCCTGTTTCATCTCATTCCATCGATCATCCATTCATCATCTATCATCCCTCTGCATTTACCTCATTTTCATTTGTGGTGTTGGACTAACAGGTACTGTGTGATCATTTATACTGTGTTTTCCAAGCAATTGGACTTCTTTTATAATATCAAAAGGGACCATTACTCATTATCTGCCTGCAGATCGGACTATTATTGATATTATATTGTCCTTTTTTTTTTTTTTTTCTTTTTTCTTTTCATACACGGTATTCTTAGTCTGTTATTATTTTAGTTTCCCAGAATTGCTTTTTTGTCTTTGAAGTAGGGTATTATTAGAAGAGTGGTTGATGCGCAATAATTGTGTATTGTAGAGCACATATTGAATTAAACATACTATTTATTAAACAAACTTGCTGACCTTTAAACACAGAATAATGGGAGTTTTATTGTTGTGGAGCCATGTAATACACTTGTACACACCACCAAGTCCAACCAATAAAAAAGTGGGAAAATAGGGTGGGAAAGAGGGACATGGGGATTTTCACCCAGCTGGGACAGTGCCCACTTAAAACTGCCCATTTTGTAGGTATGACTGACCGGTAATACCTTTCATGCAGTCTCCATAAAAATATAACCCATTGTGCCCAAATAATAACAAGAGAAAAAATAAAAATTGTGTTTTTTTTACTTTTTTAACAGTTTTCTTTAATTTTAAAGGGATAGTAATGTCAGAAAAAAGCATTAACTATATGGTAGATACAATTAAAAGAGAGTACTTGCACTTATTCGTATCTCTCAAACCGTTATGGTTTGAGAGATATAGGAAAATAAAGTTCTCTGGTCCCTCCCCTTTCTGCTTGACGAGCTGTAAAGCTGTCAGAAGCAGATTCTGGTCACTTGACCAGAGGTGGCTCTTCAGCAGCTCCGACATAACGATATCTAAAAATAAATACTTCATCGGAATGATCTACAATGTGTTCTTGCAAACCAGGCACACGTTTTAGACCGTTCCAATGAAGTATTTATTTTTAGGTATCACTATGTCGGTGCTGCTGAAGAGCCGCCATCTGATCGAGGAACCAGAATCTGCTTCTGACAGCTTTAAAGCTCATCAAGCAGAAAGGGGAGGGACCAGAGAACTTTATTTTCCTATATCTCTCAAACCATAACGGTCTGAGAGATACTAATAAGTGCAAGTACTCTCTTTTAACTGTATCTACCATATAGTTAATACTTTTTTCTGACATTACTATCCCTTTAATTAAATAAATGGTGGGCTATTCATATAAGTGTGGTATCGAAAGAAAGCCCTAATTATGTGCAAAAAACAGTATATAATTTGTGTGGATAAAATAAAAGACTTAGAGGGAAAACACTGTTGAACAAGGACATAGCCAAAAAGGTTAGAATTGCTCCAGTCCTAAAGTGCAATCCACCTCAGATTTTCCCGGTCCTTAAGGGGTTAAAATAGTATGAACATTTCTGTTTTCTTTGGTGCAAATAATTTATCATAAATGTATGTGAAAAAAGGTTAAGTGACTACAAATTGTCTGCAGAATTACCCAAATTATTTTCTATTCTTCAACTTTAATATCTGCTGCTATACAATAGAAAAACACATGTTTTGTTCTGTTCGGTAAAATGGAAACAAAAATGAGAGGTCACACCCTGTTAAAAAATCTCTTAAATTCTCTGTGGCTATAATTTTGAAACCATTATAGAAAATAACAGTGCGTCATAGTAATCCAGAGTGATTCTTTACTGAGTCATGTAGACTTTTCACATACATGTCCAAGTCTCTTCTCCCAGTGTGTTTACTTAACAATTCTGTTATCCACACCTTAATTGATTTAAAGCTTTTCACAAGAGAGATTGGATGCAGATGATGTTTGTGTAAGGTTTGGTACTGAGATGTGATGTCATGTAGAGGACACTATCATTACTATAGGTAAAAAAACACTTATCAGCTAGTATGTATGCACTTGTGTATTTATAGAACGATGACCGTTGGCGGGGAACCAAGTGCACGAGATCAGTTTATTGTGTTCCATATATCACTGATTATTAGACTTTGTGCAGTGGTGGAACCTCTTCATTTCAAATTAAATCTCAGAAGAAGCCTAAATAGGAATCATATAATTTTATTTAAAGGGACACCAATGTCCCATAAAAAAACCTTCTACTTTTGTAGATGTTAAAAAAATAAACTATGTGCTAAAAATCCTATCTCTCAAACCACTATGGCTTGAGAGATGTTTGCATTGAAAATTCCCCCCTACCCTTCTCCTGACATCAGCTTCTAGCTGACAGCAGGAAATCCCGGTCTGGGGACCAGCCAGCGGCTCTGCAGCAGAGCAGAAATCACATTATTTCAAAACAATTGCCTCATTGGAAAGGTCTACAAAGTGTGCCTGTTTTGCAAGCAAACTTTGTAGACTGTTCCTGTAGACTGTTCCAATGAAGTAAGTCTTTTGAAATAAATCAGTTTCGGCTCTGCTGAAGAGCCTACTCGAGTCGTACAACTTGCATCTCCTGCTGTCAGCTTTACAGCTGACGTTAGGAGAATAGGGTTGCCACCTTTTCTTCAAAAAAATGCCGGCCATGGCATTCCCTCCATAGAGTTAACATTGGACAGAAGCCAATTTTTTACCGGCTTGCCGGTAAAATATCGGCTGGGCGGCAACCCTATAGGAGAAGGGGAGGGAGGGGGGAACTTTCAATGTGAATATCTCTCAAACTATAGTGGTTTGAGAGAGAGGATTTTGGGCACCTAGTTTATTTTTTAACATCTACAAAAGTAGTAGAATTTTTTATGGAGCACTAGTTGAACAGCCTGTTACATGGGCCACAGTGTCACAGCCACCCGGTCACGGGGCAGTCATGCGAAGTAGAGACTGCCCGCGCCGCAACTGATACAGAGCTGGACACTCCTTCGGAGAGCCCAGCTCTGTATCAGCCGCAGCACGGGCAGTCTGTACTGCGCATGACTGCAGCATGCGCAGCAGTGTCTACTGCCCATGTCGTGGCGTTACACACGATTTAGTGAATTATTATAGAGGATTATTGTCCCTTTAAAGAAATAACGCACAAGAGTGTTATAAAGGTGATAACTTTTAATGCAATTGTAGTTCACATGAGAGAATTATATGAGTTGTAGTCTGGTAGCAGCTGGATGGCCTCACCTTGTACACCACTTTTTAAAGGGATAGTAATATATAATATGTGAAAATATGTATTGTAGGTTTTATCTTCCCGAGTAAAACAAGAGTACTCACACATTTTACAGTGGCGCTGTTTCTACACCATTCCATGGGCGGATTGCCCTATCGGGGGATTGGGCATCCCCTGGTGGGCCGCTAGATCGTGGGCCGGTGGGGGTGATCAGAGGATCTCACCTCACCGTCCCACGATATTTTGAAGGAGAGGTCTGTGTTGCCATCAGCACAGGCACTCTCTGTGACAGCCTTCACGTTCCTTGTTAACCCTTTGATTGCCAGAGGGGTGCGCAACGCATTGCTTTGCAATGTGTTGCGTACCCCTCTGGACCTCAAAGGGTTAATGCAGAGCACCAGGATATGACATAATATCCTGGTGCCTGCTCTCCCATGCTGCACAGGGACCACAAGGGGGCGTCGATAGGGACGTCGGTGCAGCTAGTGCATACCTTCCAACATTTCAAATTGCCAAAGAGGGACACTTGTGTTTTAGGAGGTGTTGCTGGGGGCGTGGCTGGTGGGCGGGGAATTACCAGGAATTTTTAGACTATTTCATGACCTATTGACACCTACTTGTGAAACCTAATAAATGATTTAGAGCAACACCAAAGTATTTTATGTACACAGACTAATTTATAAACACATATACTGACATTTATACAAACATTAATGTGAGTTTTATTACTGTAGAGCAATGTGATACATTTATACACCCACCACACAGTCTGATTTCCTAAAAAGAGGGACATCAGGGTGGGAAAGAGGGACAGAGGGATTTGGGTCTAAAAGAGGGATTGTCCCTCCTAAAGAGGGACACTTGGGAGTTATGCTAGTGGGCTGCTTTAAAAAAAAATGCCCAGGCTGGTATTCCCCTACAATCCGCCCCTGCACAATTCTATGAAGTTTTATAGTCAACTAACTAGAGCTGTCCTTTAGATGGTGTAGCCACAGTGCCAATGACTTTGACATAAACTGTCTCTAAGCAGTAAGAGCTCCCTTGTTTTACTCTGGAAGATAAACCCCACAACATATTAAGTGTTACTATACCTTTAATGAGTACAACAAAAGGTCACCGGTGCCCTCACTTCCCACTGTCTATACAAAACATCAATAACCTAAAAAGATAACAGACTATTAATTGGTGGTGCTGCAGGGGAGAGTAGATAATAAAAATAGTAATATTTTGCTTACCCCTTTCAATTTTTTAAGACATGTCTGCCCCAATATCTAGCTGAAGACCCTGGCAGAATAATCACCAGATCATTTACCAAAGAGGTAGCCAAGCATATTTATTATGTGAGAGGGCATGGGGGCAGTGATGTATGGGAGAGGGCTTGGGGGGGCAATAATGTGTACAAGACGGGGCAGTGATATACAAGAGGGGGCATGGGGGTCAGTGATATACAGGAGAGGGCATGGGGGCAGAGATATGTACAGGAGAGGGCATGGGGGGCAGTAATATACAGGTTGGGGCAATGATCTCATACCTCCCAACATTTTAAATGGCCAAAGAGGGACACTTGTGTTTTAGGTGGTGTTTATGGGGGCGTGGCTGGTGGGTGGGGCATTCATGAAAAATTTTAGGCTATTTCATAACCTATTGGCTCCTCTTTGTGCAACTGAATAAATTATTTAGAGCAAGCTTGAGGTGTTTTATTTACACAGATTAATTTATAAATACATACATTAAAGATTAACTACCCATTTATGTGAGTTTTATTGCTGTAGAGCAATGTAATACACAGTACTTATTCTGATCTCCTGAAAAGAGGGACAAAAGGGTAGAAAAGAGGGACAGAGGGATTTTGGTCTCAAAGAGGGACTGTCCCTCCTAAAGAGGGACAATTGGGAGGTATGCGATCTACAGGAGAGGGCGTGAGGTTGGGGGGGGGCAATGCAATTTTCTTACCAGGGCCCGGTGATTTCTAGTTACACCTCTGCATGTACTGTCTGGGATCTTGCAGTAGGTGCTCTCTGCCCCTTCCGGTGCCTTAAGGCACAATGGTATTGAACTCACCAATCATGGAGTTGAAGGGGACGGACTCAGAGATGCCGGCTCTACAAGATGTCTGCTCTGTTCCCCTCTGCCTGGCTGCCTAGAAAGGTCTATTTCTCACTAATACTGCAATTATACTTGAAACTACAAGTACTTATATTTTGGGGCTCAGTGTTAATGGTATGAAAATTCCACTTTAAGTCTTATAGTATAAAACGTATCATTTATTTTAGTGGATTAAAACATTTTCATAAAATCATAGTTTGTTCTGAAATAGTTTTGCATGTTGAATATTTTTTAATGTACTAAAATAAATGTTCCGTTTTATACTATAAGACTTATAGGTACTTAATTCACATTGACATTACCCTAAGATTTCATGACAAAATAGGTAGAGTGCTAGTTCTGCAGGGCAATCTGTTCTTGTAGTTTTATTATCCCTTTAATGAGGCCAAAGATAATGTAAGCATTCAGAACACTAAGGTCCCTTCGTCAGATAAAGGTTATCCTGTACCCGAGGAATCCTAACAATCAGAATTCCAGAGAGGTTTCTGTATAGCAATAACCCCTTGAAGACCACAAGGTTATCTTTGTATCAGTGTTAACCACTCGAGCACCGGAGGGTTGTATAAAGTATTTGTTTGCAATGAGTTACAGTCCCAGTGGTCATCAAGGGGTATTAGGATGCTAGTTATTATTAGTAACTTAAAGGGATAGTAATACTTCGTTTTAACTTTATTTTATTTTGTAGGCATTAAAAAAAACATGAAGAATGATATAAGTCTTATCTCTCAAACCTTTATGGTTTGAGAGATATTCACAAACAAAGTTTCCCCTCCCGCCCCTTTTACCTAGTGTAAGCCATCTCTTCTCAGATGTGGAATCCAATCCACAGTCCAGACAAATAACAGAAGGGGACAATCTTCTTCCTATGAGAACAATGAAATCCCTGCCCCCCTTGACAAGCTTTTCAGGTTTTTCCCTTATCTTAATTGAAGATTGTCCCTCTCTGCAGTCTACCTGGGCAGCTCCCTTCTGCTCTGGCTGAACAGTGTGACATCAGCAAAAGGGGCGGGAGGGGGTTACTTTGCTTGTGAATATCTCTTAAACCATAAAGGTTTGAGAGATAAGACTTATATCGTTCTTCATGTTTTTTTAATGCCTACAAAATAAAATAAAGTTAAAACGAAGTATTACTATCCCTTTAAAGGGACGCCATCATTGTGACAGAGGCTCCATCAGGATACCCTGAAAGCAGACCTGCCAGTGAAGCCAGAATGGGCCAATAGTCGGGGTGGTCACCACAGATGTCTGAGGGGAGATCTCCAGGGCTCATCCTAGAACAGACTGAAGTGTATCTTACTGACAGCTTCCTGACCTAGTTAATGCAGTTCCCATAGATCCTCTGAACCAGGATTGTAAGCCCAACAGCAGGTCTATGGGGAATTTGGCCATACTCCAGGAATTTGAGGCTGAGAGACAGATTTCTGGGTTGCATCTCATATGAAGGATCTGTTTTCTGATCCCCCTTGAAAAGCTAATAGGAACTGCATTGGTACTGCAAACTGCAAGCTTAGTAAAACATGATGATTGCCCTTTAAGAGTGAACTATTAAGCTAAAATATATAGAGTTAGAGATCCATGTGATGATGGCGGAGTTCCGCGGTTCCATTTGCCTAGCAACCACACATTGGCAACTGGAAGCTTCACTGAACTATACATACTCTGTCTGATCACCCAGTCTTGTTTAGCTGTCCCACTGGTAATTATAGAAAGACATATTGTCTGACAACTCAGAATTGTTCCATGGAACCACACATATCCTATATGACTCCCCACCTGTGTTCTACTGTCCACTGGGAGTCACCAATCCACAGACACACTGTCTGACACCCCAGTTATGATTCTCCGTTCCCTGGTATCCACAACCACAAATACACTGTCTAACACCCCAGCCTTGTTCTAATGTCCCACTGGAAGTTACAGAACCACACATATGCTGTCTCTGTGGCTGATACCATAGGCTTGTACCATTGTCCACTGCTAGTCACAGAACCACACAAAGTTCTTGACAGAATAATCTTGTACCACTGTCCATTGGTCATCACAAAAACCAAACATACACGTACCCACTCACCAAGCCTTGTTCCACTGTCCACTGGTAGTTACAGAACCACACATAAACATCTGCCACGTCAGCCTTCTTCCACTGTCCGTACACACACTGTCTGACCAGGGGAGGGCTGGCTTGGGGGGCAGAGGGGCAATTGCCCCATGGGCCGGTCATAGGTCTGGGCTGGTGGGCCACTGCCTCACTCAGTCTCCTTCTTGCTGCTGTAAATGGAGCTACACTAGTGATACCACAGAGCTTACAACTGAAATGGAGCTACACTAGTGATACCACAGAGCTTACAACTGGAATGTAGTTACATTAGTGATACCACAGAGCTAACAAATGAAATGGAGCTGCACTAGTGATATCACAAAGCTTACAACTTAAACAGAGATGCACTAGTGATACCACGGAGCTAGTGGTACCTATAGTACCATAACCCATTGCCATTGTAAGCTCTATGGTATCACTAGTGTAGCTTTAAATTTTTAAGCTCTGTGGTATCACTAGTCTAGCTTCCATTCAATTGTAAGCTCTATGTTATCTCTAGTGTAACTCCATTTGAACTGTAAGCTCTGTATTATCACTAGTTTAGCCCCATTCCAGTTGTAAGCTCTGTGGTATCATTTGTCTTACTTCACAGCATTAATAACAAGTTTAAAATGAACAAAAGGGGATGGGCTGGGACAGTGGGCTGGAACGATAGTTGAAATGGACCACTTGATTGTATTTGCCCCCCAGGCCACAAGTTGCCAGCCCTCCCCTGTGTCTGACTCACCTGTTTTCCTTATTTCAGTGATTGCCATTCCTTACATCTGTTTCAGGGAATCCTTTGCAATTGTTCAGGGAACCACAGGGTTACCCGGAACCCCGTCTGAAAACCACTGTCAAGTTCCCAAAGCTTATAAATTCTGAAATATTTTATTTTGACAAACGAATTTCATAGGGAAAAGAATAAAATAAGGAAATTTCCACTGCTGGCATTTACATTATTCAGACGTTATTACAGTTCAAATTGTAACAAACGTGTTACTGTTATATTCCATGGTGAACTGTAGCCAGTGACTCACCACTCCCATGTAATGTAAAGGAGTGGGTCTAGACAACTGGAGAATTGCAGGTGGACTCTCTGTACACTAGAGGGCACTGTTAATGTAAAAAACTCACACACACACACACATATCTCCAAGCAGTTGGAGTGCCCTTGGTTTATTCAAGAAGAAAAGGCAAAGGTTTACTTCTCTTTTAAAACTCTGCCATACACAGGGTTGGATTTTCATTCAAGACGCTGCTAGGCAAGGCACTCTAGGTGATCTTAGCTCCACCCATGGCCACACCACCACCCCTCACATGACTCCGCCCACCCCCAGTCCCATCCACTGGCACAGTAAAGATCCTTTTCCTATAACAAGCCAAGACCAAAAAGCTTTAACTCTTCGAGTGCCAGAGGGGTACACAACGCATTGCAAAACAATGCGTTGCGTACCCCTCTTGCACTCAAAGGGTTAACCTCTTGGTTGATAGAGAGATCTCCAACACATTGCTCTGCAATGTGCTGGAGTGCTCTAAAGCATCCAAAGTTTTAAAGGGATAGTATGGTCACATATTAAGTAAACTGTATCTTGTAGGCATTACACAACTAAACTAAATGCCCCCAGTCCCATCTCTCAAACCTTAATGGTTTGAGAGATATTCAGGACCAAAGTTCCCCCCTCCCTCCCCTTTCCCTGACCTCAGCGCTCTAGCTGACTGCAGGGGAATCCGGTCCCTGAACAAGCGGAGGCTCTTCAGCAGAGCCGAGATCTCGTTATTGAGACAGAAATTCTTCACTGGAATGGTCTACAAAGTGTGCTTGGTTTGCAAGCACACTTTGTAGACCATTCCAGTGAAGGATTTCTGTCTAAATAACACAATCTAGGCTCTGCTGAAGAGCCTCTGCCGGTCCTGGGACCAGATTCCCCTGCAGTCAGCTTGAGCGCTGGGAAAGGGGAGGGAGAGGGGAACTTTAGTCCCGAATATCTCTCAAACCATAAAGGTTTGAGAGATGGGACTGGGGGCACTTAGTTTAGTTGTGTAATGCCTACAAGATACAGTTTACTTAATATGTGACCATACTATCGCTTTAAAGGGATAGTAATACTTTGTTTTATCTTTATTTTATTTTGAAGGCATTAAAAAAACATGAAGAACGATATAAGTGTTATCTCTCAAACCTTTATGGTTTGAGAGATATTCACAATCAAAGTTTCCCCTCCCGCCCCTTTTACCTAGTGTAAGCCATCTCTTCTCAGATGTGGAATCCAGTCCATAGTCCAGACAGATAACAGAAGGGGACAATCTTCTTCCTATGAGAACAATGAAAGCCCTGCCCCCCTTGGCAAGTTTTTCAGGTTTTTCCCTTATCTTAATTGAAGATTGTTCCTCTCTGCAATCTACCTGGTCACCTCCCTTCTGATCTGGCTGAACAGTGTTACATCAGTAAAAGGGCGGGAGGGGGATACTTTGTCATTGAATTACTCCTAAACTACAACTCTGACAGATTGAAATAACAATCTCCAAATACTATGATGATTAATTGGAGCTGCTTTTATTATGAAACATTACTAACCCTTTAAATAATAGCCTGTAAAGAATTATAAACTAGTGCAATGCATTGCACACCCTTTTGGCACCCAATGGGTTAAAAGCCCAATTTTTTTTATGGTACGTCTTGCCCTCTGGATTTATACAAGCTCCTGCTAGGTGATAAGAGCGATGTTTGGCATAGCACAGGTAAACAGAAGACAGTAGATAAGAGCTCCTGTGAACTCTGGGTGGAGCAGTAAATGGGGCTTATCTGGATTTTAGTGAAGATTTCAACACTGTCCCACATAGGAAGCTGATTCACAAGATGCAGAGCGTGGAAATGGACTAAAGGTTGTTCACTGGATACTCTCACTGCTGGGATATGCTTTTTTCAAAATATATTTCAGCCCATACAAAAATTGTCCAACTTAAACTGCCTCCTAGTAACAAGACAGCAAATATTTCTGCTTCCATTAGTGAGGGCTGAGCTCTAGGCTACTTCTCTCCACTGAATGAGAATGTGATAGCAACAGCTTCACCTCCTCATAACATTCTGGGCTGTTTTAACTTTTGGTAAAAGTATCTCCCTACAGTGTAAGTCCCATTGTTTCTATCAGAAGGAAACATACCTAAGCTACAGATAGATAGATAGATAGATAGATAGATAATTAGATACATATGTGATAGATAGGTAGATAGATAGATAGATAGATAGATAGATAGATAGATAGATAGATAGATTGATAGATATGAGATAGATAGATAGATAGATAGATAGATAGATAGATAGATAGATTGATAGATCGATAGATATGAGAGAGAGAGAGAGAGAGAGAGAGATAGATAGATAGATAGATAGATAGATAGATAGATAGATAGATAGATATGAGATAGATATGAGATAGATAGATGAGATAGATAGATAGATAGATAGATAGATAGATATGATATGAGATAGATAGATAGATAGATAGATATGAGATAGATAGATAGATAGATAGATAGATAGATAGATAGATAGATATGAGATAGATAGATAGATAGATAGATAGATAGATAGATAGATAGATCGATAGATATGAGATAGATAGATAGATCGATAGATATTAGATAGACAGATAGATAGATAGACAGATAGATATGAGATAGATATGAGAGAGATAGATAGATAGATAGATAGATAGATAGATATGAGATAGATAGATAGATAGATATGAGATAAATAGATAGATAGATAGATAGATAGATAGATAGATAGATAGATAATAAAATGCTTTATTATTGTTTTATTTTATTTTTTCATACTGAAATTGTACTGCTCCCTCAACATGAAAATGCATGTTCGTAATAATAATAATAATAATAATAATAATCTTAAAATAATATAGCTAAAATGTACAGTCATTGTGCTGCAATGAGTTGGATGCCTCTATGACACTCAAAGGGTTAACCGCCCTGGATTTTAGAGACGTCTCCAACACATAGATCCCCAGCGAATTGCTGATGTGATCAGCAGTCAAGGAGTTAAAGATCTCTTACCCAATGTCATTGTGAGATGTTAGTTTTCTCTGAATAACAGTAGGATTAGGTGGATAAATAGCTGTAATCCTCTGTGTGATATGAACACATCTGCTGATCAGTCAGTAAAACAGACTTGTTCAAACCTGCTCTTAAACGCTCAATAAAGTTTTGTTCTGAAAAATATACATTGTAGGGTATTTCCTGCTGAGTACAGTAAAATCTACTAGCACTACTGGGAGATGATTAATTCAAATATCATTATAGTTCAAATGATCATGAAGAGGTGCAGCTATTACAATCACATTCTATGAAAGACTGTAGCCATTGACTCACCTCTCCCATAGACTGCAATAGAATAACTGCGTGGTCACAAGATAAACTGTTTGTGAATTATCTGGACTACAGGGATCATGGTAATGTAAACAGCAGTTTAATCTTCATTGACTTTGAAATAAAGCGTTACCCAGAAGTGTGAGTTCTCTTGTTTTACACAACAGGGAAATCCCTACATATCAATATAGTGAATTAGGTTGAAAAAAAGACCCAAGTCCATCAAGTTCAACCTTTACCTCATAACCCAGAAAAATGAGAATTATATTGCTTTCCTGCTGCCAAATAAATTAGTCTTTATCAGACCTTCCTGTTTTGCCTACTAATAAACAGTATAACACTGTATGTTCCCTTTTGAAAGAAATGTATCTAATCTTCTCTTAAATATATCCATTGCATCTGTCAATGGATATCTTTAAGAGAATTCTACAATTTAACAGACCTTACTGTAAAAAAACCCTTTCCTCTGCTGAAGTTGAAGCCTCCTTTCCTGTAACCTCAAGGGATGGACCCTGGTTTTTTGATCAGGCCTTGTAATGAAAAACTCACCAGTGATATCCTTGTATTGACCTCTCATATACTTGTACACTGTGATAAAGGTTTATTGCTACTTTAAACTGGCAATCTACCTCAGAGGGAAGAGACTGATAACAGTGCTTAGTGAATAGAAAATCCAGGGATAACACTGAATTGTACTGAACCATACATATTTTAGCAATGTAGAAATTTTGGGGGAAAACCAGGTGCGTCACATGAAAAAAAAAGTCCCATTGATTTAACCCTTTAACCCACATGGCAATGCACTGGAAAATTCTCTAGCATTCAATAGGAGAAAAGTCACATTTAAATCAATAAGGAATATTATTTGTTCCTTTTGGTGCCATTGACTTGACCCACAATTGCTAAATTTTTGCTTTGGATATATGTCAGTACATCCTATATAATAATTCGCTAAGTGTGTGTTTGTCAGAAGCAGTCATGCTC